>CM072887.1:24344863-25544863 GCA_037013685.1 Acridotheres tristis
GAAGTTCTCCGAGCCGTGCTGCCCGTCACGGCCCCTGACACGAGTGGGCGACCCACGAGCTGCTCCTCCTGTCCTTCGTCCCGCAGCGCGCTCGGTGCCGTCTCGGTATCAGTGTTGGGAGCGGAGCGGTCCCGGGCTCGGCTGTGGAGCCTTTCCCGGGCGGCACCGCGTGGGGCGAGCTCGTTTTGGAGGAATGGGAATTTGTCCCTCCATTCCCGCGGGATCGGAGCGCGCCGCGGGCTGGGCGCTGGCGGGGCGCTCCGGTTTTCTGGCCCGTCAAAATTACGGGGTGGTAAGGAACAAAAACTCCTAGCTAGGTGTTTAAATACCGGAGAGGCGATTTGCAAGTGAAATTAATCGGCAGTTAACCAGTTAATAAATGGATAATGCCTATTCATCCTTCTGCTGACTTTACAGAGTGGTTTTCACGTCTGCCTGTCAACTAACCAGGCTTGACTGATCGAGATGTAAACCTAGCCAGGTTATTGCCTTCGTCCAGTAAAATCTGACCTGCACTTGCTGTCCTTGCGCATCAGTGCTGGTCATCATTCAGATAGTACAGGTGAGGTTCATACATTTTTACAGACTGACATGCTGGCAGCAAAATACATAGGATGACCCATAGCTTAAATATTTATGGAAGATATTGTGAAGTGCGTAACTGCATGATTAATGTTTTAAGCAGGTTATCACTGAGGGGGAAGTTTTATGCCTTTGGTAGCTATGATTTTACTGTAGATATGGGAAGAGGAGAGAGTCCACCTGGCAAGGTTGGCCTGGCTTCTCAGCAGGACCACTCTGCTGCCTGTACCCATCCTGCATGGGCCTCTGGCCTGTAGAGCTCCCCTGGGGACCAGGGATTTATCTGCTGTCCTCACTCAGGGTATAGTGTCATGATGAAGTGGCCCATCTTTACAATGTCAGCGTGTGCATGAGTTGTTCCTGCATATGGTACATGCAGCTGTTTGCTGTCATTGCTTATCTACATCGTGGTCTTGGATGTTCAGTTGGATTAGAATGGAGCCATTGCATTAATAAGGTGTATCTATCTAGAAATAACCCATTTCGTTTTGTTGCCCACCAAAGTGACGGTATTTAATATGCCCTGGTTGGTATCTTACCTTTTTTATAAGTGTTGTCCAAGGCACATATAACAACAGAAGGGCTGCTCCGTGAGTGCTCTATGCATGCATACTATGCAGCTTTGCATAAAACAAAGACTTTTCTAGAATTTAGATAATTGATTTTTCATATGAAGAAAATGTGTTGTATGCATTTTTCTTTCTTCTGTAGAGGATACTCTGATAAACTTTGGAAAAATTAAAGGTTTAAGTATAGCCTACTCAAAAAGTTTTGGTGCAAATGAGCACTCTAGAACAATCTGTGCTACCATTGATTAGCAGCTTCTGAGGTTGGAGACCTCAGTGAGGACCTGGGCAGCGCTGTGGTGTGGTGGTCAAATCCATATATCTTGAAAAGGCAAACAATCTCAAATACAAGTAATGCACTTTGCTGTGAAACTTGGCCCGAGTGTGGACTGGAGAGCTGGCCTCTGGGTGATATGGTAAGAGCAGGGCTTAATCAGGCTGCTGTATCAGTGTATGTCCTGCTGTTGGCATCCCTCCCTGTGAAAGAGGGATGGGGCCACAGGTAGCTGGGCAGGCATCCTGCCTCCAGTGTTTAATATCATGGGCCAACACGAGCATAAATAAACCACAGCATGACTAACCTCTCTACCTAACATTGACTCATGTTGTATTTCGATAGACTGAAAAAGTCTCCATGCCTAAGCCATTTCATTTTCTCAACCTATATGTTACTGATGATGACCTGCCTACTGAGAATCCTCCAGTATTCATTTAAGACCATAAAGCAAGTCCTTGTTTTAGGTTTGTTTTGCCTTTGGGTAGTGCTCAACTAGCTTTGATAGAAAAAAAGTATTCCTAGATTTTTAAACTCAAAACACTGTTGCTTCTCTTCTTCTGGCCATTTTAATTCTTCAAGTGATACAGCGAGGCTTGCTATTATAAACTGGGCTCGTGACTCTGGCAGGGAGTGTGAGAAAAATAAAAGAAGAGCAGTTCTGTAAAGTACTGTAGGTTTCCTAAAGCAGTAAGTTAATATTTTACTGTGAATATTTTCAGCTTTTTATTTTTTGTTTGTTTGTTCTAACCAAGCGGGTGATATATCACCTAAAAACTTACTCAACCAAGTGTTTGAGAAGGCCCTTCTCTCCCTTTGCAATACCGTAATGGGACAGTATAAAAAAGAAGGGCCCTGCGTTGTGCCTCCTTACTATGTGTCATAATAACTGTGAGATAAGACAGTTTCATTTCAGCTTCCTTAGAAATATGTTTGTTTTTTGTTTGTTTGTTTTTTTTAAAAAAAGCAGCATTTGACAGACGCTAAATAATGGTTGGTGTGGAAACAATTTGTTTCCTCCCCTTGCATTCTTTTGAGAGCTGCATAGTTCCAATGAAAAATTATCATCAGAATTACAATTTTTTCTGTCTCTAAAATTAACAGATCCTTTTGCCTGCCCTCCACCTGAGAGAAGTAGGCAAAAGCATCTTCAGGCGCACATGTGAATTCTGCCTGGAGTAGCTGCCACACCCATGGTTATTTAGGAAAGGTGAGGAGCACAAGGTGACACGCTGACTTCCATGGCACTGCTCACAAGGGTACAGTTACTGCGTGTGTAAGTTGGCGGGGGGCTGCATTCATTCAAAACTAAAGAAAAAGAAAGGCAGCAAATTCCATACGTTTTGCTGTATGTGAAGTTATAAAACGTCTTCTTAACTTGTCCATCTCCGAGAAACCTATTACTGTAATCAGTTGCAGGGCTGTGAGGGGAAATCAGGCCTTCTAAGATAAAGACAAAAATAGCACATTCAAATATATTTTAAGAAAGGCGACTCTTCCTTCAAAGAGTAGATCTGAACCCGGTTCAAAGAACAGTAACAACAATTTTACTGGGTTGTTTTTTTGCCTTTAACAACTCTGCTTGAAACCAAACAGATTTAAGAGATTCACAGAAATTGCACCAAGTTCAGTTATGGAGCTTGTGGGAGTATCTCCTGTTAGATCTGAAATGCTGAGAATGTCTCTTGCACCATCATCTCCTTGCTGCTGCCACTGTATGTCCAGGCTGGCCAGGAGGACAAAGTGAGTGGCACAGTCAGCCAGCAAGTCATATTGACACTGGTTCTTGTTGGATGTTGGTTTCTGCAGGCAAAAGGAATAGTGTTTTTGAGAGCAGTTTCTTTTCTCTCTTTCTGGCTTGCCTATGTCACTCCATAATTGTGGGGATGTGGGGTCACCTGGACCTGCTCAAAACAGCAGCAGAAGAAAAAAAGCCCTAACCATTGATTTTGGTGGGGAAAAACTGAAAAATGTACTCAGGTTTCAACCTGCTGCCACAGAAACTTGAAGGAAAATACACCATTTATGTTATTTTATTCTTGAGAGGATAATGGCTTGGGGAACCCAGGACATGCTCTTAAATATATGCCTGCCCTATTACTGTGTAATAGTGTTTGATTTTTAAAAAATTTTTTAAAGTTTAAACTCTTTGCATTAGAGTAGGAGTATTGCAGGGTTTTGGAGTAGTCCTGTAGCGTTAGGTATATTTTGAGGTTCTGAGTGAAATGAATCTTGTGGTTTCATCTTACTCTGTAACAAAGGGTAATGTGCTGCACACAAACAGCCCACCTAAGTTTTCATAATTGACTGATGATTTGCTCTGGAAAGACCCAAAATCCTGATATGAGACAGATTCAAAAGGTAGTTGATTTTTTCATTTTATTTTTAGTTTGTCATTCTCCAATTTACAGTTTAAATTTTCTTAGAATTTCAGACAAATTGCTTCTTTTCGGCTTCCCATCCGCTGCTCAGGTGGGCAGTTGTCACTTCCCAGGCACAGGGTGACAAGTGCTGAGTTTCCATACCCCACTAATGTCTAAGGCAGCCATCCTGGGTCTTGTCACAAATTTTCTCCTGTCTGTTTAGTTCAGCAAGAAAATGGTTTCTGTCTTTCCCCTCCCTCCCCTCATCAACTGCTCATGGTAAGATTTTTTTATAGAGCCCGCATTGTGATATGTCCTTGAAGTGCAGAGCTGCAAGGTTTTGTTTTCATTTGCCATTTTTTCTCTTCATGTTTAAAGTTCATTGCAACTATAGCAAAGCAAGATTACTGTCTTTTTTGATTTCTTTCTTCTCCCCCACCCCCCCATCCCCTTGCCCCATCAAAAATCTCATGTTCAGTAAAAAGGAAGAACTCAGACTTAGGTACTAGAACTTATTCCAACTAACCCTGGAGTGTAAAGACTGCAAAAATACAGATTGGAGAAGGATTGCCCCAGCGAAACAGGTAGGTGTAAGTTAAATGTTAAATTATCAGCACCTCCCTTTTAAAAGATCCCTGATGGTGAAGTTTTTGTTCACGCCATCTGGCTAGAACAAGGCTTACCAGGACTCTTAAAGGACAGGGGCCATTTGAGGTGCAGAATTTATATCAGGTACTTTCTTTTTAAGTGAATGTCAAATCCTAAATAATTTCAGCATCAGACTGTGCAAAAAAGTACCCAACCCTGTGAAGCAAGTTTAAAATTTGAGAATGGCTGAAGTTCTCTGTCTTTAAAAAAAAAAAAAAAAAAAGTAATTTTGTCTTTTGTTCTCCTCTCCCTTCTCTCTTCCCCCCCCGCCCCAATTTTCATTGATGGGGAAGTTTCATTTCCTTTATTTTTATATTTTTAGTGTATGTGTGTTTGGGGGGGGGGGCATGAGGGCGGATAGGAAGGAAGTCTGTGTTCTAGTTTTTATATTTAAAATTAAAAAATAGCTAATGATGGTGTGTTTAGAAATTACTTTAAATACATTTTCCCCAGTAAACCAAAAATTCTGCTGGTAAGTAGTGAATATTATTAGGGCATTGAGGGATTTCACAACACTTCTGTGTGGGTGAGGGTCCTGTCTGATTTCCAGTTGTACTAGCAGGAAAGTGTTTTTCTAATGCTTAGAAACTGTTAGTTGTACTAACAGGAAAGTGTACTGTCATGTTTCACGTGCCAAATCAGAACTAGAAGTGCATTTTCCTGGAAGGATCTGTGTTTACACTTGGAGGGTTATGCCAATTACAGCTACATTAGGCTTTTTAAAAAATTTTTAATTCCACGCTTGACCTACATAGTGACTTCTTTCATTTTCTTAACAGAACACCCACTACAATCCTGGAATGTCAGTAAGGTAAACCTGCTGTCCTGTGGCTCTAATGCATATGGGTACTCTTGCAAGAGTATGATCTTAATTGGGTCCTTGTGAAATGAATGCTGCTAAAGCTTTGCATAACTTGAAGTAATCCTCTGTTCTCCAGGCAGAATTGAATAGTTTATTGGGGAGCATGAAATACGTTATGAAGTATGTTGTCCAGATGCAATAATATTTTTTCCTCAAAAGAGATCCCATGTACTTCAATTCTGAATACAGTTTTTAAATACTGCGGGTTAGGAAATACTGCATTGCAAATCTGTGAAAGTTTGGAGACAAGATGAGGTGACTTTAATACATGTTTTGATCAAAGACTAAAAGTTACTTACTCTTTTGGGCAGTGCAGCAGTTCATGAAGAAGGAGGAGGTGAATGGGGTTTCTTTGGCAAGTGTCTGTAGGTGCTGGGTGTTGGAGCAGGAGTGCAGCTGGCAGTGCTGCCTGCTGGGCTTGTACCACCAGTGCTTCATTCTGCTGCTACTTTGCTGTCTCTTTCTCCTGCTGGAGATGTCCTAGTGGAAGGTCTTGTTTGTACCAGAAGAAAAACAACCATGACTAGTAAATAGTGCTGTCTTTATTTTGTAAGCAGATTTACTACCTGTCTGCTCTTTATAATGATGTCAAAATTAGCATTGTTAGCAACAGTAGCAGTGTGTTAAATAAAAAAATGGGTGCTGACCAGACTTTATGAATATGAATACTTGGAAGACCCTACACAGTTAAACTGAGCTTTTGTTTCCCTAAAACGTAGGCTGCCAAAGCCCTGAAATAGTTAGGATATTGACTTGAGTTTCTTAAGCATCGTCTCAATTGCTTCTTTTTTGGTCTGCCTCTTTTATATTTTGTTTTATCCTGAGCGTGGAAACTGGGCTTACCTTGCAGAGAGGTGGCGGTGTTTGAGTTGGCCCCTCTCTCAGCAAGGAGAGGGCTGCATGTTGCACTTTTTTGAGAGGCTGAAAGCATCTTCAGTGTCTCCTGGGCCACAGTGGGTCTTGAAATAACCCTGAGCTCTGTGGCCATTACCAAAGCTGAGCTGGAGCCTGTAGTGACCTGAAACACAAGTAGATGCTGTGTATAGCTCAATGCTGAACGCAGCAGTTTTGTTGCTGGTTGTGCCCCTAGTATATTTGGAGGGAAATGTGTGGAAGCAGTTCAGATGTTAACTCACTAGCATGATTTTGGGGTTTTTTTTTTGGTTACCTTTCAAAAGCTTATATTCAGTGTTGCAGAGGAACCCTTATGTATCTTGATGAAACAGAAGAAATGGTTAATGTTCAGCCACACTGAGTGTTACAGCTTTGCAAGAGCACCGATGCTTTGGCCTGCCACACAATTCAAACTCAAGCAAAGGTCTCCCATGCAGTTGCTTGCATGTGTCGTCCTATCTCTGTTTTGTATCTGCAATTTCAGTATATGCTTCCAGAATGATTTTTTTATTCATTTCCAATCATTCTTCAAAGATAACTGGCAAAAACCATCAGGCTGGTTGTGATTTTACAGCAGTAGAAGGTAGACAACTTTGATCTTGTTAAATTAATTTTCTTCATGTGTGGGCTGAGTGTGTAGTGAGCTGATTTAGTTTTTATTGATCACTGTAAAAATGTGAATTCAGCATCAGAGCAATGATAATAAACAAGTACTTGCAGTGATATTCTAATGAGTTCCTGGCAAAAATAAGGCGGAAAACCATCTCAGAGGTTGACGTGCTTTAGTAGTGAGGTGCTGAACCAGGATACTTTATTGGAAAGAGTCGAGTAAAGCTGTTTGAAGTTCTAACTCTCTGGCAAGACACTTGCTGCGAGCAGGAGCATGCCAAACGGGGCGAGATACAGTCTTTTCATGGAGGCATTTGAGTCAGAAATGGCATTCTTACCTCTGTCTGGAAGGGCTCTCACCCCTCTGATCATGCCCAAGTAAGACAGGTTGTAGGAACAAAGTATCTGCTTTGTTAGAAGGTGTCTCTGAGCACAGGCAGTGAAGCCCTAATGACCTTTCTTTCCGTCCCCATCCGCAGAGATAACCTGCAAACCATCGCCATGTGTTTTAAGAAGTCTGCATGGCAAAACATCAGGTACCGAGTGGGGAAGTGGAGAGAGGTTTCTAAATTAGCAGGCACTTTATGTCTGGAGAAGTGAGATTCATATTCATAACTACATTAAACACATATTTCTGAATATGGTGGGGCATATCTCCACTTAAGGTGGCAGTAATTTCTCTAAGCCAAAATATTTGCAAAAGTATGGGCAGGCAAATTCTCTTTCATTCTTCCATTGATGCTGCGTTTCCAAGACCTGAAGAGGCTTCTCAGTTGTGATGGTGAACAGTCATTCTCTGTATTTTTTTTTTGTAAGTTAAGCTTGTTTTATGTTGTCAGAGTTCAGTAAATTGGTGTGTGAGCAGCATAAATCACAATGAAAAAGTATTGCTGCTGTCTGTATGAGTTTGATAAAATTAGAAAATGAGAGGCAAAATTTTTCTGAAGTGACGAAAAGAAGGTTTTTTTAAGGACTATGAAATTTTGAAAGAGATGGTTTATAATGAACTTTAATACTTTTCTAAAGTTGCTGCTATTATAATGAAAGAGCATGAATAAGAGAATATGCCTTGCAGGTAAAACGAAAAAAGATTTCACCGTTTAAATACTTGAAAACCAAAGATGCATTGCAGAGGATGAATTTTACTGTTCCTATATTGCTTGTAGTAAAAAGTTAGTCTTTGAAGTTGCAAACTGCTTTAGATTTAAAGAAATAATACACCTGAAAAGGGAGGTGCACAGAAAAAGACATTGGATTAAGTACTGTTTTGTTAATGAAAAGAATGTAAGTTAAGCCAAATGTGGTTGCCTGCATAGTAAGGTACTGCTTAACATGAGTGGGAATGATAAAATAAAGTCTTAGCAGACTTTTATTTCAACGATTTCCAACTTTCAGAAGTTTTAATCTGGACGTTGCATGCACATACATAAACGATAGACTAATACCACAGAATTGCTCTAATTTATGAAAGGAGCTGTGCTTTGATGCTAGAAGTCTGTCAGCATACGATCCCTAGGCTAACTACTTGATCGTTAGTTAAAGTAGGGGTTCATTAAAATAACATGGGCTCGTCTGGTTTTAAAGGCCACCTCTCAGCCAGTAGGCGATGGTCCAAAACTAATAAGGTTGCAGAGCAGACATTATATGGCAATGGCACAGAGATTACTGCATAAAGCTGTCTGATGGGAAGGCTTCTCTCGGATTGCGTGCTCAGTATTGGACCAGACTTTCCAATTTTTAGTCATCTGTAGCAGTGCCTGCTCTTATTACAGTCGTTTGAACTACCTGTGTGACTGTTTGAAAGAAGGTGCAAGGTTGGGTCTGTGTATGACTGCAGTTCCTTGTTGTAATTATTTTACTCTGTAATAATTGTATTCTTCTTTGTAATTATGATACTTCGACTAGTGGATGATGGGCTTCAGTTATGTAAGGAAAATCCTTACATTTAAATCCCATGCTATCCTTAGCATAAACACCTCTTTTTTTTTTTTTTTCTTTTCTTTTTTTTTTTTTTTTTCACGTAGAACTTTTACTTTCAGGTTATTTCTGGAAAATCCGTACTGTTAATTATGCAAATTGCAAGAAATAAAAAAGAGAACAAAAGAGTGGGGCATCTTATTTTAGGCTTCAGCAAATGCAAAGTCATATGTGGCCATTACAGCAATCTAGAATATGTACCTGCATTGTTCTGCTACTGCTTTTGTTACCAGTAAAACTTAAACTGGGCATTTCTCGCAGGCTTTGTACATTAGATTGCCAAATGTGGGAACCGGGAAGTTTTTCCAGTAGCAGGGTCAGCTTGTGCACCCTGGAGAGTCCCTCCCGGCAGGGCTCCTTCCTTGCATACACAGAAGTTTCTTGCTGAAAGAAAATGTAGGGTTTTCTTTTTTTGGTCAGTTTGTTTTTATGCCGTGGTGTAGGCAAGCGTGCGTTTTCTTAGGGCAATCCTCTACAAGAGCAGCAAGTTTTTGTACCTGCACCTCTTGCCTGTTCAGGCAGTAAGAAGCTCTCCTTGGATGGAGGAAAGGCAGATTTCAGACCTGCCTGCTGATCAGAGAGAGAGGAGAATGGAAGAAGTGGTGTTTGAGTGAATGAACAAACTTTCAAGCTGACTCAGTGATCCACGTACAGGGTAGGCTGTGAGGATTAGTCACCAACTTACGGTAAATCTGTGTGGTGCTTGCTGGGGATGTGTATCTATGGAGCTGTGCTTAGCAAGCTTTGTAGACTGAGAATGCAGGTAAATGTTATTTCCACAGTATTTTCCCAGTGAAAAATAACAACAAAACGCACTCAAACTCAAAGGCTTGTAAATTACTAAGCTAAAGGCAAAAAAAAAATCTTTTGCCTATCTCATGGTGCTGCTATCTTCATCTGTGAAACTAGTAGGAAAATTAATAAATTATGCAACAACCTTTTTTTTACTATTTAGAAACCTGTGCTTACATGTTATTAGTACTGTTCTACTCTGTTCTGTGCAGGTTGGTTTTATCTCGGGTTGTTTTTCTTTCAGTGGGTAGGTTTCAAGCTGCATTTGTGTAAAACACCAATTTACATTATGGCAACAGAATAACAATTACAGGGAAGGATATTCATCTGTTGAAAACACTATTTTCATTTGCCAAACAGAAATTTCAGGAAAATTACCCTCCAGGTTGAATTTTCTTATAAATGTTCTCAAGTTCTGAAATTATTTACTGGCATAATAGGTAAGCGCAGCACTTACAGCAGAGTTCCTATTAAGTTATTTTTTCAGGGGGAAAAGTGGGGGGTTTAATTTAAAGAACATTATTATTTTTTTTTAATGGTAAAATTATTCTGCAGCATTTCCTGAGTTACCGAAATTTAGTAAGTTTATTTTTTTTGTACTTTCAGATTGTTCTTTCAGCAGTTTTCTTCTGTTTGGCTGAAGTTTATTTTTGTTTGTTTGTTTGTTTTTTCTGTTTTTTTTTTTGTTAATATTGCTGAGCATCTTTCATAATTCTAAGATGCCCTTTCTCTCTGATCTTCTGACCTGTTTTGCTTGACTTGTTTAATCTGTCCTTAGAGAACAGTTAATTTCAGCCATAATCGTACCAAAAAATCCTTTAGAGCTGTTAGAGCAAGATTTTTTTTTTTTTTATATGTATACTTTGTTTAAAATTACTTCCTCCAAAATAAAAAACCCAAACCAAACAGAAGAGTGAGAACCAGACTGTGCTGGCACTGCTGGGTGGGACTGCTGAGGGTGCATGCCTGTACAAGTGGTTTGGCTCCCTGCTCTCCCAGAGAGCTGATCCTGTCGAAGGGTTTGAGTCTTCTGAAGAGCAGGAGTGAGAGCTGAAAGCATTATTAAGTTTTGGGGTTATCTCACGCTGCTTATTTGAAATGGAAGCCAAGCAATTTATGTATCTCTGTATCTTGGATCTGAAAAAAAAAAAAGATTTTTTTTTTTCACTAGCCTATGTGTGGAAATGACATCACAGCTTACATCAGCCATGCTAAATTCAGAGGTTTTTTCTCCTCCCTGTTGGGTTATTAACTGAGAATTAGCTCTGTGCTGCAAGTCTTCCTTTCTTGACTGTGGCACATCGGTAACTTCATCATAAATGCTCTGAATTTTGTGCGATGAGGCGAAATGAAGGTCTGGTGTAAAGCCTTTTGAAGCTGATGGGAATGTAGCTCATTTCCTTGCTGTGCGTGCAGCCAGGCTGGGTGGCTCCCTAATGCTGCGTTGTTCCCAGGATCCCTGCTGCAGTGGGAGCAACCAAGGACTGCACCGTGCCTTTTGGCACTTCTGGTGACCAGGTCAGGAGTTTGCTGTGACACATGGTTGGGTAGGTTATGTCCCCATAGCCCTGCAGGTCAAAACCTGCCCTTGTGAGACTGAGTAGGTTTTGAACTAAAGCTCTCATTATGGCTGAATGTCCCATGTGCAAAGCTGAGCTCCATATCAGGGAGTAGAGAGCTCCTCATCCCTCCAGAAATGCCCGGGTTTGGAGCTGCCCTTCTGGGATTGATTATGGGGCTACAGCTGTGGAAAAGTGTAAAATGGAGGCATGGAGGTTTCCTGTGAGAGCCTGAGGACCTGGGAGGAGGAAAACAGAAATCGAATTAAAAGTTGACATTTTGAAAAGTTGATTGCTGTGTTTTTTAATCATAAAGCAATTTTTAAAGTAAGTTACTTTCCAGAGGAAAAATAAATACATTAAGAAAAGGGAAAAATGTGATGTTGAATTTGTGCATTTGAGTGTAGCAGACTTGGTAGAGAGCTGGTGGTGGTACCAGTGTGCACAGAGACAAAGCAAAAAGACAACCATTGTTCTAACTCTCCTGCTAAATTTCCAGCCATAATGTCCTATATGTAGAGCATTGTAATTTATCTTTACTATTTTGGGAGGGCTGAGGCTGTGGAGATGGAACTCATCCGAATAACTTTAAAAAACCCCGAAAAACACAGCAAAACAAACTCATCTGACAATTCAGTGGATGTGGAGAGCTTTCCATTCTTGTTGTGTATCTCAATCAGTGCCCTCTGCCCCAGGAGAAAGGCAAGGAGGCCTCCAGCAGGAAGACTTGCAGGAACAGCCTTGGATTGGGCTCATGGCGTGTGAAAGTTACCGATATCCATTCACAGGCTTTGTATTTTTTTACATCTCTTCTTGTGCCCTAGTCAGGAGCAAGGGGATGCAGGGGGGAAGGGCTGAGGGATGTGCTGGGAGGGTGCATGTTGGTGTAACCCTGCATGTGTGAGTGGTCAGTGCTTGCACACACCATGGAGCTGGTGCAATTATTTGTCTCTTTTCGAGCATGTGAGGAGCACTTCATTGCTGCAGTTATTTGTATAGCCATATGCTATTTTTTTTTTCTTACATATGTTCTCTGATAATTGTCAGTAGCAGGTGCCTGCGAGCCAAGGCGGAGCGGTATTTAAAAATCAGATGCTTAATGGGATTAAAGAATTGTGTGAGTTAAGCACCAGCAAAAAGGCCAGGTTGAAAGCATTGGCCTCTGAGGGTCGTGTTCCTCACAGAGCAAACAGCATGGTTGGTAGCAGTGCTGGTCTTTCAGCTCCACTGTCCACTTGTAGAGATGTGACCTTCAAGAAGCAGTCAGGAGGTCTAGTTTTGGGTCATTATATATGGTTTGGCTAAATAAGGGAAAACACAGAGTCCTTTCTGATGTGTGTTCCAGCCCCCAGAAACATAATTGGATGTGTGTTGCATCCCTGCTTGATGACTTGGGTGGTGCAGGGCTGGTTAGAGATGTGACATGAAATCTCTAGTCTGGCAGACTCCCACCCTTCGAACCTGCCTCTTCCCCTGTGTTTGTCAAGCATCCCGAGCTGTTCAGGTTGCATAAGTGGTTGCTGTTAAATTGCATGTCTGTGCATTGAGTCCCTCTGGATCATTGCTGTGATAGTAGTTGGTGAAGTTGCATCTCCTTCCACTGTCTGAGAAACAACCACCTAGAGGAGGATCTGGGGAGACTTTACTTGCTCTGGACTTGGAATGATGCAGCTGTGCCCACTGAAAATCATTTTGGGGCATTGCATTACCAGAATGCCCTAGTATCCATGATATTGTTGTCACATCATCTTCACATCTTCCACAAAAAGCTCTCTGAATTACTCTTCCTGTGTTTCAGTTGGGGGCAACTTAGGGCTGGTTGTAACAGATTTCTAGGTGACCAACAAGTCAGAAGTATCTTGTATTTCGAAGTGTCAGGAAAGACATAATGCCCCTAACATTCTTTTGTGGGGGGGTTGTTGGTTTGGGGTTTTTTTTTTCTTCATTTCTGGTAAAGAACTAGTAAAATATAGAGCACATATGGAAATGGCAGACGTTGTTGGGTTTTTTATTTTTTTTTGTTGTCCTTGTTTCTAAAATTAAGCACACAGGAGTTTGTGAGATCTTGCAAAGAATTTAAATCATATTGCACAGTCATGTGTTCAAGGAATCTTTTTAATCTAGTCACATATATACAGTGAAAAGATCGAGATTTTAAAAAATACATTACAGTAAGGAGAGATAAACCAAACAGGATAAAGACAAAAGGCTGCTAAATATTTTTGACTATACTTACGTAGTTTAGTTTGCTGCCAGTTTTCTGTTTCCTTTTTGTTTGGTTGTCCTTCATGTTCTTCCTATGTAAGATAGAAACCTGTGGTATGAGCTGTTCTGCTTATCCCTTGCATAATGTTGGCAACTGAGAATTGGATCACACGACTTAAAGTAGGTCTGTCTCTGTGTCAGAAAACTAACAGTTTCTCCTTCCTGTGAGTGGGCATCCATGCACAGGGGTAGTAAGTTTTTATTCTGCCATGGTGTATTTCTGTAGTATGTTTCTGAGCTGGATTGTAGGAGGAGTGATCTCACAGCTTGACCACAAGTGCACTTGGCAGTGCTCACATGGGCTGAGCTGGTTGCAGAATTTGGGTCAGCGGGACAGTATCCTGGTGAGCTGTCTGGCACAGGACCCTCTAAGACCAGCTAACTGTATTAATTTACCCTAATTCTTGCTCTATATACCCTGAAAAACTTTCTTGGATTTTTTCCTGCTGCATCTGCAGAATGTTGACCTCAGACTACTACAGAACCTTGAAATAATTGTGGTGGCATGTCCTACACTACTTCAGAGTGACTCAAGTCAGACACTGAAGTCAAGTTTAGGCTTTGTAACTGAAAGGATGTACAACGCATCATACATGACATCATCATGACATTGTTTTACTTGTTTCTCAAAGTAAATTTAATGAGGAAGTCCTGGCAGACACGTACACACGTGCAGGTGCACAAGGCAGATCGGATCACAGGCATATGTGCATTGTGTTGTAATTGTTTTCTCATGGGGGTTTTGTTATTGTTGTCCCCTTCACAAACTGTGAACCTGTAATTTTTCGTGTGCTGTTCCTTGGCCCTCTCTCCCAGAGAGGCTCAATCTATCATGTTAAAAGAAATCAATAAAAAGTCTAGAGGTTTATTTATAAAGTAGAGCATAGAGAGAGGGTGCAAAAATTCCATTAAAATGGCAGTTTAGCACTAGCTACATCTCTTTGGGACTAAACTCCAAGATTTTAAACTATTAAAATTGTTACAAGAGTGCTTTTAAAGTACCACAAATCACAGTAAAGCTTTCTAGCTGAAACTTGCCTTTGTATATTGCACTAGAATTTAGCTTATATATGCTTTTGGAGTGTCTGATGCTGCCCTCAAACACCATTTTAGCATCCATTTTAGAGCTTTATTATAGTTAATAATCTTATAGGTTTATCCTCAAGGGGAAATACATGAATGTAAGAAGTCAGAATTTATTTTTCTTCAGAAATGTGAATGTATGTATGTCTTTGTGCAGATGAAACTCTGAGCAAATTAATTATTTCTGAGAAGTCTATAGGCTTCTAATGTAATTCATCAGGATTGCCTGGCTTGGCACATGCTGCTTGCTTACAGGAATTTATAAATTCCAGCGGCTTTGGGCTATTTTATGACATGGCAGTTTTCACCAGTGATGTGATGGTCATCTACTCCATTTTTCCTATCCAAAGAAATAAATGTGTCCGTGTGCTCATAAATAAGATGCTGGAAAGTTTATGGGATAGTGTCTGTGCTGAACCTCTCAAATATCAGAAGCAGTGCATCTGAAGTGTAAGCTTTGCCTCCACTCAACGTGTTTTTGATTTTTAATATCTGAAGAAGATTGATCTTGAAACTGTTGAGTTTAAAATGCAAATGGCACTGTACAGTTTTGTGTTGTACCATCTTCTGTCTTAGGATAAAATTGTTTCTAGTGGAAATGCCCTTTATTTACTTCCAAAAATACCCAGAAAAAATGGTGGACTCTTATTTGGGCCAAAACTAGGCTTCTCCTTCTCCAGGAGACAGTGCAGGCTGTTGGAGAGCATGGCTCTTGGTAGGGGCCATGGGAGCAGGCTACATAAATGAACGTGGCAGAAGGCAAATGAGAAACTCCAACTTGCCAAACATTTGTGTCTGGTAAAAATATGCACCCTGTCACACAGTCATATCCATACATACAACACAATAACCCAATTCTTCCTTCTTATATTGTTCATCAATTTTTCCTTTACTTACTGACCCACAGCCTAATTCTAGCTTACTTCTTGCTGTCAGTTGTGAACACTGTCCTCTTTCCTTGCTATGTGGAGTAAAGTAATGATCCCAGTAAGATAAAAACAGCAAAGCTATTAACACTACCCTTTGACTGTGAATTAACATCTGAAATTTCAGAAAAAGCTCTAACCTGTGTCTTTCTGTGTGGTGGAGAGGCTAAAGGGAAACCACTAAAGCTTACTTTTCTAAGCACTGACAGCTAAAATCTTTTCTGTAAGGTGCTTCCCAGTGTGGAAAAGGAAAGCCTCTAGTTGTGTTATACAGCCTTGAGCAGAAGTGATAGCATCTGCTTTAGCAAAAAATAAGCAAATGATGCTAATGAGGATAAAGCAGAAGAGCATCATTCAGGAAAATGGAGTTTCCTATGAAGTGTAAAGTCAGCAGCCCACTGAAACTGGGATTGCAGGTGGGTTAGTTAAGTTTGGCCAAATTGTGTTTGCTGCCAGCTAAGGTTGGCATCTCAGCTTTGCTCCTCTACTGGGGGGGCTCTTCCTCCTTCCTCTTCTTCTCCCTGGGCTTGCTCAGGCATGTTGGCTGCCTCTCCTCTTGGTGCTGGGCACTGCTTCTGTGCCCAAACCTGTGCCAAACACTGATGTAAGGAGAGGGGAGTCTAGTGAGAGTGTGGGAAGGGGTAGGTGAGAGAAGGCAGCAGAGCCCAAAGCTGCAGCCTTTGGAAGGCATTTGTGAGGTCAGGGTGCTGCAGCAGTGTGGAGGCTGCCTGAGATCATTTAGGAAGTATGATGTCCTTGGAGAGAGATGAGGGGCTTCTCCTCTCACTGTGCCATGCTCACAGAGCTGTTGTGGCTCTGGCTCCCTGACCATGTCCCTGTAGCTGGTCATCAGGCTTTGAACATCCTGCAGTTCAGGCCCTCAGTTCCCATTTATCGCCCTTCCTCCCAGTGATGGACATATCCTCAGTCTAGCAGGATGTTTGTCTCCTTGCTTGCAGCATTCACCTTTTGCAGATGATAGGGAAAGAATTTTGCTGGAGTGTTGGTGGTTCTTGGAGCTGTACTTGAGGAGAAAGGGCCAGCAAGGTGCATGCTGAGCTGGTTGTGAGCAGCTGGTACATGCCTCGTGTAACAGGTTAAATCTGCTGGGTTGGATTGCTTCTGCTTCTGAAGTTTCCTTGGGAAGAGCACTGCTTTTAGCCAGCTGCTTTTGGGGTGAGTCTGGTCATACACTGGCATCTGGGTGATAGTCTTTGTGCTGGGCTTGGGGCATCAGCCAGCTCCTAAAGAAAGCCCCCAATCCGCCCAGCAAGATTTTCCTATTAGAGCAGTTTGGGGCATGGCAGTGCCCTACTTTCCCCATTGGGGTGGGGGTTTGCCATAGTGAGGAGGTGGTGTGTTTTAGGATGTTGTGATGACCTTGCTGAGTCAAACAGCTGTCGTGTAGCTACTGGTGAGTGGAAAGGATTGTCCTCCTGCAGGTGTGATCCTCTATAGATTTAAGGTCTGATTGTCATAAGAGCAGCTCTCTTAAGACACTTAAGTCACTATTTAACCAAACTGGCAAAACGCCGCATCTTTGGATTCAAGGCGTTTTCCCCACCATGTCTGTTGGTCTCACCTTTTCTCAGGATAGTGTGGGAATACCTGCACTGATCCTCCCCCGTGCTTGGGGCTGAGCCCACAGCAAGAGAGGGAGGATTCTCTCAGCTTTTCTGATGCTGGTGGCAGCAGGGAGGAAGTGGTAGATACCAATCTTGCCCTCTCGCACAGCCTTCCTCACGCATCTTGCTGCTGGCCACCCAAACTGTCCCCTAGAGATGCTGCCCTACCATGACTAATTTCCTGGCTTTTAATTTGAAAATGCACTTATCAAAGTTGTGCCAAATTCCAGCTTTTGTTGTATTTAAAAACCTAGAAAGCATACTTCTGGGAACAGGTTTTGGAGATCTGTTGGGTTTTGGGTATTTCTGGTCATTGGAAGACAGGAAGGGGATTAGTGAGTGTTGAGGATTTGAATAATTTAATTGGTGTACCTTGATTTCAAAATCAAGACTGAGTGTATTGGAAGTAGTAGATGTGAAGTCTGTCAGGTACAAAGACCAAACAAAGCTATGATTGCTAAAGATTTATATTGTCACTTGTAATGCCATAAAAGCTGAATATGATTTGTGAGATAATCAACCTGTGTGATAAACAGGCTATCTTTCTTCTGTTGTTTATACAAATACTTTTGTTTGTAGTATTTTGTGGACAGCAGTATTTAATGACCATGCATGTTAGACATAACTGTTCGTTAAACTTCCTTGGGAAATATTTTAACTGATAGATGTACAAGAATGTGAATCTAGTAAATTCTTTATGCATTGTTTTCCCAGCTATAAAAATGTTCCAGTTAAGGGAAATAACTTCTCCTAGTAAGTACATATTACTCTTAAGGAGAAGATTTTGTATTTTCTTGTGTGTTTTTCCCTTAGGATATGTGTGTGTGTGTTTTAAAGACGAGTGCTGAATGAATAAAAATCCTTGCTTGAAGTATTAGTGAGTTGGGAATGCAAGGTCAGATATTTGTATTACTTATATGACCACTTGTTTAAAAATAAACAAATTCTAATATGCATTTCATGTATATAAACGACTACAGATGTTGTAAAATACAAAGCACAGAGTAGAATAAAAGAAGTAAGCTTTAAATGTAGATGCACTGAATTAACTGAGATGCCTGGGGAAGCAAATTTAGAAAAACCGATATTGAGATGGCTCCTTTCTTTATTTGAGCAATTCAAATGTCAGAAATTGTCTAGAAGGAAATTTTTATGGCTTATACAGTTTCAATATCTGAAAACCATTTTTACCAGATTTTGCATTTATTGGTGGAGCTATAAATAAATGTAGAATAATTTTGCTGGCTTCATGGAGTTTTTGCAGATCAGTATCAGCCCAAAAGCTCTCAGGGTCTGGCCTCACTTCCTCCTTGGCTGGAAGAGCCAACCCAGTTCTTAAAAACTGTGGCAAAACTAGCTGGGCATTAATCTTAGACAAACTGGTTAATTAGGGCCTTTTTTGTTTTGTTTTTAATTAAAAATACCTCTTTCAGACAGACAGTTTCCTGGGAATGTTGGGAGAAATGGTTAACTAAGCAGTTTCCCATTACCAGTCTTAGTCCCAGAGTCTGAAAAAGCAAAATGCAACCTCCCCCCTGCCCCAGCCTCTGAGAAGCCCACCAGACAGAAAGCCTTCGCTTCACTCTCCAGGGGCCACCCCATTCTGAGCACCTCTAAGGGAAATGTGCAGCACAGAAAACTTAGCAGTTTGGTAAATGAAGTAAAGGGGAAAGTGAAGTTCTCGCTGTTTCAGTGTGGAAATCAAGAGAGAAATAACAAGGTTGTCTGTATGTTAGTCTGAAAATCAAGGTTAGGAAGTTCCTTGAATAGTATGAACTCAGTTTTTTTTTGCAGGGAACTCTTTTAGATTGCCTTGCTCTTTAGGAATTGGTTGATAAATTGTAATTTTAGCAAAAAATGAGTCAGTCAGTTACCTAAAACAACTTTTTTGTTAATGCCTTGCCCCAGTGTAAAACATTTGAAGTTAAAAAAAACCCAACCCACTTTTTTCTGGATTTCTTCTGTCTTTAAAATTGTCTCTATGATCTGACAGCAAGCTGTGAAATGGTTGTGACACTTACTATCTTGACTTCACCCTGCACCAGGACTCCACTCCAGGCAGTGCAATCATGCGATAAGCAGAGTAGTGAAACACGTCTTAATTGCTGCATACTCCACTTAGTTGCTTTCTGGGACCTTTTCCTCATGGGGTTTTGCAGGATCAGGACCACAAATTAGCTTCTCCTTACACTGCTTGTGACCCTTGACTGAACAGGGTAAAGGAAAGAAAAGATAGACTGTGTACTCATAGAGACATAGCAAATAAAAGGACAGTTCACCTTTTATTTTAGCTTCTGGAAGTGCAGCTTTTACTGAATTGCTGTTAAGGGAGGCTTGGTGAGATGTAAAATGGACTTGTCCTGACTTCTCCAGTGATCTCAGCACTGCAGTGCTGTGATGCCTGTCCTGCGTTTCTTGGGTTAAGAAAAGTGAAACGAGGCAGCAGGAAGCAAGGATGTAAACTTCTCAGAAGCTGCAGGAAAATAATGACATCAGTGTTTTTTCAAACACTGAGCAGTCTTAAAGTTCTAGAGCTGTTTTCATCATATCTATTTCATGAGGAAAAATGTGTATTTTTCATAGCGCTTGATGTGATCATATTCTTAACTTTTTACAGTGCTGGCATTTACAGACATGGCAACTGCTTTGAAATAGTGTTTCTTTTATTACAGACCTGATTAGTTGGGAGGGAATGGGAATTAGAAATTTTTATAACAAGTACTGGCAGTATCTCACGTTCCCCCCTTTAAATATCTTCTGCTTTTATTTTTGTTAAAAATCATTGTGTGAGGTGCATGTTATCCACTGAAATAGAAGTATAAGAGGCAGTTGGAATTCAGCATTTTTGTGAAGTAATCTGTTTCAGCAAAAAAAGGCCATGAAACTTTTATTGAAAAGTAAAGAAAAAAGTTCTGAAAGTTTCTGACTCTGGAAATCCACTTTCTTCTGAAAATTTTACTTGTTGGTTTAATTCTTAGAGGAGGTTGTACTGCTTTTGAAAAAAATGATGCTGAATGAATATCATGGATAATACAGAAGCCTTTGTAGATGTTCACTGACCTACCTAAGAAACCCAAGAGAGATAATTACAAACTTTGGTAGTCTACATGTAAATGCATTTTGCAAACGATTTTCCATGCAAAAAATGCAAACCAGTTACATTTTGGAATCTGTGCGTATGTGGAAAATGGACTGTAAAAGAGATGCCTATTTCAGGCGATTTTTGATGAGTTCCAGATTAAAAAAAATAAAATTATGGCATATTAAATTATTAGGCATCTTTACCAGAGTATGAGGAAGATTTATGGTGCAATGAAATTTTGCTGCAACCTAATTTAGAACTTGACAAATCTGGTTTTATAGGGTAGAATTATAAGGGATACCGCATTACTTGTGGGGAAAACTTCTTTTATTGTTATTTTTGGCACCCTGGTCTTCTCTTTGGTTGGGCTGTGCTCTGTAGAAGCTGCTTTGGGCAAGATGTCTCAGCTGATCCTTTTTCAGGGGAGCTGTGCAGGATGAAGTCATAATTAAGGATCACATCCTGGCAGGCCTTTCTTACCATGTGTGGTTGCTGATTTCAAGTTGAATGCTTGCAGTCCTCATTGCTCATCTTGGTCAGAGATGTAGTTTTTCTTAAAAGCACAGAATTGTGCTTCATTGTCAGATATTCCTTACTGATAGTGAATATCAAATATTGTATATACAGTATCAGTAGTTACAGAAAATTTGGCTACACCAAAATTACATGTGTGCTGCCTTTTTTTTTAATTCTCTGTTCCTTTCTTCTGCATACAGGCCTCTTGATTGCACAAAAGCATGCTTTGAGCTTAAAGTAAGAGGCATTATGGCTTGCAGCAGTAAATAGAGAACATTTTAAAAATCCCATTATTTTTTCAGTTTAGGAAGTCTAGGCAAAACTTGGGGTAGCAAATACTTTGATCCTCTTTGGAGACTGCTGAGAATATTCTTACAGTGCTGTTTACAGGTTCTCAGTTGAGAAAAAAACCCTGGAAACTAAGTTTGTGCATTCAGCTAAACTGAAGAGGAAATTTTACCTGGAAATAGTACTTCTTCATAGGGTAATACAGAGTTTCTTGTGTGCATTGTTTCCCCCACTGCACTGACATGCTGAGTGATTGATCTTAAGCAAACTGCACACACGTGCAACTACAGCCATCTATGTGCACATACAGGAGCATGTGGCAAAACAAAACAAAACCACAGGCTTTTGAGTTCAGACAGTAAATCTTTTTGAGGACCTTTTCTCGTTTCTGTGAGAAAGAAGTCTCAGCTTCTCCTTATGCTGTGTGTTACCTGACCCTGTGGTTCCACAAGTGTGCTTTCTGAGGTGGTGTGCCTGCCACACGGGAGGAGTAGGGCACTGCTGGATGGCTTATGTGGCCACGTATAAGTAGCAGAGGAAGTGTTTACATTTAGGAGACTCTTATATTGAATACTTAAATGACTTACTGGTAAGCACAGCTTCAAAAGTTTAAGGAGAGTCGCAGTTTGGTGTGTATTGAATGTGCACTATGTTAAGCACTTAGCTTCAACTATAAACCATTTGCTGAGTTTTAGTGACTCTGATGTTTAGTCTTTGCCCCCCCTGTTTAGACATTAGTAGCCAAGTGTTTTGCCTCTGTATGTAGCCTTAAGTTGCACTTTTTTCTGATGTAGTCATCAGATCAAATTATTTATAAAATGAGGACATCCTTTTGGACTTCATGTGTAAACAGTCTTAAATATGTGCACAGGCAGAGAGATTCTTCTCTGTTTATCCATAGTTGAAGGCTAAACATTAATAAATGCTAACATTAAATAGTGGGTTCCCCCTCCTCGTTCTTCACTGAAGTTTTCCCTTTAAGGTTCAGATTCCTTCTCTAGATTACCCAAAGAACTTTCCCCTTGCCCTTGAACAAGATACTGGTTGCAGTATGTCTCTGCTACTATGATTATTATGAGCTAGAGTAAGCAAGTGGTTCCTCTGGAGTGGTTCCTGCTGGACAGGTAATAATGTAATCAAAACCACGTCTGCAATGCTGGCACGTGTGTTTGAGGGGAGGATCTGCTGTCTTCAGGCAATATGGTGACTCCAGGACTCTTAATTCTGGAATTACCAGTGAGAACTGGAAACATGCCACCAGCTCACCAGAGTACCATTTGAAATTTCCTTGGAGCCAAGTTGGTCTTGGGCTTGGCTTATTTCTAAGATACCTCAGCAGGCAACAAATTTGTAGCATGGATTTGGAGTTGGTGAGGAGGGATTCTCAATGAAGATCAGCAGTGACTGATGATATCTCAAACTTCTGTAGCAGAGAGTCTCCTTTTGCTGTCTCTGCTTTTTGAATATGTTTTGCTGGAGAACTGGAAGGTGCCCATCCAAGAGGCTGCCTTCAGCTGGAAGGGGAGATGGAAAAGCAAACTGTAAAATGGGGTTTCAGAAACGTGCATCTTGCATAGATTTTAAAGGTACCTACTGCTGCCAGAGTAATTTCATTTGTGTGTTTGTTTCAGCTTTCTGGCTTTTGTTTTTTGCCTATTTTAACAAAACTTGAGACATCCTCTTAGCCAATGACAGCAAGTTTTGCAAATCAAAACCAAATCTGAGCATAGCACTACACTTGAGTGAGCTGTGCTAATCTAAGACAAGCTTCTGTTTCCTACTTGGAGCTTCTCCCCCATGCTCTCGTTTGGCACATGTACAGCACTGTGTGCTGACAGGCACCTTTGAGGCACAGATCAGTTAAAGAAGTGTCTGTGGTGGCAACTGCTCCAAGTTGTGCTCATTGGCTACCTACTCGTGGTTAGGAAGTAGGTGTTTGGAGTCATGTAGGCTAGAAAGAAGTCCTACATTTGTCAATTAACATCCATAACGGAGTGGTGTCAGGTCTTTTTTGTCTTTTTATGATCGGACAAAAAGCTTAATTTGCAGTGGAAATATTTCCCATAAGAAGTCAGAGTGCAAGCAGTGTGTGAGCAGAATATCTTAGGCAGCGAATTTGTGGAACTGATAGAGTCCTGCATAGCCCAGCCCTGCGGTTTGCATACAAGCAGCCCCTTAAAGACCCTGTGGTCTCGTGTTCTATCAGCAGCTCTAGAACTGACTTTCACTTTCCCTACAGTATGAGAAGAGATAGAGAATTTGCCATCAGTTTTCTCTCCCTGCATTTTTCCAGACAGTTTGGCCTCAACAAATTGTACAGCCTCCCTCTTGTCTGCGTGGGAGAGTACAGACTGCTGCTGGCGGCAAGGAGGAGAGATTAACATTCATCTGTTCTCTCCCCACTTGCTTTTCCATCCCGTGGGCATGGGAGACTTATGAATGTTCCGCTCCTTTGGGGTGTGTTTCTACTCATTGCCCTGGTGGGAAGACCACAGAGACGCCGGTAAGGTTGTGCAAGTTTCACATTGCTGATTAAACAGGCATATGAGGAAGTCAAATGCAGTGTCTCCCTAGAAGGGTTCAGAGAGGAAGGTGGAAGCATTGACATAAGCCTTAGGTTGATAGCTTGCTCAAAGATCTCCTTTTCCAGAGTCTGTGCACATTGAGGGCTTCATGGAAAGTCTGCCTCCTCACTCAGGTCTTCCATGAAAAGTATGTTTTGACACGCTTTGAAAAGTCTCTTCCAAGCAGAGATAATTACTTCTTTGATCTTTACTCTCTGTTTTAATGTTGCACATATAGCCAGAAAATCTGATGGAGAATGTGGGGAAAGTAAGTGGTGGGAGGGGTTTGTTTATTCTTTTGAGTTTTTTTAAGGAAAGGTTTTTTCTGATGTGGAAGTCGAAGTTGATAACTGTATAAACGTCTACGTTATCAGTACATAGCAATGGTTGGTAACACTCAAATATAAGATGAGGAGTTTTACTTTCACTTTGTGGCATTGTGAAGGACAAGGAAGGGTTTTGCAAACGCATCTTTCTGAATGACCCTGCTGCAAGGGGAGCTCTCAGCTGCCATTGTCCTTTGGTACCCATTTAGCCTACCTAGGAGTCAGGTACCGTGGTGGGTGCACACCACGAGAGGTGATGTATCTGCTTGCTCCTGATTCCTTCTGCACAGCAGCAGCCTGCCTGTGCAGGAACAGCAATGGCATTGCTGTCCCCAGCATCTGCTGCTGCTGCCAAATCAAGGGGTCTCTCACAAGTAAGAGCTAGGTATTCTTAGTCCTGCTGCTCCCCATCCTAAATGGGGTGTAGTCAGCATTTATTAATTTGGCAATCTGGAAGGTTTGTTCTCGATGAAATGGAGCTGGGAGGTCTTGCTCCTTCTTCAGTTAGTAGTTCCTGCAGGAGAGAGGGCAGGAGGCCTCTTCCCATGATTTCCAGTGCTGGCCACTGCCTCAGGGGATGTGATGAGCCAAGAGCCACTGCCACTGGCCTGGAGGTGATGGAGCTGTGGACAGCAGTTGTGAGAATTGCAGGATCTGGGGAGTCTTACTAGTGGGCAGCCAGCACCTTGCATGAGGTGGTGGAAGAGTAGAAATGTAGTAATTCTTTGAAAGGTACAGTGAGGATTTTACCTGGGCTAGCATGTGTATTGCTTACAGTGGCAGGGAATTTCTACAGAGCTTGTTTGAACTTCTGGAAGGATGTTGCTAACAGGCATCAAGTGTGGTGAGGTCAGTACAAGAAGAACAAAACCTCCCATTCAGATAAAAGCAGGGAAAGGGAAATACTGCCACGTGTGGGCCTGCTTCAGGCTAAACTGGTCTGTGCAGTAATTTGTGCAGCTCCCCTGAAATGCACTATAGGTTTGAGCTTCCCAGCTCAGACAGGTCTATGTTCATGTTTCAGGCTTTGGGAAAGCAGGAACGTCACCATCTGTGTCCTACTTCATTTGAAAAAGAAAATTAAAAAAAAATCTTGAATGCCAGCCATCTGCTGATATTGCATCCAAACTTTATCCTGGTATCTGAGGGCAGAGGAGGAAGATGATTTCTAAGGGGAGAGGCACTGTTCAGAGAGAAAGAGCTGCCTGTACCTGAGGTGCTCCTGGATCCAGAAAGCATCAGAGGAGCCATGAGCAGGATGGCTTGGCATCTCAGTCCAGCCACTTTCTGTAGTACCAAAACAGTCTGCCCTAGAGAGAGTGAATCTGAGTCCCATACTGCTGACAGTCTGCACCACTTGGTTTATGGATTAATAAGAGGAGATTGGAGCATTTCTGTCAAGTGGAGGCCCAGTGATGGGTGGTAAAGACCCACCATATTGATGTTTGACACAAAAAGCTAAGTCACTTTTTCCTTATAGCCTGGTCATTGGGCATAATGTTGTTTCAGAAATACATTGGGTTGTGGTTTTCTACAAGCTGCCTATGAATATAGGCCCACAGTCTCAGTGAGAACTAATATGGGCCCTTGGCTGGACACAGAGCAAGAGCAGACTTGCTTCCCTTTAATTCTTATAACAGATCTCCCCAGCAAATGCCCACTGAATCTTGATTTGGTTATGAAGGTGCTTTTTCTGAAGTCAGCATGTCATTTTTCTATGTTGTATTTTTTCTCTGTATTACAGCAGTTTAGTGCTGCTTCTGTCCTGATGGCTCTATGTGAATGTGAACACAAGTAAGGCAGTAGAGAGTTAAAAAAAATTCCATTAATTAAAATATTTACATTGGAAGCTGCAAAACATTTACTCTTTGAGTAAAACAAACTTCGCCATTGTTCTTGTATGATTGCTACAGTTGCTGTGAAAATAGCCAGGAAGAGGTTGTGCTCTGAGGAATTTTACTGGGTTGGCAGAGGAATAGGAGGGTAGGGATACTGAAGTGGGCTCTTGATCAGTGCCTCTCTTTTGTTCAAATCTTTCTGTAACGTGGACAGAAGAGCTTCTCTTCCTAAGGAAAAAAACCAAAAAACTAACCAAACAAATTTAAAAAAGAAAAACAAACTCCACAGTGGTGTAACTGTGTTGTCATACTATTCTGGTAATGCAAAAAAAAAAAATTAATGGTCATCAGTAGAATCTGAGAAAATGGTATTTACAGGATGAAAGGTTTATTTTTTAGCACTTAGTGTGTACTAGTGTATACTTAGGGGAAAAAGGAAGCACCCCAGAGCTGGCAATTTGTACCCTGGCTGGGGACCCACATGCTGCCAACCCCATTTTGGTGGGGGGAAATGGCAGTGCAGTGTGTGAAGGATGTCACCTCTCTGTGGCACTGAGCACTCTGGGTTGCTGCTGGGGTCTCTTGGCACCATGGCTGCAGCTGCTCGGTGTTGGAAAAAGCCAAGTGAGGGTCCACCTGTTTTTTTACTTTAGGCACAGGGATACCTTTAGTAGGATCACTACAGGAGATATAGGGAAACATGAAAGCTGTTTGTTTCAAATCCTTTAATTCCCACTGTTCTCCCCCAGATAACTGTATTGAAAAATTAAGCAAGATTTGTTTGGTTTTTTAATAGTATTCTCTTGTGTGTCATTTCACTATTGCACATTTCAGACCTGTTCCACTCTGGCACTGGACTAACAAGCTTTTGGACTTTCTGGGCAGGACACTGGAAGGGCTAAAAGAGTGTAAAGGGTTTGGTTTGGTTGGTTTTTTAGGTCCTTGATTTACACTTCTCTCTCTAGGCAGACTCTTAGAGCTTTCCAGGTTGCCAGGTGGGAGGTCTCTCCTCTGCCCTAAGTGACTCATGGACTGGCTGGATTGCAGGTCAAGTCGTCTCTTCTTAAATGTGCTGTGGCAAAGTGTTTGTTCAAGCTGAGTCTATCCAGACTGTAAATTTTATTGACAATTTTAAGGTTGCAAATTTTTTGGTTAGGTGTGTGGTATTCCTTCGTCTGATCCCAAGTATGCCAGACTGTGTTATATTTACCTATATTATAAAAACACCTTGGTTGCTTTGAAAGGTTGGTCTGTAAAGGAGTTAGGAAATTAAATGTACTTGTTGGGAGTAGGCATCATTTAAACTTGAGCGTGAGAGTTCTGTTCCATCCATTTCTTGCATGCTTTACTGTTTTTTAAGAGAGGCTGCATGCTGACAGTTTCTTGGCCTGGAGATAAAAAAGTGCTGCTTACCCAGGTTTGATAGTCTGATGGAAAATTGTCTCCACGATGTATAACACCACTGGGATTATTTCTAGCCATTACCATTGGTCTCATTTTACAACTGTTCACATTATGTAATTTGATGCTCATTTAATTTAATGAGAGGATGCTGCAGACTTGCTTATGACTCTGCAGGATAACCTGTATGCTTTGGCCACTTCTGTTAACCCTGCCAAAGGAGGAAAAGCATATTTTTTACAGGACATGTTACAACATCTTTAATATCTTTATTATTCCCAGATTGCAGCAAATGGGAGGACTACTTGCCTGGGGTGTAGATTATACTGGAATGGCAGGAGAAGTTTAACTTTTTTTTTTTCTTGAACTGCTTATTAGACTTCTGTTGTAAGGTTATCAGGAGGTATTAATGGACTCTTCCTTTTGTTGCAGATGGAATTTCATGACTTGCTGTATTTTGAATAGGACGAGGAGATGTGTCTGATAAGGTAAGAGAGAGGGTAAGATAAACATGTTCCTACACAAAACTGTCACACTAGTTGGTTTTTTAGGTTGAGGATAACTTTTTTCCCCTGGAAAAACCCCTGCAAATAATTGTGATAATTATTTTTAGGTTAAACCCGCCTCTAAGCCTCTGAGCAGAGACCACCTCTGTTCTCTACAGCTTCTGACCAGTTCTTTCTCCTGGTGAACTGGTGTACAAAGGCCAGAAGACAAAAAGCGATGCCCTTGCAGGCACAGGGGTTAACAAGATAGTCATGATACTATTTTAGAGCTTTTTCTTTTTTTTAACTAACAGAGGATATAGAGAAATTTTTTCTTTAGTTTTGATATATTGCCTCCCCCCACATCTCCAGCCCAGATATTTAGAAGTTCAAGAGATCTTCGACCTGTTTTAACTTCTACACTTTAAAACTTGCTTTTCTTGTTGCAGTATTTTCAGTTTTGGATTGTTTTTTATTAGGACCGAGTATATATGAGTAGAAATGCTCTAGATTTGAGTTTGAAATTAATACTTGCTGTCACTAATGTGATGAGGGAAGCTGCAAGTTTGCTGATGGTTCAAAATTTATCTTCTAATAGTGTTTTTATAAGGTAGTGTTTAGGTGGATAGTTTTTACTTTTGTTTCTGCTTCAGGGGTTTCCATTGTTAGAGAGGAGCAGATGTCTCTAAAACTCTTAGGTGTTGGGAGAACCATATTCAAACAACAAATAGCCAAGCACATAAGTTGTATTACCTAGGGATTGTCACTGTCTTTCAATGTACAATCCACACTGCAACTGTCCAGCTCTATCACTTGCTTGTTTCATTTTTGTTTCCCCCTTCTTCCTTTCTTCCTGAATTCTCTACCATTTACAGGCCTCAAAAATCCCTATTGTTCTATTTGGCTCTTGGATGAAAAATGTCATGGAAACAGCTAAATGCATGATGGCATTGTATGAGGATCAGGAGTAAATGACTTTTTCCTTGGATTCAGACATTTAGCTTTTGTAGACGCTCTTGAGTTTTTTTGGTTTGTCAGGGTTTTTTTTGTTCCTTTCATTTTAAGTTTTATTTTCCAAGTAGAGGTAGCCTTTGGAGGGTGGCTACCCAAGCAAGAATTGAAAACTTTGAATGACTCTTGGCACTGTGTGGTGTATCCAAGAATCAAAAGACTTGGTGGCTGCCTGGTTTGGTTTTGTTTTTTTTCTTGCAAATGTTAGACATTTTGTCCATTCAGACCATCCTCTTTCATGCCATTGTTGGATCATGTTATGAATATTTTATCTGAAGGCTTAGTCTCTACACAAAGGTGGTCTTGTATGTGTATGGTTGTTAAAACAGAGCTCTCCAGGTGAGAGAGCTTGCAGTGTGCAGCACTGTTACACAAAGCACCTCACAAGCATACTTCATTTGTTATGTAAACAAGCTGCTTCACTTGCACGTGTTCCAACCAGTCCTCCTGTGCTCCATGAATGGGTAATTAAAATTGTTTTCAGGACGTTTTACAGATTTCAGCCAACGTGCACTGGCACCCCTCTGCACCCCCCTGTCGCACCGTGGCAGTGGCATGGCTGTGGCTGGAGGCTGAGCAGTGCCCAGTGTGGCACTGCCACCACTGTGTGTGTGCTCGTGTTGAAAAGAAGCACAGCCACAATGGGACAGGTAGAGGTGCTCGTGTTCAGGCTGCTTTGTTCAGATTCAGTTCACTGAGAAGTCTGCTTGTCCAGTGTCTGAGCAGTGCTGGGGACTTGGGTGTGCGTCAACAATTGGGATGGGACAATTTGGTGAGACAACAATTCGGTCATTCAGCTGCTGGTATTTCCTGAAGACATTTGTCTCACGTATTATATGTGTATTATATAGTGTACATATATTACATTTTTAAATTTTATGTACTGCTTTCTTCTGGGGAGTAAATATTGACAAATCTGCGTGCTGTAGCATGGGCAGCTCTGGTAGCACAGCAGCTGATTGCTGTTGTATTGTCTCTGTCAGTGCAAGTTCACTCTCCCCTTGTCTTGTAAAACAACCACTGAGGAGGCTCTGATTCTAGCAAGTTCTGCAAGTTGAGGCCATGACACCTTCTCTCACCCCTGCTTTTTTGCCAGCCCCGGGCATGTGCAAATTGTAAGGTAGATCCCAGCAAATGGACTGGCATTAAAATGAGATTCTGTGATGAAGAAGTAGCACTTTCCACTGGCTGTCATCTTTCACCTCTAAAAGGAAATATTCTGTCCTTGTTTTGTGTGATACCTTCTCAGTGTAAAATTCAGTTCTGAGCTAGGAATGGGTGTAGACTGCTCTCCTTTCTCCAAGAGGGCTTTGTTTATCCTTTTCCCAGCAGCCTGGGCTGGAGAAATGCTACTGTCCCACTCCTGGTCCTCCTGTGTTGCAAATGTCTGTCCTGGTCATGTTCCTTCTCAAGGCTGCAGGTGTCACTCATTCTTTCAGCTGTCCCTAACTACTAAAATGTCATCAGTATTTCTTTATTTCATTTTTTAACCTCTTGCTCCCTTTCTGCATTCCCTCTCCTCATTTACATTTAGGTTTTCATCCTTCCAGACAGTCATCTGGATTCTGCCCCAAACATGCCCTCAGGTCTTGACTGTGCCTCCTATCAATGTTTTTCCTTGGCTGCTTAGTTTTCATGGATATTTCCCGACCCATTCCTTTCTGTTTCTTCTTCTGGAGGAGTCAGTCTGAAGCACTCCCATATTTCTTGCTGCCATTGCAATTCAAAGGGTTTAGATCCCATTTAAAGCAGCAATAGATGGCCCAGTCTGTGCAGAAATGATCTTGTTGTAATGCTAGCCTTGGTGACTTCCTTGTAATGGCTGGCTTTTGGCATCTGTTCTACTGATTACGAGACAGGGTAGAATTAAAAAAAAATGAATAATAGCTCTTTTGATATTCCTGAAGCCTAGTGATGAAATTCTGAGACTTGGCAAGCTTGCAGCCGTGTTGATAGGTGCCAGACCTCTCACCCAGTATTTTATTTTCCTTCCCCCATATTTCCCTGTGCCTTTATCTTCCTTCCTTCCGAGCAACCCGGACCCTTTGTGAATTGCAAGTCCAGTTTCACATGAGGTCTGCTCAGTAGCTCAGATCATAAATGTAAAATCATTCTATAAGGCCCAGTCTATTTTTGGAGGGATGCTTATGAGATAAAAACTACTTTGATCGCTGAAAGAGCATTGTGTCATTTTTGAAAGGAAATGACAAGGAAGTAACTGTTATCAGCCCTATTTTCACCTAGCGTTGGCTTAGACCTGACAAATGGTGTCTGCAAGGTCTCTTGTCTTAACAGTTCCAAGTTAGGTTGCCAATTAATACCGACTATCTAAAAAGCAGTAGGTTGATGTATATTCTATTATTAATAGTTGTTAATGCCCTTCATAATAGTAATCTGTTTTGCAAACATTTTCTGGTTGTTCTTTTCTAACGAGTCTTGGCAGTGAAACCTCCGATTTTACACATGCAGAACCACAGTAACTCGTTGCAGTGTTTGTGTGGGTTTTGGTTTTTTATTTCATTTTGGGTGTGTTTGTCTTGTTTACTGGGAGTAATGCTTGATTTTGATGAGGCCAAATAGAGGCAAAGTCCAGGAATTACTTCTGTCCAAACTGGTACATTGTGGTTTCTTGTTGTGTTAGTGCAGGTCAGCACAAAACTCTTGCATCACTGCTAGATGAATTTTAATAATTTCCTTTGACATTGTCAGTGAATACTTTTGTCTCTACAGAAGCCATCTTAGGGAAATTTTCACAGTAAGAAAGGTAATTTGAATAAAACAGTAAAAGGTAATTTGAGTTTCTTTTCTTGTGTTATTTACCTGTTATATCACAATATGTGGAAAGTACCTGGAAAGCACAAGCAGAAAAGTGGGAAATCTCATGCATGAGGAAAAGCCTCTAGATAAGAGTGTGTAGGGGGAGAATATATACATAAATGTAGACATCAAGGTAAATGCTTTTTCCTTTTCTTTTTCTTCCAGAAAATTTGAATATTTGCACGATCTGATGTTGCAAGTTTTAAATGCTTAACACTTCTAAAAGAATAAATTACTTCAGTGCCTGAATTTGTAGATAACTGTCAGCTTCAAAGGATCAAGTGAGTTGGAAGAAATGTCTGGAGAGCTCAGTATAGGCAGGTATCAGGCAGAATATAGAAACAAGGGGAGTATATCCAGCTAATATAACAGAGACCTAGATGTAATTTTGTATATGAATTAAGACTAATTATGCTACAAAAAGCAGATTTCTGTGGTTCTGCTTTTTGTGTAAATGTAGGATACTCACTTCCCCCTCCACATCTCTGTCAGACTGGGTTTCCCAAACTGCTTGTTACAAGAATTGTGTTGCTTCTGTAAAAATTAAGAATGAAGATTCACGTATTTAATACTTTTCCAACTACCCTTACAACAAGGACTACCTTTGGCTTTGGAATATCCTTTTTGTGAGCTGTCTGGCTGTGTAAGATATAAGTAACACTGCACTCTTGACTAAGCAATTAAGAGAAACTGAAATCAGTACTGTAAAATGCACATTAAAGCTATAGGGATGAGATGGAAAGAGCCATTTCAGCTTCTTGAGAAGCGAGCTGATCTGAAGTTCCCCTGGGAGTGTGTCAGGCACAAAGATGAGGAGCAGTTGAGGTGTGCAGTCTCTGGGGTGTTTGTTGCCTGTCTTTTACCCCACCCAGTGAGCCAGGGCAGGGTACTAAACCTGGCCAGAACCACTGCTTAGACTTCTCCCTAGGGTTATTTTTCTGACCCAGGTTCTCTGGGCTTCAGGGGGAAGCATGGGCACAGCGAGGGTGCCAGGGCAACTCCTGGGGTTGCAGCTGCCCCTTCAGGGTGGACAGGACTGTGGGGTGATGGGAGCATCCGTGCTGATCCCTGAGCCCACCACCCTGACTGGACACACCCTCCTTTCATCCTTCCATGGTGCTGGTGGTGTGGCTGGAGCTGGGAGATAGGAGTGGGATGCAGGTGACCCTCCCCCTGGTGAGCACAGAGGGTACCAGCTCTGTGCACTGGCTGCCAATTTCAGGGATTGAAAATAGAGCTGGCAGCCAGAAACTTCCAACTGCAGCTCTACTAATGACTGGTGCTGTGGTTTTGGGCAACTCCCTTGGTTGTCTTTGAGTCAGCTCCCTTTTCAGTAAAAAGAGGATGATACTTACTGTTGGAGTGATTAATTATTGCTCTTCAGATGTCAAAGTCTTGCCATGTATTCTTACCCTTGGTAGGGAGAGCCTTCTCTGCTTTTGTTAAGCCTGGCTCCAAGGACATGACAGATTGTAGGGACTGTTTTGTTTTATTTTGTTTTTTCCTTTTTTTCTTGTTAATTTAGGAAATGGATCTGATTGACTCTCAGCACCAAAATGCCAACCACCACAATCTTTTGAATACTGGCCCCTCTCTTCCTCTTTTCCTTTCTCTCTCCATGTCCCTCTTGACTGTTCATTCTTCATATCAAATCTTTCCTAAATTAAAGACTGGGTGCCAGATAGAGTTAAAAGAAAAATTTTAGTGGAGGTTCCTAGCAGTGAGGTTAAGGGTTTGCTACTGGTGTAGTGAGATACAGAAATGTTCTGCTTTTTTCTCTGAAACCCATTCCGTGTGAAGGTTGTACAGTTTCCAAGCTCAGACTTGGCTGCCAGCTTCAGACATGCTAGTAACTTGCTGTTTTTTAAAAAAAATATATAAAATAAACAAGTCCAAAAATAATATTTGGGGGAGTGGCTGAGTGGAAAATTGCAAAATTCACATTTGAGATGAAATTTAACTTAAAGTCCCACTAGACATTTAAATTGAAGTATTAGTTAAGGTACTCGGAGCTCAGAGAACAGCAAAAGCTAGTTTGCTGTAATTCTCCCACAAAAAATGTTCTGTCTGGGTTCATGAGTAACCTCCAGGTGCAGGTGGTAACTTCCTGCTCCAGGTGGAAAAGAGGATGTGTTGGAAGGGGCTGAGAGCTCTCCCTGTTCCACCCACTGGGGTGGTGGGGCTGTAAGGAGCAGGCAGCTCTCAGTGCTCCTGCTGGGTGCCCGTCTGCAGCCCAGGCAGCCAAACACACTGCATGGGACTCTCTGTACTCTCCCTCTGGTGGCCCTCCTGGTGCTCAGACAGCAGCCAGGGCTCTGGTGACTTGTGGACTTCATAAACCTCAAGGAATAAGCTTTAGTTTTAGGAAACATAGTGTTTGAAGTACATTCAAAGGCTTCTGTCCCCAAAATAAGCATTTGGTGTCTGTTCATCCTGTGCTGTTAGAGCAGATCATGAACTCTCACTCTGTGATTTCTGTAGTGAGTCCATAACTTCAGGTGTTACCTTACAGAGATGTCCTTTCCTGACTACAAATGACAGTAGGAGGCCTGTCCCATTTTTGTTTATCCGTGGAGAGATGTAATATAGTACTTGGATGTAGTATAATGCATAGTGCTTTTGTTAAATACAAATTGCTGTCAGTTAAAAAGTGGAGAGAGACATAGATGGATATCATGCCCTTTGTTTCTCAAACCTGCAATTTCCATACCTGGAAATCACTTCACGTGCCTCATTTATCCACACAAAAATTTGAATCTCCAGCACCAGTGAACATTAGGTAAAGCAGCAGAACAGTAGATTGCTGTCTTGTCCTGGAGCTCTGGCAAAAGCCTTGAATACCCTGAACTGAGGCCTTGGAGCACTTTGAAGACAAATGAACTTTGATGTGAATATTCTAACAGTGTGTAGGGAGCAGCAGGTGTTTCTGAAGAGCCATACTTGTTGGAGTTAACTGAATGCAGAGGTCTGTACATGTGAATGGATAGCACTGCTGCAGTGGGAAAGATGTAAATGCCAAAGGAATTGCACAAGGTTTTAGTCAGCTGGATAAGACAGAAAGTGGTTCTTAGAGAAACTGCATTTAGCAAGTTTGCTGTCAATGAGCTTCTGAGCATACTACGCATCATATCAATCAACTGTAATTATGTACAGTCAGGCAGAGAAGATTAATTCTGAATTCTTCAAAACCTTTTCATCTGACCAGAAGCATCTTTTGGGAGCCTAACTTTGGCTAATGTAGTCTTTATCTTCTGAGTAAATTTTGGTAGAGACATTTAGCCATTTTGTTGGTAAGTCACTGATAACCATTATCCTCCTGGATAAGCCAAATATGCAGGCTGTTTAAACTCTTGATATGAGATGTATTGTCTGAATCTCTCACTGTTCTTGTGGTATTTTCTTTTCCAAAGTGAATAGACCAGAAATGTATGTTGCTCTCGTTGTTTTTTAGATAACATTCTCCCTCCCTGCCTTGCCATATACGAAATAATGCTCTTTTCCATCCAGGGGTTACACTTCCTCGCTTAGCTGCAGATTTGTGCAGGAAATTTAATGTCTAGATGGTGTCTGCTGTAACTCCCAGCCATTTTTTACAGGATTGCTGTCTTCCCAAATGCAGTTCCCCAAGGATATCTCTTGGAGTTCTTTATTTTTTTTTTTTTATTTTCTTTTTAATTCCAAGAAGTCTGTAATATTTTGTTATGGCTTTATTAAAACCAGCTGCTGCTCTGACAAATTATACCTAGCTAAAAGTATACTTCACCACAAAGTAACCTTAGTAGATTTTTGCTTACCATTGCTCCAGGTCTCATGTTCTGTACAGATGACAACAATTGGTTTCATATTTTCCTTCTGATCCCTAGTAATGGCAATGGACAGCATCCATCAGGCCCCCAAAATACCAAGAAAAAAATACAAGAGGAAGTACATGGTGTCATTACAAATAATACAGGATTTTGTATCAGTTGAACTTCTTGTACTCTGCAGTTTAGGTTTGTGTGAACATAATTACAGCTTTGAATTCTTTCTTTTAAATATTGCATGTATGTGGGGGAGTAGTTGTTTTGTTTTTGCTAAGTAGCGTTTTTCCAGACAATTGCGTTCATACCACTTGTGTTCTTTTTTGAAGGTTAAATTTAATATTGATAGGGTTTTTTAGTCTAGTTTTTATATGAGATTAAGTACCAGACGGTTGCACGTTTACCATCAGCTAATAGTCAGAAGGTACAGTCTCACAAAGACTTGGCTAAAACTAAATGAATAGCCCTCAATTTCCTGTGGGTGTGGGGTTTTGTGTGTGTGTGTGCCCTGCTTACCAATAAAGAATGAAGCAACTTTCTTCTGAGATAGCTATGCTGCCAACTTTTATACTGCTGAAGTAATTCTGTTAAGCAGGAGGAAGAAAAAAAGTTCATAAATTGTCAGAAGGAATTTGAGTGCAAAGTGTGCCAGCAGGGTTGGGTCTGTTTTTCCTCCTCCATTTTATCAGGAGGAGAGTAGGATCATTGCTTTTGTACTTTATTGGCCTTTTGCTTTCAAATGGTGAGCCTTAACAGTATTCTACTTATGATTTATTTCAGCAGTTGCCCGTGAGTGTATTATTTGAACACACCTTGAGGAGATTAAAAAGGTGAAGACTTTTACTTCCATAGAGGCGTTGTACACAGCCTCATTTTGGACATCTCACTGTGAAGTGAATCAAGTGACCACCTTAGGGCAGTGTGGGAGGGCTGTGGGGATTTGAGTGATGGTACCTCCCACCCAAGCCATCTTCTGCTGGTCAGGGAATGCTCTGTTTGGCATGTCTGTTACAGGCTCAGATGAATTTTACCTCTAATATATAATAGTGTTGTCACTTTGATCCTGTGCATTGCTAGGTGTTACTCTAATGATGGCATGCTGTTTCTTTTACAAAGGGGAAGTGTGCACTTTCTGGCTCTTACCCTAATCTATGCTGTTAAAAGACAGGGAAACGAGTAGACCTGACTCTGTCCCACTTAAACTTCCTCTGGATTTCTTGAGTAGACAACTTGGAAGAACAAATTATCTCTGTCCTTTCTCTCTCTGCTTTCTTCTCCTGACTTGCAGCTTAAAATATCATCCCCTTTAGTAGCCTTAAGAGAGGTAGATGATGAAGTCGTCATTAGAAGTATTCTCTGAAGTTGAATTAGTTACACCATCAATCCCACTAGCAGAGCTCAGTGGAAGTAGAGCTTTTTGACACTATGCCAGGAGATTATCCAAGAAACATTTACTGATTGAAAAATGTGCTTGGGATATACCTGTGCAGCTTGCTCTGTGTAACTTTTTTCTTTTATGATTTTTTGGATGGCCCACGCTGCCTAGAAAACTTGGCAATTGTACCAAGAGAGATTGTTGGAGAACTTTCCAGGAATGCCTGCATTATCTCTCTAGCAATTGTTAAATGTGTGCTCCATGTGTCACCGACTCAGGGAACAGCTGTTGTTCCTCAGTTCTGGGTTGAGGGTTGGAGCCAGATGAGGGTGTGTTCTTGCTTCTCCAGTTTTCAGATGTGGTATGAGGGAATGAAAGGCATAAGACAGCATGCTCTGAATAACCCTGATGAAGAGTGAGTCTTGAAATATTTGTAGCTCTGATTACTTAACACACAAAAGCAGGTGAAAATTCTTGTTTAATGTAGACTTCAGCAGGATCAATAGTTAAGTAGTTAAGTGTAGGATGATCTGAAGTTCTAACATTGGTTTCTGGTGAGACCTGGTATTAACATGAGGTTTGGGTGAAAGTAGCAATGGCCACTGTTCAGCAAACCATAGTAGTTAATACAAGGTATTCTCTTACATTATTGAAGTGCTTTTATTAAAACAAGAAAGATGACTCTATGGCCAGATGTTGATGGATCCTGCTGCAAGAATCAAAGCAAGCAATGCTCTTTAGGTACTAGTGAGTCACATACATTTTGGAGATCCTGTGCTGTGTCATGCAAGACAAATTCACATTTGCATAGACTGCCTTTTTTCATGCATGGCTTTGGTTTTCACTACTGCTTAAATTTTAAATTATTTCCTTATATTTTTAGTTGTTGATGTAATATTAAAATGTTACACTTTTTCTGATTGCTTGTCCTCTTTCATATATGTATATATTTTCTTCTTATTAAAGAAATACACTTTTATTTAATTGTAGAATAACACCTGAAGAACAGTTGAAGGTGAAGGATGGGCCTTCTGTGTTACTCTTCTCCAGTTTAAAACAAATTGAGACCTATGTGATATTTACAAGCAGTCTCTTCTGATCCAGGGAAGTAATTTTTAAAGAGCAGGTCCTGAGAGTATTCTTTTCATTGGGAAGGGGTTAGTATGAGCTTTTCATGTTTAGGCAGTGTGGCTGGAACATAGAAACACAACCATACAGATCGCTGTAGGTGGGAATGTGGTTTGTATAGTTTTCTTAGCAGGTGATTAACATTTTCCTTAATCATTTAATTACTTAATTTCAGAAAATCTTTGGGGAAAGAGAATGTCTGGGGAGCTTTGCCAGACACCTACATAGGTGTGGCAATAGAGAAAGAGAGGCACCATGACATCTGAAGTTGGATGCAGGGCAGGAAGCACTGGAGCAAGGGTTGGCCAGAAATGCTGAAATACGGATTTTGAGGAGGCAGAACATGAGGATTTCTCATGGTTAGCCCAACAACAAGTCACTTGAACCTCAGAGTTTCTACCTGTGTGAGACAATTTATAATACAAGTCTCAGAAGTACTGGGAAAGTACTAAATTAATGCTTTCAGTGGAAGATCACAGGATGCTTTGAATAAAGCTTTACAAAAGTGCACAGTGTTCTTACACACAAACTATTTGGTATTAATAGTATCTCTTAAATGACAAGGAAAGTGAAATGTGCCAGATTGTGAAGCTGGAGAAATGTTTGCTCATTATTTTGAAAGAGATAGAAAGTGCAGATGGAGAAGGGAGGATTGAAACCTAGGTTTGGAGCAAGAAGTCCTATGGGCTGTCATCATGGATGTGGTTTGGAACTCCTTCATTTCGTTACCTTGTGTCTGTCAATTGGCTTTGTAGGTGGCTGAGCACATTTCTGAGCAGGTTGAGAGGGAAGAGGTTGTTCACCAGTGCAGAGTAATGCAGGGCAGAGGAAGCTGCTGCGCAAACTCGCTATTTGAAGATGTGGCAAACCAGGAACTGCTGTAGTCCTCTTCTTAAATAGGAAATACATGCAGCCACAAAAGACAAGTGACTGGCTGGAGCCTGTAATAGAAATATGAAGTTGCAAGAAGTAGTCTTTCAGCCTACTTTGGTGTTCAAAAGCTGAAAAAGAAGTCGATATGTAACCTGCCTGCAGAATAACAATTGGCAGCGTTTTAACCTGCAAGTCCACAGTGTGATTGTGCTTTCATCAAATCACAGAATGTTTTGGGTCGGGCCTTAGGGGTCATCTGTTTCCAGCCCCCCCTGCCATGGGCATGGACACCTCCCACTATACCAGGCTGCTCAAAACCCCATCCAACCTGGCCTTGAACACTTCCAGGGATGGGGCATCCACAGCTTCTCTGGGCAACCTGTGCCAGTGCCTCACCACCCTCACAGGAAAGAATTTCTTCCAGAAGCATAGTGATGCCTTTATCCGTGCTGCTTGGTGTCACTGAGATGAAGGGACTCTTCATTGCAGCCCTGTTCCAGCTTCAGAGTGTCTCTGTCCTGCCCGTGCTCCGGTTCATCTCTGCCACAGCCTTGATGTGGGCTTACAAAAATGGTTTGGTTTGCCTGAAAACATCTCACAGAGAATGGGAAGGATTGCTTTTGTCTCAGGTAGCTGGAGCTTCTTGCTGTATTTCAGTTGAGTTGTTAACAGTGAGGTGTGACCTTTCTGTGAACAGGTGAGAAGTGAAAGTTGTGCCTCTCCTTTGCTTGGATACCAGCAGGCTTGGAAATGAGGAAATAGCTTTAACTTTGTAACAGAGGCCAAAACGCTAAAAAAAGAACCCAAACCCACTTACTCAGAGAAGTCAGAGAAGTGAGTCCTCAGCTTGATTATTTAGGAACAACTACATGATGGTCAGGGAGTGTTTTCCTGATGCACAAGTTGGCCATCCTTTGTTAGGTATGGCAAATGAAACTTTTCATTTTTAAATGGGCTGTGGTAGATATGTTCTAATATCCTGGGGAAGGCTTTGTGGCTAGTAATTAATTGTGGTAATTAATTCTGCTCTTGGACTAGGGTTCAACAAATCGTTGCACAGGTTTTTCTTAGGCAACGATAACCTGAGGAGTTGTGTTGAAATTTCTTTGACCTTTGTTAAAAAGTTAAAGCCCTATTAAAGTTTAGCCTGGAAGAACACCTTTAAGTCTACATTATATTGCCCTTCTGGGAATAAATCCATATGGGAAAAAACAGCACTGAGCACCTGAGTCTGGAATCTAGACCCTTCTTTTAAAGGGAATCCTCTCATATAAGCTGTAACATCAGCTGACCTCACCACCTCTGACTCTGCTGTGACGATGGGTTCAGATTCTTCTGCCCCTGCTCCCCTTCATGGTACTTTTCCAGCACACCACTGCAGTGCTGGTGCCATTTGTCTAAAAGATAAAGTGCTCTTACTCTAAAAAAGCGAAAGTAGTACAACTGAATTGCTACTTTTGTCTATAAATATTACTGCTATTTAATAATGATGATAGGAATTCTCTTTTTTGGGCTGAAAGCAGAAGCAGCACTATGTTCTGACTCAAGTTCAACCACGGGGTTTTTTTTTAGTCATTAAATGCTTTATCGTATTTAAAAAACCAAAACAAATATTTTTGTTTTGGAAGAATGAGTATCTGATATGACAGCATAGAGCAAAAGTTTATTATGCATATACAGTTGAAATAAGTTAACTTGTTTAAACTGTATTGTAGAAGCAGTGCTTTTGCATTTGAAAAAGTTTCATGACTTCATATAACCATATCAACATGTTTCCATAGTTAATTTCCAGCCTACAATTGTATTATCCCTTGTCTAAATGGAACATCATAATATTAAGTAAACCAATAACCCTAATGTTAATGTTGCTGATGCTTTATTAGGTACTATATTAAGAAAAAAAAAAAAAAACAACCAAGCACCAAAACAACAACAAAACAACAAACTGCAATCCTGCGCTGACTTAACCAGGGTATGTTTTAACTTGTTAAGTTTTTCTGTAGGGGGAAAAGTGGAGGTCACATCTAAAAATGCTGTATCCGGTGCTCAGAATGGACCAGCACACAAAAATATGATGAGCTGTTGTGTACTGTTGCTTTAGAGGACATCAGATCTGCACCGAGTGCTGTTCAGTGCTTTTCTGCACAGAGAAACAGACTTTATGCTGGGACTTCCATCACATTTATCTATGTCCACATATATGCAGCAAATAGAGAATTAATGTAGTAAGTATGAACGGGTGATGAGGCAATGTGATTTCTTGGAAAGGGAAGGGAGAAGTAACAGCCTTTAGTTGGTAGAACTGAGGTAGTTCTATTTCAAGGTCACTGGTAACTATGCTGAACAAAGCTATTTCTTTCTAAGTTTAAAAATGCCACCAAAAATCAGGGGTATGGCAAATATGTTCTCTGTCACACAAGGGAGTTAATTTCCTTTTGGTGTGGGCTTATTTGAGTAGTGTGAATGTTAGCACAGAGCAGTCCACCCCTGTGCATCATGCAGAGGGTAGGGCTCACTACGTTCATTGCACTGGAAGGGAGCTGGTGTGGTGGGAAGAAGCTAACAAAACACAGAGGCCTTGCAGCACTGCTGGAAGACTAGATACATTTTTTGGATGCAAAAACAAAGTATGTCTTCCAGGAGCATATAAGATTTTACCAGTGTGTGATGGCACAGGATCATTACTGGAATACGGAGTCCAATTCTCATGTGCCTGCAGAAAGCTGAGAGATTGATTACAGTTGGAAAACCTGTTTTACTGTCAGACTTTTCTAAATAAAAAGCTTTGCAGGCTTGCTTGAAGTGAAGTGGATGAGTTGTATTTTGCAAATACCTATAGAGGAAAAAAAAGTACAAAACTCTTCAGTTTAGTAGGAGGTGGTGGAATGAGATTGAATAGCTGAAAGTTGAAACCAGATGAATCTGGGCTACTTGTAAGACACAAATTATTAAACAGAATAAATTATTCTCTAAAACAGCTCCCTTTGGACATGATGAATTCCTAATCACTTGCCTGGGAATTAGACTACATGGTTTTAGCAGGGGAAGGTATTGCTGTGTGTATGTTTATAGTAAGCCATGTATCTGCATGTAGGTCTGTGGCACACCTTGGGTGGAAGGTCAGACTGATGACTGCAATGGTCTCTTCTGTCTTCAGCATTTGTGGGAGGTGGGTAGAGACCACCTGATGCTGTGAAATACTCTATCAGCCCAATCTCCTGAGTATCATCTCTAGGAGGCTGGTAAGGTTTTCTTGGTTTGTTGTTTCTTTCCTCTCTTTGGCAAATCTGCTGGGTTTCGATTTGTGACTCAAAAGGGAGAAAACAGAATTTAAGTCCTGCCCACCCATCCATGTGGAGAGTGGCTTCTGTAGCTAGATTACAGGGAGTCCTGAGGGGCTCTGGGGTTTTTTATTTAATGATTGAGGGTGTGGGGCTTTTTGGTTTGTTTCTTTGAGGCAGATTAAAGGAGTCAGATAAGTCAAGTTTTGCATGGGTGCAGGTATCCTGCTGGAGAAAAGAATGGGATAAGCAGAATAGAGAGGAAAATGAACTTACGATCAAGGGTTTTACTCAGTTTTTGTTTGATCTTATGGGAAATGGGGGAATTTGCACAGGTCATGGAATAAAAAAAGCTACTGCACTAGGGAGCTTCCATAATTAGGTTGATTTTCCAGATTGACTCCATATCAGTAACAATGGATTATTTTTCTTTTCCTGGTGATTCTTTGTTCATCCATATAAAATAAAATTTGTGTTAATCTAATTTCAAACAGAGAGGAGTTTTCATCTCTGTGTCAAACTGCTGGCACACTTTTTATGTGTTGCCATGTGTTCTGCAGGGAGAGGGAGATCAACACTAGTTGAGTTGTCTGCCTGCCTCTGGATGTGCCTCTTTGGGTTTGGAGTAGGGGGATCCAAAGCAGAGCTGTGCAACACTGCAGCACCTGGGCACTGGACCCAAGATGCCAATTCCATATTATTCACAGAGATGAAAATAAAATTCATACGTGCAATTTAAACCCAAAGGTATTGCACTTCTTGTCCCCAGAGCAGCAATGCTTGTGTAGAAGTCTCTGTCTGGAGATATAGGTTATATTGATATATCCTATATTGTGTTGATGTGGAATGAAGTTTTGTGTTTTAATGACAGTCCAATGTTCTCATTGCATTTGTGATGTTAAAGCAGAGCTCTGTTTCACTGAATATAGGAAGCTCCCTGAGGATGGCAGAGAAAATGCCACTGCCTTCACTTCTGACACGTATTATATGTGAATTATTTATGGTACTTCATTGCAAATGGAGTGTTCCGTAGTATATTTGTAAATAATGAATTCTTTATGACAGGACATCTGTGTCTGTGCATCCTGTGTCATGGAACTAGTTTTCTAAATACATTTTATGATAAGATATCTATCCCTTTTCCCAAGCTGTCCTGTAATAAAGTATCTTTTTATTCTTGTTATATGTTATCTATTCCCTATTCTATTCTACTCCAAAATGATATATGGATAGATGTATATATAGAAGTTTGTAGTGTTTCTTGTGAGTTGATGGTGTTAAGTTCACTTTATATTTAGTAGGTATAGGTACCTTCATAAGTAAACAGTTTGATTTTTGTGTTCTGTAAAATGAAGTTAGTGAAAGACTCATCTACTTCATAAATTAAGTTTGCTTCTTCTAACGTTCCTGAAGAGAAAGTATTTTGTAAGACAGTACTCATTTTTTAAAAATTATTATTTTTTTATTAATAAGAACTAGTTTCTGGTTATGCCAGTAGTTTATGGGAGTAATGAAAGTGTTAAGTGCTATGTACAGTTCAGAATGGTGAAACAAGAAATGTGGGATGAATGCCTGTTTGGCCCAGTATGTGACTTTGGGGATAATATTTTCCCTTGCTTTTCTGTGCTGCCACATTGGGAGATTTGAGATTCATCACCCAGTGGGTGGCTGAAGGGGTTGGCATTGCCTGTGCTGACCAACTGGCTTGTGCAACTCTCTGGTGAACCAAGCTGGTGAAAAGATCCCAGTCGGAAAAATAATTTTCCCCAAGGGAAAGGGCAGTTTGTCAGCAGCCCACTTGAGTGACCTGGTTTTCTGTGTGGTGCACAGTTGGATTGGGCTGTCTCAGGGAAGGGGCCAGCTGCCTGGGCTCAAGGCTGGGAGCTCTGCAGGGCAGATGTGCAGCAGGTGCCTGGGCCAGGTGGGAGGATGGCTGTGCATGGTCAGCATGCCAGTGTGACCATGACTGCAAATGGAACAGCTCCATTGCCATCTTACCCACATCTGCTGAGCTGGAGTGATATGCTGGTTACAGTGCCATATGGATGAGAAATGGGCCAAGAGGGAAAAACGCTTTAGTTTTGGGATGCTAAAACAAAAAAAGGAATGCTGTATTTTCAACTTCCAAAAAGGATGGGGAGTCTTCCATTAAATTATCTTCTGCATACCCTCCCTTGGTGTGAGCCTGGTCCCTTGCTGTCATCTCCTCATCCCCTCATCATTTCTCTTCCCTTTCTTCTCTCTGCCCCGTAATTACTCTCAGGAACTCAGTACCAGTGACCAGTTTTGAAGCTGATGTACTGTTGTAAGCCTTTGGAATTCCCTCGAAAGGAGAAGTTGATGCTGGGTGCCTGCCTGGCCCCTGCACTGCTGCAGTTGCTTAGCAGCCAGCACCGGGGAGGAGCAGCTGGGTCCTCCCTGAATCATCTGCAGGGAGACAGGAGAGCACAGCTATTACTGGGGAGCTCTGTTAGCATCTTGCTTTCTGCCTCTCCTGCATGCTCACACACACCCTCACCTGCCTCTGCTCAGCAGCTTCTCACCAGCTGGGAAATGGAGGTCCCTGCATTCGGGCCACCCTCGCTGCTTGCAGGCTCATGTGGAAAGAGGCAGCAGAACCATCCCAGGCACTGCCAAGCCTTGGTCCAGAGCATTGCAAATGTACCACGTGGATGTTCTGCCACCTCCTGAAAGAGTGGCCTTGGTTAGGTGCTTCAGCTCACAAGGTCGTGGTTTTGCACACTAACCTCTTAAGTTTTCCATTTTTAGTTGTAGGTTGCTCATTGCTTTTCATCGCTTGTCCTTGCAGGCTCTGACAGAGTAGTTCTGCTCAGTGTTTCTGCCTTATCTTAGAGAAATCTCCAGCTTTCAGCCAAAAGTTGTGGCCTCTTCTGTCACCAGGAGCAGTAGTAAAGGACAACAGCCCCTGCCTTGGCCACACTGCTGCAATTTGGTCAAGGTCTTGGATAGAGGATGGGCTGTGACTGGGGAGGCTGAGGTGTGCTGGATTAGTCTGAGCTTGCCTCAACGGAAAAAGCACCCTGAAAACACAGCAGGTGGCCAAAAATGATGGTGTCTGTTCAATTGCCATGGCAGTTTTGTTAGACTTTAGGGCTGGAGGCACAGGTCTCTGTAAAAGTGTGGGTACCGAGATGTCATTTGTAGAACTTCAGCTTTGTTCCACTGGGGTTTCTGTGAACCTGACCAGAGAAGAAAAGATTATTAGTGCCTCAAACCCCTGGTAACCAGCTCATTGCATATCTCACTCTGATTGTAAATGTCAAAGTAATATACTGTTCTGGAGCAGAGGGCTGGCTCAAAGGTGTGAAGTGTCCACTACAGTGGGATCCTTCCTTGCTTATTCCTTCTTTAAGAGCCTTTGTTTCTGATGGGCACCTCGGATTTCAGAGATGTGAATGATGCAAACAGAGCAGCTGTTGGCTGTAACAGTCACACATCAGCCAGTTTGGTGTGTCATACTTTTCATTTTAATTCAGATTCCTAGATAGCCACAAACCTAGAGTTGGAGAAACAAGCACATGATTTATATGAAGAAATAATAGTAGTGCTTGGATTTTCTTTTTATAAGGCTAATTGTGTTAATTTGCTTGAGACACAATTATCTCAATGGGATTGATTTGTTTAATTAACTCGGGATGCCTGCAGGTGAAATTGTGAGTATAAATAGAAGGACAGTGGGGAATGCATCACTAATGTTTGTATTGCAGAAGGATTGACTCATATGTAAATGAAGTGCTGCAAGCCTGCCAGGCTAACCTAGTTCTGGGGTGGTTTCTAGATATATATATAAAAAAAATCTCATGCTGTCATGCATAACACAGGGCTCGTACACTCAGGAATGAGTTGGTGAGGAGTGAACGCTGTAGTACTAAGGACAAACATTCCTTGCTCCTGTTGTAAATACCTTGTGTACGAGCACTTCCATGAACACTGCCAAGGAATGCTGTCTGAAGGACGTGGTTTGTGCCAGACCACTGTGATGGCACTGCCCTGATGCTACCCAGCAGCTTCTTCAGTGTGCCAGTCCTCTGTGCTGAGAAATCAGTGCAGTTTCTTGTTCCAAACCTTGCAGGGGCCACTTCTGAACAGAGCACACAAGTGAGTACCCTGCATGTAGCATTCCTGGGATGAAAGCCTTGTGGCAAAGCTTTATGTGTTCTCCTGCTCCCAGATTCCTCTGCCTCACCATGTGGACATGCCATTCTGCAGAGGATTAAGTATCTTAATAGACCAGTTCTGCCACCTGTGTGCCTGTCCTTTGCCTGCTGCTTACCAGGGCAGCATCTGACACTCTTTAACATGTCCCTTGTGCTGAGGTAGGTGGTTATGTTCAAGGCATGAAGGGGAAATTCTGTGTCTTTTCTGTCAGTTTGGTCCTGTACCGTAAAAATCTTAATTCCTACAAATTTCTAATCTTTCCCCTACCTAAAGTAGATGACTAGTTTTCATAAAATTCTGGTCTTTCTCTGAATCTTTCGGAGATCTTCATCGTAGCTTTTGGCAAAATATTGTGCAAGTTGAGTATTGAATATAAACAAAATAGAACTAGATCAACAGAGCACTGCCACAGAACCAAACCAACTAAACAAACACACATTTCCTTTTAGCAGCTCTAAATGTATTGCTGTTTAAAAATAGCTTTTCTTCAGCATGACAAGAGTGTATAGGAACACTGTTGTCTTTACCACAATTCCTTTTTTTTAACATCCTCAGTAGTTTATCCATCTCCCATTAGTGTGGTTGCTTCAAGCTTCTCCATTTCCTTCTGTACAGAAATCTGTCTTTGTTCCAAATTATTCTTGTCCCCATTTTCTGAGGCTTTTACTACATCTGCTATCTCAAGAAGAGATCAGACGATAAGAGCTGAACACAGCACTCTGATGGAGAACACGCTTCTGATTTATGCTGTGGCACAAGTCTTGTACGTCTTATCCTTTAGATAATCATGTGAATGCTTTCATTTTGAAAATGGAAAAAAAATAACATTTCTAAGTTGTATCCTTGTATATCTAGCAGTGTGTTTCCTTTATTTGCTGAACACTTGATTCAAATATTGAGTTACTCCAGAACTGTTAAACCCAGCAATCAGTTTTGAGTGCTTCACATTTTTCATTTAAATGCACTTTGCTTTTTATTGATCTGCAGTGGATTTAATTTGTCCCTTGGTCTAGCCTTGCGTGGTTCATCTGGAATTCTTTCCAGCCTTCTCTGATTTTGAACAACTGTAAATTTTGTCATCTGTGGGATTTTGGCTGTTTAGACTTTTGGTGGGGAGGGGAGAGAAGGTGTTACCTTCCTGTTTTTCAATTTATTCAAGAGTATATGATACACTGCTATCCTGGTTAGAGCTGAGGGCATCCCTCCCTTGACCCTTTTTCTGAAAGCTGTTTATTTTGTTCTCATGCATTTTCTGTGTCTCTCTTCTGCTTTCAAATCTATATGCATGCTCTCCCTAATAAACCTCAATTTTCTTAGCAGCATAAAAGGATTTTTTCAAATATTGTTTCAAGTGCAATTCCAAGCCTCTTTGAATCCATGCATAGGTTAACAAGCCAAAAGCAATCATTAACAGCAAAGAGAAAAGTGTGGAAGTGTTTATCTGTTGGAGAAGCTAGGCTTGGAAAATTGTGTTTTGTCAGAAATATTAGAGCTGTGCACGAAGTCTGTAGCTCTTCCACCTTCAGGACATTCTTGCTCCAGCCTTTGTCTGCCTTGGTTTTTGTTATATCTTAAATCTTTGTGTAGGCTCACTTTGTTTTGAAAGCAGAGAACACTTTCTGTCTTACTGTCACTTGAAATAGTTTGAAATTAGCCTACTTTATTATTTTCTACCCGAAGGAAAACTGTGGTTGGGGTTTTTGGGTGTTAGAATGGGGAGCGTGCTGTTTGATTTTTGTACCAAGTCCCTCAGCTTTTCCTCCCTTGCCTTCCTCTGAAAAGATTCCCTTTCCATACATGTCACTCGAAGCTAGGACATCTACCTGTGTTTTAAATGTCTTACAAAAATGTTGGAACCCACAAGAAATGTCACACTTCTTCTGTCTTGCCACCAGCCCACCGAGTGCTGGTACTCTGCTGTCAAGGTAGAGACCTCAATGCTTGAGGTGTTTAACACAGATGCTGTTTGGCCCTGGCTTGCAGATGTGTGTTTCTCTGGGTTTACCAGACTTTTGACTAGAACTAAGTTTACCCAGTAATGCCAGTTTATCTTTTGCAGGTTGATGCTACAAAGGCAAGTGGTAGGGAGCCTTTGTAGTTCACATCACTGATCTCCCAGCATCTGTGGTTGTGAGGAAGGGTTTGGTTCCCTTTTGCCTGTTCTGTTTGGGTCAGGGTACAACGGCATTATCTGAGGATGATTTGACATCTGTTGGAGGAAACATTACAAAGAAACTTTCCTAAAGTTTCTCTGAAGCTCAGGAGTTAAGAAATAACGACTCTTCTCCCCAGGACACAGTTTCTGACCCACTTATGTAGATTCCACTTTCAGGGCTTCATTGACGTAAATGAATTTTGGTTCTGCCTTAAAACCACTGCAAGAAAAGGTCTTTGTGTAAGTTTCAGTTTATGTTTGGTTTTTTTAATCCGTTACACCATTGAAGTATTAAATAACTTAATACTGCTAGAGCTTATTCTTTCCAGTCCACGGCCTTCCCCTGAGGAAATAGTAAATAAGCCTCCTCAGAGACCCTTTGAACATGATGCTGCACAGATGTGCAGGGATGCACACACACATGTGTACACCCAAACAGCACCGTGAGCTCCGTGCTGGCAGCCTGTGATGTAAGGGGGTAAGACTGTGGAGGAGGCACTGGATCTGACTGAAAACTAATACTGAATTTCATTTCAGAAATCATGGCAGTATCATGCTTTTACCATGCACTTACCATGGTCAAAAATATTTTTCCAGTGCACGTTATTTCTGAATTACGCATTACTTACGTGGAAAATTTGCAGTGTGTGTTTGTACAAAATTTCAAGGAAGCTTCTTCCAAAGTCTGCAGAATAGTGAATTAAAGCATTTCTAGTCATTTTGTTCCTGTCTATAAATTGAATGAGGAAAACACATCAGTGTGATTGGTGCATTTAATGGCTTCTCAGGTTCAGAAACTCACACAATAGATTATAGTAGATTTCTCTTGACCAGGTAAAAAAAAAACTGATTGTGGAAGATACGTCAGGCACTTCAGAGGAAGTTAAATTCAAATGGAAATCATTATTTCTCTTGAGCTGGATATTTGTAGGAATACAAACCGAGTAGTGCAGCTGGGTGGAGAGCACAGGTTGCAACTGCTGCAGGGACTGCTTGGGATAAGGCAGTACTGGTATGAAAAATATCAAAGGGGCCTGGACATGGACTAAGGAGTGTGTTGATTCAAATTCTGGGTTTATTTTAAGAAGTCCTCCAGGATGATGTTGTGAAACTCTGAAGAACCATCAGAAATGTAATGAAAAACTAGAAAAGACATCAGGTAGGGAAAAAAAAGTCAGAGAACGAGGACAGTTTGGAAAAGGTTCAAGGTTTTTGATACAATAAAAGCGATATGTTGCTGCTCTTGAAGTATGCCATGCAAAGCCCCAACTGTCTCTTCACTGCAGGAATGCTTTTCTTTTCTCTGTGGTATTTTAGAAAGCCACATCTTCAAGTAAAATTGAATCTGACTTGCTTTTGTCTTTATGTTGTTGACACTGAATTACTTGCTTATTGGATACATGCTTGTCATGCAGACCATCTAAGACGCCACAGAGGGTTGGTAACCTTGAAGGATATTTTCTATGTGGTTTTAACGATAATACATTCTGAAACAAAAAATGCCTTTCTCCATATTACTTTAGAAGATTTAAATATTTTTCCCCTGTTGCCCTCACTGGAGTGCAGAAAATAGGTTGACTGAAAGGCTGACTATCAAATTAAATTTGTTCATGTTTTAAATAACTTTTCACATTGCATCTCTAGAGATTTTTATCCCTGTATCTGCAGAAATGTCATTTGAAATTCTTCTTCCTCCAAGATTTTACCAGGGCAAAATTTCAAAAATGTATGCATTCATTTCCTTCACCCTCTTTCTTCCAGTTCTATACCAAGCTGTGCCCCTCTTCTCCCTTCATTTGGGTGTCTTTTCCTACTGCTACTCATCCAGATGGGTTTAAGCTTGGGATACACAGCATACCTGCTTCCATGAGGCAACTCTAACTCTCTCCTGCATGTGTATGGATTTCTGTTTGCAATAAAGCAGCTTGTTTATACCTACCATGCAAAACATGGCTGGTGACTGGAGGAGCTTCTTAGCACTACATAATATTCTGTGTGAGGGGAGGTGGTTAGAGTTAGGAATAACTAGTCCATAAAGTAGGACGAAGCTGTTTTTACTGGAAAACTTGCTCTATTTTGCATCTTTTTCTTTTGAGTGATAAGTCAGGGGAAAAAAAAAAATCATTATTTTTGCTCTTAATTCTGTGAATTCCTGTAAGGTTCAGAAAAGATGTGAGTAGAATTTACAAGATTATTGAAGATTATGCAATGGTCCCATATCTGTGAGCAGTTCAGGGAAAAAGAGTCACTGTTACTTCTTCTGTCACTTAAATATGATATGAGAGAGACACTTCCCTCCCCTGCTTCCTGCCTCCTTTTATGTTCTTTGCAATGTGAATATACTAACATCTATTTGAAAGTTATTTTTGTCACCTAGGCCTTCTCTTTCACATCTACCTCAGAAGCAACACTTGCATCTTGGCAGCGTGTGTTTGTTTAATCTAAGGAAGAGCAAAACTTCTTCAGATGACCATAAAAGCAGAAACAATTGTTTGCCTCAAGATCATGGTGAGCATTTGTTTATCTCACCTTTAAGGTGTTTTGTAATCAGTTTTTCCCAGATCCAAAAGATAATGTCCAAGGAGATAACAGCTAATAGATGCAAATACTGTGTGAATTATACTTGTACTGACTTGCATCAGTCACCCTGTGCGACAACAAAGGAAGAAAAAGAAAACAGATAGTGGTCCTTGTTCTGCACTGTGTTGAGGGCCCTTGACTTGCCCTGAGACAAACAAACGAAATGGATGGATACAATAGAGTAGAAATTACTGTATTTTTTTTCCCACTCTCAGCTCTTCACCACGTCTGGTTCTGCATAGATGTGATGGAACGGTTGTTTTCGAGTGTTAAATAATATACATACTTATATAAGAACAAGCTCAATCCCTTTTTTGTGGGAGTGGTACTGTGCATTAGGATTTATTTTCTCAGACACGACAGCGGCTTTAAGGGCTGCTGAGAATCCTGGTAAATTTTTTTCCTGGCGGTGCTGTCCAGTGGGAAGGGCTGGTGCCCTGGCGCTTCGGTACGTCCTTCTCTTCTGATGGAGATGCTTCTCCAGGTGGTGTGCTGGGGGTGGGCAGCTCTGTGTGTCTGGGGGCTTTCAGCTGGGTGGGTGGGTGTGCTTGGTGTGTTTTAGTGTTACATACAATTCCAGAGGTGGCTCTCTTGTGGTTCGTTGCTAGAATAACAACAGGAAAGTGTTGGATCTTTGATGTTTGCTTGGCAGAGTTTTCCCTCCTCTGTGTTTTGTACCTCTTGCATTTGCCTCATCACAGTCTGGTTCCCTATAACCTTGTCTTCATTAACAACGTGCTGTAGCCCCTCCACAAACGAGATGATGTCCCTTATATGCTCGTAATGGCTAGCTGTAAAAAAGGCTTAACTGAACTATTTCAAAAGACAGAAGTATCAATAATGGAATGTTCTAAGTTGTCCTAAGTTTATGCTTCTGATTGGACCAGCTAATTTCCTTAGACAACTGACTTGTCCTTGCAATTAGTAGAGAGAAAGGGTCTTTTCTTTAGGGCAGCTCAGAAGAAACTCAATTTCAGTGCTCTGGTCACATTCTATTCTAGAAACGTTTTTTCCTTGTATTTTCTTTCATTTGTTTTCTCCTTTTCTATACTGGCTGTAGAGGAAACCTGGAGACATGAGCCAGCCAAGCTGTTGGTGGTACCAGTTGCACAATTATACCCACAGTTACCAGGTAGGGCATCTTTGGAGGGTGACAGTGAAGGCATTGGTTGGAAGACCTGTTGAGTTAGCCCAGTGCAAAGTGGTTTTTACTTGACTTGAAGGAATGCTACATCTTAAAGAAATAAAGATCTGCATTTTGTGCTCTTCTAAATCCGGGCCTTTGTAAATGACAGCAATACAAGGTCGTCTCTAGAATCTTCTCTCTGTTAAGAGCAAAATACAGATTGAAACTGTAGTCCTGTAGTCAGATGGGTTGCAGAAAGTAATGCATCTATCTTACTGCCTTCAGTGAAGTGCTTAGTAGCATATGAGTGTCTATATACAGGTAGATCCCTCCTGTGCTGCTGACAGATGCTGCTGATAGGCATTTTCTATGGTATTAGAAGCTCCTTCAAAGTGTTCTGTTAAATGGTGCCCAAAATGTAGGTCGTTCTTTCCTAAGTGAACCAACAAGCAAGGGAGGGGAGTAGCATTTGAGAGAGCATATAAGTGTTTGATACAACCTTGTGAGTTTGAAAAGATGGAAAATTCTTTATCTGGCACAATTTAGAAAAGTGCTGTTAAACCAGGCAAAATTTATTTTGTTTCCACTTTAAAAATTAAATTTAAAAGGCTGTAGGAATTTCTCCCTATGATGTTACATTTTGAATAAAAGCATAACGAGCTGGCCAAGGCTGCTGGATGAGGTCCTCTGTGAAGGGGAAACTGTGGGAGAAATAATGTGGTCAGAGCCTGTGTGAGCCCTTGGACTGAACGTGCTGATCTGCTGCTCACTGGTGGAGTTGGTTGTTTCAAGGGTGAGGATGGTGTCACTCCAGCCTGGGCTGGTGGCATCTGGGGAGGGACTAGTGCCATCTGTGAGGGGCTGCAGCTCAGCCCTGTCACCGACAGGATTGTGGTGACAAAGTTGAGTCGGTGGCTTGAACACGTGAGGTCAGTCCTTGGTGAGCCCGCCCTGGTTTCAGGGAGACATTTCAGCCTTTTTTGGGGAGAATTCAGTTGCATGTTGCCTGCTTGTGTACGCTAGTTTCTCCCACATATGGATTTTGTGGGAGAAACCACAGGGGTTTCCCTACACTTCCTTTCACCTCCCTGTGTGCTGCTGCACAAGGGGCTGCCTGGGCAGACCCCAGCTTTGTCTCTTAGAACTGTCAGTAAATGTGATCTTTCTGAGCAGAAAAGGCACATTTCTATCCCTAGCGGTCACTTTTTGTTTTGGAAGTGGAGAGAATGGGTTCAACTTTATATTTTTGTGGAATGTAGATCTAAATTATTATTAAAATGGGATCTTAGGATAAAGTGTTTATATATTTATGGGGGAAGAAAGAACTTTGTTAGATAGCTCTTTGAGGTAAATGTACTTGTCGGAGAATTTATTATTTGAGTCCTGTGGTCTTCCTGAATGCATTTGACATGATCGTTTTTCACTTGTACCATTTGTTTCCTGTCTCATTATATAAGTTAGAAAACCACTCTAGGGTTGCCTTTACTTTTATTTGCATTAGAAACTGCACCATAAAAAATGTTCTCCTTGGGTTGCCTGCTGCTGAGCCAAGAGCTGTAAATAAAGTGGTTTCTAATTGAAATCCAGGAGAACCACAGAACTGTCATAATTAATGTACCCTTCGTTTTTTCTTCTTCTTTTTTTTTAATATTACCACATTTTTTTTTTTTTTTATAAAATGAACCAAGCTTCTTTTCTTCCTAGTTACCCTTAACTTGAAATAGTCATTTCTTGCTGTTAGTGTTTCCATACACTTTTCTGGATAAATGAATTCTTGAAGCTGGGGAGTTTTTTGTTTTGTTTCGTTTCATTTTTAAACTTTTTTGTTTATTTCAAAATTTTTTTAGTTACAGAATTTGCTTACCAAGAAGAGCAGTTTTGGACAAGAGTAAGGAAAAAATACATTGTGGATAAGCTTGGTGTGAGCATGTTGTGATCTACGGGCAGATATTACTGAGAAGTGGTTTTCTGCTTTTGGCTGGGAGGGTGGGCACATGTTGCCACTCATGTTTTAATGGAATACTCCATCTGCTGTCAAGCTAAGTCTCTTTCTGAACATGAAAGTTTTGTGCCAAATGCAACATCAAATCCAGATAAAAGTGGTGGGGTGTTTGCTTCAGCACTCTGTAAATGTTAAAACCCAATGTGTTGAAGAGGGTGGGCAAATTCAGATCCTCTTGTGTATCTGGTTCTTTGCTTATTTTAAAATGGCAAATACTTGTCATTCCAGTTGGTTTTTAGTTTGAAACACATAGGCAGGTATTCTTTTGATCTGTAAATGGGAGTTTTGTTGGGGATTTTTTAGTTAACTAGTTTGGTATTATCTGCTTTATTCGTAGAGTTCTCATCACAGATTACCTAATGTGTTGGATTCCTGTCTCTTGTGCTGCATGTTATTTTTACCCTTTTTGCAAAGGCTGGTGCTGTGCCACCAAAGAGATTTTTTTTTTCTCCTAATGTTAAGGAGATGCAGCAAGTCTGTCATCCATTAAGGTTCAGAATCCATAATACTCATGCATTTTGCTCTAATCATCTGCAGTGTAATTTTTATATTTTTTATTCTGCATATTGACAGGGTAATTTTTTGTTCAGATATGACAGCCATGAATCATTCGGCAAGTTACTTGATTCACATGGAAGATGATTATTTTTCTTTTTTTTTTTTAAGCACCTGGTGGGGATGGCAAGAACTCTTTTTGTGCTGCTTCACCAGATTTAGGAGTGGGAGCTGTGAGGGTCTTTGCTTAGCATCTGCTTTGTTTCTGATTAGAAAGTTAACAGCCCTGTGAGCCTAGAACTGGTTGTCTGTGGTGGTCCTTTATGCATTGGGATGGAGTCAAAATCCTGAATTATGTTAGGATTTCCCATCTTAGCTGAAGTCTTTCAGTTTAGGACCCTCCAAAAGACAGGAACTCCCCGAAAATTGTGGCATTCTCAAGTCCAGGGCAACTTCCTTCTGATAATAACTGAGGCAATTTATCCATTTGAGGATATGGCTAAAATTGAAATGGAAATGAGCCTACTTGCTAAAGTCTTGCCAAAGATTCTATTTTTATTTGCATCATCTTGTTGTTAAGAGCCTATTGAAGCTAAGAAATAGAAATGGGATCTAGAAGAAATAGATGATGGTGATTTAAAATATACAAAATTGTTCAGGTAACATGAACCAGAAACTTCTCAGTGGCTCAGTTTTCTATTGCTGTGGTTATATAAAATACACCATTCTTGTGCTTGTGGGAATGGTCTGTAGCTGGGACAGCAGACCAGTAAAGTCATGTGCACAGAGTTACACTGCTATTTCCATCTCAGGCTGAATGAACTGTGTAAGCCCATAAAGATGTAGAAATAGTCATCAACCACAGGCTGCAGAGTGAGACTGCATGTCTGTTACCACTGGAAAGGTTGTGCAGGCTGCACTCGATATTTGTGCTTTGAAAAGGATGCATGTCTATGAGGATTGCCAAATCACTTCTTTCTCACCAGACTCACCAGAAGCCTTGAATTAGAGAGGTCTAAGGTCTATCCATCTGAGGATTTCATGTCTTAAGTAGTCCTGTGTTTTCCAGAGAATATTACTAGTCCTCTATGTTTTCCTCTAAGAAATATTTTTCAGTTCAGGACTTCATAGCTCACACTAGTGAATAAATCATCCGAATCTCACGTTCAGGTGTTCCTGACAAGAACAGGTGTATCTATTGGAAATAAGGACATAATCATTTATCAAATGCATCTCCAGGACTATGCTGTGTACTTGTACTGTGGTTTGCTGATCAGTGTAGAGAGCATGACCAGCTGCCTTAGCAATGCCTGTTCACAGAGTATCAGAGAGGTGTTTTACTTCCTGCACAAACACAGATTTTCTCCATTCATCAGCAGCTCTTGATATCTTTGTGGGGAAGGAGACCAGTCCTGGGTTGTGGCTTCTGCTGGTACACCCGGGGCAAAAAGAGGAGGCTGAAGCTGTGGAATTCAGGCCACTGATCCAACACTCCTCTGTTTTCAGCAGGTGTTTGTACAGTGTGAGGCCACTGTAATAGATTTTTACAAGAAAACATTATCTATGTGTCAGAAGGTCACTGGGGAGTGATGGCTCACACTTGTCGGGCTTCAGAAAGTGTCAGAATTGTTTGATAATTCAAGGTCTCTCTGTGAAGGAAGATGACCATGCCATTTCTCTTCAGAACAGGACAGGAGATCTCGAAGGAACAGGGCATTGCAGTTGGTCTATTAAGACCATTTCAGCCTTCCAGAACTCAGGGAGGGTTCTATGAGAGAGAGCTCTGGAGTTAATGAGATTGCAACTGAAATTTTCAATGTGCAGAGGAATTTTGGACCACTCTTGAATCTAGACTTGGTGGCATGGTTTTAACCCCAGCCAGCAGCTAAGTACCACACAGCCACACCGTGGTGGGATGGGGAAGAGAATCAGAAAAGTAAAACCCATGGCTTGAGATAAGAACAGTTTAATAATTGAAGGAAAGTAAAATAAAATAATAATAGCTGTAAGGAAGAGGGAGATAACAAAAAGAGAGAGAAGGACAAGTGTTGCTCAACACAGCTGCTCCCCACCTACTTCTCCTGCCCAGCCAGTCCCTGAGCACTGATCCTCTCCCCAGTGTCTGTACTGGGCATGATGTTCTGTGCTATGGAATGTCCCTTTGGCCAGTCCAGGTCAGCTGTTCTGGCTGTGCTCCCTGCCAGCTTCTTGTGCACCTCTGCACTGGCAAAGCATGTAAAAACTGAAAAGTACTTGACTAAGAGTGAGCACTACTTAGCAACGACTGAAACATGAGGGATGATATTCCATCTCATCCTAAATCCAAAGCACAGCACTGTACCAGCTACCAGAAAGAAAATTAACTCCATCCCAGTGGAAATCAGGCCACTGGCTAAAACTAATGTAGAAAATGTAGAGAGATGCAGCATTTGACATGGCTAGGCATTGCTAGAAAATATACCAGTAGGATAATATAAGACTGCATGAACTGTTCTGAGTGCTGCATTACCAGACATTAATGAAGGAGAAGATGAAGATTAAAGGCTTAAGATTTTTGTGTCAAATGGTCTCCTCCAAGGCAATGCCCTGTATAAAACTAAAATGAAAATCAAATATACACAGATGTTCTCAATATTTAAAATTAAAATGAAAAAAATTTTAAAATTAGGCTTACTGAAACTCTTCACTTTTCAAAGATTTAGATATTCATGCTGTACAGCATCTGATACAGACTTTTCTCATAGCCTGAATTTGCAGTCCAGAAATGCTAAGAACATGACAGAAACAGTACTGTTGATTATCTTTTGTCTTGTGCAGTTACTGCTTTTCCAGAAGGCTTGTCTTCAAATCTCCTATAAGGACAATTGGATTTAATTTTTTTTTTAATGTAGGACCATTGCCTATTAAAAAAATAAAACATTGTTTTGTACAAGCCAAAATCATATTACTGTTGTTCTAGCCTGATTCTTGGCATCTGAAGGAAAACAAATCTTGTGCATTAGGTATTCAGAGGCAACTTTAAATCATATGTGCAGTGCCTTCATTATATATTATCCATTCTTACCGTCTTGTAACTGAAGAACAGTAATAAGAATTTTTCACTGCAGGATAAAGGAACAAATGTAAGGCTGTTCATACATAGGAGAAAATATTTTAATAGTCTTGTAACCCCACCTGGGAGGTCTCTGCTTGAAATCTTTATCAGATGAAGCTGCTGTTGAACACCTACCTAGCATTTATGCAGGTTGGTGCTTTCCTCCTTTGGGTGCAGCCTTGCAGGAAGGCTGTTCAGAACACCCTGGTGCTATGGAGGTTTTGCAGCCTGCACCCAAGGTAAAGGCCGTGAGGTTTGGCCAAGAGGAATAATGGTGTTTCCTTAGCATGAGTGCAGGTGTGCCATTGGAGCTGAGCACAGGAAAACAAGGACAAGGCTCAGCATCTCCTCAGGACCTGCAGGGCACACCGTGGTAGCACTGCTTCCCTCTCACCATGTGCCACCATGCTTGCAGAGTGGGAATGGTATCACCATGGCAGGGATTCTCGGGACACTTGTGTCCCTGCCATACCTTCCCTTGTGTCCGGCTGTGTTGAAGCTTTGGGGAGGTCCCAGAGCTGCTTACTCTGGGTGAGAGAAGCTGAAGCACTGTCTGCTGAGGTCTGGCTGGTGTTGCCCGAGCTGCTTTTGCTTCTGATTTATCAGCACACTTCAATGTCTCTCACCTTTCATCTCTGCTGAAGTTGGTTTTGCCTCCTCTTTTAGCTTTTTTTTTAAAATCAACTCACAATGCATCCTTACTCCCATTCTTCAGCTCCTGGTTGTGTTATCTGGTGTTTGCTGTGATGAGGGCTGTTAGAAATGGCATTTTTGGTTGTATTTTTTGGTCATGAAGTCCACAGTCAGAACTAAAAAATGCCTGAGGTCCATGGTATTACTTCTCCATCCTCTGGTTGTACTGCTTGTTGCCACTGTTGCTTGGGCAGTTCCCAAGGGTGCTTCAGTGGGGAACATCCATGCTGCTCACTTACAAACTACTTTACCAGTCAGATGTCTTGGGTAGATAATCCAGAGGTTTGAATCTGCTGTAAATGAAAAGTGAACAGAAGGGAAACCACGAGTGTGTCAGCATCACCATCTTTTTTCCAGAATCCTGTGATAAATCTGATAACACTGTTCTGAGAATTGCTTGCCTACTAATTATTGGAAAAGCATTACCTTTTTTTTTGTGTCTGTAATTAGCATTTCAGCTTGAGTCTAAGGCCTGATGATAAATGAGTCTGGTATGCCATAGATTCAGTAAATGATGAAAAACTGAAGTCTGTGTTTGCTTAGTTTCTTTCTTCATAAAACAAACAAAACTTGAGCTGATCTCTGAGTAGAAACAGTGTCAGAAATTATGTGGTCTAAAGGAGGAGGTTGGTTTTATTTCTCCATTTCCTCATCGGATGGCTCACAGTACATGTAAACAATGCAATAAATAAATAGTCCAAGTCCAATCTTAGCTAAGATAACCATGAAAAATCTGTTTATGCGTTCCTAAATCAGAAGACAGAAATGCATCTCCTACAAACTGATAGGAGAATTATAAAGTAAGTCTTTAAAAGCATGATCTGGGGCAGCCAAGATTTCCAGATAGCACACTCTGAAACTTAATATCCATGTAAAAAAATTGATAATAAATGTCAGTGTACAAATATTGTATATCCATTGAGACGTCTTTTAGAGAACAGACTGAAAAGTTAAGGCAAGCTCTGTGAAGTGGTACTGGAGTTCTGTCTGCTGTGCTGATTGTGGGGTTTGAGATGCAGAAGTTGGTACGTGGCCATCTGAACAGCAGCGTGTCTTGAGTGCAAGACTCCTGTGGACAGGATTTGTGCTAATCCTGTTATCTGGCTTGTTTAGAGATGTGAGCTTGCTCTGAAGGTGTTGGAGGTCTTTTGCAGACCGTTTGGAGAGAGAATTCATAGAAGCTTCTCTAAATGACAGCAGATGGGAAATCACAGAATTTAAGTGTAGTCTGATGTCTCAAGGAGAGATAAACCCATGGATAAACTGTGGAAGGTTATTCCAGAGAGGAAGCCTCAATGGCTTAAGTGAACAGGACTTGAGAATATGTCCACTGCTACCTCCTAGCAACCAAAACTTAGGAGGTTCAGTTGGCACAGATCCACTTGCTTGTAGGGTGATTATGCATAATTCATGCTAGATTCAGGTCATTGTGACCTCAGACAAAATTTGGACGTGAAATAAGACATTATCCTCTGCCTTCTTTTGTAGAGCCCCCAGTTCCTTCACCTTCATGCAAAACACTGTGCCAGGGTGCCAAGTGGGATCATGGGGAAATGTGGGCAGAGCCTGTTGGCTCTTGAATTATCTGGGACAGTAATTCAGACTCTGTCTGCGATAGAGTTAAAAATTGTTTGAAAAGGTCAGGCATACATTGATTTCACTTAGAGGCGTGATGCTTGATAATGTTTCCTGAAAAATTTCTTGGTCAGTTGGTAAGACAGAGACAAAGATGACAAGCAAGATTATCATCATCTTCAAAGTGTTTCCTTCTTATAATTCACCAGAGAAGATGCTGTAGTGGTGTACTGTGCCTGCCACAGAGAAGGTTTCTTCCCTGATGCTTGTTAGGCACTCACTGGAAACTCCTTCTTCCTGTTCTACTAAGAAACAAGATGGCAGTTTGGTCAGAAATAAAGCTTTAGCTGTTATTTAAAATACCCTTTTTTTACTTGCTCTTCTGTTCTTTTTCTCATCCCTCCCCCGAAGTTGTTTCACAAAATAAAAACAAACAAACAAAACCCCCAAACCAACAGAAACAAATAAACCCCCTCTCACCAAATAATTATCTTTAGCCTTCCCAGGAAGGGAGGCATTACTCTAATCTGTGTGGGTTTGTTTATATTTCTCTTAAATAAGCATTAAGCAGGATGAACTTGCTTCTTGCAGAATGATATGTGTTTTACTTTGTCACTTCTGTATCAATAAAGCACCTCTTTAAGGTTTTCTGTTGGCAAACTGGAGAGAGTGTTGTGCAGCTGGACCTGTATTTAGTGGGGGCAGCACCTTGAAGGTGAAGTTACAGGGCTGGGAACACTCCTGCTCCAAAAGTGAGGTCTTTGAAGAGGAATTGTAGAAGCCAGGACTCAAAGCTTCAGAGGCTGCATGTCCGTACCTGGAGGATAAATGGGTGAAGCAGTTGTAGCTTACCTTTTTGGGAGTATTGTTGTTATTTTCAAAAGTATTAAATGCAAAATCTGAATTTGTTACCAAAAAATATCCATAAATTGTGCCTAGCCCTTATTCCTTGCTTGCAAGCTGAAGGCACTGAGGTATTAAAAAGCACTGCCCTTTCCCCTCTTCTGTGCTACTTCTGGTTATGTGGAATACTTGGAAAGGAAACTGAGGATTGGCAAATAATACCCACCTTACAGGAAAGTCTGTGTTAGGGAGAAGATTACTACAGGGATGGCTAAGAGCTTTTAATGTAATGAAGAAGAAAATAGTCAGTGGAGCTAATACTTGTGGGGAATAAATTCTTCTTCGAAAGTTGAGAAATGTTCTTCTGAAAATGGTAAAAGTAATTGTAAAAGCTGAATGGCGTGGCATTTAATTATGTAAGGAACGAAAGAGGCTAAAAAAAATAATAACCTGGTATATCAGAAAGCAATTTAAAATATAAGCTAGGGAAAATGGAATATTTCTGTCACAATAAGATGAATTCCAGCACTGGCTGCATTGATTTCGTGTCGCAAGTTTTGTTCCAAACAGATCTGTAACTGGAGGGGAATGGGGGTGTGGGAAAGGCATATTTTTGTTCCCTCGGCTTCCCAAGCCAACCCATTCCCCTGCTCAGCAAAAATGGTGAGAAAGATACAGATAAAAATACAAACAGGATTTAAGAATTTAATTAGCTCTGATGGTCATCCAATCTCCAGTTGTCTGGTAATTGTCTCTTTCAAAGGGATCATTTGAAGCAGAGCTTCATCTGCTTTGTGAATGTCACTAAACTAAGCTTGTTAGTGTACAGTGCAAAGGCCAAAGCTGAATTCTCGTGGGTATTCACAGCCTTTAATAAATAGCGCGGCAGTGCCGGGGAGGAATCGTTCCTTACACCCACTCACCCTTGAAATGTTTCCCTTCAATTCAGAAATTAATATTCAGTTGAAAAGTTATTATGCATTTTGTGTCTTTCAAAATATTCTTGGCAGTGCATAGGAGTCAGTCTGCAGAGGGGTGGGATGGGTTGGGTTTTTTTTTTCCCCACCCACCTTCTGCAGGGAAGATCTGGAGCCAAGAAGTAGCTGTTAGACTTTTAGGTTTGTCTGCTTATTTGTTTGAGGTTGGGGTTTTTTTTTGGTCTCATAGTGCTGTTTCCTGAGCTGTGGAGCTCCTGCTCTATCTTCTTAGGGCAGGGGTGGCATGCTAGTGTGGCATGAGAGGTCCAAACATCAGGTTGTCAGGCTGTTGACAAGATCTTGCTGTGACGTGTTCCCAACTCTGCCAAATTGGAACAATTAGGGCTAAAGCTCATTAGGAGGAATGCCCATTTAGAATTTTTTTTTTACAACTGATTGGGGAATTTCCTTTAGGAGAGTGGCTGGTTTGTAGTAATTTTGAAAGGGAAAGAGCAGTTTGAGGTTTTTTTCAAGGAAACAGAGTTGTTTATTGATGTCATTTTTGGCAATGCTTTTGTTTGAACTGTTTTAATCACCTCGTAGTTTTAAGTAAGAAACTGAAATTTTGCAAGAGTGTGAGCTTGAGGTATTAAGACTAACGAAAAGAAGGGCGGGCCGAAATGTGTTGCAGAACACCTTGTACTGAATGATTGGATGATAAAATGCTGGAGGAAATTGCTTGTAGATAAATGAAAGCGATGCATGGAGGAGGAGAAGGGCAGTCACAAAACGGTTCATGCCTGATGAATGCTTCACGACATATTAACTGCTCTGGAAGAGACTTAGTGGTTGTCCTGTAAAAATGGCAGTGAAGTGATAGATAAAACTGGTGTCAGTACTTGTTAGTGAAGGAACAGAAAACAAAACAAAAAGTGTGAAAGTGGTGCTGTGTAAATGTGTGGTGCTCCCTTGTCTTCAATACTATATGTGGCTCTGGCCCTCCCTGGCTCCCATTTCACCTCCCCCAGTCCACAAAGTGTTGTAAAAAAGAAGAAAAATCCAAAGTATGGGGTGACAAAAAGCCACCAGAAGTCCTTGGTCTGAAAGGATACCTGTGAAAATGATGAATGTCTCAAAGAAAGAGATGGGGAGTGAGCATCTGCTGTCCTTCCAAGGGAGGTGAGCAGGAGAGCTGTGAAGGTGATGGGTTCTGCAGCAGCTCTGGGGCTCTTGTGCTGCCAGCCAGGTTGCTCTCCGAGTTCAATAAGGAGAGGACAAGAGGGGGTTATGTGGTACGAGGTTTAGGGGAATTCTCTCCTGGGTGGGCTGAGCTGAGCCCTGCTGGAGGGAGCCAGGACCTCCTGGGTTATGCCTGTGGTGTAACTGGGGGTCTCCTTTATGTGAGCACCCATTTGCTTTGTGGATGGGAATGAAGCTGACCAGTAGCTCAAGTCAAAGACACTTTAAACGTGATCTCACGTTGTGCTGTGTCACCTGAAGCCTTGGACACTACACGTGGAAAACTAATAAATTTTGGGGTTCGTGATCTGTCTGTGGAATAATATCTCATCTGTAAGATGCTCCATTTGTCTGAGCCATTTTCTCTGAAAATAAATGTCATGCAATATTCCTGAAGCATTTCAAAGATGCAGAAATGAGCACATAAAAATAATTATGCATGCATGGAAAGTCCTGCCCTTAGAAGAGAATCTGAATTCCTAGAGTTTTTCTAGGAAGGTGCAAGGAGCTGAACATGGACCAGGGAAAGGGAACAAATTCATGAGGCTGATGATTTAGAGAGGACTTCCAGCATGTAAGGAGAGACTGCTCAGATATAGTTGTGTTAACTGAAATAATGGTATATGATTGATGGTAATTCTGGTACTAGTAACTATTTTGTTGCTAATTTAGCCAGTTGATATTAAAGTCTTTGTTGATATTGCTTGTTTAATACACATACTCTGTTGTTCATATGTTTCTTATCTTACGATGGCTAACTTTTCCTTTTCCTGCTGCAAAACTAATTAAACTCTGCTTGATCATAACCAAGCAATTTAGATAAGAAGATGCTCTTCGATACTATGATTTCCCCCCCCCCCCCTTTGGTATATTCTCAGAATCATGTTTGGATTCTCTGGTGATCTGCAGAAAGTCCTAGTTCCCAACTGTAACACCTTGGTTAAGTTCTTAAAGTCAAATGATGCAGAAGCTAATGTCATTTAAGTAAATCATAGAATCACAGAATGGTTTGGGTTGGAAGAGACCTTGAAGGTCATCCAGTTCCAACCCACCTGCCGTGGTGTCTTGGGGTGCCTCTGTGGTACTGCCAGCCCTGTTGCCTGCTGTGTGCCCAGACACGAGTCCTGTACCTGTGACACAAAGGAGGGGGAGCCTGGGGAATTCCTCGTGTGCAGTTTGTGCACTGTGCCCACACACCTGTGCTGTGCTGTGTAGCACGGATAGAGAGAGTCCAGCTTTGCTGCTTGGCAGGACACCTCCCACTAAACCAGCCTGCTCCATCCAGCCTGGCCTTGAACTCTTCCAGGGGTGGGGAAGCCACAGATGATCAGGGCAACCTGTTCCAGTGCCTCAGCACCCTCACAGGAAAGGATTTCTCCTCAATATCTAATCTAAACCTACTCACTTTCAGTTAGAAACCATTCCCTGTCCTGTCTCTAAATTTGCTTTGTGAAGGCTCCTGCAGGACTAATTCAGCTTTCGTCTAGAAATCTTCCTCTCCTGTGTTGCAATAACATGCAAGCACGTGGAAACTTGGATTTTTCTTTAGTGTAACATCACTGGAAAAAATCCCTGTCTTCGATGTGATGCCTAGAGTTCTACTACCATCCTCCATTTTATTCCTGGGAAAATACCCACTTTAACTTGCAGTGTGAAGCTTTGCTGATCAATATGTTACAAGCATAGTAAAGTTCAAGAAATTGCCTCCATTACATCTTGAGATGAGAAATTGATTCAGCTGCATTCTCTTTCTGCTAATTCATCTGTGCTTTACATTGCCATAAAAGGTCTTATGTGATCCTTATTTTCCAGCAGCGTCATGAATCCTAATGAAGACAGAAGACTGAAAATTTATATTGTGTATATGGGATAGCTGATCTCTGACTTAGCTCTTAATTTGTAAATGTTGCTGTAGGCTTCACTTCCCAGCTTCTCCTTACTGTGCTTTGTATGCAAAATCTAAAGGCTGGGTTGGAAGCAAAACTGAAGAATATGGCAAAGGAATATAAAGTTAGATTGCTTTCTAATCTAAACCTCAAAAAATGAGATGGTGATTAAAATTTGATGGAAAGAATTAAGATCTCACTTGTAAATTTGATGTACATCTGCAGTGTTTATTCCTGCATTAATTATGTTGGGACTGTTTTCAGTATTTATCAGCCATCATTTCTGTACCTCTGGCTCTAAAATGTCTGGAGTTTTACTTTTTAACTGTGTTATTATGTATGAGACCTTTGCATATGTCTGTATTTCTGTAACCCTGCATAGGGGTGGTATTGTAGCTCTAATGACGAAAGTGATATAGTGGGAAAAGCAGCCAGAACAAATATGAAAAACAGGAAAAGGCTTTCCTGGGTATTTCAGTTATTGTTTTTCCTAGTGTCCATCAGCCTGGCCTCTGTAGGAAACTACCAGGAATGGTTTGTCTGCACAATATTTTGGCACTTTTAGGCTTAATAGTAGCGTCGTTTGTTCAGAACAGATGGATAAATGACAAAGAAAGCAAAACTATATATTGTGACTTTGGTCAGGGCTCATGATATAGCAGTTATTTTTAAAATCAAATTTAAACGTATTGGCGGGTTCTAAATAGCTGTGTTAAACTGAGGCAAAAAAATCCAAGCATTTTCCCTCTTGGCTCCACTGATGTTAATCTCAGGTTTTCTCTGTGTGTATGAGTATTTTTTCTTACAAATAATGGTACTCAATTTTTAGTCAAATATAAGATTCAATATCTTATAAATATATAGGTTTATAAACCTAGAGGTGTTTAAATAGCAGCATGACAACCAAGTCAGATAAAGCATTAAGTAGATATGAGTTTATTAACACCTTATTTCAACAGAGATTCATGGATTTGCTTAGAAAAGTTGTGAGCAGACAGGATGCAAGTGGGTGATGGATGGTTTGTGTTCGGGGACGTGCAGCATTTAGGCTCACATTTGTTTCAAGACATGGGTGCACACAGGTTTTAGTTACTGGGGCTCAACATGATAATGTTGTAATCAGAAAGTCACCTAGATCCAAGAAAACCCATGTGATGCTACCAGCATTTACCATCAGCTGAGGAGCTCTGTTAAAAGAAGATGTTTTAGGCAGGTCAGGCTTTGTAAGGGGCTCTGCTGTCTCTGGTGGTGCATGCTTTGATAGGTCCAGATTGTGCTCTGCTGTTTTCTCTGGGCTTGGGGGGCAGGATGAAGGGGAAAGCAGACTGATGCTGGGCAGGACAAGAGAGTCGCTTGGGTTGTTTTCCTCCACCCTGCTGGATAACTAAGGGAGGGCACTTGTTCTGTGCAAGGATCTGCTGGACTTTGGGGGGTGGCTTCTTGTTGTGTGTGGCAACATCACAGTGCTTGGGACCCATGATCAGAGATTGTAAAGGAATACTTTTAACAAGTGAATGTAGCGTGACAGTGAGAGGAAGTAAATGTTGCTTGCTGTCACTGAGGTTATCTGTCATCATTGCTACATTTTCTTCTCAAGCCTGGAATGACTGTCCAAAATCCAGCAGGGCTCAATGCCAATGAAGCCTTTTCCACTGCTATCAGTGAGCTGTGAATTGCACCCCAAGTTTCCAGTCCTGTTTCACAGAATCATAGAATACCAGGTAGGAGGGCACCTCGAGGACCACCTGGTCCAGTCTGGAAGACCTTGCATGTTTTTGTTTAACTCCTTAAGGTTCTTGTTACTGCACTCTTGCAGCCAATTCTGGTCTTCCTGCAGGGTGGCTCTTCTTCTGAAGTGTCTGCTGCCCTGTTTAGTTTGTATCTTTGGCAGATTTCATCAGGGTACATTTGATTCTGTCTTCCAGACCACTTATGAATGTGTTAAACAGCAATGGGCTCAGCAATGGGGGACTGCACTTGTGTCACTTTGCCCTTAGTGAATCCATGCTGGCTTTTCCCCATGACGTGCTTCATCTGATTTGTGATAATCCCGTGCAGGATTTGTTCTGTAACTTTCCCCAGGGACTAAAGTATGGCTGATGGGCCTGTAATTTCTCAGGTCCCTCTTTAAGCATTTCTTGTGAATGGGGTGGCATTGGCCACCTTCCAGTCTTTTGGGATATCCTCCAATCCCCTTGACTTGTCAAAGATCACATAGAGTGGCCTCACAGTGATTTCAGCCAACGTTCTTTAACACCCTCAGGTGCTGAGGGTCTTCCCTCAAAGCCATCCAGGCAGCAGCATTGACAAAAAGAAGTGTGTTGTTTTCATTTAGGTAATTTAAGATGCCTTGTCTAGATACCTCTTCTGCACTGGGTGACAGCCTGATTGTATCTCCCACATCTTTGACTTTCATTAATCCCTCCCTTCCTGGTTGCTGTACCTGCACTTGTTTGTGTGATACTTTTCATGTAGGTTGCAAGCTCTGGGCTAGCAAATCTCCTCTCAGGGAGAGCATTCACCCAGCCTCTGGGTTCTGTCACAGCAGCATGAGGTGCTGTGAAATCCTTATGGTCTCTGCAATAGAGGCAAGGTGTTTTATTTATTGCATCAACACAACCCATTCTTAATTTTGCAGTAGGCTCCAAGATGAGTAAGAAGAAAAGATTCACTTACTTGTATTTCAGTCTGTAATTTGAAGGTCTGTGGATGTATCCATCCTAGAGATTTGTCAACGAAGCAGTCTCTCACAATCAACAAGGGAAAGGGGTTCTTGGTTGTTCTTTAAAGGAGTTGGAGTGCTGATAGTTCCCCACTGCCACAGAGACTTAAAAGATAGAGTAACCTGGAGATACTGTATTGAATAGAAGCTAGTTTTTTGTTGTGTTGCAATAGGGAAGCTCATTGTCACAAATCTACTCATGCTTTGGGGCAAGCTGGTGCTGGGAGATAGTCACATGTGGGGAAAATCTAATTTACATTCTTTTGCTTTGTTTAGATACGTCGCTTTGACATCACAGAATGAAAGCAGCATCAAGTCATATGGCAAAGACAGCACAAGAAGATACAAGAATCTCACAAATCCTCAAAAATCAGGTAATGTCAGAGCATCGTATGTCCAGTTTTTCAAAGGCTATCTTGTTTAATAAGGTTCAGTGCTTTTTGACTGTTTTTCAAAGTTTGAGCGTCTGAGTCTCTGTGAGTTGCTGATGGACTTCTAAACTTGCATTAGTTGTTGGCTGTGTATCTAAAATATTATTTTGTGTTCCACAATATGTATGACACAGGAGATATTTATATAATTTATACACATTTATATCTTATAGGACTACTTTGGCCGTATTGTCTCATACAGGCAAAAGGACATTAACTTAAGAAAAAAAGAAGCAGCAACCGTGGTGGTCAGGTTTTTTAAGCCATTGGATTTGATTTGGCTCCTTTGCTTGGCACCAAAATGGTGTATTTTAGAGGGATGGACTTCCCAGAGGGTGCTGCAGCTGCATTTCTCAAAACTCTCTCCTTTGGGGAGATACTAGGCTCAAAATAGCTAACTCCCCACTGAAAGCTTAGCCATATGCTATTTTCTACGTACTATGACTTGTGCTTGGTTTTTTTGATTGTTTATCTGTCTCAGGATGTTTCCTCCTTGCCTGTTTTTGCAAATCCTAGCATATGTTCTTTGACTGTTTCATAGCATTTCCAGTTACAGAAAAAGGCAATCGCATTGCACTCTGCAGGGCATAAACACTGCAGAGGTCAGGAGGAAACTGCTTAAGTGCATTACAAGGGTGCTCACCTTAAACTAAACTTGGAGGCTTGTCATGGCTGTGGTCACAGCAATAGCTGATGGATTAATGTTTGAAAATTTCCCCCTCTCCCCCAAATCAACAGCAGTGACCAGAGGTTGTAATGTAGCCACATACAGTAACTGAACGAGGTCTGACCTCTCCTAAGTTCTTTTCATGTTTGCAGAACCAGGATCTTGCTGGGGAATAACAAGTGGCTCAGTTCAGTAATAGAAGTCAACTAAAATATGAAGCTGAAGACAATTTCGATGATAGAATGTGTTTATTTTCCAGGAAGTGTTTGAGAGTATTGCCCTTGATGTAGGACTCGGCAGAAGGGACAACAATTTGTCTCAACTAAGCAGTCAGTAAACCCAGGTTGGCTGAAGAGATTTCAAATCAAGTTTCACTTGATCTAATATGCAGTAAAGCATCAGCATATATTAAAAAATAAAACTACTGTGCTTATCATAGGTGATCAGCCCCTTTAGTTGGTGCTGTCTTTGGTATGCTTTTTAGTTGTTTAGTCATGGAATATGCAATTCAAGCGTCCTTCTGGTCATAAGTCAAGGCTTCTATTTTATTTTTATTTCTATTTCTAATCAGTATTATGAGGAGATCACATCATTTTATATTTGCCATTTTTATAAAGTAATGTGATACCTGTTTCTGCTGCAGTTCTCTGAACCCTTCGGAGTTCCTTGAAACTGTAACAGCAATTCACCAACAGCAAAGATAATCAGATTTGTTGAAGCAACCTTCTTTGTTTCTTTGGGACTCATGAAATTGTATCTTCCTTAAACTAAATTCAGTTAATGGCTTTTTTTATAAATCAGCCTCCTCTTCTTGAATAACCAGAATTCTGCTAGCTTGGGGGAAAAACCATTTTCAATAAATTACCAGTGCCTCAGAACGCATTTTTTACATAGATCAAAGCAAAAGGAAGATGTTTCTGATTGTTTGTCTTCCTCTTTTCTTCTCCCCTTTTTCTAGAGACTTTCCTGAGATGATCAACTGTTGTTTTTCCTGTTGAGTTCATTGGGTTAGGTGTTTGTTTTTTTGGCTGGCTTTTTTTAAACTTCATTGAAGTAGAGAAATTGCTCGGTTCTTCTTCCAGTGCCATCGTTGTTCTCCCCTCCCCCAAGTCCAATGTGTTTTTTATTAAACTGAATTAGGACATTCTAGTCTCTCTTAAGAGTGGAAATGGGAACAGCTTAAATGAGCAGCCACATGAGACTCAGCAGCCTTTCCAACTGCACTGCAGAAGCTTAGCTGCAAAGGGAATGATAATTTTTGAAGGATTTGTGCAACTGTTGAAGAACTACCAGCATTAATATTAAAAAGCAGCTAATCTGTTTTTCCTTTTCCATTTTAAGAGTATATAGCTTTCTTACTATGCTTGCTATAAAAATCAGTCTACTAAATATTTTGCTGCCTTTCAATCCTCTTCCCTTTTGTAATTCCTCTATTTGCATACTTTCTCATGTACTGAAGTGGGTTTTTTGTTGTTGGTTTAGCTTAAAAACGTCAACCTCTGGGTTTGAATGCAGATACGGGCGTGGGTTTGAGATCTCTGCCATTCAAAACCAGCCAAAACTGAAGTGCAGCAGAAACCATAGAAGCAATTGTATCCAGGATTGGGATGAAAAGGTTTTCATCCCTAAAAACATTTGTCCTTGAGGCAGCTGTGGAAGGTTTTTGGTCCTTGAAATCCATATTGCTACTTCAGTGTTTATTCTAACCAAAACAGCCATGAGCCCGATATCCTCTGACCCTCACTTTCAGTCTCTGCCTCTCTTTATTGCTGTATAATATGTCTTCAGAATTTCTATAGATACTTAAGAAAAAAAAAAAAGGTGGAGCTTTGAGTTATTGTCTCACCTCTCTGTCCCTTTTCCCCTCTGCTGGCTCACCCAACCACCTTGCCTGGAATTCGAAATTATTCATTCTCTTTGACTATTATGCTGATTTTTTTCCACAGGCTTATATTCTTTGCCAAGAATAAAACAAACAAACAAGAAAAAAAACCCAAAAAACAAAAGAAAACAAACAAACAAAAAAAAATCCCCCCAAAAAACAACAAAAAATCCCCAAAACAAACAAACAAAAAAAAGCAAACCAAGAGCAGGGGCTTGAACTCTGGCTGCATGAAAAGTTATGAGGGCAAACCTGGTATCTAAAAAACGCACAAGAGCACAGGGGTCTCTGAAATATGCCAGTCTTACTCTCCTAATTCCGTGCTTCTCAGCCTTCCAGCATTACTCTGAAGATGTAGGGACAGTGCCAGCTTTGCACCTGAGAGCTCTGTGTGTGCAGTGCAGGTGGGTCTGTCCTTGGGTAGCATTCCTTTACTTTTCAAAGCTGCTCCTCTGGGTGGGGTCACTGTGGTGTCGTGGCCAGCTGAAAACCCTGCCTGTCTGTGCCCAGCTTAGAGGCTGGGCTGTGGTCAGCTCCTGGCTGGGCTGGTGGTGGCACTGGTGTTGGCAGAATGCAGGCTGTCAGGGAAGGAACTGCTGTTTATTCCTGTGTCTATCCTAAAGGAAGTCAGAGAGCGAGATGATGTGAGTGATGGCTGTCTTGGTTTAGGAATAGCTCTGACAGTTCTGAATAACAAAACAGGTCAATAAAAATATTCCATAAAAAAGGCTAAAAAATGAATAAGAGAAACACTGGTTTGTTTCTATGGAAGCTAAGTAGGGGGAAAAATTTAAATGAAAGAAGGGAAGGAAGAACTTGATTTTGGCTTTCATATTAGGTGAAGTTAAGAATTAAGGTTATATTCCAGTGGCAGAAAGACAGTCACTCAAGAGAGCCCTGTCAGCCTGTGTGACTGAGGGGTGGTAATGCACGATTAAAACATGAGAACACACAGCAATGCCACATTTCTAAGCAGGCCTTCAGTGTTATAAAACACACTTTAGGCTGCTAAGGGTGGTGCTTAACTTTGCTTTAACAGATGTTTTATCATCCCTGAGGGAAGGAGGGACACGGGGAGGGCTGGTACCCAGCAAATGAATATCTGCTGATGCTGTTGCATGTGAGTGGCTGCAGATACTCTGTCCTGCAAAAGCTGGTTGAACATGGAGGGGTGTGGGCCTTTTTGCCATCTTATCTAGTCTTCTTTTTTTCAGGCTAGCTAGTAATTAATCTGTAAAAGCATGTAGATTTTTAGCTTAAAGGGACAGCTGAAAAACGAAGTTGGACAAACTGTAGGATCTAATTCCCTTTTGATACACAGCCATGCAGCCTACTGAGATGGGCTAGATTAGTGCTGTAATAACTCTACAGCCCTTTAGTGAGTCTGCTTCCTTCAGCATTTGCTCTCGTACAGTCTTTTGTCATCCCTCTCCATTAACTCAGTTCTGAAACTGGCTCTGACTGACATTCAGCTCTGGTTTTACAGCACACACCCAGCCCAACTTTTATGCATCGACTCTTTTGTAGTGGATGTCTTCTGAAATTCATGTGAATTCAGGCAGTTCAATTGTGTGACTGTCATTTGATCTGTAATTTTACTTGAGTTGAAAAATTCTGCGGGTTTTGGCTTCTCTGGTGTGTGATGGAGCCAGAAGTGTTTATTTTATCATCTTTTTAGTATTTCACTGCCTGTTGTCTTCTCTAAGTTTATAGAATGGCCTGGGTTGGAAGGGATCTTAAAGGCCATCTAATTTTAGCCCCCTGCTGTCAGCAGGGACACCTTCCACTAGACCAGGCTGCTCAGAATGCCATCCAACCTGGCCTTACACACTTGCAGGGATGGGACATTCGCAGCTTCTCTGGACAGTCTGTTCCAGTGCCTCATCACCCTCGCAGTAAAAAGTTTCTTCCTAGTATCTAATCTAAACAGACTCTCTTTCAGTTTGAAGTCATTCCCCCTTGTCCTGTCACTACATGCTCTTGTAAAAAGTCCCTCTCCATCGTTCTTGTGGGTTCCCTTCAGGTACTGGAAGGCCACAATTAGGTCACTGCAAAGCCTTTTCTTGTCCAGGCTGAACAATCCCAATTCTCTCAGCATTTTCTCATGGGACAGGTGCTCCATGCCTCTAAGCATCTTGGTTGCCTCCTCTGGATTCCTTCCAACAGGTCCATGTCCTTCCTGAGCTGAGAACCCTGCAGCTGCTTCTGGCCCTACAGTGATACAGTTTACAAAGGAGAAAAATTGGATCACCTTTATTGAAGACTGATACTTTCTTCCACTTCAAACTTACCAGAATTAAGTTATGGCATGCTTCCAGGAGAGACTATTTGTATTGCCTTTCAGTTACTTGTGTTTGAAGGGGGAGACAGCTGGAGTGTGTAAAGGCATTTCAGCCAGCTTGGCGGGCCCCTGGCTTTCAGTCTGGAGAGTGGAGCTGTGCAAGTTGCAGGGGACCTTGTCGAAACCATGAGAAAAGAGTTGGAGCAAACCCTTGTCTCTGTTGAAATCAATTGAACTACCATTAGCATGAGTCCAGATTTCATCCATAAACTTAAGCAGGGTATTTCTCTTTCTAGGCAGCCTACAGAAACGTTTCTGTCTGTTGGCATTTATTTTCATGTTTCTTTGTAATGATTGTGTAATTGGGATGTATCTGTAATGTCAGAAATGTAATAGGTTAAGTAGCATAAATGGCTGTTAGGAGGAGAAGAAACACAGAACTGCAGAACCGTGTTTGCTTTAAACTCCTACCAGTTTAGTTGTTTAGTTTAACCATTTCATAGTCAGAGCTGCTGTGATAAATGGCAGTGATTGGTGTTTAGGCACCAGTGCTAAACACAGAGGAGAAGAAACACCCTTTTTTTTCCTTTCTCTTAAATGGAAATAATTCAGTATGCTGCTAATGGCTTCTCAGTTGGCCAGAGACTTGCTTTGGTGCTTCTGAGCCTTAATGATGTCATGATAGACTCTGGTTTTAATCTGATAAGAAATGTATACTTGTTAGCATTTTGTTAAAGCTAATAGCAAATGCTGTGTATACAGCACCAAGCCCTTGAATTTAGGGCTTTAGTTCAAGTACTAAAAAAACCATTTGGTATCTAAGGGACTGGTTGATTACTGATTATACTTTTATCAATGTGCATATCTGGGGTTTCTTTCTATTACCTGAAGGTAGAATAACAATGTTTTTTAAACATTTGCATTTTTTCCCTCTAGATCAGTGATGCCTTTGAAAGGAATGTTTTCATCTTCCTTTTATTTTTATTTTGGGGGAGGGGAGATGGGTGTTTGAAAACAATGCAGTTTTTTTTCAAATGTGATGCTCACAGTGACTAAACATTCCAGTCCTTTTGTGACTGGATTTATATTTTAATATAATACCCCGTTATATTTTTTTTCAGCTTTTCACAAATGTTTCTATATGACTCTCTAATCTACCTGACAGCAGCATGTCCCATGTCTCACACCAGAGCTGAGTTGAGGATGCTAGAGCTGCTGGAGAGGAAATGATAATGAGCCATTCTAAAATTTTCATTTTTATTCTGAGAGAGGGGAAGAAAGGTGTCTGTGCTAGTGCCAGAGCTCTTGACTGCTTTCCAGTGTCCTGAGACCTGTGACAGGTGAAAGGGTGCAGTAAGTGGAATTCAATGCATGCCCAAGGGACAGCACTTTTTGTGGTGACTACAGCACTAGCTGTGGCTGCTGGTACAGTCCACAGCATCTGCCACCATGGTGCTCCTGCCTGCTCATGGCTCCTGAGAAGGGGTCAGGGGCCTGGTTGGCCCCTTGGTAGAGTTTTGTGATGAAATCAGGTTGTTTGCTGCCTTTAGACTCTTGGTGTTCTTACTCCTTGAATTCTTGTGGTCTTTTAATTGTTTCCTGGAGACATTTGTTCTCCCTCACTGGTTTGTATTGTTTCTTGTCCTTTGACTAATACTTGTCACTTCAGACTTTAAAAAGAAGGGCCAAACTCAAGGAACTCAGTGTAAATTACAGCTCTGTTAATAGGTGAAATGGGAATGCAAAAGGTGTAGCTATTGATCCAGTAGTACTGTTTTTATGGGAAAATGTGTTCTGAGCATCTTGACTGAGCTTCCTTAACTTGGCAGGCATAAAAAGAGATGCACGTTCCCTCTCTTCCTCTAAACGTTGATGGCCTTCCAGTGTGAAACACCACACAGTGTTTATTTTTATGCCCTTTTAATGTTTTGTGGAGGGTTTGTTTAGTTTCCCTTCATAATTTTTAATAGGAAGTCTTTGAAGTTGGATTGTGGATGAAAAATCCTGTTGGCAGCCTGACTATTCATTGTTGACTCCTATCTTCCTTAATTGTTCATCTATAAAAATCTGGAAGGGAGTGTGTTCAGAGAAACTGTGAAGCAATGTATATTTCTGGAAAGGGGAAATAAACTTGCAATTATTCTCAGCTATTATTTGTCACGTGAAGATGTTACATACTAATGGTTGCAGATGGTTTACACAAAAACTATACACACTGCAAGCCCTCTTCATTGGGAGCTATGGTTTTCTGTTATACATTATGCTAGAATGGAAAAGGTTTTTTTCTGCCTGCAGCTATGTATTACCCTTATTCGCTGTTGCTAGCACAAACTCTCCTTGCATCCAGCAATGGTTAAAATTTTCTCCGTCAGTGACTTCACATTTATCCACGTAGATGGAGGATTCTTCTAAGGTTACAAAGGTAAGGACATCAGTGTGCAGGAGTCTTTGGTGGAGAGCACTGCAGAAAATCAGATGTGAAGGAGGCAGAGTTAAGGTTTTGGTTTGATATTTCTGTGTTCTTGTTCAAGTTCAGGATCTGCTTGTATTTTAAAATGTATTTATGAATGCGTAAGCATATTGTACCCTGATGCATGTGTGTGACTGTAGACACGGTGATTGCTTCATATTGTGGAGTAGTAAAACAATCCTATCATGTGCTTATGTGTTTTTTATTCTTCAAAAACAATACAGACATCTGTAAAATGTTATTTGAATTACAGTTTATACAGTAAAAATAAAGGCTGCATTCAGTGTAAATTTGCTTGTTAAAATCATTCAACACAAAGAAGGAAGGGTGAGAAGGTAGAACAGAAGTCAGAGTTCAGCATTCCTGATGTGACTGGTCAGAAAAGATATCAATTGACTGGTTTGATCTAGCAGACAGACTCCAGGTCAGCTAGTCTCACCTGCATCCCTGGAAAGGTGATGAAACAACTCATCCTGGATGTCAGCTCCAAGGGTGTGGAGGAAAAGAATGTTATCAAGGGTAGTCAACAGGGATTCACTAAGGAGAAATAATAGCTTGACCTGTCTGATAGCCTTCTGTGATGGAATGTCTGGCTGTATGGGTAGATGAGGGGAGAGCAGTGCCTACCTTGACTTCAGCAAGGCTTTTGACACTGTCTCCCATAACCTCCCTCTAGGTAAACTCAGGAGGTGTGGGTTAGATGAGTGAGGTGGATTGAGAACTGGCTGAAGGGATGGTCCCGGGGTTGTGGACAGTGGTGCAGAGTCTGATTGCAGAACCATCACTAGTGGTGTTCCCTGGGGGCCAATACTGGGTCCAGCCTTGTTCAGCTTATTTCTCAGTGATCTGGATGAAGGGACAGAACGTACTCTCAGCAAGTTTGTTGATGATACAGAACTGGGAGGAGTGTCTGTTTGCCAGAAGCCTCTGTAGCTATTCAGCAAGAGCTGGACAGACTGGAGAAGAGGGTGGAAAGGATCTTAATGAAGTTCCATGAAGGCAGCTGCAGGGTGCTGTACCTGTGGAAAAATAATTCCCTAAACCAACCCAGCGGGCTCAGCTGCTGGGAGGCAGCACTGTGGAGAAGGACCTGAGAGTTGTGATGTACACAGCAAGCTGTCCATGAGCCAGCAGTGCCCTTATGGCCAAGGAGGCCAAAGGTATCCAGGAAAGCATGAGGAGGAGCACTGCAAGATTTTTTTGCCCTAGTGGGGCCTCATCTGAAGTACTATGTCCAGTTCTGGACTCTCTAGTTCAATAAAGGCAAGGAAATACTGGGAAGAGTTCAGTGGAGGGCTGTGGAGGTGATAACAGGACTGGAGCATCTCTTATGAGGAGGGGCTGTTTAGCCTGGAGAAAACAAGATTTTATCAATGCACAGAAATATCTTAAGGGCAGGTGTCAAGAAGATGGAACCACACTCTTTTCAGTGCTGCCCAGCAACAGAACAAGGGGCAGCAGGTAAAACACAGGAAGTTCCTAAATATGATCCATCCATCCTTACTTTGAGGGTGTCAGAGCACTGGAACAGGCTGCACAGAGAGGCTGTGGAGTCTCCTTCTCTGGAGATATGCACAGGTGAACCTGCTTTAGAAAGGGATTGAAGAGATGATCTGCAGAGGTCCTTTCCAACCCCAGCCATTCTGTGATTTTGTGAGTCTACGACTTGGCTTGATAGTCAGCTGTCTGACTAAAACTAGTCATGAGGGCACAGTATATGGCCAACTAAAACTGCTTGAATGTTTATATACTTCAGGGGAAAAGACAGTTTTGAAGAATAAGCTTTTATTGGTTTGGCAGAATGATTTTATCAGAGCACTAGAGAAGAGGCAAGATAATAAGATGAGATGAAGTAATCTAACTGCTCTGAAATAGCCCAGCTGCTACAATTTTGCATCTGATTATGTATTTCAAACGAGAAGATTTTATAGTTTCCTTTGAGGCAATAACAATAACAGTTTATGGAAAGAGCCAGCACTTACCTTGTCTTTCTCTTACTCTGCAGGTGCTTGGCACACTGAACTTAGTGATCTGTGTAGGATTTGTGCTGTGGTCCATTTATTGAAGATGTGAAACAACATCGAGTCTGAGATTGGAATTACTGACAGACTGGAGGAAATTTTAGTCCTTGTGATGCACGTGGACATGTTGAATTATAAGTAACTCTAGCTTCTTCTCCCTTCCCCTTCCTTCCCCTCACTCAGCTATCTCAGGGTTCATAGAGATTTCAATGGTTTGTGTGCCTGTAAGTTTGGAACAGAAGTGACCAAAAATGGGGGACCAGCAATTGTATAAAACTAATCATACTGCCAACAACAATGAGAACTTGTACTACGAACAACACCAAATGAACTCCCTTCCATCTCTAAATCACAGCTATGGGACATCTGTTCTGGATGCTCCCCAGGCGTCCCCCCTCTCCCCTCCATTTCCCCAAGATTCAAGGGACAGTATAGCTTTGCCTGTAGGTTCAAAAAGTCTTGGGTCGATGGATACATCTAGACAAACCAGTTGGACACATTCTGGCTCAGGAAACCACGTCCCAGCGAGGAACAGTTTGAATAATCAAAGCGCAATGTGGAGCCCCCTCGGGCAGGGGGAGTCCCATGACGGATACCAATATTCTTACCCTCAACCCAGTGAAAACCGATCGCAAAAAATTACCAGTGGGGCCCTGCACAAATTGGACTCCTTTACACAAGTATTTGCTAACCAAAATCTGAGAATTCAAGTCAGCAACATGGCTCAGGTTCTGCACACCGAGTCTTCGATGGTGGATAATTCTGGTGACAGTGCGCTCAGGCAGCTGCTGTCCCAGAAGCCGGCGGTTGAGCAACAGCCCGTAACTTCCACCGTGCAAAGATACCAACCACTGCCACAGCAAACACACCAGAATTTTGCAAGCACACAGCAAAAGCAACAAATGCAAGTCATGCAGCACCAACAGTTGTACTATGACTACCAGCAGCACTTATCACAGATGCAGATGCATTCTGCCTTCCAGCAGGGACAGGCGCACGTTCCGCAAATGCAGTCCCAGCAGCTCCTGCCGCAGCAGATGCAGCACTTGCAGCAGCCCCAGTACTACGCTCAGCCCCAGCAGGGACACCAGCGCCTCTCGATCCAGGAGATGCAGCAGCAGCAGCCAGCTCGGCAGCAGCGGCAGTGTCCAGTGCAGATCGCTCAGTATTACCAAACACAACCTGTCATGCAGCAGTTACAGCAGCAGCAGCAGCAGATGCAATTGCCGCTTCCTCCGTATCACAGGGAACCCGATCCAAAGACTGTGCATGAGCCACACCAGTACTCTCAGGATCCCAGTCATCCTGTGCAGCTTATCCAGCTGGGAGCAGTGCCTCAGTATTGCTTCCAGGATCCCCACGAACAGTACAGGCACTTGTACCCCCAGAGCTTACTGCAGCAGCAGCAGCAAGACCAGCAGAAGCAATACCTGAGCGAGAGCAGAGTGCCATCCCTGAACTCCCACATCGGCCTCACGCCACCAGAGACCGCTGAGGATCCTGCACGGCAGGAGATTAACTCTGTAGGTAATGCTGTCCCTCATCGAACTCTTTTGCCACCCTCGGGAGTTCATCTGAACAACAAAAGCTCTCAGCAAGACTCCCCCAGCACCACGTGGCCTCAGGTAGGTGGAATTTTAGATCCATGCCCAGCCAAATTTGTATGCAGAAGAGTAGCAAAGCGTGGAAATGAAGCGGTTTCAGCAGAGGCACAAGGTTAGGATGCGAGCTGTGGGCATCTCTGCGATGGGGAACTGCTGGGAAACCTCATTACCAGACTTTTGTCTACAGTTCTGGGTTGGCTTCGGGCCAGGCTGGCAGCAGCACAGAACTGTTGCTGCAAGGCTGCTGCTTTCCTTGTGAGAGTCTTTGGGAAGTTCTGCCTGAGTTTCTGGGGAGGAGGGACCCAGTTACAACAAAGCCTTCCTGCTAAGTTTTCAACACGTCAGGCTCACTTGTTCAGGAGCAGCTACTAGTCAACTCTGTTTCCAAAAGTAGTGCTTCTAGGTCAAAGCAGAGGCTTCAAACAGCAAGTGAGTGAAGAAAACTTGAACTAGTAGTGCTCACAGAGGAGATTTGATGTCTGGCTCTCAACTCAGAGGCTTTTAATACTAGTGAAATTGTATGCAAAATGCAGACTTAATGCTGTGAGGACCTTCATTTACACAATATTGCCTGAAAAATTATTTTCTCAACTTTTTCCCCTCTTTTCCATTCTCCTGTTTTGATAGCAGGTGCAACTGTCAGATGGCAGACTGCAGCCACTGTCCCCAGAACAAAGGTATTTTTAAAAGATTCTTCTTGTCTTTTTAATTAAACATGAAAAATGCAAAGGAGATCTGTATTTAGAGGGAAAAGCACACAGTCTGGGTGTGTAATGATTGTTGCTGTTCTAGAAACACCTTTAGTTTTGTGCTTTGTGATTTATAAGTTTGTATGATTTCTGGCATCCCCCCATACCAATAGACTCAAATAAATGCTTTCTTTATATTAAAAAAAAGAGAAAAAAGGAAAAAAATAAAAGAAAAAAAAAAAAAAAAAAAAAGGAAGGGAACCAAAGAAAAACCAAAAGCAGGGGAGCTCCAGTGTTGCATTTATAAGAAAAGGGATGCTGTGTGGTCTGAATTTCTATCTTTGGCAGCAGAGATCTTCTGTTTGTTTCTTAAGGTCTCACCTCTGAAGGGCCAAGGTGTCCATCAGAGTGGTTGCCTACCATAAATTAGAGGCATTGTGTCCAAGTACTTGTTAATTGCTGTCACAGTGGGGAAATGCAGATGTCATGGTAGATCTCATGGCTCTCAGATTTTCTGTATTGATGAGCATGTCCTGCTCAAAACTTCCCTTTTCCCCATCTTGGGAGCAGCTGATCTAGGTTATTGGCCACATATTCCACTGCAGTCACCATGTGCTTACTTGTGACTTCATTACCATCTAGCTGTAAAATTTTATTAACTTCCTTGATTAAAAAAGCTCCCTCTGCAACAAAGGGAACATGCCAAACTAATGTTATTTCTTCTGTTCCATGCTTTAAAAAAATGAAAATAAAAATAGTGGCCAGAACAGAGAAACACTTCCTGAGAGAGCTGATGCGAAGAACAAGCTACTGTGTTCAATATGCTTGAAGGAATTTAAGAGTTTGCCTGCTCTGAACGGTCACATGAGGTCACACGGAGGAGTAAGAGCATCTCCTAACTTCAAACAGGTAGCAGTCCATTTGACTTCACTATGTGGCACAGTGCTTTTGTGTTGATGTTTGCTTGCTTTGCCGTGCTTTGCTTTGCTGTCAAAACTTGTTCTTCTCAGCGCTGTTTTGTTATGTCATACCCCATGGAAGTAGAAATGCACGTAATTGTGTTAGTTTGTAGGCCAGAAGTCCTGATTTGAAGACAGAGGCAGTGGTGGAGGACAGATCAGTGTCTGTCCTTCTCTCTTCCTCTGCATGTTACAGAGCACCCTACCAAGTCGTCTCAGGAGTGTCTAATTTTTTTCTTCCTCATGTTTGTTTATTATATTAGAAATACCAGGAACATCAAGTCTTCCTTATTTTCATTTGAGCTACTTGGATGACTAAGGAATATTTATTGGAAGCCTTCCCAGGCTTTAAATGAAGGAGCAGAATTGTTGAATCTTTGACAGCTTTCTTCCAAAGTGTTTTAGTTGTATAGGTATCAACAAATACCAAACCAAAAATGTGTTTGAGTTGCTCTGCATAAAAATAACTTTCCCTGTCAGTCAGTCTTTATCCTGATATTTTAGAAACTCTGTCCCAACAGGGAGTACTATGGGAAGGCAAAGAGTTCCACAGATCTTGTTTTTGTTTTTAGATGGGTTATGGAGAATTCTGTGTTTGTAGTGATAAAAAGAGACATGTTTGTCTCCCCTCCTGCAAGTTACCTTGCAGAGATGCTTCAAGTGATCATTTGTCACCAAGACTGAATCCTATGCAGGAGTCACAAGTAGCCTGCCAGCTTCATTTGAGGCAAAGAGAAAGTCCCAAGAAGGAACACTGTTGTGTGTTTTGTAACCCTGGCCACTTCTTTTCAGCCACGGTGCACACGTTGTGTAGTGCATCGATCCAGAAGCAGCGCTGCCTCACTCGGGCTGAAAGCCTTTAATTGTCTGTGCAGGATGAAGGAGAGAAACCACCCCAGCAGCCGCTGTCTAAAGAGGTGGATGGCCTCGCGCCCATCGTCATGCCAGTGTCTGTCCCTGTAAAGCTTCTGTCACCTGAGCCCAGCACGCAGCCCTCTGCCAGCACTGCCACAGTCACAGACAAGCCTGCCAGCTCTGTGTCAGATGACGAGATGCCCGTTCTCGTGAAGATGACTTACTCTCCACCGTGCAGTCCAAAAGTGGCCAACCCCTGCTCATCCTCTGTGAGTGCTGTGTTTCTTGCCACTAACTGTCCTGTGCTTGTTAAATCCCTTTGCTTGTAGTGCTGCTACTTTCTAAAACATCTGTATTTTAGAATATTTTCTGGAATCTTTATGATTCCTAATAAATAAAGAAGTCCTGTAGCATCAGAGCATTTCTTCCTCAATCATTTGAAAATACTAATTTTCATTTGCTGAGGAATCAAGATCTCAGTTGAAAACAAATAATTTGAAATTGGAATGTGGTATTCTTTCATCCCACTAGAACAAAGGGATTTACTATCTTTTTACTGGTTTTGTTTTTTCCTTTTCAGGCTGCTTCATTGTTATGTTATTGCTTAAAATCGGCAGTTTTATTTCTTCCTGTTTTCTGAAGTCAGATATATGTGCTTCTCATTTCAGCCAAAGAGAGTGCAGTGCTTAGGCTGTGTGCTCTAAGCAATATGAAGCTCAGAGTTTTGCAGTGAAGTAATTTTTCCCTTTCTCCCTGCATGCACATCAGCTCTAAGGGTTAATCACTGGGATTTCTGATACAGGAAAAGTAGCTCTGCTTAGTGCTTTCATTTCACTTATAAAACTGAAATGGTCAGGCAGCACGAGGAATTGATGAGTGCTTGAATGAGATGTGAGAATGCTCATTATTATTTTCCTGAAGGAGTCCTGGAGCAAGCACTATTTATTTCATGTTCCGGTGTAGAAATGTATTCTGCTCATTCTTTCAAATCCATTTTGGCAGACTACGCCATGATAAGGGATTACTGGGGAGTATAAGTACTGTATGGTATTATCTGTACTATGCAGAGAAATATCCTTGTGATATTTTTGATTTTCCTTCTTCATGTGAGGCTGATGGACAAATGAGGAATCAGCATTGTACCAGCATGGGTGACTCCTGACAATATTCACTCTTGACTCTTCATTCAGACATAGCCACTAATTTTAAATATATATAATAGATACATGTATATATACAATCTTTCCTCTCTTCCTTTAAGACAGAGGTTTTACATACAAACTTCCACTTTACTGTGAAAGCCATCATTTCGCAATTCTTAGTAACTCAGCAATAGAATTTTTCATTTCTATTTCTAGTTCCTCTAAAGAATAGGGACAGTCTTTTCTGAATCCTCAAGCTCTGAGTGGGAGATCTTCTCTAGAGACACCAGAGTAGGTGGCTTGGGCTTGTGTATTTCTGCAACGTATATAAAGTGACTGTGATTAAATCTGCCAGTGTTTGGTGAAATGAGCATTCATTCCCTCAAAATTAGCTTGCGGTCTCTGTTACTGCCCAGGCAAACCAAACTCATGCAGTTCCCTCTCTGGACCCTATCTTTTATATAAGCAGTAGGATTGGAAACGTTAAAAGATCAAAAGATCCACAGTTTCCTCCTCTTCTGTAAAGAGATTGTGCCGTTGAAGAGGGATTTGTTTTTTTAATACCAAAGAACTGAAGCTGTGTTGCATTTATTTATACTGTGCTTTGAGCTGTCCAGAAAAACTCCCACAAAACTCATGGAATCAGTAAAATTAAACAGCAAAAAGGAATTAAACATTCAGTGAGGCTGAATGGGAAGCTGAGGCTAGCACTCAAGTGAGGTCCATCAGGATCTGCCCAGAGTGGATCTATCAAGGTTCAGCAGCAGGGCCCAAAAGTATGCATTCTGTCTTGGATACTGGGAATCAATTACTAGAACTTCAGGAAAGTAGGGTCGTTCTTCAGGGGTGGTTCTGCAGTGAGAGCCCCTGGACACCACTTTCTCCTTTACTGCCCATGTGACCTTTTCTGAAGGCAGTGTTGCCATAGGTGTGCTCTAGGTGAAGCAGTGTAGGACTTGGAGGTGTTTGGGATTTCTAAGATGTTGCATTGGTTTGCTTTACACTTGTGTGAAAGGACTACCAGCTCTTTCACGCTTAGGGAGCAGAACAAAATGAACCCTAATCAAAGACTTAGATCTGACCTTCTGGGTCTCTTTTTTAGGTTTTGGGTTGTTTGGATATTTTTTCCTTGAGTTTAGGGGCTTTTTCGCCCTTTCTTCTGTATGAACACTAAATGTTCACCACCTTGATGGACTTTATCTGTCATTACAGGTAACTTCCACTGTTCTGAATGTCCATTATAAAAAAAATCCTCTGCAAAGCTACATTTTCTTCCCTGCAGAAGCAAACCTCTTCCAAAACTAAATTTTTTTTACAGAGGAAAAATGTCAACAGCTGTTGGAGAGGATGCAGCCATGATCTAACAAAGAGGACAGGACCTCTGTAATCAAAAACATTTCCTCAAGCTGGAACTTATTAACATAAGGGATAAAGGGTGACAGTGGTAATGCTTGTTTAACATGATTTTTATTGAGTGAATGTGATTCTCAAGAACCACCCATGGTGTAAAGATGTATGTTGTCTAAACATACATTGTAGTAATTTGCTTTATGTGGTAGTAGAATTTACCAGATGATGCAGACATTCTGGAGCATTGCTGTCAAAATCTTCTTTCCCAAATTTATTCTAAAGATGGCCTACAGCCTAAGTACCTAAAATCAGTACATTTAATAATACCGTGTTCATCTACCAGCTTCTGGGTGTTCTTAAAACACAACCTGAGGACCTGTTTCTTCCTACCTTATCCCCACTCTCCCAAGAAATCCAGATTCCAGGTTTGCATAAATTCTGTGCCTTCTTCTTCTCTATACGCTAGGGATTTGTTACTGAATTATTTTTAACATTCAGATTCTAGAAGTCTGGACATGTTAACAGTGTGTGAATTTCCCAAGTGGTCATCTACTATCAGTTTTTCTCCAAGGAAAGAGGAGAGAGTTAAGTTCAAGATTTGTAGCAGCTGGACTGTAATCAAGCTGATGGGAATGCAGTGATAAGAGGCAAAGAATTTGAATTTATTACATTTTTCTTCCTTTCCTGCTGCTGAGTACTGCAGTAATTTCACTGAGCTCATGTGTCCTTCCTGGTCTCACTAAATAAATGCATTAGAAAACCTCTCATATAAAGTTTCTAATAAGCTGTGACTGGGTAATGAAGTGTCTCCCACCAGCTTGTGTGCATGTTCAGTGCAAACAGAAGTGCCCAGAGTGTCTGGGTAACAATGAGAAAGGGTGTGGGAGACTCGTGGTCTGGGAGAGCAATTCCCTGCACTTTCAGAAGCTGACAGCAGCCTCTCCATGTCTGCCTCTGTGGCTCAGCCTTACCTTGACCCAGAGGGGTTGCTGCTGGAGGTGAAGAGTAATTCGTCCTGGTTTTTCTCACTCCCCTGAGGTTTCTGTGTAGTGCCAGACACTGTACTGGCCAGAGTTATTACAGTGGTACTGCCTGGTGGTAACAACTTTTCTGTGGCCATTGCCCAAAGCTGTAGAGGATTGTGTGCAAACCACATTTAAGCCTGCCTGAATGATGAGATTCTCTGTGTTTTCTTTTAGGAAACTAGCAAAAAACCTCATCCAAGCACTGTAAAATTGGAAGAAAACTTCAAGCCGTTGCAGGACAAGAAAAAATATCGGCACAGACCCGAACCTCTCTTCATCCCTCCTCCTTCCTTCAACCTCAGCATGTCGCACTCTGGTGCCACTCTGTACCAGAGCCAGCTGCGCTCTCCCCGTGTCCTGGGCGATCACCTGCTGGACCGGCCGCACGAGCTGCCCCCCTACACTCCGCCGCCCATGCTCAGCCCCGTCCGGCAAGGCTCGGGTCTCTTCAGCAGCGTTCTCACTTCTTCTCACAGCACATCGCACGCTCAGCTCCCGCTGACTCCGCTGACTCCCACTCCACGGGTGCTCCTGTGTCGGTCTAGTAAGTATTGCATTTACAGAGCAGCAGTAAGGACAAAGGAGAGACCGGTGTACCTCTCTTCTCGTGTCACCACGTTGATGGGGTTTTGTGTGGGCTCACATGCATGGCCAGTTCTGCTACTTCACAGGAAAAGTCCATTTTATTGGCAGTTTGCCTTGGATTTTGTGAAGTTAAGGCATAAAGGGAATAGAGGAGCCTAATCTGCCAGTAAAGCTGTGACCATTCTATGGGGTCTGCCTCAAGAAAGGACCACCTTGCCTCTCATTACATCTGGGCCTTCTGAAGTGGAAGAAAAAGACCCAGTTTGAGACATGGGGTTCATGTTAAATATTTGTTGTTCAGTACTTCACAAGAAAAGGTGTGTGATCACTCGGAATCAGGACAGTAGAAACCTCTGCTAGTTCAGACATTACCTATAAAAATTTAGACTGTTTCTAAGTATCGATAAAGGGTCGTTTTTGCATCATAGACTGGAGTAATGTTGGTGTTAGTAGGGAGGTGGCAGTGCAGCCTGGGAGGGTCACCAGCAGCAAAACAGCGATACTCAAATTCCAATATCTGTTTCAGATAGTATTGATGGAAGTGTCATTCCGGTGACGCCTGGGCCTGGAGAACAGACTGTTGAACCGTAAGAAAAACAGTATTTTTGTCACCGTTTTTATAGATTAGCTCCAACCTCGAGCCTGTGGCCTGAAGTGTTTTGAAATACTTCAGGAAGTATTCAACTGCCTGAAATCATGTTGAGCTGGATGCATTTAATGTTTCTGTGGATGGTGGCTAAGGACATTTGGAGAAAAGTGGCTGTGGAAGATTAGGGTGTCATGGCTCAAAGTTAGTGATGGCTGGGAAGAGTGCTGTGAGGAAAACATGCCAATCCAGTACTTTTGCTTTTGAATATATATATATATAAAGAGTGGAGCTTTAGAGTGGTGATGTTACCTGGCAGGTTCCCCAGGGCAAAGTGCAAACAGGGCTGTCCCTCCATAGTAATGGCTCTTTTTGTTCTCTGCTGAAGAGTACCATTCTCTGTGGAACAGAAATTTGCTGTTTCTGATGTCTAGCCTCTTTGCTAGTCATGCATATAAACTAGCTTGGGTTGTCCCTAAGGTATGATGTCTCAGCATGGCTTAAATTGCATATTGAAATTTTTGTTTTTCCCCAAGAGATCAGTTCTCTCTAGTATTCAAAATACTTATCCCACTGGGAGTAAAGCATTGCATAAAGCAATCTGACACAATTTCCTGCCACTTCAGTGCAATAAAAATTTTGTTGGAAATAAAGTGAACACTAATCTGACTTTTGTTTTTTCTATACATTGTGTAGTTGAATACTTACTTATTTATTCTTCTTTATAGACGAATCAATATTGGGTCCAGGTTCCAGGCTGACATTCCTGAGCTGCAGGACAGAGTGCTAATGGAGAAAGATGTGCACGAGGCTACTTTGGTTTGGAAGCCATGGCCAGAACTGGAGAACAAAGTCTTCCAACAAAGAGGTACAGTGACTTGCCATTTTAGAAGTTCCTACGTCAGCCTGTGCCTGTTGGAGAAATGTGCATTGATTTCTTGTGTCTGTACTGAACAAAACGTTCAAGAGAATATTAATTGCTGAGAGTGCAGAGCAAGAGACTAGAACTACATGGTATAGATTCAGAGCAACAGCATTATATAGTGGCATTTAAAGGGAAGTCTGTTTGAACTGTTTTCTGGCAGCCAAGGGGGAAAGGTCATCGCTGGGAAGTTGGGTACTGACCTGCCTGGTAAATGCAGAGGTCACAGCTGAGAGGAAGCTGATGGGTCCTGGGCCTGTCCTGTGACCGTAGCTGAGAGGAAATGTGGCAGGCTTGGTGGGTTCTACCAGTCCTGAGCAGAATGTTTTCCTGCTTCTAGCGTGGTTTATTCTGTTTCTCCACTCTGGCTGGAGCCTTCTTGGCACAGCAACGTCACTGGTTTGTGCAAGTCATTGCCCCACAGGCAGATCTCAAGGATGTGCTCCGTTACATCCTCTCCTCAGTGATCCTAAAACAAAGAGATGAGATGCTGAGGAGAAAAAGTGTGAAAGAATCTGCTGGCCTGAACTGTGTAGTCTTTGAGGGGCATTACAGAATCCTTGGCTCCAGATGTTTGACTGACAGGCTACTGTATTAGCAGTAAAATGTTGACTTGTTTCTGACAGTGGAAGACCTTTTAAATATGAGCTGTTCCAGTGTGTTACCTGGTGGAGGAACTAACTCAGAATACGCTTTGCACTCTCTCTTTGAAGCAAAAGGAGATATTATGGTAAGATAAAAAAGCTGAAAGGGGAGATATGATCCTCTTCTGCAGATAAATTAGCATGCTTTATTAAATGGATTTAGATATGGTTATATAAAAAAGATTTCTGATTGATTTGAAATGATGCTTTAAACATCCTGTAACATTTTTGGGGAATGACTTTTCCCTTTATTCTCTAATAAATTTAAATTTCAAAGCAGTGCCTCTCTGAAGGCTTACTGTATATTTCATATAGATAAGATTACTTAGTTTATAGCCTTGGGGCTTTGAATGTCTCCCAGTGCTTGCTCCAGCCCTGATATTTCACAGGCTTTATATTTGGTCACAGAGAGCTTAGTCCTCCTCTAGCCCTTATAAAAAAACCTTTTTTGGAGCCGCAATCACATCTACTTATTTGTTCAGAACTGTGAGGTAATTGCACACAGTTCTTATATAAATAATGCATTTCAAATATTTGCATTAGTTTAGTGATGAGAATGTTATTAACTAAGGCAAAACATCCATTTAGCTCAGTGTTAGGGAAAGGCAAGGCCCCTTGCACCAGTTCCTGGAAAGCCAATATAAAACTAAATGCAACAAAACATGGGGCTGGAATGAGTCTCACTGGATTGGCTAATACAGTGGATTTTAGCTTGTGTCCCAGTTTCTTTAGGCTCTGTTAGCTGTATCTGAGGGGTCTGAGAATGTCAGGATGTGGAATTTGCTTTACAGAGAGTCTGCATTTTCAGGGGAAAAATTTTAGGGATCCATAAATCCTCTGATTTCCTGATCTGAAGGACGATTAGCTATACTTGCAGTCATTCCTGAGAGATGTTGACCTACAAAGATATTCCAAAATATTTTATGCTATAAATATTAATATTAATTAACATTATCAAGTCAAATACTATAAATGTATTTGTTTGTGGCAAGCAGAAGGGAGGGAGGGAGCTGGAAGTTGCTAAGTAATAGTCACATTTGTGCTCATTAAGGCAGGACAGGTGCACATTAGGTGCTCTTCTGTGTGGTACAGTGTTAATGGGCCTCGGAGTAATTTGATGTGATTTTATATGACAGAAGAAAGGGAGAAAATTAACTCGTATCTTCATACTGAATAGTCTTCTAAATGCAGTTTTATGCCACAGCTGATTGCTTTTCCTAATTCTGTTTTTCCCTGCTTTTTCATTTAGGTTGCTCTTGAAAAGCTGCTGTTGAGAAAGCCAGTGAGATTGAAGTGCCATCCTTTGTCAAATTACCACTATGCCGGTAGGTTTCCTTGTGATCTTTCTATCTGTTACACAGTCCAAGCCTGGCATCCCAGGCTGGAGCATGGGATCACGTTGTACTCTCTGTGGTCTGCTGCAGGGATGGCAGCATTTAGTAGAGATGATGTGGACAGTGCCAAGGGTACTCCCAGAGCCGTTTGTTGCAAGTTTAGCAGTTTTATACATGACTGACAATGTACAGAAGCTTTGCATCCATGTTGCTGTGTAGGAGTCTACGGATTTAAAACTGCCTCGGGTGATGCTTTTTCTCTTTTAAACTGAAATTTGACAATTTAATCTCCTTTTAAAACTGCTGCTATTTATAATTTATAATTTAATATCACTAATGTCTCAATTTTCTGGTACATAAACAATCTGCCATCCTGCCTGCTTCCTCCGAGGTGATGGTGCACAATAAATGACTATGATGATCATGAGCATCCTTCCAAAGAGGCAGGGCTGTAATTCTCACTAGGATCTTAGTGCTGCTTACAGAGCCTCTGTGTGGGGATCTAGTCAGAAAAGTCTGGGTTGATGACTTGTTTCATAAAACATAGCAAGAACTGCACTGTGGTGTGAAACAGAAGTGAAATACAAATGTGGTGTTAAACCACTGGACTTCAGTTGTGTCACTTGAGCAGAGATGGCAAATGTCTCTCCTCTGCAGCCCCACATGCTATTGCTTAATGCTTTAATGTAGTGGCTGACAACTGCTGAGACACAGAATGGGGTTTTATTATAAGACATTTAGAACTTCATCTGCAGTTCAGGCTCAATAGGAAACAAGCCAAGAGTCTTGTGGTGGTCAGTCAATCACAGTGTCCAAGGTCATGTACTCATTTCAGTTAACAGTCACTGTGCAAAGTAAGTGCACAAGCAGTGTACTTCCTGGCTGCAGCAGCCCACTGGAAAGATTTCCAAGTAACAAGAAGTCTTTGTAAAGCAACTCCTTAACCCCTTGGCCTGAGAACAAGAACAGAAACGTGTTTGATGGTAGCTGATAATGACAGTGAATAAATGTGAACGTTAGGTTTTGTCTGAGGGAGGTGCTTGGGTGCCTTTGATAGCAGCTCTATTGCAGTCCAAAGGGTGGACATGGGAATGGGAGGAGAAGGAGGGCATGGGAATGGGAGGAGAAGGAGGACATCAGCCAGGAACTTTGATCAGGGTCTCTTGCCTGAAGAGATGACATCAAATCACATGTGTGAGACAGTTCAAGGACATGAGAGGAGGAAGATGAGGAGATACCCACAGCCTCTTCATCAGTAAACAATCAAATTAGCAGAACAGATAAGAAATTTCTGTCTGTGTGGCAGAGGAGGAGCAGTCTTTACTAAAGCAACTTCACAGTAGTTTCAAAAATAATTCATTGGGATTCAGGGAGGAGCCAAGAGACGGTTTTGTTTAATCTTTCACATGAGATGATGCTAATCCTTGGTGTCTAGCACTGAGACCTGTGGATACCTTTGAATCCCCATTTCTTAAGCAGGACAGGAAGTTTGGTTGTGCTTATCACAGCATGAAATAAGATCTCATCAGTCTGGATTTAAGTGCCATAAAATAACAAGACAAAGCACTACTTTCTAATGCTCTTGCATGCAACATGTGATTGCAACTTACAGCATTGCTCTAGCACTGTGCAGCAGCTCTTGAATAACAGTTTATTTCTGATTGATAATGAGCCACTCGAGGCATATGAGAATTTTTCACAATCTAGTGCATGAATAGCTTTAATATGACTTCAAGTGGTATCAGTTTGGGAAAACTTCATGTTTTCTCCTCCATCCTTAGAAATCATGGCTCTCAGGCTTGCCACATTTAAAGGTGGAATACATTGAAACAGAGCATGCCACTTACTCATGAGAATTAACTCATTAGAGTACCACAAGCAACAGATACCCAAACTCATCCTTAGGATTGCCTTTGAATAAGGGTACAGGCAAATAGCTCACCTTTGAAACTTGTTGGCTTCTGAAGGAAGCCACTTGTAAAACTTGAGGATTTTCTGTTGTGTGCCAAGACAGCTGAACATGCTGGCTCCTTGGAAGAACACCCTAATCTCTGCCCTAAGACTTTGCCATCTGTCAGGATGGTGTTTTAGGAAGGGAGAGGGAGCACATACCTAATACAAGAGAGGCACTGTTGCAAACACTTGAATTGTTCTCCTTTGAACAGTGGAGTTTCTCAGATCTGAAGTTCTGCAGTGAGAACAGCAGGAGAGATGGTCTCTGACATAGGGCACTTTAGGCAGTCTGGAAGCTTCTTGTATGTGCTGTGACAGGGCTGTGGGTCAGACCCAGCATATGTTGTACATAGTGGATTTCAGCTACCTCTCCATGGGGCTCCCTGGGTGTACATGTAGCCCCCCAGAAACCCACAAATTGGGCCCAAAGCACACAAATGAGTAGAAGATACTTCATGTCAGTTAATCAGTGCAAAAACACTACGGCAGGTAAAATAAAGTGTAGAATAAATACCTAAACATAAAGATCAGCTTTAAAATTTGATCTGTATTCTAAAGCCCCAAATTCTTTTTGCTGCATTGCAGATCTCTCTCTATGCACGTTCTCTATATCTCCCTCAAGCTAACAAGAGCAAAAGTGGTTTCCCAGCAACCAGAGTTAAAAACAGCTTTTCTTCTGTTTCTTTTCCTACACAGGATTTATTCTATTAATTAGGTTACTTCCAATTAACCCGCATAATTTTATAAGGGTCTCTGCTAATGCCACAGCTATTCGGGAAAGTATGCAAGGCCCAAATATTCCATAGGTGTACACCAAAATCAGTTCATGGAAGTGATTCTTTGTTATTATTTTTATTGTGTTGTCTTTTCTGGAGTGTGAGGTAGAGGCAAGAGAGCAGAATGACTAGAAAAAAAGAAAGTCTCTCCTGGTGTTGTCATGCTTTTTAAAGTTATGTTCTAGCATAATACAGTAGCCTCCTGGACTGAATGAGTGCATTTACCCCTGCACAAAGGGAGGGTAAGTGCAAATGACTGACAACTTGTGTAAGAAGGAAATGATGCTGGTTCAGGGTGGGAAAAGATGGAAAAGCAGTGTGTCAGCAGAAACATCTCTGGGTGATAACAGCATAAGTAAAACCTGTGGCTTGAAGCCAGTGCCTTTCTCTGATGCTTAGGAGAGCTTTAAGTGTAAATCTCTGTGGAAATAACTAATGCATGCTTCTATCCAGTACTGGAAGAGCCTACAGAAAACAGGTTGCAGGAAAGTTTTGTAGTTTTCAGCATCTAAAGGAGTGATGAGATACCTGCTCTGAGCTTGTAAGCCTGGGAGCAGATGCTGCAAAACAAAGCATTTGCAGTTAATAACATTGCTATTTTTTTTAGACAAAAGTAACTTACAGAGTCTAATATCATGTGGTGCCAAGACCCAAGTTAATTGAAATCAGTGCAGAGGAAAGTATGGAGAGTAGTAACATTTACAGGAGTATTAGGCATTTCTTTTCATAAAAGTTTTAGATGTTTCAGAAATTCTAAGACTGAAGTAGAATCTTCCCATAGTGTAAGTCATTTCAAAGGCATCCACTTTATTATTTCTTGCATATTCTTCCTTTAATGTATGTAATGCTGCCCACTCCTAACAAACAGAACATTGCTTTGATGCAGCAGAGCAATCCTGTGTTCCTTCTGTTTGCCTAATATTGAGAAAGCATAAATTCAGTTCAATTTAAATGTTGATTTCACATTTTCATGGGCAGTTAGGCCAGGGGACCAAACACAGAATAACAATATTCAGAAGTTTTATATACAGCTTCCATAAAATGATAAAAAACAATTTGTGCGTATTGCACATTGCTACAGTCTCTACCTGCTTGTGACCTCTGACACAGAGGATGTAAATGTCTTATCCCAAACCATGCAAGTGAAGAGCTGCAAAAGGATCTTACAAAAGAAGAACAAGAGGATATACGAACTTCTGTTTCATCAAATGTAAAGTGGCATACATGGGAATAAACAATTCAAGCCTTACATAGGAAATTATGAGCTCTGTGGTGGTACTTCTCAATTAGAATGAAAGTTTGGGATTTTAATGCTAGTTCTAAGGAATTATCAGCTGTATTTTACAACAGCTAAAAAAATAGTCAAATGTTAAGAGGATAGAAAACATGGTGATGCCACTGTGAAAGTCTGGATTTTATGTGGAATTCTGTGCGCCTTTCTGGTCCCCTTTATGGGAATGTTTTAGTACTGGAAAAGGTTCAGAGGGAGACAGCAGTAATGATCAAAGGTTTGGGAGTGATGGAAAGGGCACACAATTCTGAATAGCATGGAGATGATGGTCAAGGTTGGGTTCACTTTCTCTTCTACTTGAAGAATGAAGGGTCATCCATTGAAGCTACTGGGAGCCGGGAAACAAAGAAAGGGAGGTGGCTCTTCATGCAGAGGGTCCACTGATCTGTGAAACTCCTTGGCAAAGGATGTTTTGGGTACGAGAAGTTTAATTGGTTGAAAGGAAGAGTGGCTTAGCACTTCCAAGGGTAGTTACTAAGTAAGCAAATTGCAACAGACTCGGGGAATCCCCTGTGCCCAACATGGTCAGAGGTTAGGAAAAATTAGGGAGAGGCATAGTATTTGCTTGCCCTGATCCTACTGTTTCCTAGGCAACTGCCTGTCACCACTGCTGGAGACCAAATACTGGTTAGATGGACTTCAGGTCTGAGTCAGTATAGCCATGCTTGCATTTGGGTAGCAGCAATCACTCATATGCTTGAGACTTTTCTTCTTCAAGGATCTCGTTTCAGATACGGCATCAACATAAAGGTGGTGTGTTTCTATGATCCTTAATGATTTCACTTTCTTTTTAAGGCTCTGACAAATGGACACATCAAGAAAGGAGACTGTTCAAAGAGGCATTGTCCACCTACAGCAAAGATTTCATATTTGTACAGAAAATGGTAAGGTTATCTCTACTCTGTAGTTGTTGGGATTTCTTTCCTTTTGCTCTGTTCTGGTCCTCTTCATTTTCCCTCCGGTGCCAGACCAGCATATTGTGGCACAGAGGCAGCAGTGGTGACAAGAACACCAATAGGAGCGGTATATTCATCAGGTGTACCTGTGCATTAGATACCAGTAAAAAAGAGTTATAAATTAATAACAGTTGTTCCTCTTGTTGTTACATGTGAAAGTTTTCACACCTGGAATCCAAATCATGGCATTTTATGTGTGGGACAAGTATGGTTTTGCATTATTGTCTTGGTGTTCTCTGGCAGTTCGTTACAAGGTAGCAGCGTCACTGGCATTGAGCCTGGTGCCAGAAAGGGTTGAAACCTGTTAATAAAGAGAAAACACGTTTGGGCTTACATTTCATGTTCTGCCACAAAGCAGAAAAGATAAGTTATAAATCCCAGAGCACAATATTCTACTTGTTAGCTCAAATGTTGAAAAATATGTGGGTTTATGTGAGTCAAGTCTTAATTCCGAGATTTCTCAGTGGTACTGTACAACTGAGCTACAAGAGTACAATCTGAGACATTTTCTGTCTGGAGTTTAGAGAATCCCAGAGAAATCTACTGAAGTTGAAAAAGTCAACACAAATTTGACTCAAACAAATTTTTAAAAATAATTATTCTACAAGAATATTCCTGTTGTAGTCAAACTGCCTTGATTGGTTTTTTTCTTCAATTGAATGTTTGAGGAATAAAGCCTACCTCTTGGAATATATTAAAATTGTGTTGAATGAAAGCAAAAAATTAAGACTGGACTATTGTTGCTATTCCTTAACTACAGGTTAAGTCCAAGACAGTTGCACAATGTGTGGAATACTACTATACTTGGAAGAAAATCTTGCGTTTGGGACGGAAACACAGAACGCGTTTAGAGAAGAAAAGAGATGAATGCTTGGTAAGTCTAAAAGAAGATGAGAGAGTTTACCACTTGATAATTTTTGTTTGTCCTGTTTTGAGGAGGAGGTTGAATTAGGTGACATAGGTATCTTCCAATAGAAATTATTCCATAGCTCTAAATTATGTTCTGTATGAACATTCTGTGACCTCAGCTACACCAAGATTTGTGTGGCTGGACTGCAACCAGATGAAAGTGCATTATCCAACTGTAGTCCAGGGAAACCTCTGTAAATTATGCCTGTGCCCATATGTGTTCCTAAAGGCTGCTCTAACATTCCAGTACATCAACCACTTGGGATGTGTTGGTTTTTGGGTTGGGTTTTTTTGGTTGGCTCTTGTAGGGTTTTGTTAAAGTAACTTGGCCACAAGTACAGCATACATGGGCTTTCTGATGGCAGGAGGACAGCACTGCACCTGGCAGCTGTAGATCTTTGGAGCCACAGCTCCATAATAGCATATGGAGGCTGTCTTGAGCACTGCAGAGAAGCTTTATGTGCCATGGCTTATCCATTAAGGGCTGGTAGTCCAGTAAGACCAGAAGTTGATTCAGGATGGGAAGAAATACTGATACTGGGAAGCACACTTGACTAAACAACATGCTGTTCCAGAACTGTGTATGCCCTACTATCCAGTGCTGTCTATCTTTGACCATATATCTAGTGTTCCTTAAATGCACTGTCTATTTTAGACAAGTGGAGAAGAGGAAGTGTTAGAGGAAGATGAGGAGATCGAAGAAGACAGAAAGGAAGAAAGGGAAATGCAGAAGTCACCAGCAATCTCTCTTGTTGGACCTATAGATCTGCCTGCTGTTCAGGGTCTTTCACTGTCTTCATCCTCCTTCATCTGTGAAATGCCAAACTGTGGTGCTGTACGTGTGTTTGATATCTTTAAGGGGGAGAGGGTGGTGGTCGTAGTCGTATGTGTAAATTAGTGAATTGTAATTTTGACTGCTTTTAATTCCCACCCCACAAAACATAAGCAGTTTGATCTGTACAGAAAACTGAATTCCGAGATGATGCACCAGTTAGAAATACTATATGGCAGAAGCTCCAATTAGGTTACACAACTTTAATAATAGGATAGCTCACTGCTTTGTTTTATTGTGACTGTCTTCAACTATAGTGGGATATTGCTGAGAGCAAGCACCATTTGAGCAAGTAGATGGTGCATAATAGACGTGTACACTTGTCCTGTTGTCATATGCATTCAGCATCCTACTTTCTGCAGTTCCAGCGTTTCTTGTGATTGCTTGGGGTTTATTTTTGTGTGTGTGTGTTGTTTTTTCCCCCCCTCCCCTCCACCCCGCTCCCTGCCAGGTGTTCAGCTCCCGCCAAGCGCTGAATGGCCACGCTCGCATTCACAGAGGTACGAACCAGGTGACGAAAACACGCTGCACCATTCCCGGCACGAAGCAGAAATCTGGTACGCAGAGCGGATACTGCTCCATCAAGAGCTCACCTGCCCACAGCACAACGAGCGGCGAGACCGACCCGACGACAATTTTTCCTTGCAAGGAGTGTGGCAAGTAAGTGTGACTGTCTGTCCACTTTGCCTTTTTAGATTGCAGATCTGCAGTGCTGTGAACAAATTTAGTATTTTGCTCTGATTGTCTTGGAAGAAGTTTTCCCCCTAGATGATGCGTTGTCCTACCACAGCTGTCAGAGATAGGTTTGCATGACATTATGGATGCCCCCTGCAGTATTCACTCCTGTTTTCCACTTAGAATTTCTACATCTGACATTCCAGCTTCCTGCTTCATCACAGACTTGGATGTGACCGTGGGCGACTTTTGCTGTGTTTCTGTGCTTGAGTTTGTCCATCCTAGCGTGGTAATCCTTCACTTTTTCCCTGTTGTGCAAGATGATTGTGAAACTGATAAGAGGGAAAAATAGAATGTACATAGATACTGAAGCAGGTGTGGGAGCTACAAACTACCTCTGGCAAAATCAGACTAGGCCATTTTGATACCATCAGGATGTATAAATCTGGTAATATGTCCCTGAAATTCGCACCATGGCATTGCAGACTTCACTGACTTCTATTTCAGGACAAGGAAGCAAATGTACTGATAAGTTGTTGAGTCTTTTTTGGCTCATTTCATCAAAAGCAGTGCATTTTAATCTGATTTTTTTTCCTTTAAAATTTAGGGTCTTTTTCAAAATCAAAAGCCGCAATGCTCATATGAAGACTCACAGACAACAAGAAGAACAGCAAAGGCAGAAGGCTCAGAAAGCTGCTGTGGCAGCAGAAATGGCAGCCACTATTGCAAGAACTACTGGGCCAGCTGGGCATAGTTTGATCCCCCTGGATCACATGAGTTTGGTTAAACACGTTGAAAATGTTGGTGACATTGATGACGATGTTGTTCCGGATCTGGGTGATGTCATGGAAGAGAATGAAGTCATGGATGCTGACCTCTTACTGGATGATGAAGATCCAGATCTACTGCAGGATGATGCTGAGTTGTAAATAAAGTTGTTTGATAAGACAGCTACTGAGCATACCCTGAATGGATCAATCAGGAAACCTGGACTGCTTGTTTATTCCCACTGATTGTAAACTACCTGTTGAAAATTATAATTCTTTTATCCAGGTCTAGAAAAAAAATCCGCTTTTTTCCCTTTTTTTTTATTAATTTGTGTCTTGGGGGAAGAAATAAATAATTGGTACAAATATTCTTATAAGGTGTTTTTATCTGAGCTCTTTTTGCTGATAACTTCCAAGGCCACTAATTACAGAAGTTCATGGTTCTGCTATCAGTTCCTACCAGATGGCCCTGGTAGAATCTTTAGTCTTTAACTCTTCCAAGTTTCATTTTACCCCAATTACAAGAATAAATTTCACACACTTCTGATGAAACTTTTTTTTTTTGCCTATATTGGATCATTTCCAGCATCTTCTAGAGAGTAAATGTCATCTCTCTTAAAGATATGATTACATAATTTGTCTTTGTGCTGCCATTTTAAGCGAGATGGGGGGGAAAAAAATCTGGTTTAACTGTGAAAGAGTTAGTAATATCACAGTTCATTTTCAGTTCTGTCTTGGTTACACAGGACATTTTAGACCTTCCATTTTAGCAAGGTTGATTTTAAAATGACCTAATTTCAAGGATTGAAGAAGGAAAATGATTGTTCTGTGGTTCACATTCCCTGATGGGAGCAGTGAATCAGGAACACTGCCTTGGTAATCAGATTGCACTGGAAATATTGTCCCGTGACAATAAATCACACTGTGGAATAGCCACTTCGGTGGTTTTAGGGGAGTGTGTGCTTGAGCAATGCTTACTCTCTCACCAGGAAAACACAGGGAACCATTCTTGCCATTGGAAAAGAGACTGATATGTTTTCAGCACCTAGGTATAATGTGCTCTTCCTGTGCCATTTTCGGTCCTCCTTATTACATCAAATTCAGCTGTTGTTTATTTATTATAAACATGCTGCAAAGGTGAGTTGATGTTGCTGTTTAATGACCATTTCCCCTCCCTTAGGTTCAGATCTACATGCTGGACACCTGACACAGTTTATATAAATTTAGATTTGGTTCTCTGATTAATCAGGATGCTGAAAGAATTGTATGTCACAGAATAAAACAATTAAGGAAGAAATGGAGTTAGGTTGAGTGGACCTTTAATGCTGATTGCAGAGTTCTCACAGGCAGCAGCACTGATTTTCTTGTGAATTTTGCACAGTAGAGGAGTATTGTTAACTTTATAAAATATTTTGTAAGACTTATTTCAGATCTTCCAGGCTTTAGGTTTGTTTGGGGTTTTTTTTATGGGTTGGGTTTTATTTTATTGGGTTATTTTTGCTATATTCCTGATATCTTCGCCAGAACCTGAGGAATGGTGGGTCTTATCTTCTACTTCTTATCCTTGTTTAACTATGCAAAATGAGGGTAAATCACGGCACTTTTATAGGAGTTACCAGACCACACAAGTTCAGAACCAGTGGGAGCCACTGACAGAGAGAGGTGCCTTCTCTGTCAAAGCCAAATATGTGAAGCCAAATGACCTCAAGTTTCTACTTAAGGTCAAATGTTCTGATACTAAAGAACAACCCTTCAGGAGAATGGAAATAACTTCTCAGTTTCCAGTTAGTGAAGTTCCTGTGTACGTGGTTGTGTTGGGGGGTTTTCCAGAGGCTTTTGCAGTAGGGTTTGACCAGCAGGTGGAATTTCACTCCTGTCACATAAGAGGTGATGTTCTCAGTCATTGTACCCTTGAGCTTCAGGAGATCAGGCGGCAGCAGCCTTTTCTTTCCCAACCTGCCACTCAGCACATTCCCCAGCAGTTCCTGTCCATGCTGTCACATTTTACTTTTACAGGGGCCATACGCAACCCAGGTTCAGCAGGCTGGGTACCACCAGCGAGACCCACTGACAAAAAATCTCATGGATAGTGCAAGTCTTCGTGGTTTGCAAAGTGGAGGCTTTTGTGAGCATAAAAACGTGTTGGCTGTCAGGAGCCTCTGTTAGAAACAGCCCAGCAGAGTCTACTCTTCCTCTCCCAAGCTTGTATCATTTTGAACTTTTAAGAATCTTTTGAGAAAGGCTCTACACTGGAAAATGGACAGGTTTTCAGGTTCCCGGTGGTTAAAAACTGTTTAAGCAAAATGATGATTGAAATCAGAGTTCTGCTTGAAGAACTGAGTGAAATACAGCAGAAATTTAGGGGCTTGATTCTGAAGAGCAGCTCTGTATTAATCTACAGTGGCACTTTTTTAGTAACAATTGGACAGGACCTGTGCTGAACTTAGTATCTATAAATATATATATACACATACATATTCCTGGTTAAGTAACATTAATTGGGTGCTGTTTTATTGTACAGCCAATAATACAATAGAACAACGATAACCAAAGAAGTTATTCATAAAGGAAAAAAAAAAATGCACATTTCCTAAACAGATTTAGGCCTCAAACATTGACTTCGTCATTATTCAGTGTTGCATTGGCTGATGTTAAATGTGTTGTTCTGCCTATCTGTACGTGAGTTGAACATAGTTTTGTTTCAGAAAACTTTTTTCTTGATGATGGTTGGTGATGGAAAACTATTCGATATTGGATCTAGTCCTCTTTGATAAAACGTGTACATACAGAAAACATATTTTATGAGAAAAATCTTATTTTCAATATTTAACTGTTATTTTATTAGAAGATGGTTGTGTAAATATTTTAGGCGTTTTAGTGTAAAAAGCGGATTGTAATTTTAGGTGGCAGAGGAAGTAACAAAATAAAAAAAATATACACATTTGATAGAGCTTGTGATCTATGCTGGTTTCAGGTTCCCTTTGTTAGCATTTGACTTGCACACAGCTTAATTTCGGGTTAATCTCTACACTGCCTACCTGGTTGTGTGTATTTAAGGATGGTTTAGTGGCATAAATTACTACTTGTTTAACATTTCCTCACCCCCTTTAAAGCTTTGGTGCCGATCAGCAGCTGTGTTGTTATTAACGCTTATTTGTGTGTGTGAAAAGAAAGGGGTTTATGTACCATTTCCAGGCATTTTTTTATTTCGGTAAAATACAGTCGGATGGGTTTTGCTCTAACGGGTTTGTATCCCTTTTAAAAATATTTTTAAGAGCGGGGAGAAGGTTGAAAACTAGGGTTCGCGGAACTGGTTTGGTTTTTTTTGGAAGGATTCCCAGAGAACGGGACGGGGAGCGGCAGAGAGGGAGCCGCTGCTCCGTGTGAGGGGCCCGTGAGGCAGCGCTCGGGGGAGGCGGGAACGCGGCGGGGAGGGCGAGCTGAGCTGGGGGCTCGTACGGCTCCTTGGGCGGGCGGCCTGCGGGCTCGCCTCGCCTCCGCAGCCCCGAGCGCTGTGGCGCGCCGCCGCTCCCGGAGCCGCCGCTCCCGGAGCCGCCGCTCCCGGAGCCGCCGCTCCCGGAGCCGCCGCTCCCGGAGCCGCCGCTCCCGGAGCCGCCGCTCCCGGAGCCGCCGCTCCCGGAGCCGCCGCTCCCGGAGCCGCCGCTCCCGGAGCCGCCGCTCCCGGAGCCGCCGCTCCCGGAGCCGCCGCTCCCGGCGGGGGAAGGAGGAGCGGGCTGCGGCCGCCCTTCTCCTTCCGGCCGAGGCACGGCGGGCTGGGGCGGGGCCAAGATGGCGGCGGGCTGGCTGTGGCGGCGGCTCTGTCAGGTGCGCTGTGTGGCGGGACAGGGGACGCCGTAGCCCCGTTCTCTTTCTCCTCTTCCTCATCCTTTTCCTCGGCGTTTTCATTCCTGAGGGGAGTGGGAGAAGGGGACGCGGCAAATGCTGTCCTTCGGGCTCCGGGAGGGCTGGGGCTGTACAGCGTGCCACTGTGTCTCTGCACGCCTGGCGGGTCCTCAGAACTCTTCCAGTTCTGTGCTTTTCCCGCATTTAGTCCGGGTGGAAGGGAGAGTGAAGAGGTGATTTGGATTTGGAGGCCATGTGCTAGTCTAGTCTTAAAAGTTTCAAAGCTCGGAAGTTGCAACGTAAAATAATAGGAAAGCATTTTGCACTGATGATGTTTGCTAGTTTGGACTTAAAAGCAGTGATTGCTTTCTCTCAAATTGAGATAATTGGATTTTCTGAAGCCTTAAGCTCTCTTCTGTGTATGCGGAGTGTTCTGGACTTGCTTTTCAGGCGTCTGTCTCCCCCCGACACTTCAGAGGCTCTCAGCCAAACAAAATTAAGGCTATTTTGCACTAAGAGACAGATGATTATGTTTTGTGCAAAGTCTTGGTTCTCTTATATTGCGGTCTTTGGGTGTCATTTCCACCTTCTGTGATGGCCATTAGCAAGAGCACATCATTAAATCGGACAGTGAAGCTGTTTATGAATTCTTGCCCACTGAATGCCATATCTACCACCTGAGATACTCAGTGTATCATTTGCTCAAAATGTGCATGGAGCAAGGTTACAAAAACTTTTGACTTGATGCATATTTGCTTAATTAGTAACAAAGGGAGATGGCATGTGATAGGAATAATACGTACAATCATAAAATATTGGAAAGGCTGCAGACCTTAGTGTGTGGGATAGCACTCTACTGCTTCATCAGGCTTTGTTTTATTCATTTTTATTGCATGAAATTTTTGTATGTAAAACCACATAGCACAATATACTATGAGTGCATGTATCTTTGCATGCAGATAATAAATCCTTATTACCAGGTCAAGCAGTTATAAGGAAAAGGGTACATAGCATAGACTGCATACGCACATGCATAAAAAAAGCCCAAAACAGATTAAAAATTCTGTTATGATTACAGTTAATAGCCCCACATTTGTCATCTGGGGTCAGATTCAGTGTCATGTACTTGCACAAACACCTTAAGCCCTGCACTGAATAGTCTGTCACTCTCATGGGCCTGTCTGCGTCCTGCTGTGGTGTCAGGTGATTGTTACTGTGCTTCATATGGGCACTGAGTGGAAGGAAGGCAGCGTTCTGACTCCAGGGAGAGAGAATTGAGGTGCAAATTGAGCTCCACCTAATTTTGTCATAGAATCATAGGCCTGGTTTGGATGGCCTTAATGACCATCTGTTTCCAACCCCCTTCCATGTGCAGGGATACCTTCTGTTTGTCCTGTCATTATGTGCTCTTGTCCCTCTATTTTATTGGGTGTTGTTAGACAATTACTAGCTGTATTTCACTACTTTTAGCTACTAAGGCTCAGGTAGTTCCCAACATAAACTTTGAAACTTTCTGAATGATTATCAACTACAGTGACAAATATTCAGTCCTCCTAAAATTGCCTATTTTGTTATGTACTTGAAGAAGAATGGAACAGTAGTGCCTCTGTGAAGATCTGGATTTGAAAGGATTGCTTAAGGGGAGACATTTGTACCACAGTCAGCTTTGTAAACAGAAATCTCCCCTGCCTCTTCCTGCAGTCATCTTCTTTATTGGAAGCAGCATTTGTAGGATGAATTGCGACTGAGGCAGAATTACTTCAGAAAACAGCTTTGCTCACTTCTGGTGTATAATGAATGTATGATGCATACTGGAAAAGGTTAGGGACCTAGTGGCATCACAGAGTCAGTTATGCACATCCATGATCAGCTACAGTAAGATTACCTGAAATAGTGTGAAGTCTGGCTGTTTTCTGATCATTTGATTAGACAGTCACCTGTATAACTCTTGGGTGGGCTATTTGTCTTCTTCTTCTTAAAGCTATGACTCCAGCACATGTTAAAAAAGAGCATCAAGGGGCAAGATGAGTAACTAATTTGACTTCAGCATTCTGCTGCAGCCCTGAGGTTCTGTTAAACAAGAGTTTCTTCCCCCCCCCAAGTAGTCTATAATTTGCCAAATTAAGAATTAGTGGAAGGAAGCCAGAAGCCACATAATGTTCAGAAGAGAACAATTATTCTAGTATGAAAGATAGCAATCTTACATGATTAACAACTGTATTCGTTTTCTAACACAGAAAATCATGTTGTCTTTTAAACATAGTTCATTTACTCATAAGAAGTATTTCTACTTGAATGTTCTCTTCAAAAGAACAAGTGTTCAAAATCACAAGGAACTTTTTTCTGAAAAACAGCAAATTTCCAGTTAAATTCACAGACTAAATTTTTGTATTTATAGGATACTGTTTTCAAGTGCTTTTTTAAGTCCTACTTAGGCTTGTCACTTGACAAAACTTATATATATTGTACCATGAAAGTAAAACTAAAGAGGATATATTATCATATACAGAAATAATGTCTGATGCCACAAAAATACATTTTTTCTGTTAAAAATATGCTTTGTGATTGCTGTTCAGGTGCCTCAGTAGTAAGTGCATACAGTTACTGTGCCCTTAACGTGCTTCTTTTTTTAGGTGCTGTTGTATACTGAAATACATTTCCATGCTCCTGTTCTCCTATGTTTTCCAATGAAGCAAACTTCCTAGTTTGTCGAATCAGTGCCTAGGAATGTACTGTGCTTTGGTGTGCAAAAAAAGTACTCTTTCATAAACCTATATTAAGCAGCTGCTTTCTGGTTTGGGGGGAAAAAACCCCACAACATAACCTATCTGTTTTATACAGGGATCAGCTTTTCCTGTCAGTTATGCAAGCAGAATTATGCAAAAGCAGTATTTTCTTCCGTAAGTGTAACAGCCCCTCCTCCTTCCACTGCTCCTCCATAGTCCCTGAAAAAATAAAATCCAACTTTAACAACTTTCTTTATGCTTTCCCCACGACTGTATTTCTAGGAGCTCCAACTTGATGGGAGCACGGCTGGCTGGATCCCATAGTGATACACAGGAGCCTAAGACTAATCCTTTGGTGAGTGTTCTGTAACACAGAATTTTGTATATTATCTTGGTAATAAAGAGGACATCCAGAAAAACTTCAGTTCTTTTCTTGCAGCTTTTTGAAGGTCAGTCTCAGTGATGGCAAATTTGTCATGGAGAAAGAAATAATTTAGATTATTGGTATTTGAGATCTTCTGGTTTCTGAGTTTTTTTTCCCAACAAGATTTCTGTAGGTCGCAGTTACCTCTCAGTAACTTTCTCCCTTTTCTATAAAGCTGTAACTCTATGAAATACCAGCTTTCTGGCCATATTCAGTTCAATGCCTACGGCAGCTTAGCAGCCTTTTAACAAGGGCTTCAGAAACACCTGACAGGCGGTATTAGATCTACAGTGCTGATCCAGCCTTCCTGCTGTGGCTGGTACATGTTGGATTTAGTGTGCTCCACTGCCTAGGAGTGAACCTCTGGGAAAATCAGCACTTCTGCACTCATTAAGGCTCTTCCAGTTGATCAGTGAGCCCAGGCCATGAGAAATTGAAGCTCTTTCTGAAAGTCATAAACTTGCACTTGTACAAACATACACCTGGGGAAGACTAGTGTGCTTAAAGTAGTCTTAGAGCTTAGTAAAGTGAGAATTCTTGTTGCTGTCCATAACGTTCCATTTAATTTCCATACCCAAGCAAACTTGGTATTTGCACACTGCTGTATAAAATACAGATATTGCTCCAGACTTGCTTCAGCAATGAGTTTTGTTCATGCCATTGTTCGTGTTGTCCTCCTTATATCTATCTGGCATTCCTTATTTTGGATGAAGAAATTTTACCTAAATGTTCACGAGTTAGCTATCCCTTCACACTTTGCTTTCCCTGGTGGAGTGAGACCTGTCAGTCAAGGTAATACAGTCAGACTGTCAGATAAACTAAAATAAGCAGCTCAACAGGTTGTGGGTTGTTTTTGCTCTTTTACAAATGGGGCACGCAGGCTAAGGAAATAGCAATGTATGTATTAATTAAGGAGAACATGGTGTGGTAACTCTTGTTCTTTCTTCAAAAATGCAGGTATCTATTTCAGATGAGCCAGAAACACTGTACAAGAGATTGTCCATTTTGGTTAAAGGCCACGATAAAGCTGTGCTGGACAGCTATGAATATTTTGCAGTGCTTGCAGCTAAAGAACTTGGCATCTCTGTTGAAAAAGTGTAAGTAACTGATCTGTAGAGTGATAGTGAGTGAGATGCTTATTCTGTCATCTGCTGTAATTTAGGTCCTCTGCTTAGAAGTTGGGGTTTTTTTAAGCAATGGCTATAATCTGACATTTTTTTCTCAGATTACAGACCTAACACTTCTTTGATGGCAGGACGGTGCAGCAGCAGTTCTGCACTCAGTGCTGCCATAGTGGAAGTGCTTTTTATCTACATGAAGGATACTGACAGTACTTTCAGTACAGCTGTCAGTGCTGTAGCTTCCCTGATCCAGTGCTGGTTAATACCTGAGATTTCAGCATAACTTTTCAGATAAACTTGCATTATCATCCTTTATATAACACGAAAATTTCTTTTTCTTCTTTGCTCAGAGATAAACCCCCAAAGACGATAGAACGATTAACACTTCTCAAATCTGTACACATTTACAAGAAGCACAGAGTTCAGTATGAAATGAGAACACATTACATGTGTTTAGAGGTAAGAAAGAAGGAAACAAAATTTTTCTAGGTGCACAATTCAAAGATATTACTACATGCTAATGAAATGAATGAATGAAAATGTTTTGGGGAGGAGAATGCAGGAGAATATTGGAAAACAGCTGACCTAGTTACATAAAATGCAGCACGAGTTGTTCTGGATGCACAGCCCACTTCATTTTTGAACCAAAAAGTTTATTTTGACCATCATCTTAACAGATGAAAGAATTACTAAAGAAATAAGGTAGAATTGAGGGTTACCTTTATGTATGTTATGCTCTTGGTTTCCAAAAATCATTGGGAGGAGAGTTTTCTCAGAAAGGGAAGAAGGTGCAGCTAAATCATTGGCATTGCCAGTCACTAAGGGTTCTGTTCTCTGTGAATTGGTTTGATGTTTTTGAGCAGACATACTTTTCTCCTACGCAGCATCATGTGGCAAACTAAAACTGCATGTAGGAAACGGAAGAAAGGAAGTATAGGCAAACCACCAGCTCTGTGGCCGATGACACAGACATCTGTATGGTTTAGAATGCAGCTGTGGTTGACTTTCTTAGAAGAAAGGTTTACTGCCAGCATTTTGTGGCTCCTGGGAGTCTTACTGTATATTTGCACAGTGCTTAGCAAAATGGGACTTTTAAGTCCCATGACAAGAGTGCAGTACAAGTGGCTGCCCACAGACCATAAGCACTATTTTTACCTTCCAGGAAAAATTAAAAGATCAGTAATTCAGTGGAACCAGGAGAAACAAAAAAATCACTATTTCAGTGAAACTCTGGAGTTGCAGGATTTATAACAAGTTTAAACTTTGGGAGTATAGAAAAGCTGGTGATTCTTGCATAATCTGTAATTAATTTCATCTGATACCTGCAGTGTTGAGATCCACCACTTCCAACATAATCAATGCATGTGCTCCCAGGCAGCATGTGCAGTTCTGAGTAACTACTTTATACTTGCATGAGGATTGAGTAAATTTGAACTGCGTCTGTTCAGAATATTATGGAAGATGGCTTCCTGTGAGATATTGGGTCCAGTAGCAAGGGCTAAAGAAGCTAGGGCAATTTTTTTTTAATTCTGTTTGAAGGATTATTAATTATAGTTCATTAAAAAATTATTTTTGTTTTAGTTAAAATACCTAACAGGCAGTACTGCTGCAGTTTACTTGGAGTATGTGCAACGAAACTTACCTGAAGGAGTTGCCATGGAAGTGAAAAAGGTCAGTTTCCATCCCACATTATTAACTGTTATGAGTCCTGATGCAAATACCAGTAACTACTGAAGTCTTTAGAAAGTCAGCCGAGAAAATGGGTATAGTTTGATAGGAAAATTTTCCGAAGTATTAACATGGTAAAGAGGCTGTCTGGCTTGGAAGTGCCACTAGGTGGCATTTTAAATCTGAGTCATGTCTCGAACCAGAATAAGTAAAGCAAAGTATTTAGATATTAGCTGGCTGGTACAGTAAATGGTTGTTTTTCTTTCCTCTTAGACTAAGATAGAGAAAATACCAGAACACATTCAGAAACCTGTTTGGGATACACTACCTCAAGTAGAAGAAACTGAAGTAAAGTCATGAACACACCAGGTACTTGGCTCCATTAGTACTGAAATTCATTGCTCCTATCAACCTCATTTACTGAGACAGTCCATTGTTAAATAAAGGTTCTTGTATAAAGAAATTATATAAACTCTTGTTTCATCAAGTTATTCTTGCTCATAACTCCAGTACATGTAGACTGAACTGCAGTGAAGTGGAGAAGTTTGACTGTGTTCTGTGATCAGTGACTGTGGTCATTTATAACAAGTTTGTAGAAAGGTAAAGTTTATTTTTACTTATATGTAAAAGTATGTGCATATATATGTAAATATAAATTCACCATCTCCTTTTGATACTAAATGGCTTCTGAATGCTGAAATACTGCAAATCCATTTTGTGTTTGTGTAATGCTTAATATTAAGGGGTGCCAGATTGTAATCAATTTATCAATTTTGGATAAACTATTTCCCAGCTTCTTTTCTCCTACTTACACCACATTTCTCCAGTTTTGCTTCCTGCCGCATCTCTTAGTGAGTGCCAACAGCAACACTCCAACCATTGCTTCAGGTTTTGTCTCACGTAATCTTCCTTTCTAGTGACTAGCTCCTGTGATTTTCAGTCAGAAAATTTGTAGTTGCAATAAAAACCCCATGCTTCATACCATTTATTGACATCAGAGTTTGAGCATGCTCTGTTGTGTTCTTAGGAGTCAGACATCCAAAGTTTAAATGATCCCTGTCTGAAGTGCCCACTTTTGTATCCATATAGGAAAATTGTCAGGATCACAATTTCATTCCCTTAAACAAAGGCAATCTATGCCACATGGGATGTTTCATGCATCACAGCAGAGCTGTGTGCTTCACAGGAATGTGCATCATATTCCTACCTTGCTAGAATTTCAGTTTGAATATGAAAGCAGTGATGTAAAGAAAGGGAAGACATGAAATCCTTTCTTACTTTTCTCTTTGCTACAAGCCAGTGTTGTAGCTTACACATCTTTCTTTTCATTATATCCATAGAAATGCATACAATATAAATAAATAAGCATTCAACTTCATAAGCTATATACGACAGTCCATTGTGTAATTTACACTGCCTAAGTAACTTAGGGCAAAATGATTTGAAGTTTTAGCTCTTAATTCGTGAATTTGGATAGAAAGTGTGTGATCAACACATCTGTTCCAATTAGAAGCAGACACTAAAATGAAAAAATCTCACAAGGGAAAGGGCAAAACCAGAGGTGGAAAACAGGTATGAAGAAAGGCGTGAAAGGGAGTTGCTGTGAGACAAAAGAGTGAAGGCAGTAAGCCAGCAAGGAGGGATCTGTTCTGTTCAGATTAGTAGAGCTCTCTAAAATAAATGAAGTGGCTTTTATAAACCATCTGTCTCTGGAACACCGTGCAGATAAAAGTGCTGGAGAAACACAGGTAGCAGCAGCAGACTTCTGCTGACAGGGTTTAGCTGTGGCTGCTGACAGAATGGGGTCAGCAGAACAGATTTCAAATAATGCAAGCTTTTCTCCTTCCTTTTCTATCCAGTATTATTGCTGGAATCAGAGATGCTGTTGCATAAGAAGTCTGTAAAAAGAACATTGCTGGTGATATGTTACCATGTTAGCAACTAGGAGCTCCAGGGTGATTTTACAAAATCATAAAAAAAATTTGCTTTAACATTTTCAAGTGGAGAAATCTAATTTAAGGAAGAGATTATCATATAACAGTGACATGTTTGCTGGTCTATGGGATATCAGCATCAGTGCCGCTTTACTACCCATGCCTCATCACAGAGAAACTGAGTTCATTTCCTGGGAAACAAATCAGTGCCACCACAGTGTTTTAACTAGTTTAATCCTAAACACCTAATACTGCTCAAGTAGGATCCTTCTCACGGGGAATGGGGAGGAAGGAGTTGAGTAGAAAGAGGGAAACAGTCAGGAATATCATTGGTTATATCAATGGTTAAATTGAAGTCAGGATGGAGAGAGGAAAAGGGGGTGAAGTAGACTTCAGGCTACAGGACCAAATCTTCTAGGCTGCTAGAAAAGCTTTCCCATTCTGGTGAAAAGAGTAAGTGGCCACAGAAGCAGTGCTGGCATTCAGAACATCACAAAATAATAACATCAATGCATTTTTAATTCATAAGGCAGTATTAAAAAGCAGACTGAAACTCCACAAAGTAGTGTGAACTACCATCATGGCCAGAATTTTGGAAAGAGTGTACAAACAACAATGGAGCTACAGGATTACTGTCACCAAGGTCCTCTAATTTTCACTTTTTAACACACAAGAATGCAATCCCCAAAGAGTTCCTCCTGATTCACCTCTGAAGACTTCTGCTCTTCCTGCTGACTCCCAATGCCAAATTCTAAGTCAACCAGAAACAAATTTGCAACATAAAAATGTGCTGCCTTTTTCACATTCCTGACAGAAGTGGGATTGATTTGCAATGTTCTTCCTCTTACAGAGCATGACTACCAACTTTACCAAAAAGCCCTGGTAGTTGGAAATCGTTTATTTTAGTGTTGTTACGTAACATGTTAGCTTTGACAGAACCTGCCAAGGCAATTTCTGCTGCTGGGCACAGCCAACTGCTGCTGCTGTCTGTGTGCTGCGGGATACTGGGTAAAGCACGTCGGTAGAATCGTTTGGATGAAGACAATTTCCCCCAGGACAGAGGGGTTTATTGAAGGGACAGACCATGGGATTGACAACATGCAGGAGTAACTCCTGGAGGCTTCTGTGTAACTGATGTTGATGTGCTTGCTTGTTTCCATGTGTGCCCTCAGGTCAAGATAGTCAAGAAGCTACAATCCAAATGCTTAACTATTTTCCCCTGAAATATTCCATGCCTCCGTCCTATTTGGAATTACTTTCACTTGGTTCTTGTACTCCCAGGAACAAACTGAAACCTATTGTGTGTGGTTTGCACATTTCAACAAAACGTATAACTGCTCATTACTAAAGATTAAAGGAATTTCAGCCTAGGCCATACAGAAACGGGGATATAAGGAATATAAAGAACTGAGAATGAATTTATTTGGCACAATGTATAGTTTCTGAAAAATTGTTTGTCTCCACTAGCAGTGAAGCACGCTTAAGCAGCACTCAGTAAAATTCAGCAGTGACATGTTAGAAAAGCCAGAATTTAGTAGGGTTTAATCTGGAGCTTTTGATGGCACCTTTTAGAATAAGGCAGTCTGAACATTAAGGACTTGTGTTGGGTCTCTTCCTCTAGCCTGATTGTAGAGGTTTTCCCAGAAAATGCGTAGCGTTTAGCACAGCACTGGAGGTCATGGGTCAGTGGAGAAGGCTCTGTAGCTCCAGTAGTGTCTGGACGTCCAAAGTCCGGAGAGCAGCGCCAGCTGGCGCACACGCTGCCCGCCGGCCTCACCGCGGCTCCGGCAGCGGAAACACGTCACGGCCCGCACCAAGCCGGGACGGCGGGCCGCAGCTTCGGGACGGCGTTGGATTTGGACACAGCCTGGGACAGGTGCTCCCTGCCGGCACTTTGTGTTCCCCAGCGCGGTTCGCAGGCACAAACACGCGTGCTCCCGGCACGGCACGCTGGCCGCCGCCGGCGGGGCGAGGCCCGGCCCCTGAGCTCACCCCCCCGCTCCGCCGCTCCTTCCAGCCGCCCGCGGCCCCGCCTTCCCAGGGTGCGACGGCCGCCCCGGCATCCCCGGGCGGCGCCGGGCTGCGAGCGCCGCCCCGCCGTGCGACAGCGCAGCGCGTCGGGCACACACGTGGAGCGGAGCGGAGCGGGGCCGGCATGGGCAAGCGGCGGGCCGGGCGGGAGCTGCTGCGCAGCCTGAGCAAGAAGCAGAAGAAGCACCTGCGGGAGTTCGGCGAGGAGCACCCGTTCTATGACAAGTGAGTGCCGCGCTGGGCCAGCCCGCGCGGGGCCGCCCTTGGCCGCCGTTCGGTGCCGGGGCTGCAGGCCGAGGAGCCCCGCTCAGGCCGGGCCCGGCGGCCGCTCCCTCTCACGCTGCCCCTGGGATCCGAGGGAAGGAGGGGAGGTGCGGCTGCATGGCTCGTGAGCAGGAAATCTCAGCTCGGGTTTACTTACAACAAATGTAAACTCCTGTGACGCAGCCCGGAGGCTGCCGTGAGGAGAAGGGAAGCGGAGCGGTGCGAGGTGGGCACTCGTTTTGATACCAGGCCAGTCTCTTGGCTTGTCAGGGTCCCGCTTTCCCGCTGTTTACTGATCTCGGAAGGGGTATGAAAATAGAGCAGAGAAGATCTGTGTGACAAGAGCCATTCACTCCTGAGCGGGATGCCTGCCCGTCTGTCAAAATCACCACCTTCCTTTTGTACACACATGTAAACTTCTGAGGAAAGAGCTGCTTAGTCCAGATGCTGTGTGATCTGTGGTGCTGCTGTAAAAAGCCTTTAGGAGCAAGCACACAGTGTTAAGGTCTGTTTTCTGTGTCCCCTCCTGGCCTGTGTGGATTGGGATGAAGGCCTGCTGGAGGGAATGTCCTGTGTGTCACCCTGTACACTGATGCTCAGTCCCACACAAGACTCTGCATCTTTTTGAAGGAACCGAGGTTAGTTTAAGCCCAGCTTGTGCAGTGGCTTCTTTGGAGAATTGCAGTCCAAACAGTGGTTAATTAATGCTGATGTTCCTTTAGTTTGTATCTTTTTCCCACTTCCCAGACCAGTATTTAGTGCTAGTAGTCTCAGTCTCTGATTCACTTTTTTGCAAACTACCTTTGTAGCTAGATTCTTTTAATTCTTTTTGAGACCTCATCTTCTAATTAACACTGGATTTTACTTCAAAATTTTTACTGATCATTGTGTTGCTTGAGTACCTAGGCTTCATGTACAGAGGGTCTCATCACCTAAGAGGGTAAGGGTAGAATGCCCAGTCTGTTTTTTTAGGGACACTTGTGTGATGGTTTAGTTTCAAGCTTTCTTTTAACTTCTTTACATTTGCGTAACTGATCAATTCACTCTTCCCCTCATTTCTTCCATCTTGTGTGTAACATCATTGGCAGAGTAAGGTATTTTACTGCTTTCTTTTCAGGGTTTCTGGAAGACCAGAAGCAACTCAAATATGTGAACTGGTAATGTATTTTTATTCCTTCCTTACTTTTATGTTTGTGTAGTTCAGTGAAGTGAAAAGCTTAGTATTTCATGTTTCCAGCTTATTCAGGCTGATTAAGTTGTTCCACTTAGAAAAACAGTATTTAAGAGAAAAAAATGAATGTGATTTTTGCGTGGCTCTGAATTGTTCTCTGTAGTGTCTAACTCAAAACTGTAATACCATGAGAGGGCAGAAGCAGCAGGAAATAACAGCAGTTCTCAACTTTGTTGTGTATTACTTAGTCACAGTGAAAATTAGATCATGCTTTAAGTTGTTTTAGTAATGTTGATAAACTCAGTGTTGCATGAGTTAGGAGACTTTGTTCTCTGTTGAACAAAGAAAAGTGTTAATATTCATACTTCTTCTTCAGATTGCCAGTGCTTTACTTTTCTTTCAGTCAGGATTTGGTAGCCTCCTTTATCATCAGATTAATAAAAGACTTGGGAAAAAGAATTACTCTCTTTCGTTTGTTTCTTTTAGCAATTTTGTGCATTAATATAGTATTTACTGATTTCTTTTCCTTTTTGGGCTAAAATAAACTAAGACTGGAGTAAATAATGTTGTGTTGATACTCATGGTTTCACTCTAGTTTTTGCTATAATCTGGACATTGCTTTGTGCAAGCCCAGGACGGAACTGGCTCAAGTCTGGCTTGCTGGAAGTGTAGAGCTGTACAGCTGAACCAAACCTGACCAGCTCCCTGGGGAGCCATTGTGCACTTACAGCTATTTCACTTACCTTCTTGAAAGCCAGAAGCATTTCCAGCATGCTCTATGCCTTTTATCGGTGCCTTTCTATAATTTTCAATCTGTGTGTGGTTTTCTTAGAAGAATCTGGTGCTGGTTCAGTAAATGTCTTGTTTGTGGAGATGAAATTCCTCACTCATCTGAGACTGAAAGCACTGGGTTTTGTGATGCTCCAAGTCAAATTGGTGCAGAAAGAGGCACTTCAGTCTGTCCCCCAAGATACTTTCAAAATCTAAATGGAGGTTTCATTTTATTGGCATAAAATGGTGAGGTTTCAAAAATTCCATTGCATCTATGAGAGGGGAAATATAATAGTGCAAGTAGAGGTAGGGGTATTTGTCTGCTGTTTTATAGGCTGTTACTGTTGATGCTGTTTACACTTGTGTTTTCCTTTGCAGCCTGAGGATTCTGATGAATCGAGTGCAGAAAGTGATTCAGAGACTGAAGTGGAACAGGTCTCTGGGTATCACAAGCTCCTGGCTACCCTGAAGACCTCGCCTGAGTCTGAGAGTGAGGAAGAGGAAGAGGAAGACGAAAGTGAATCAGAAGAAGCTGAGGAAAGTGAGGCAGAAATGGACAGCGAAGGGTTGCAGGGGGCTGGAGAAGCAGAGGGAGGTGAAGAAGATGAGAATGATGTTCCAGAGGAGGAAGAAGGTAGTTTGTCTTTTCCCATGTTTCTTTGGTGAATGTTGTTTGACTAATGTATGTTTTTAGCCAGGATCCTGGTGTAGACTGGCTTGTTGGCTGGGTGCTCTTCTGCCTTGGAGACTCTGTTGCTCCATTGGCTCTGTGTGGGTGGGAGCAGCAGCTGCTGAAGGATTTAGCAGGGGAAAGGGTAGCTGTGCTCATTTTCCGCCAGACAGCCTGCTGCTGCTTCCTCAGATGTTGTTTGTGCGGCAGCACAGAGGAAATCCACATGGAGCAGCAGACCAGGGGTTCTCACCCGCTCATGGGAGATGCAAGCTGTTCTCTGAGCAGCATCTGGCTTGGCTGTGCCACGCCAGAGAGGAAGGAAAGGTTTGCCTCACAGCATGGGAGAGAATATGGAAATTGGAAGGAAACCTCCGCCTTTACTGTGAGGTATCCTCATTCATGAAGTCTGCAAAGAAATGCTGGGAGAGAAGAGTCAACCTTTAATAATTTCCAGTTATTTGGGGTCTCTGGAAACTAAAAGTTACATTCCCCAAACAGGTTGCTTCTTTAATTTTGTCTGGGTGGGACTACAATCTGTGTTACGTAGCATTTGGCATGCTAGCCAAAAGTCATCCTTACTGTAGAATACAAGCCTGCTTTTATCTTTTTTGATAGAGTTTTGAGAGGAAAAAAAAATCGGTAACTCAAAGGGAACAACATCTACAGACAGTAACTTTTCCAGGAGAAAATAACCTGTTTCTTTCTGACAATTGACAGCCACAGACACAGCAGAGCAGATGCTCAGCCAGGAGCAGGCTGATGGCACAGATACCTCTTGTGACCCACGTCATGGAGTAATTGAGGAGTTTACTGATGTGAAACACGAATCTGAATTTAGCTTGGAAACCAATTTCATGGAAGAGGAGAGTGGAGATTGCAATGCAGATAGTAGAGACAGCAGTTCTTCACAAGCTCTTCCAGAAGGTAAAAGACTGTGTGTGTGTGTGCGTGTGTGTGTGTGAGTGTGTGTTTAGGCACCCGCCTTTAGAGGAATATCTGTAAAATTTTTTAAATTGTCCAACACCCTAGCGATGGGCTGTAAAGCTTTTAAGTTCTTCCACTGCATTATTCATGCTGCCCACATGTCAGCTGGTTACATAAGGGACCCTTAGCACTAATGCAGATGTGTAATTGGACCATTTGTTCTCTGTAGCCCCTGGGGACTGGGATTCATGTGGGGTTTCTGCTGTGACTGGTAAAGCCTGAAGTATCAAGAACTAGAGAAAGTGCGTGGAGTGTGTTATCTTGTTCTGCTGCTTTAATAGTGGTCTTAAAAGCCACCATAATACAGAGAGCTCTGCAAGCCTGCACTTGACTATGGAAGATATTCTTGGCACAAACAGCACAGGAGATAATCACAAAGCTGACCTGTGAGGGCATCCTTCACATCTCACTGGAGTTAGAGGTCAGATGCTGAGAAGCTTGGAGCGGCCACAGTAATTTAGACAAATGCTCAGCGTTCTCAGAGATTTGAAGGTTATGCAGAGGAGTCTGACTGCACCAGGGTCAGGAGAGAACGAAGCATCAGCAGAGCACATGTAGTGTCTTTTGAGGGTGTATCCCAGAATCTCAGTGCACTGATGGATGCATGTGAAGCTCCGGTGTTGGAGTTGTCCCACCATATGTAACAAAGTGACTGTGTTGCACGGGTGTGCGATCCTTCAGCGACATGGCACGCAGTGGCACTTGCACAGCTTCTGCTCATATTTAATGTTCTGTGCCTTTAATATCAGATGGCATAGTTTGAGAGAGAGAAATATGTTTGTAGCATCCCTAGTGATGCTGGCTTGTCATCTTGGAGCAGCAGCTGACATTAGATCTGCGAGGCAGCCTGGGTGATACATGAAATGTGTGGAAGCATCAAAGGGCCATGTGATAGAAAAAACAGCTCGTTCTTGTTACCATGAGAATATGACTTAGGCTGCTGGCATTGCATTTTAATGAGAACAGTAGCTCTCCAACTGCATGCTAAGTATCCTAACATCTTTGTTCCACCTATAAATGATGCACTACTTCTCAGTGGGTTCTTGTATCTTGGAAGTGTCTTTATAATCTATTGCAGAAAATGAATCACCTAAGATAGCAGAAAGGGGATGAATTTCTACTCTGGTCCTGGGTCACTAAAATTCCTGAAAATGCATCCCATTACTCTCTCTACATTATTGGGAAAATGCTGGAATCGGTAAAACTCAACTGAGGAGAGACCCTGCAGTACAATTAAATGATATCCAATTCATTTGCATTTCTGGAAAGATTTTCTCAGGTTTTTTTCAGTGTCATAATCAGTAAACGCCTTGATTTTTGCCTGGGTAACTTGTGTGTGGGCTGGATATTTGTTGGCAAGCACCAGTGTTCCCTAATTAGTTTTCTTTATGCAGCGAATGCTGCTGTGCTGCAAGCAGGATACAGGGCTTGGCTTTCAAAATTAACTTTGCATGTGACTTTGTACGTGCCAGTGTCTGTGAGTATAATGTGATTTAACAGTTCTTTGTCTCTCTTTTCCTTTCCAAAAAGAAATGCTGATTAGATAAATCAGACTTTTTCTCACTCCAGGCAATTTTCACCCCCCTTCTCCAAAACTCGTCTAATGTTTTTCTGCTTTATTATAAACTGTGTTCATATTACTGGCCAAAGCCCTGGGCAGAACTGTTTGTAAATTTGGAAGGTTAGCAAGTTCGCTTGGCACTTTACTATTGACAGCCTTTTTTACATGCAAGCAATGGACATGTCGGAGCTTAAGGCAAAAAATTGCCACTATTTTCCACTACATATTGTTTTCCTGTATAACATTTGATTAGTGCTTGAAAATTCTAGTAGTTCCATAAGTGCTTCTTTTTCTTTTTCAAAACCAATCTGTCAGATCTGTTCTCTCTGTTCTTTGCAGAGAGAATTTGACATCCTTTCTCTCATCTCCAAGTGCTTTGAAATAACTAGTTTTAATTGTGGTGTTGGCCAGCATGGAAACTGTTCATCTCATTTGCAAATCCATTCTGCAATTTGATTCTACTATTAGCTTCAATAGTTCTCAGGCTATTTTTTTGTTTTTGTTGTTACTGTAAATAGATCCATTTAAACAGCACATGGACAAAGAACTTGAAGAAAAAGAAATAGAGAAAATGTCAACACTTCCTAAAACTTCAAGTCAAAGCCAGGTAATAATGTTGTGTAGCCATCCAGCATACCTAAAGATGCCTGGATTAAAGTAATCCTTTTTTTAATACGGGTGAAATAGATCACTATTGTTATTATTAGCTGCTGGCACTAGAATTTTTGAGAGTTTGCCACTGTGTTGTTGTTGAACTTCACCTGCTGTTCACCTGCTTCACCTCCTGTTGTTGTTTTCTTCACCTACTGCTGAGCAAGGGTTGAAATGTGAAGTCTGCTGTTCTGGAGGCATATGGTGACACATCTGAAACACGTAGCTTTAGAGTTTGAGCTGTAGTCCCAAAACCTTGACAAGGAAGGGGGAAAAAGGGTTTGTTTCTGAGTGGTGACAGCACAATGCCAGGGATGTGCTCTGCAGCTGAACTTCTGAGGTGACCATGTACACTTTTCAAAGTACTTGTGATGCACAGAGTGCAGGATGGCTCTGTCCCTGTACACATTTACAAGCGAGTGAAGGGGAATTTATTATTTATACTACTTAATTCTGGCAATAATATGTGAATTGTAGTACCACCTCGTTGCTTGACAGAGAATATTGGTTTTCAAAATATTCATTTTTAGACAAACCTTTGCTTCATAACTTTTCCACGTCTGATTTTGTTTTGGAGAGTTGCCTCCCATTCTGGTCAGCCATATGCTGGGTGACATTCGTTGGAAGATATCCAATGGTTAGTTAGTCAGAGAGAAAGCTGTGATTTTTTTTTCTTAATTTTTTTCAAATTTAATTTACTTTTTTGGCACATGGTGGCCAAAATTACCAGTGCCACCTGAAGCAACACATGATGTATCTTTGCTTAAATTGGTGTAGCTACTTTATGGGGACAGTAGGGGATAACTTGCATGGCAGAAGGCCTAAAGTTTAGCGTTTTCCTCTACTACACTGATAGCTGTTCAAAATCAGACAGACACACAACAAGACTGCATTTAACAACTGAATCACAGCTTCTGGGATTAGCCCTTAATGGGTTTTTTCTTCTTTGATCAAAGTACATACCTCAGTGGGGCCAGTTGGTAAGCATAGTTGGACTCCAAGGTTCTCATCTTGTCCCTGGTTTGAACTATTAATTTGCTGGGTTAGGCAGAAAATTCCTGTTTCCTCTGGCATGGGAACAGTTACAGACACATGCTGAAATTTACTGTTATTTATATTGGCAGACTCTAAACAGGATTGCATATTGAAGAAAAGGCTTCCACTTGTATTATGAAAAGATGATTTCCTTAATATTGTGAACTTGATTAAAGTTAGTATCACTAGCTGTGGTGATATGCTTTCAAATGTGCAAGGTTTGGTACATATGAATCCTCAGTGTTGTTGGTTTATTTTTTTTTTCAGTGGCCAAGGCTGGGTCAAGTAACTTTTTCTTCCACTTTGGAGAAACAAAAACCTTTGAAAGCAGACAAAGAAGTTGATGTGAAACAGCTTCATCTCCACAAGCCTTTGGAATCCACTTGGCCAAAAGTGAATAAACAATTTCTGTCTGCAGTGGACAAACCAGCTGATTCCTCTTTTACCCCTTTACAAAGAGAGCTGTTCTGTATCATGAATTCCTACCGGGACTTGTTCTATCCAGAAAGGAATGCTTTAAGGAACGGAGAGGAGATCCGGCACACTTACTGCCTGCATGCCCTGAACCATGTCCTCAAGGCCAATGCCCAGGTGCTCAGCAACAATGCCAAACGGAGGGATCGAAAGCCAGGGACTGACACCGATGATCACAGGGATCAGGGGCTCACCAGGCCTAAGGTAAGAGAGCTCTGATGCCTTGATCCTCACCCTGGCCACCAGCTCAGGCTGTACAAACATCCTGGTAGTTTATCCACAAGTATTTCTGTTGCTGCTCTCTCAGGTGATGTTCCTGGGCATATGCTTTTCTACATCCCTTTTTCATGCCTGGAAGTTGTCCTCCATGGCCAGGGAAAATGCCGTGTGAGAAGCAGTGAGCTCAGGGTTGTTAGTCAGCCTGGTTCTGTGCCAAGCCATGAGTTTGATTTACCTCTTTTTTTGTCCCCCTATCACATCAGACTGACAAATTTTCCTGCTTCCATATTTAAATCTGCCAGTTCAGACAGGTGCCTCCACATCAATCTCCAGTATCAGTGCAGGTAGTGTAGGCTGTTGCTCAATGTGGCATGTGCTAGAAATTCTTTTGTCCTTAAGCAATTGTAGAGACTTGCCTGCATGGAAGGATCCCTTTTGTACCTGGGAGTACCTCAGGGAATCCCAGCCCCACTGTCAAGGCCACCTGTCATCGTTGGGGGAGTGGGCCCCAAACCAATCCTCTCTGGATTCACAGCATCCTGTAGTTGATAACCAGGTGGATTCAGCTATGGCAGCCTGTCACCAGTGTGCCAGCTGCCTGTTGAATAGTTCCAGAAATGGCTTTCAGTGTTTGCTGCATGCCTGGCAAATCTTTGGTTTCTGTGTTGACACTACCATCAGCCATTTATATTTTGGAGTTCTGTGCAGAAATTATTGCCACCCATCCACGAGCCAGCCCTTGACCCTGTCTCTGTGTCACAGGAGCTCTTGCTTGCCTGGGAGTTAAGGAGAACAGGAGAGCGTGCTTAAGTTTTCATTTCCCCTATACTAGTACCCTGAGTGAGCTGGGGAACCAGGCTGAGCTGCTGGCCACAACCAGTTCAAGAGCACTGCATCCCAGTGCCTCTTCCCTCCCTGCTGCTTGTCAGAATGGCTTTGTTTTGGTTGTTGGGATGCCCCACTGGGGCAAATCCAAGCCAAAAGTTAAATTAACGTACCCTTAGTGGTGAGTGTTCTTATCATATGGGTTATTCTCTTGTAACTGTTGATCTGCACAGGTACTGATAATAGTGCCCTTCAGGGAATGTGCTCTGCGGATTGTGCATATTTTCATCAGTCTCCTCGAAGTGAATGACAAGAAAAAAATAGATGTAAGTAATAAAAAGCGCTTCAAAGGGGAGTTTGGCTCTGATCCAGAAGAGAAGCCCCCCAACCTGAAAAGACCTGAAGATTATGAAGCTGTCTTTGCTGGCAACATTGATGACCACTTCAGGATTGGTAATAACCTACTGAACAGATGATTTTTAGCTTGTACAGAACTGCTAAGTAACAAATTTTTCCAAATGTCTACGAGCTGTCAGGGCTGGAAATTCTGGTGATACTCTAGGCTGTGTGGTATTCCTGCTGGTTTTGCCCTGGCAACCTGGATTTTTTTGAAAATCTTTCTTGCCTTGTCAGAATTTAAAAAGGAAGAGAAAATAGAGAAGTAATTATTTTCACATCGAGTTCAGAATCATTTAAAATGCAATGACAGCTTCATTCTAGCAAGACTGCCCACACCTCATTTTGAAGATAGCCTTGATTATGCACCAAAATCTTTTCATGTTAAAAAAAAAAATCTTTTGGGTTTAATTAGCCTGTTCACAATGTCTCGTGTAATGATTGGAACAAAATTAAAGCTCAGTACTGAGCAACTGTAGAGTTTTCTGCTGTGCTTCCCATGGTTTTCATGGAAGCAAATGGGTAGCCAGCAAGTAGGAGTGTTGGACAAGCAGAAAATGTGAGACTGTTTCATATCATACTGTAAACTTACACTGTTTAGTAACTCAGTATGCAGAGAACTAGCTAGTGGCTTGGTTCCTGGAGCTGCTAAGATGAGAAGGCAGTTTTTCTAACTTGACTTGACAGATCAGAGGCTTTTGAAATACTGCACCTTGAAAGATAAATTGGCACCCCAAGAAATGTAATGATACAGTGGAAGATGTGAGCAGGTCACACTCAGTCTTTCTTCCTTCCCCAGTGAATATCTCTCAGGCAGAGAACATTTTACTTTCAGTAGCATAATAATTTTCCTTTTAGTCCTCTCCCATACCACACTCTGCTTGTTCCACTTACCAAGTGTTAAGAAATGATTGAAGAAACTTTCAGTACTGTTAACTTGCAGAAGCAAATTATAGAAGCAGAATAATTTCTCTTTCTTACTGTGCTGCACACCCTGTTACTTCTGCACAAAGATCTAATTTAAAGCACATTTGTAATGCTTTACTGAAACCTTCACTCTTTCACATTTTTAAACAGAGAAAAGACTTGATGTTTTTAAACTGTATATATGCTGTGACAAGTGATATCTTCTTCTTGGAAATTCAACCAATTGAACCTTTGTTTTTTTTCTTTCTTTTTCCATTTTTATCCTTGGGTTGAAATAGACAGCAGGAGGGGTCCCTACTGCTGTCTCTGAAATTTTTGGAAGGGCCTTCAGCTGTACTCGTGCTATCTGTCTTCACATGGACAGGGAGAGAACTTGGAGAGACTTTGTTGGGCAGATTGAAGGGGGTGGCAGAAAAGTGTGGGTTCTAGAAATACTGCCAGGTAGTTATGACAAAAACTCCTTTGATTCCTTCCCTTTCGTGTCTATAACATGAGAGGTGATGCATAAGCTAGTTCAGAATGTACCAAGCAACACGTGGTGTGAGAGGCAATGTAGGTGCAAGACTTCAGTCACTGTAACATGGAGAACCTTGTCCTTTGTGGTTTAGTAGCAAATCTTTCAGCCCTGTGAATAAAGGCAGTTCATAGTCAGATCCACCCCAAATCTTTCACGACAGATTAAAGTAACAGTTGCTATAATACCCAAAGGCAGAGACCAAAGTTCAGGATTCAGGGAGAAAGGAGTAGTTAATCATTTCTTCATTTCTGCTTTTTTTTCCCTTAAGTTACTCAGTCTCCTCATTCCCCTGTTCAGCAGAAAATCAGAAAGAGTATGTTTCAGTTAAAAATTTTCGTTCAGATTATGAAAAATCTTAAAAAATAATACAGAAATGCTTTGCCAAACTACATGAAAATTTTCCAAATGCTTGTCAATAGGATAGGGTGGGTAAGCACTTTCTGGAGAGAGTTTCAGATGGATTAGTTGTGTCCAGCTATATTCAGCAGTGTGGGGGGAGGAAATGGGGGAAATTACTTTTTCCAGAGCCTCCTGGAAGAATGTGTTTGATAATTGATGTTAACTGAGAAGTTGCTGTTGGTGTTGTTGGACAGGGGTTGCGATCCTGCAGAAGAGCATGAGACTCTATGCACCCTTCTACTCCTCAGACATCATCATTGCCTCTCCCCTGGGCATCAGGACTGTCATTGGTGCAGAGGGGGAGAAGAAGAGAGACTTTGATTTTCTGTCATCAATAGAAATTCTCATAATTGATCAAGCAGACATTTACCTGATGCAGAACTGGGAACATGTTCTGGTGAGTTTTCCATATATGTGTTCATTTTTGTGCTGTGCTGTGTCTTGCTGGTGTAATCTTACTCAGTTTTGGCAGTGAGCAGTATTGCTGTTTTTTACTGACTTGATTCTAGACATGGATGTTCATTTCTTTTCCTCCCTCTACCCCGCTATTTTCCTTATACTAAGAATATTCTTTCTACAGATTTTGAGTAGTATTCAGGACATGTTCTCTCTAAAACTTAGTTTGGTGCTTCAGTAGTATATTTCATCAAAGGTGTTTTTTGGACAGTTTAATTATCTTGCAGCATGAGAATGATGATTCCTTTAATCACATCTGGGAGAAATTGTGCTGGCTGTCTGACTGCCCACTGTCTCAGTCAGATTGCAGCCATGTGAGGAATCTGCAGCCTAATTCAGGTTCCCCCAAAAAGCAAGAAGAACTGGTGCAAATCTTCACTGACTGCAGAGATACCAAGTCATGTCCATGATTGTTTGGAACAATCATGTTCCAAACAGTATGAAGGGTTTCCTGTACATTTAGTGCAAATAGAGCTCTTGGATTGTGGCTGGTCTGCAGCAGTACCCCTACATTTTGCTTTAGGTTAATAGAAGTTTTCAGTATTGAAATGGTACCTGGACTGGAAATTTTGACTGCTTGATGTCCCTATGCATTTTGGATGAGTCCAGGTCTTCTTTCCTCAGGAGTCTCAGACAGGACACGTGAGCCTACACAATATCCAAGGAATGAGTCTTGGAGCCTGCTTTCTATTTTTCCCTTTAGGTGCAACTGCCTGCCAAGTGGTGGCAGGGATGCCAGTCCTAGGCATTGTTCCCTGAGGGCAAAATGCGATGAATTTCTTCGAGCACTCCCTGAATGTGATGAGAGCTGAGCTGTGCTTGGGCTTCTTTTAGCTCAGAAACCTTGGGCCTATCGACTTTAATACAAATAAATCCATTATACTTGCCCCAGGAGAAGATTAGAAGGTTACTGTTGCTGGTGACTAAAGAGATGGTAACTTTCAGTTCTGTGGCAGGAAATCAAGTAAATTGCTCTTGCTGTGGTCAATAAATTCCAGACAGTGGCGTCTTGGGAGATGCTGCTTGTTTATATTCTGTGCTGCCTTGCTGGTCCCTGTCCTCTTTCCCACTGCAGTCAAGGCTTTTGCAGGCAGTCAGGATGTCAGCAGTGACGTGTCTCCATCTGTCTGTGCAGCACCTGATGAAGCACATTAACCTGCTGCCTCTGGATTCCCACGGGGTGGACTTTTCCCGGGTGCGGATGCTGAATCTCAACAACTGGTCCAAGTACTACCGGCAGACGCTGCTGTTCAGTGCTCTCCAGGACCCCCAGATTAACTCTGTCTTCAACAAACACTGCTTCAATTACACTGGGCAGGTGAGTTCACACAGGAGCTGAAGTGCTGGTGTGGAAGGGAGGGGGAGAGGAAGAGAAAAGCCAACATGCTAAAAGATTCTGTAACTCAGTTGCTGAAAGACTGTGTATGCCTGTAATTTCCCTCACCCAAATGTTTCAGTCTGAATCTCCATGACATTACATACTGTGCCAGAGGCATGAGGAACTGCTCCTCATGCAGTGATGCTTCTTTGATACTTTTCTTTCATAGTAGCTGCTGTTTCATGTCAGAAATCGGATTTTGGTTCTTTTAATTTGACAGACTCAAGTTATTTTGTTTTACTTACTTTGTTGTTAAATAGAGAGTTCATCTGCTTTCCTTTTTTTTTATCTCCTGCTGTATAAGATGCACGAATTGTTAGTATTTTAAAAGAATTAGGAAAAGCAAAAACTTGAGATCATCTCAAACATCTGGGATTCAGGGCCTAAGCAGTCACAGACCTGGTTTGTCTATCATGACTGTAGTTTTGTATTGGAGCTTTCTTAAAAACGGCCTTGTGCACTGTTTTTCTTAAAAGCAGCCTTGTGCTGTCAGATGTGAGCTGCAGAAAGCTGGCTGCAGTGTGCCTGCCTTTGGAATGCTGCTTCCCTAACCACCCTACTTCCTTCTCTCAGGTGGCCATCCGCAACGTGCCGCTCACTGGCTCCATCAGCCACGTCGTGGTCCAGCTTCCTCATGTTTTTCGGAGATTAGAAGCTGACAGTGTAACTTCTATGATAGATGCAAGGTACTGTGTGTCTCAGACTGTTTTGGTGTGCCCTGTGGGTTCACCACAGAAGTCCGTCTTCATTAGTCCTCAGGTGTAGGGGAATACTGACCTTCTCCTTGCCAAAGGCACTGGAGAGCACACTCTGGGGAAGGAATACCAATCTCTACCACCATTGTGTAGTGCTGGCAAAGCCTTTTAACTTCTATACATGTAGGAATCCAGCAAAGTTAACAGAAGGAAAAATGTAGTGAAAATCTTTGTTAGTCTGTTGTTTAATGATATTCCTGTCTGAGCTCATATCAGTATTAGAAAGGTGAAGTTTAACTCTGGTTAAAAGCATTTGTTTTTTTTAATTGAGGTTTCAGTTTTTCATCGACAAAGTTCTGCCCGAGTACCGCGACGCCATCATGTCCCACACGCTCATTTACGTCCCGTCCTACTTCGACTACGTGCGCCTTCGAAACTACTTCAAGAAAGAGGACCTGAATTTCACTCACATCTGTGAATACACGAAAAAGGCTGCTGTGTGCAGAGCAAGGCGCTTCTTTCTCAAGGGAGAGAAACAGTTTTTATTGTTCACTGAGCGTTTCCACTTCTACAAAAGGTGAATTGGGGACCGAGTTTGCCCTCTGAGTTGCGTGTGTGCTGAGTCTGACCTTAGTCATAGATGGGCTGTGCTGCTTTTTGAATCTGTTGGATTCTTCTTAAAACTTCTTTGACTGAAGTGAGAGTTGTTACGTTTACTTTCAAGTTTTTGCCTGTTGTCAGTAATCCCTTTTAATATTTAGTTATGAGCAAAGCTTTATTCAGGAAGGTAAGTGCTACCAAGTTCCAGTGATGTCAGGACAGGATGATATATAGCCTGCAGATGGGATTCATTGGGCCTTTCATTTGTGTTCATCTGTGCCACAATAATTTATAAAATTTTGGAAGGGTATATAATTGGTTCAAGAATGCAATACAGCATGCTGAGGCCACTTGGAAAATTTGCTACGTTCTGACTGGAACTGTTTACAAGTTCCTAATGGAGCAGGATTTTTTTCTATTAGCAGATGTTTTGGCCAATATGTGAAGTTTCATAAGGCTTGGTCTGATCAGGCTTCACTGTATTAAAATCCAAGCTGAAGAGGCTGACTACTTCATTAATTGGTGGTGGTTGGTACTTCTGAAGAAGTTGTTGTGTCTGGCAGTGTGAGATTTTCCCCCTAATTTCCACTTCTGTTTAGTCTTCAGCCCATGACACGGGGTTTGTAAAGTTGAGCTACAGCTGCTGTGCATTGAGGTTGATGGAAATTGGAAGACTTCATAGAAGATTGATGTTTTAACGTGCATATTTTGTAAAATTTGCCTAAATTTTTTTGTTTGTTTTTGGTTTTTTTCTGCTATAGGTATACGATAAAAGGCATTAGGAACCTCATTTTCTATGAGTTACCAACATACTCCCACTTCTACAGTGAGATTTGTAACATGCTGAAGGCCACAGACAGTGGGGTGGATGCTACTTGGACTTGTACTGTGCTCTACTCCAAGTACGATGCTCAGAAATTGGCTGCAGTGGTTGGCATAGATCGCACAGCTCAAATGCTACAGTCCAAGAAGAATGTGCACCTCTTTGTTACAGGAGAAAATGATTAAGTGATTCTACAGACTGGATGGACCTGCATTTTACTCCTAATGCAGATTTTTATATTGCTTTTTAAAAAAGTGTTAAACTTTTTACTCCCTTTTGTTAAATATTTTGTTGAAATTGTTCGTATAGTACTAAATTTTGTATTTCAGTACTCTGCCCAACAAGAAAAGAAATTGTCATTCAAAAAAGCTGGGCTTAGGAGGTGTTTTCTGTGAAACAAAATCAATCCAGAACTATTTTTCTTGTATATTAAAAAACTCATGGATCAGCAAAGATTCATGCAGTGATAAATAGCTGTTGATTGGACTGTTTCATTTCATTTTCAGGTGTAGCAAACTCACCTTCTTTTCTCAAAGGAAAGGGTTTTTTTTTCTGTCTAGGATAAGAAAAATGCCCAAGTATTTAATGAGTCACTATTCTGTAAGTTTACACAAGGGAGGTGCAGGCAAGGCCTCTATAGCACAAGTGTGTTGGTGAATGAGAGTTGGACTTGCTTCAAGTTGACACTTGTGAGAATCATTAAATGTGCTTGGGTAGTAGCTATGAGTTTGTGTTTTTCCTGGAGTGACCTAAATATCTCTGCCTCCTATTTCCAACAGACCCTCTGGCTGGTCAGTTTTACCAGGGATAAGTACAAAACCAGGGGATGCAGTTGCAAATGCCCATGGAATGGTATCTGGCACCACAGGTGGAGCTGAGGTGGTTGCTTTGTCTGGTTTTTCTCCTGATGATGACATATGGACAACATGGAAGCATTTTCTTTTCCTTTTCTTCTTCCAGGAAGCTAAGTCTAATTTAAAAGGAGCTAAAAGTAGAAGGATTAGTTTTTGTAAGCACGTGCTAGGACTGCAGGAAGGTTGTTCTCCAGAGGGGCAGGTGAGCCCTGCATCAGCCCAAATGCAAGAAGGGAATATCCTGTAATAAGCTTTGAGGGAGTTCTTGTCTGGGAGGCTTAAAGAAATACACCAAAGTGAAATATACTCCTTGAGTAAATGGGGCACATGCTTTCTGCCAGTTGTTACCATATTCCTGATTCCTGTGTTCCTCAAAGGCTGTGAACTCGAGTAGTTATCATTTAGTAGACATGAAAATCCATGCAGTTTCTTGCTTTGCATTTTAAGTAATGTCTGTTAATTTTACATACCTTTGCTGTAGCCCCCAAGAATTAAGAGCCAAGCCTCAGCAAGCTTTTCCTTGTGGACATCTGTCTCCTGTACAGAACAGAGTAGTAGTGGCAATCAAGGATTTTTATTGTATGGCCCAGGCTGGATGTGGGAGAATTATGGCTATGCATATATGCACAAAATAGGATTAAGGAATTTCCTTTCTACACCGGATGTACTTAGCAGAGATAATAGCTGACCTCTGAGGAAGCTAAAGTGGGATAGCTGCTTAGGGAGATAACATGATGTGGTGCAGCTCCTGTTTAAAGAAGCAGCAAGACTTTTGTGCCAGAGCCTTAACTCTGCAAGGATTTTTCTGCCCACAGTGAAATTACAAGCAAAGTGCCTTGATGGGAGTAGGGCCAGACTATAGACTGAGGCCCTCATGATTTTTTTATCAGCTACCTGGGTTTGTTCCTAAGACAAGCACACTTGGAAATTTAAAATGTATATACCAGTGTCACATTTCTGATGTTGATTACTCATTATAACTCACTGATTGCCAAAGCAGTGTGTAAATGCCTCTTCACTGCCTTCAGTAGGTGCTTGGAGCTGCCAGCACAGAGCCTTGGAGAGCTCGTGCGTGAGGATTTTGTGCCCTGACAAATTCTTACTTGCCTTAGTTGGGAGCCTCCTCAGCCAGCACAGATCCTAGGCAGGAATTTTGTGTAGCAGCCTGTGATAGTGGGTCAGACAGGCTTGTTGCTAAGGGGAGCTCTTCTCTGCACTGGTGTGAAGATCCCTTTTTATCATCTTCAGTAATTCCCTGGTGCAGGCGTTTGTTCAAGACTGGTTCCAGAGACAGTGAGTTATGGGAGATGGTGAGCACCAAGGTCAGAGTTTGGCCCATCCTGAGTTACTTTAGAGCCCATCCTCCTGGTAGAGAATGTGGCTTTCAGAGAGGTGGCTGAAACTAATGCATTTGTGTGGGGACACTAAGTTTTAATAGAATTTAAAGGGTTGGGGTTCTTTAAGCTGTTCAACCCTTGTTCAAATTCTGACACAAATGGAATAATAAAGGTGTTAGCAAATACGATATTTTACCCGTTTTTACTTGACAGCATGCAGTCTATGCAGGGTGAGTATTTTGCCCTTTTTTCACAAGAATCTGGACTCACTCATCTGGACAAAACAAATGTAAAACAATTTCCTGTTCATTTTGACCTCAGTACCATACCTTTGTGAGGGCGGTGGTATTCTTAAGAATCCACTTTTTGGTTATTGTTTTAGGAGGATCTCAGAGTACTGACAGCTAATCCTGTATTCTCTGGGAAATGTGCTGTACCATGGTGTGAGAGCTGACTGCCTGTTCCAGGCCCTGGCTGCTAACACACAGTGGTGCCAAAGCATTAGCACCTAGCTTTAGGAAATTCAAACCCAAGGGTAAAAATAACTGGTGTTAAGATGTTAAACAAGAATTTCTCGTTAGTATCTCCTGCTTCAGGAAATTCCTAAGGAAATCCTACTAATAGATGACCAAGAGAAAGACATACCTGTCTCTGTAGGAAGGTTGTTCTTGCAGCTAATGAGTCCATGTTCTAATGGATATCATTTTTTCACTAGCAAAACCTAATCAGGATAAGAGGTCTATTACATTTTGTTGCTCCTTTCAAAGATGACAAAGAGGCAATTTTTTTTCTCTGAAAATGTGTTTGCAGGATAGGAGCCAGCCTTCTGCTGCTGCCTGTATTAATGTGGAAGAGGGAGGGAAAGGTGACTTCGGGACAGTCTGTCTCCACACTGGAGAGCTGCCTCCTGGGAAGAGGCAGGGTGTTGGTTTTGCAGCAGTTATTGGGAAACATGGGACGAATCACATGAGAGAGAAATTGGAGCATTCCTGTTAACAACAGCAGAATTAACAATTACTTTACAGCTGTGCTGTCACAGGCTGCCAGGGTTTCTCAGCTCTGCATTAGTCATGCTCCATGGCCTCAGCCCCTGCAGTTACTCTCCAGGGTTTGGGGATTTTTGGGGCTTGGTAACCAAGCGTGTCTGATGAAACAATTTGTGGCGGGGGCAGTTGAGAAACAATCATGGGGGGATGTAGGAGCACCCTGTGCAGAGAGGGAGAGGGGTGTGAGCAAGGACAGGATGCACTCCCTGCTCTCCCCCAGCTCGCTGGGCTGCCCCAACCAGCCTGGAGACAGCAGAGAGGGCTCGTCCCTTCACCACAGGGATCTGGTCAGAGAGCTCCCCCAGTTCTGCACTGGGAAAGGAGCAGGTGCCCTGGGGGAGGTCACTGGGGTGAGCCTGCATCTTCCCCTCCACAGAAGCCAGCTGACCCTTAATCCCATAGGGAAGGTGAAGGGCTGCTGGTGTGCTGGCTGAGCTTGGAGGGAGGCACAAAGCCAGAAGCCTGACTGGAAAACACCACAGAGGATTTAAGATCCACGTGTATGACTGAAGCCAGAGCTCTTCCTGGCCAACAGGGTGCTTTTGCCCACACTAGATCCAACACATTAAACCCTGTGGTTTTAAATCTCATCTTCTGTGCTGAGCTTGACAGTAAAGGGTAATTAAATAGCCCAGGGCAGGCTGTATTTTAATTAACCATTAACTTCAGTGGTGCTTGAGTGTTGCTTGTTTTATCAGGTGGACTGGGAGTTGGGCCGAGACCACCAGCTCTGGGATGGATAAACAGCTAACAGGTGTGAGCTGGTAATGGGAATTGGTTCCCTGAAATGGAGATGAGGGAATGGCCATAACATTGGTGGTACTTAAGGAATAAATATTTGATTATTAGAGAGGTGCAGGAATTTCAGTAGAGGACATGAGAGAGATGAAGGTAAGGTACAGAAAAACACTTAGGACAAAACCAGGATTGTAAACACGGAGCAGTTGACAATATAATTATGTAGCTGCAACTAAAAACAGAAATTTGGCCTTGTTCTTTCAGACAAAACAGGAAAATCATACTGAAGTCCTACATGCTGTACGTGACATTACATTTTCAGGGTCAACCCCTTACCACTGACAGGAGCATAAATCTAAAGAGATGTTGCCAGAATTGCTAAAACAGAGGTTTATCAGGATGCTGTAAGGTCTCTTCTTAGCCCCTCCTTTATGCTCTTACAAAAGGGGGACTTGGTAGCTGGGACCATAACTGAAAAACCATTACCAGTACCTTGTTATTACTAATAAAGAAGCAGAAATATTCATTTTATTTACTTGCCCTGGGTGTCAGGTGTCAAAAACCCTCACTGACATTTAATTAATATGCCAGTAAACAATATTTAGTTTTTAAAATGTGCATTTTTAAAATCAAAGTAGGAAAAGCAGAACCAGTTTTGTACAAAGTTATGAGTCTAGATCTGACATGGATAAATGGGAACCAGTTAGGATAATTTATTTGTATTTTTACAAGGTTTTTGAGAAGTTCCTTGATAAGGAGGACTTCTAAATTAATTGGTGAGGCTGGATGGATCAGCAGCTCATTGCAACCAAAACCTCTAAGTTACTCTGCTGTGTTCTCTGCTGACTATCTCTATAGCATGAACTATCACATTTTCCTCTCCAACATTATTCTGTGTGCTGGTCTGCCCCCACTCATTAGCTTAATCACAGAATTAATGCTCCTTTATCCTGGGGAAGAATTTGAAAGGAGGGCAGCATACCTGGCCTTGCTGCTGTTTGGAGTTGGGCTTAACAGGTAAGAGCTGTCCAGAAAAGCTCATTGGAGCATCAAGAAATGGATGATAAGTCAGGAGGTGTCTTTGTGAAAAGAAGCCTTGTGGGTTCCTCTGGTGTAGCCAGTGCTGAGTAACTGGAGAATAAGCCAGATTTTCTGACAGCTCATGTTTCTTAGACATCACTGAACACAGCACTATGACTTAAATATTAAAATTACCTGCCCCTAAGCATGGTCTCACCCTTTCCCTGTTAAATTAAAGGGCATGTTTAACTTAAAAAATGACATTTGAGGTTGCAGGTCTGTAGCTTGGCTTACTTCTGCTCTGTTACCCTCTCCCAGAGCAGGGGAAGAGCCAAGGGTAATTTGCATCACCTCTTCTGCCATTCCAGATCCTTCAGGCTGCTTTGTGCTTAATTTCTCCCTCCCCTTCTCCCACATGGGTATTGTCAGCAGAGTTGGGTGGAATGCAGTTAAATGCTGGTAAAATGCAGCTAACCCAGGAAAAGAGCCCCAAAGGAATAAATTAGTGTCTGAATTAATTCCTGCTACAAGCTGGAAGTTCTCCAGTAACTTCAGAAGCTGCTTGTTTGAGTCCAAAGGAAGGAGAGATCATTCAGAGATGGAGGTGCAGAAGCTCTTGAAGTGCTTTGTGAAACTGCTCACCCAAACTGCAGGCATGGGAATGTTTGGTGGAATTAGCTGTGGGCATAAAGAAGGCCACTTTGTCCACAGGAATGAGAAGTGAAGCAGAAGTCAGAATCCCAGTAAGGTCCCGTTTCCAAAGAAGGAAGACCAAATGATAGTGCTCCAAATCTGAGCACCTAAATGCACCATATGAGGTATTTCTGGGAGGTAAACCAGCAGGGCAGGTCTCTCTTACCGGCAGGAGTCACAGTGTGGTCAGGCTGCTTCTGGCAGTGCACAAGGAACTGTCAGCACCACCAAGACAAAGTGACTGAAGCAGCAAGGTGCAGAGCACCAGGTGCAAAGCTTCCTCCTGGAAGAAGACTGGACTCCAGGAATTTTGCTGCACTTCTTTCAGAGCTACAGAACAGACAGAGTATGAAAGACACTCAGATCCAGGGGTTTTCCCCCAAAGCTTTGCAAGAGGGAATAAAATTAATGCAATAAAGAACATATTTTTTTCCCATTAGTCAGATGCAATTAGGTATCCTTTCCCTACTGCTGACTTGTGCTTAAGGGAGGAAAACAGTGAAGAGCCTCTCTCCTCTAGAAACCTGTGAGGTCTGAGGCCAGCACAGAACAAGCAGTGAAGGAAAGTGCAGAGTCTCCACCAAGCAGGAGAGGTAGAACAAGAGTCACCCTTCAGGTGTCGCCTATTTACAACAAACAGCTCTGCTGCCAATTTAGGGAGGGTTACACCACAATAGGTCACTGTAGGTCTGGTTTTGCACATGTGTTGCTTTTTTTTTTAATTTCCCCCTAGTCTTTCCATGTTTGTTTTTTTTTCTTGGAGGAGGGGCTCCAGCAGAGCTAGCAATGCAGGTAGGTATGGTATAAATGTTTTGTTTGTGGTAGGGAAATAGTGGTTTTGCCCTTCTAAAGCAGAGAAAAGGAAAGAGCAGGATATGCCTGTATGTTTTGTAGCAGGAACCTCACCAGACTCTTGGAGAGTAAGGTTAGTCTTTTCCTGGTCTTGTATTTTACTGAAGTTGTGGAAATAAAGAAAATATATTCAGTGGGTAACAGAGAAGCATTGGTGAGCATAATCTGGGAACCTGTATCCTTAAACTTCTGGTCTCACGTGGCAATTTGTAAATTTTTTTCCTTTGGTCAAAAAAAAAAAAAGTCTTCAGCAGCCAAAATGCTAACACATTTCACTTGCAAGTGGTGAGGAAGGGGCCAGGACTTTTCAGCAGCTTATAGAGCATCTAATAAATCATTTATTGGCAAGGTTCAGAGCAATTGAACCTAAAGAAGAGCTTTTTGCCGAGACTCACCTCCTGTATGAAATTTTTCAGGTGCTTGTGCTCATGTGTATTAGTAAATTAAACAGATACAAGGCTCCCAGCTTATAGAAACAAACAAAAGATATATTTGGAATAACTTGTTTCTGGCTACATGTGTTTTTTCAGTTCGTGGATGCAGGGGCTATTCTCATGTTGTTAAGAAATGACACTTCAGCAAGTGGCATTTTGCTGAGGAACCCATTCCAAAGCAAAGTCAAAGGCTGTATCAGCCCCTGGGCATCTTCTGCTACCCGCAGAGTAACTCAGGCGTTTTCTTGTGCCGTGCTCCCTCTATTCCCACCTTTCCCAGTATGCAGATGAGTTCCTGACTGACCTGGCACATGGGGATGGTGATGAGGAGTCCCAGTCATTCACAGCGAGGACATGCAGAGTGCTGCATTCCCTGCTCGTACTGTGAGGCAATTAATGCAATTTGTGCTGTTTGGCTGAATGAACAGTTTGAAATGAACCATTGAGCCATCTGTTCCTCCAGCTGACATCAGGCGTGGCAGGAGTAGCAGTCAGCTTTTGCTGGGAAAGAAACATCTCGCTGCCATTAAGGAAAGTTCAAGAAAGGGGGGCGTGGGTTTGCTTTTTTTCTTCCTCTTCTACTATCTTTAAAACAAACTCTTTCTTTCGTATTTTCTTGTTGCTCACGCTGTGTACCCCAGAGGCTTTTCTGGCCTCTGGTCAGTGCCTTGGCAGCAGGGAGAGGCTACTGAGCACCTTCTTTTCTGACTTCTGGCATGCATTTGATGAGAGGGAGGTGCTCGTCAGCATCTGAGTTTTACAGGATTGTTTTGCTCTTCCTTTGTCCTGTCCACCCCCATATGCTGCTTTCTTGAGCTGGGGTGTTCTAGAAACAACATCCCTTGAAACCAGCTCTCATGAAGGTTTTCAAAAGGTCTTCTGGAGGTCATATTTAATCCCCTGGAATTATTGAAGGCTACCTGATATAAGAAAAAAATCATTATCCTATTAGTTGTAGGAAGACCAGGAAAAATTTGACCTGTTCCTCATGGAAAAGAAGTGCTGTGTGCAGATGACCCTCAGGAACTGGGAGTTTGATGCTTATTCTGTGTTCATGCTCACTGAAAGAGAGCTGCAGGGAACAGATGCTCATGGAGCTAATGCTGGTGGTAAAGGGATAAGATGAGCTTAGGGCAGGGAAAGTGTAAGCAGAGACTTAAGCAGAATATTTTAAGATTAAGTAGGCCTGATGGACTGCATGTCTGAATAATACACAGAGATGTGATGCAGGATTTCTCTTAACAGTTGTGGACAGGCAAGATATCAGCAAACTGGGGAAAAGCCAGGACAGTGCCTGTCTTTAAGAAGAGCATCTGTGGGGAGTAGAGCAAAATTAGGGAATTTGAAGCCATCTCAAAACTTTTGGGATGAATGCCCAATATAGCCTGAAAGCAATTATCAGAAAACTGACTGATCTAAAAATGACAACAAAGGAAAAAAAAAAAAAAAAAAAAAAGAAGAAACTACATCACACCAAGCTCATTTCATTCTAGAAAAGAGTGGCCAGAGAAAAAGAAGCCACGGATGTGCTTTATCTTGATTTTCAAGGCTCTGGCAGTGTGTTACAACATTCTGGTTAAGAAAGCTAGGAAAACACTGAAAGGTCTAGGGAGGGGCCTGAGCTGATGCCCAGCTGGATGAGAAGCATCTCTGGAAGGCAGCAGTGGCAGCAGACATTACATCACAAGCTTTCCATCACTGTCTGCTCTGAAGCATGTCTTTAAATGGGTTTGTTAATAGCCACTGCTGGGCAAAGGCCTGTGCTTATTACATCTGCAAATGATAAGAAGGGTCAGGATCTGTAAAAGGCAGGGTTTGGATGCCAGATGTTATCAACAAATAGGAAAAAATGGCCTGGGAAAGAAAAGCAAAAAAAAAAAAAAATTCAACTAGGACAAGATCATGGTCTTGGTCTGGAATAAACAAAGGCACAACACGAGGTAATAAAATATGATGCTTAACAAAAAGATCTGCAAAAATATAAGGTGGTATTTTCACATGCTAAACAGGAGTCTGCACTCTAAGGATATGGATAAGAAAAAAATATTTTAGAATTCTTTGCCTTTATAGGAGTGTATTCGAAAACACCAGACACTGGAGTATCCATCTAATCTGGGACACTGCCTTCAGAGCAGGTATGGGCCAATTAGTCCAGGGAAGACTGAAAAACAAAAGAAACTGAGAAGTTAAATGCTTTGGTCCTCAAATGCACAAAAGCTTGTTCAAGAACATCTGCTCTTGCTGGTGAATTGGGTAAAAAACAGGGAAAACTAGGGTTCAAAATTAGGAGAAACATTTTAATGGAGATGGTATAAAGGCATAGGAATTCATTGCTCAAGAAGGTGGTTTTTGTGTGACCTTTGCTGCCTTCTTGGCATAAACAGAAGCAAAAGTGCTGCTGCCATTGCTGCAGGAAGAAAAACTGCACGTCATTGCCAGGGAGGGGGACAAATAGCACGGGGGACAAATAGCATTTTTCTGTGTGAAATGGGAATGTCAGGGCTCTGAGGGCAGCAGCAGGCTCTGCCTCCTCTGCCCCAGCCCAGCTCCCCATCCTGCTGCTCTCCCCCCTGGGACAGCACAGCCTGGCTGAGCTGTGGATGGCAAAGGGACCTGCTAGGCTTGGGAATTCAGGCAGGGGAAGTCCCAGGGAAGGCCATGCTTTAAGGTAACCCTGCCACAATTCCCTCGGCTGTGCTTTCCCAGTTGATGCCATCTCATGTTGTTGGACCTCTCTGTTTCTAGGAAAGAAAAGACATTTTTAGCACAACAGTGTTTTCTGGGAAAATGAACCAGGATTCTTCCTTTACTGCAGAAAGCGTTTGTGCTAAATGGACAATAATTTTGCCAATTTTATGGTCCATTATCCCTTATAGCAGAAGAAAGCAGAGAACTATCTTAAGCAAACAGATAACAAAATAATTTATTTTTTACTGCAGACTGAATGTTCACCAAGCCCTGTGCAGTCATTTTTTTTTCATACAGCAGGAGCTACAGCCAAACCAAGTTATGTGGCTCATCTCTGTTTTGTGATCATTTCATTTGTTCGTAATTAATGTCCTACATCCTGCAAAGCCAAGCAATAGCATCTGAGAGCTTCTTTTCTCTCTCAGTAGTCAGTAAACAGGCATCTGGCTGAGACATGCTTGGCATTGTTTAGCCAATAGACAGTTGTGTTTTATGGGAGTGTGGCACACTGGGCCAAATTCCAGTCCCACTGGAAATCCTTGGGCCTGCTCCAAGGAATTCAGGGTAAGGACAACAGAGACGTCTGGGCCCATTTTTTTTATTCTGGTAGGTGGATCCATCCATGCTTATCAATGGCTCTTCACTGGAATAGGGAACATTGCTCTAAAGCTGTTGGCTGCCCTGGCAGGTGAGGTGTGGACTTAGGTGCTCCATGCCACTGTGAGACAGAAGGGGTGAGGAGTGACTCAGCATCAGCCTGCTAAGTCATCCATTAACTAAAGATGGTGGGACTGTTTCCAAAAACTGCATCTAAAAAGCACCCAGAGACATTTTGGCTGCCTATGTGCTTGGTATTTGTCACAGCACGTGAAATCCTTGTACCTGTTTGTCTGGGATTCCTTAATAGGCAGTGCTAGATTGGAAAAGAATGAAGAGGCCGACTGTGCTGCACTTCCAGCTGGAACAATTTAGGATGAAATGTCATGATTGTGTATCTATTTTAGTAGTTAAAAATTAAAATGCAAGTAATGCTGTCCTCCTTTGGAATAGATTTTATGTTATTCAATGCACTTTGCAATGTTTCACGCTTAATTTTATCTGTTCAAGGTAAACATCCCCTTAGAATTCACACTTACTAAACAACCTTTCAAAAATCCTTTCCCTGTAGTATTTTACCAGGCTCTAATGGATAAAGCCTGTTGTTTCCCTGGTTGAGACAGGAATTCTCTCTTTGCCTTATAAAATGCACACCCTGATAGGATTTGCTGTCCAGGTGAAGGGTGAGGATTAGTAAAGTGAGAGGGTCCTTTTCCCAGAGTTAAGAAGCAGGTCCCCAAAGAGTTCCTGATGAGGTCTGGGGGGGAGAGCACCGGGTTCCAGCCTGAGTCCATCCAGGGCTGAGTCCAGCCCAGTGTCCAGGCAGGAGACCCCAGAGAGAAATGCTGCTGGAGCAGGGAGGATGAGAGGAGCCAGAGCTGCCTCCCCTCCTTCTCTTTTCCTCTCTCTCTCCTCACTGTTGCTTCCCACGCTTCTTCAAGTGACAGAAATTCTTCATCAAAAGGAATGCTGGATTCCAACGTTTGGTTTCCTATCCATTAATGAAACTATTTTATTATTTGAAATTCAAATGGAAATCATCCATTTCTCCATAAGAAGGCTAAGAGGGAGCAGGAAATTTTTTGAATACCCAAAGTTCCTCAAGCTTTCTCAGGTTCAAGACATTCTAGTGTGAACATGGTGATAGTTTCTTGCCAGCTAAATATTCTTTATGTTGCAGGAACATTTTTCTGTGAGGGCAGATGGTGTTCGATTGGTAGTCAGAATAATACATGAACAGCAGAGAAGATGTGGGTTGATTAAATAATTAGCATACTGTGACATTCTATTGCTTCACTGTAACTTAAAGATAGGTCAAAACGTTGGTCTGTATTGCACCTCCTTCCCTCCTTTCTTTCTTCTGGTTGTTTTTATGCTTACTCCAAAGCAAAGTTTAACAGAAATCAAATAATTTCCTGGTCACACAGTGTTTGAATTTGTTACTCAGCCCCGTATGTTACAGAGTAAAAGTAATATATAGGAAATTAAATTTTGCTAAATGAATTTCAGTTGCCCAGCAACGTATCATACCCAATGTGGGATCCAGTCAAGCATCACTGTGGCTTAATATGTGGCACAGATCAGTGTTCAGGCCAACACGTGTGATCTTGGAAGCCAGGACTAGTGGGAGGGCTGAAGCCTGGTTTTCAGTCACCACGTCTGCCTGATCATCTCTTTGCCTTCAGAGTTTGTTTACATGGCCACTAGAAGTCTAATTAGTTAATCTTATCAGCCCTACTGCTTCCTGTCCCCCTGCTCTCCAGTGGTACAATAACAATAATTACAGGCAGTTTGCCATCAGATGAGGAACAAACATAAGAAACACACTTTTCTAAGCAAGGATATCATTATTCACTTACTAAACACAACCCACTGAATTACTCATCCTCCTCTCTAAGTCCTGCTATCTATTCTGGGTTTTTGGAGACTTTCTGTGAATAAAATTGCCAGAAGTTGTCCCGCTAAGAAATCACTCTCCTCTAAAATGTTAGTGCTGACTAAAAAGAGAGCAGTATCTTTGGCTGCTGTGTAACCACTAGGCAGGGTGTAGGGGAGAAGTTGCTGTAGTACCTTGCAGGTTTGGGGGTCTGAGGCTTTGGATGGTGGTGTACCTCCACTAGGAATAACAAGACAAGAAGTGGAAGAAGTTATCTGCTACCTTCTAGGTGTTACTGCTGTCTCTAGAGTAGTCTTCTGGATGTCCCTTGTGCTGCGGGCCCTAGTGTCTTAAAACATCCAGGAAAAATCCCACAAAATGGGTAAATCTCCTTTTCCTGTTCTGCTATGAAATCAATTTTAAGGTAAGGATAAAAATTTCATGTTTGAGAACCATTATGGTAAAATTGACCAGTTCATAACCTCTGCTCACGTGGGCTGTGAAGGAAGAGCAATTGTGCTCCTGGGGCAGCTGGAGGGGATCTACACTCTCACTCCATCTGAAGGAAAGAGTTGAATTATGTCTGTGTCAAAGGGCTGCAAACCCAAACTATGCAAGAAATGCTAATGTAAATAGGTCCCTTCAGAGATTACACTTGGAAATCAAATTTCTTGATGTTCTTTTTCTTCTTTAGAGAACAAATATTCAAGAGTGATAGTAAAACAATCCAGTCTATTTATATTAAGTTCTCTGGGAGACATTTTAATACAAATGCTATAATCAACTACTGTTATTTCTATGACCAAACACAAAAATATTTGTATAATGTAGAAGTAGAAAACTATGTCAACCAGAAGTAAAAAAAAAAAAAAGAGAGAGAAATCACATGCTTACAAATATTTATTGGGGAGGAGGAAACCACTGCCCTTAATGCAAAAGGACTGATGGCAATGGCACCTTCCACTCTGCGACTCAGCTTGAGGCTCCTTTGCCTCCTCCTAAAGTCTGCAAAGCCATTTGATGCTCAGGACTGAGGTGTAAAGATTGGGTGCTATTCCTGAAGACACTTTGTGCCTCCCAGATTTCTGGGTGAATGTTTATTTGGAAATTATGTTCATCGATTTCTGTCCTAAATTATTATATTCCACTGTTGTGAGAAATTATTCTAGTATACTCCTGTTCATCTTATGGAATACTACATAGCCTAATAAGTGCATAATTTTGGGATCTTTGATTAATTACTGCTATTATTATTTTTTAAGTAGCTTTTTAATGCAACCAGGCCAGGAGGTTGGAGTCATTGATAATTTTTGCCCTCCTTGTGTTTGAACTTGAAGGAATGACATGATGAAGACACTGCCTTATTCAAGTGTTGAGACCCGCAGCTATATTTCAAGATGCAAGATAAATTGTTTTAGATCACATTCATTTACTCTTTTAATTTATAAAATGCATCTTGACAAACATATTTGCTTAATGTAGAAGCTCAAAGTCAAATAAAGAAGACCAGATTGGACAAGAACAAACATTTCAAAGCTGGCATCCCCTTAGCTCAGTCACAAGCAGCAAACTCACAGTGTTCCTTAAGTTCTTTTTCCCCAGATGAATTATGGGGTTAATTTTCTCCCTAGCCTAATGGAAGGAAGAAATCCAATTATATTCAGAACCCTCAATAAGAACAGGTATAGCTCTTCACCTAGTTATTAATATTTACAACTGTCATCACAGGGATTGTTTAGAAACACAGCAAATTCTCTTTCCTTCTTGACCTTTGGAAGGTTTGAAAATTTGCTGTCCCTAAAATATGAACAGAAATGACCAGCTTTATACCAGGGTGCTTAGATGCAGATAGTGAAAAGGACAGGCTGTGAGTATGAAGCAGATGATTTTTGAATAAGACTACTTTTGGGAAAATATGTTTATTAAAGCTGTGATTTTGAAGGTCTGGGAGGGCAGTGGATATGCAAATCTAGTTGAAAATCAGAGGGAGTGCAGGATTAACACACTCAAAGTTGGCTGGTGATGCTCACCTCAATTTTGTAACTAAACCCCAACCAACCAGACAGAATCACATAGCAAAACATTCTTACCAAGCCCTAGATGTAAATATCTCTGTGCTCTCTTAATTTTGCTCTATCTAATAACCATGATCTTGTAATAAGAGAGGGACCATCATACTAGTGGGATGTGCAGGTGGTTCAGGACTGAGTGTCATCACTTGGTTTGGAGGGTCCCAAAGAAAAGCAATTACTGTTATTAAACATTATTGATAGGTGTGGATCATATTCCACACAGGTAAAATGGCAGCAGTAGGCCTAAAACCCATAAAAATTTGCTGTTTGAATGTACAGAATAAAGAAGCATGATCATGCACCATATGACATTTAGCAAACTGTGTCAGCTATGCTCCTTTAATCTGAAGAATTTATCTAAAGAAAAGTTCAAAGGATGAGGTCGATAAAAAAGCTCACAAAGACACCAGTTACTGTGTACATTCATAATGATCCCTGGCTGCTTTCCTTTAGCTAAGTAAATCTGTTTTATTGGAAGCTTGGATTGGAGCTTTATTGGATGCTGAGATTATTTCTCAGTGGCAAAAATCCCCAACCAAACAAAATATTTACCCAGCCCCACCCATTTGCCTTAAAACAAAGGCATCATCTTGAGGTTCCTGTGAGACTGGGACCCATGTGATGCTTTTATTCCTCTCCCATATTTCGTACAAATTATAGTGAAGAGAAGTTTTTTCTCCTTTATTGTTTCTGCATATATTTTTTCCACATTACTTTGGAATATTACTGTAACTGCTGCAAGAATTCCTTGTGTGATAACCTCTTTCTTATTTCCAGTTGCTTGTTTCTCTGAATTATAAGGGAGAAGTTGCATCTGCCATTACAAAATATGCTCAGCCATCAGTATCAGCAAAACCTGCTAAAAAAACAGGGGAATTGTAAAGGTTGCTTTGTGGATTTTAGCATCCATCTTCTGATTTACTGAGAAGGTAAATGATGTGCATGAAGCATATGGATGATGTACTGTTCTGAGAGATGCTGTGACTAGAAGTGCTGAAACACGAGATGCTGACTCAAAGGTGAATTTATATAAACCATTATATTTCTTTGGGTTTGTTCCAAATAACATTGGAATGGATTTTAAAAGCTGCTCTTTCTATCTGGAGGAAAGAACAAAAACATTCAAAACCATCTTCAACTTGTTGCCTTTCTTTGGCATTGGCAAGTACTACTTTTTTTTACAGTTGGAAATATGAAACTTCATTGTAGTTTAGTTTGTGCTGTACAAAACTAATTCTGAAACTATTTCTATGCAAGAAAGAAGTATCCAGCTTCCTTTGTGGATTGGCCCGTGGACTGCACAAGTAGAGAAGCAGGTCCTGGTGATCCAGCCCTGCCAGCCTGCTGGAGAGCTATGGAAAGCCTCCAAAGGTAAACTTAATGCTCCCTGGCTGTTTGTCAGCTGCATGAAGGCCTAATCTCCCTGAATAATTTAGAGATGTTTTAAGTTACTCTCATTACAAATGGCCTTGAAAAGGAAAATAAGTAGCGATCTGGTGGGGCCCAAAAATATCCTGCCCGTGTCCTTTACGTGTCTCCATGCATTCCCTCTCTGCTAGCAGGGGAACAGAAGGCTCCCTTTGCATATTCATGCTCAACTTGTGCTCAGTAGCAAGCAGAGGTCTGGTTTAGTACATCAGAGTAGACACACTGATGTCCAGAGAAGGATGGACTCTTTTCAGGCATTCATTGTATTAATCCTGTTTCCTTCTGGAAAATTTGTTTGATGAAAGGTGGCAGGTCAGGTCCCACATCGTGGTGGTGCTTTGTGTTTGTTTTGCTCAGTACTGTTTTTACCCCTTCCATTTTCTGTTGTGCTTAAGTTATTCCTGTGGTCTTTATCCCTTTTTGGACATATAAGTTGAATCAAGATAACTAAAGACTAGACGTTAAGGGCTTTTTGTGGCTGTGGAAAATGAAGCAAGAAGTGTTTCATAATGATAAATTATACCAAAACTGATATTATATAGTTACTTTTTCAAGGTGTAATTATTCGTTTATTGCAAATATCTTCAATGCTGTCTCAATCAATTGTATAAGTTGTGCCACAAACATGAAACCATTTTCTTATGTGAATTTAAAGGAATTTTTTTAGATCTGTGTATGAGACTTGATATGAATGTTGTGCCGGTGCCAAATGGATGGTTGAACTTGTAGAGTGTGATTGAAGGAGACAGGCTGAGGTTTGGGGGATTGGCACTATCTAAAATGAAATTTTAATTCAGTCATACATAGTACTTATAATATTACATGTCAGTAGCTTTAAAATTAAACATGTAACAATGAAAGCTTTCCATTAATGAAACTCCATCAATCAAAAAAAGTTGCTTTTTCTGCATTTCTCATCAACAAAATCAGTTTTAAAAATGATTAAAGACCTAACCTGCTGATTTTTAAAAAGCCACCAGGATAGCAAACATATTTATTGCATGAATAAATTGCCTGCAGCTTTTTGTGTTCTGCATGTTTGAAACAAATCAAGGCAGACTTTCTGTGTCAGGGTAAATTGATTTCCAGAGCATGTATTTCAGCCATTAGTACCTAAAGATGGCTGAAATGTAGAGATTAGTGCAATACAAGTCTCCAGAAAAAGGTGACTTTTGCAGGGTAAACTGGGATATTGAAAACTAATACAGATTTTTAAGACATCCCCCAAAATCAATACTGGAATATTATTTTAAGACTTATTTCCTTCTCTCTGTAAAGCATTTACTAGAGATCTGGTAATCCTGGGAAAGTTCTGTCATTAATATTACCATCCGTGGTATGCATATATATATATATATATATATGTATATATGTGTACATACTTTCAATAACACTGGGAGAAGAAGCCCTGTTGGATACCCAGGCAATGGGAGCTCAGGCACAAAAGCATATGTAACACAGATAATGCAGCTGTAAAGAAATAGGAAACTAAAAATCTCTCTCAGAAATTCTTTTATAGGGTCATTATCAGTTTACTGGAGCCAGCATCTCTGCAGGATCTTACTCCACTGATTCTTTAGTGGATTCATTGTTCCTGTGTTTTTAGCATGTAATTCGGATTAGAAAATGTAGGATAAGAGCAAAAGGGAGAAAGTTGCATGGAAAGAGAGGAATTAACCTGAAAATCTTTTATCTTGTAAAATGGTATCTTTTAAATGGTATGATGCAGCTCTGGAGGAACACATTCTCTATTTTTCTGGTTTGTATTTTAGGCTTCATGAACTGTATTGTGCTTGTAAGCAATGCATAATTGATAGGGTATAATACCGACCTGATAAATTCCTGGCAGTGTTTGTATACAGTTGGTGAGTGAGATAAATTGTTTAACCAAGAGCTAGGAGGTGACAAGAGAATTGGTGCCTGCCCCAGTCACCCTGAATCCCACAGAAGCTGGGAATTATATTTCCAAGTATTATTTCTGCATGTATAGGAATGATTCAGTCACTCACTCTGGCCAGCACACTAATGGAAGAGGTTTCTAAAGAAACCTGTACATGAATACATAAAACAATACTGTCAGGTCAAGTGGAAGATCGATTTCTAATTCAATACAAAGCTTTTATCGTAAATAAATACTTTAATTGCAATATTAGGTGGCCTGTGGGGCTCAGGTTGACAAATACGTTCCCGTGTTACAAAGTGGCTTAAATCTGGGACAGTGCTTGCAACAAGTTAGGTACGTAAAAGAAAGCTTTTTGTAACAAAGTAAATGAAAGCAGGGTCAGATTGAGTTCTGAATAACTATTTGACACCAGGAGAACTGAAATGATTCTTTTGGTTACTTGGTGTCCCTTAACTACAATAGGAACTGTATGGGGTAACATTGCCGGGCATAACTTTTGTTTTAATTTAAAAAAAGATGGAGTTCAGATATTTTCCATGGGCATAGTAATGCAAAGCCTTTACAAGAGACTTCAGCTTAAGCTAGGAGGGCCATATGTCTCCTGGAAGACAGAAGATAATGCTGTTTCTTCAGAGATTGTTCTTTAATTGCTAGAACAGTGATTTGGTGGTGGCATTCTTTCCCACCTAAGCTGCATCTCCTGCCTATGTTTTCCAGGGTGCAGGAGCTCCTTTCTGAGTTATGAAAATGCTGTGCATAAAAATGTTACAGAAAATGTGAAGAGTGGAATACAGAGAAATGAGCAGGAGCAGGGCTGGAAGTGGACACCCAGGGGTTATAAGCAGAAAACAGTTTGCACATGAAGGACAAGAAGTTGAGGGAAGGATTTTTTCCTGTCCCCAAAAGAGTTTTCACCTGCCATAGGGATAGGGACAGGGTAACATTTCTGTCTGGGAGCTAGAGAGAGATTATTGAAAATGATTTCTGCTATATTTGGTGAAGTGAATCATAATAGCATCAATTTAAGTGTGGTACAGCTTACTTGTGATGTATGGGTGTGTTTCTAACATCAACATTGCAAACACTATTACCTTGTGTAGCAGAGTTAGCAATCAGAATCTCATTATGGATGGCATTTTACAAACGCTTCATGTTTCTTGGGCTTGTAGCCTTTGAGCACATTAGTGTTTTACTGGAAGTTTTCCATTAGGAAAATATTTACCCTCCTAATTCTAATATAATTAAGTGCTTTGCTTGGGAATTTTCATGGTCACTAATTAGGTTAATACTGATCATTATAACAAAAACATAATTAATTTCCCATAGTAGTAAAATTAATTACACATTTAAAGCTAAATTGAATCAGTCAACAGTGAGAATGAACAATGGCTGTGCTTTCACCGTCTCAAGGTTTCAGAAATAAAACCATCGCTTACATAATAGAGATAGACTACGTGTGTGTTTCCATAGCCATACAATAGCAATAAACTAATTAGAGGGCAAAGAAGAACAAGAGCTGACATCCAGAAAATGTGAGGGAATCACTTAATCTTTTGGGTGGATGAAGGGAGAATTTGAGGTTACTTAGATGCTTTTGTTTCTTCTTTGCTGAACAAAAATAAGCAAAGGGAGTCTGAAGAGTAAATCCCCCTGACCTGTGCTCAGCAAGGGAGATTCTCTGGGTTTGTTGGCTTCCTCATACTATCTAGGATATAATGTTCCTTGAGGTGTCTTCTGCACATGTGGTTGTGGTGTTGCCCTCTGCCTTTTTCCAGGGAAAAGAGACAGTGGTGTGCCCTCTCCTGCAGCCTTGCTGATTGCCTGCATCCAGTTTCTGTGGCAGAGTTTGGGCTCTGGGCTGTTTTTAGTGGCTGTGTCAGGTGGATACATCCAGTGGGTTCTCAGGCCAAAGAGGGTCAGCAAAGCTAAATATTATTGCTCCAGGACAGTTCCTATCCTGATGTTTCTGATTCTTCAGCTTTTTTTCTCTCGAGATAAATAGGCAAGAACTCAAGAGCCAGAGCTTCCTTCACTAGGTCTTCCCCACCAGGAACTGGCATGAGAAAACTTGAGAGACCCTTCTTTGCATGTAAGCCTCATCATGTAGTTCTTCCCACTGGAGGTGGGGAAATCACTGCCTGGATTTAATAGGAAATGTAATTAGGGTTAACCTTAATTTAAATAATTGTTAAGCTATTAAAATAGCTATTAGTATGCCCTATCATTTGCTATCAGAGAAATGCAAATATGTGTCACCGCATCAATTCACGAGAACACAGATTAGAAGCTGATAATTGTTACTATAGTTCCCACCCCAGAGATCCAGGAGGTTTTTGTTATTACATGTCAAACCTCAGCATTTGCAATAGCCTCTCTATCAGCAGCAGTAAGCTTAGGTGGGTGTAAGCAGAAATATAAAGGTATTTTCATCCTCCTGCATTTGCAAAAAAGACTTACCTTCAGTGATGCAAAATGGAATACATCCAGAATCAAACCTCTGTACAGTTTTACATAGTTTTATAGCAATGATCCCACCCTGTTTCTACTAAAGATTGAATGCTTTAATGAGCAATGGATGAACAAGATCTTTTGGCCTAGGCCCTAGAAGTGCACTACTGTCTATAAAATATGTGTTGTTAAGAGCCGCTGCAGTCAAACAGAGCATTATGTAATTCCTTGGCAAATGGGCTCCCTGTGTAAGTACTTGGAAGTTACGAGTTTGTTAACTTTGTCTTTCCAAGCTGTAAAAGGGTCCCATAAGAGCAATTTCTCTTGGCTTGCCAGGCACAGAAATTAACTCTAGAAAGCTATGTAACAGGAAATAAAAAAGAAAGCAGTATCTAAAGATGCATTATCCTGTCATGTTTGTTATTTACCTCCAAAAGAACTGAGTATCAGGTAAACAAAAACCAGAATATTTTTTTTCCATTTTTAGATGAAAATAAAGTAAGTTATAGTAGCTCTAAAGAATATTGATCTTAAGATAAAATTGAAGAGGTAGGTAGGTAGGTCTAATCCATGACTATTTTTACATGAAGCAGTCCTTGTTTTTGAGAACACTGTCACCATGTATTGAGAATATGGTTTGATCTGTCTTTTTAAAAAATAATTTCTTTGAACATAGATTAAATTTCTTTTCCTGGCATTTATTCTTGTCCCACCAATGTCAAAACAGCAATGGCAAGCATTGTGATAAAAGAAAAATTATTCCATTTCCCTGCAGTCTCTGTAATTGCCTTTGTGTCCTTTTTTGAACCACTGTTCTGCAAGTCCGCAGTCCCCTCCTTGAACAGCAGCTCATTGTTCAGAACTTCTATGCCTACTATGGCAACAAGACCTTAAAACCCAGTGGAAAAATACATTTTTCAGTGGAAAAAGATATCTCCAAATCGTGTGGTAGAAAAGAAACTGATTATTTCTCAGCTCATATTAATAGATTCAGTTCTCAGAGCTTAATTCTGATCACTGCCCCGAGCACAAATGAGAGTGTTCTGCAGAGTTATTCCGTGCCGGTGATGAAGCCACCCCCGATCTTTTCCCAGGTTGGGCAAAATTAGCATAAATACTCCATGCACACAGCTGCAGCCTCCAGCATGCAGGAGCTTCTGCAACAGCTTCCCTTCCCTAGGAGGGGGTTTTGCCAGTGGAATGGCACTGGCATGGATTCATAAACCATACGCCTCCTCTTGCTTCCCACGCACTCTTTTGTACTGGCACCACGGATCAGTGTAGAAGCACAGCTCCACAGGTCAGAGCCTGCTTAGACTCTGCTGAACATGCTTCCTGAGTGCTGCTCTCTCCCTGTCCCCAGAGAGCAGAATCTCTTTCTCTGGGCAAAATGTAAGCCAGATGGGATAATGCATCTGAAAGCTTGAAAGTCAGATCCTTCGAATTTTTTTGCTTTACGATCTTAATTTATGCACATATGAAAGCGAAGCGTGGCTTCTTTTCTCTCTCTGCATGTCTCTTTAGTACCAAAACATTAAAAAAAATCTTTTCCAATAACATTAAAAAAAATTTGTTTTAGACTAGAGAAAATTTGGAAAGATACCTCATGAAAAACTGTTCCAGCAAACAATTATAAAACAAACCATGAGCTTTATTTTTAATTTTCCTTTATCAACTGCATAAGGAACACCTAAAAAAAGTGTTTTGCTGCGGCTTCCAGGGGACCACAAAAGTGGGTTGGATTTATACTTTGACTTGTTACAAATCCCAGTACTGACTCAAGGAAATAATACAGCCAGTAGACATCAGAAATGTAAGCATTAATAAGTAAACTCAATTGAAATTATCTTTTACACTAAGCATGGTCTCACAAACAGCAAAAGTTTTGTCTAAACTTTCCAAGCTGAGGCTAGAAATGGAAAACGTTGAGCAAATGTTTTAAATTTAACAACTCTATAGTCAATTGAAAACTAGAGGATAAAATTTGGCAACTGAAATAATGCCGTGCTGAAAGGCTCACCCCATTAGACTTATTAGTAAAAAGGCTGTATGGTCATTCACAGGCAGCAATGGCAAATGTTTGTTTCCTTTTCAGAAGCACAAAGTTTTAGAGGGTTAGCAGTTAGCACTGAGTTACAGCTCAGTGTGTTTTTTAATACAAAGAGGCATTTATCACTGGAGTCACCCAGGACTATTCTCTGCCTACTGAACATCAGCATGTAATTGCATACTCTCTGTTCAATCACACATTGCTCCTCATTTGGGACACAGAGCAGTATATTATCTTTAAATATAAATGTCTGATCATTAACTTGGAAGATAAATTATATCTATTTTTCTGATCTGACTCGTCTGATATAGCTGTAATATGCTGGCTTGGAACAAATGCAGACTTTTAGAAGAGCAGTATAGTTTGTGGCAAAGCCTGTGAGTGGGACATGGACAGCATGGATCTTATTCTGCATAAAGCTGGTTTATCTCTACTCCTGTGACCTTCATCATATCATGTGGGCATATATTTCTGCTAAAATTCCCCAGTATAAATACCTGCAGACAAGGTATAATGCAGTTAAAGACTTTCAGCTGTTGAAAGTGGAAACCTATCCTCATAATTCTGGAATCTTTTTCTATATAAACAGGATGTTTTATTTGCAGATCATAGTTGAAGCCTTGATCTCTAAGGTGTGCCCACGGATAGCTAATTACCAGCTCAAAGAAACTGAGATAGAGACATCCAATGTCTTGCTCATGGTCAGACAGGAGATTAGTGGCAGCAGTGGGAACACCAAGTCTTATGACTCCAACCTTGTGCTCAGTGCACTAGTTCACAGATCACTTGTTTATGTCACCATATTTCTGAAAGGATTTTAGGTGTTTTTTTTTCCTTCTAATCAGATGCTTGTAAATTAAGTTGCTGACTGTAATCAGAATTGTATTTATCACTGGCTCACAACCAAGCACACTGTTATTTTTGAAACAGGACAGCATGTTCCTCTCATTCCAAGGAAAAGTTAATTAAGAGTCGCAGGAGGCTATGTCGTGATTTTGTTGTGGCCATTTGTCCTCTATTGTGTCACTATTGCAAAAGACAATTAGTTTCCTAATTCTCATTTGGTGCAACAGCATTGCCTCCAGTGAGCTGAAGTTTTAGTATGCTGACAAAATGAAGCAGGTTAATTTTATAAAGCTGGTGACAATGGGAGGAAATAATCCTAATGGGCATGTTTTATAAGTGAGGGAGGATGAGAAGACAAAAATCTCTCACTGCTTTTATGGTTCAATAATCATCAGGTACCCTAGCTACATACTATTCTTTTCATCAACCAAGAATATTTTGTGGTTTGTTGCTCATCAAGTTGTTAGAATGTAAGCTCCAAACTCTGTTGCCTGTGCTGTTATGGAAGCAAAAAAACGTCCATGTAAATGCTGGCTGTCTAACTTTGAGCAGGTTTGCCTCACCTGACAGAACTGTGCTCTGTGTCAAAGAAAAGGTCCAGCAGGAGTAGCCTTTTAGATGGATTAAATGATGGCACTGGTCTGCTAGATGAAATATGCTGGATTTCTGTTTGTCAGGGCCTGATAGCAACGTTAGAGTTTAGTGGCAAAGACTTTCCATGCAATGTCAGGCCCCATGTGCCATCACCTCTTACAGTCTGCATAGTAATTAATTTAATGTAAGTCTGTGAATTTGTTTAAGTTCATTAATTCACTTTGTTTATTAATTGACAGCTCATGAATTGTGAATCTTACTGACTTTACCAGCTAAATGAGTAAGTACTTGCTTCAAACCATACTTTAGGCTAGAGATATGTAACAGAATTACCAGCACACTTTTAATAAAAAATATTAACCCAAGGGAACTCAGCCACCAGAAACACATTGCTGATTATGACATCTGTTTGAAAATAAATTCCCTAATGGCTTATGGAAGCAACTTTTCCACAGAGAGAATGAGCAAAGGCAAATTGTTTTACAATGGTGTCAACTTCCATATTTTGAATTGCTTGGTATCAATATCATTGTGTTATCTATACCTTGAAATATAACTTGAAATGTTGTATAGTACATAGTACACCTAGCCCACCCAATAAGCACAGGGCCCTGCTTCAGGGAACACTGATCCTTAGCCTCATAAAATGCCTGTAAGACATTTGTCGCACCCAAATTGCCACCAGGTGGTACAGGAAAACCCATACTGTGTCCCTGTACCATCATAACCTGCCCAATGGCATGCAACACTTATCCATATATCAATAAATGCCATGAATACACACTCTGGTGGACTGCATGTAGCTCTTACCTTATTTGAGACATCTGAGTAGGAAAAAAATAATGGATGCAGTGATGATGTCATAGGACCACAGAAGCAGTTCATGAGATAGAAGAACCCAGGACCATACACAGTGTGGAGACATCCAGGCTGTGCCAACAGACCCCAGAGACATGTCCCTGGTCCTGTTTTATCAAGCAATGTGGTTACAGGTTCTATATCACTGTAATTTGTCTTTAAAATAAGGGAAACTTTATTTTATTACCTTGCAATAGTATTGTGTGGGTTGATACAATGAAGATGTAATCAAGGGACTTGACTTCTCTTTGACTAAAATGTTCTATTATGCAACAAGTGATTAATCTCATTAAATAACTTAAAGGAGGGGCAGATCCTGTGCTAAATTATAGTGATATAATTCCAGGGGAGTACTTTTCTCTTTTGGAGAGTCACAGAGGCTGGAGTTGAAAGAATACTGGGAGCAGGTTCAAAAGAAGCACAGAGCCAAAGAATGACCTACCAAGGGCAAAAATGTGTGTACAGGAGAGGGAAAGGAGCACACAGATGATAACCAGCAAAAAGGAACCAATGACTTTGGGAGAATTGGCAAAGAAAATGGTGGTAGAGGATACTGCTTTCACTTGGACTGAAAACATTTTTGGGAGCCAGCAAGAACTGCCAAGGCAAAGTAATTGTGTAGATTGGGATCAGCAGTGGAGGGGCTCCAGACGCGGAGCTCCAGCTCTCCATGTAACTGGAAATAATGAAAAATAAGTTTAATATTGGAAAGGGACAAAGAAGGCAGAAAGTTAGACAGCTGTTGCCTCACAGTTTAAAAAAATATTATAGTGATAAATCCAGCTCAGTAATCTGGGATGTAGGATAAATATTTTTGAAGTTTCATGGTGGGTTTGTGAATATTTTTCACATATCCTTTGCATTTTCCATTACATTTTTTCCAAAGGTGCTTGTGTATCTACCTCTCTTAGAAAAGCCGTGAATACTAGAAGGTCATTTAACACATGTGAAATGAAATAGTTTTATTTTAAGATGTCTGCATCAAGCTTTTTGAAAAGCAAAAAAGTTAAGATACATCTTTTTGAGAAAAACATTTAGATAGCTGAAGTAAGTTTATGACTAAGTCAAACTCACACCAAACAGAAATAGAGGTTTTAAAGCCATATGACTAATATCTTACTGCCCCTTCATAAGGTTCCCTACTTACAAACACAACTCATCCTTCCCCTACCAAACTAATCCTGCTCTAGTGCCATCATGCCCTGGAGGAATCATGTTTACTTATCTACTCTTCTAGGATAGAAGATATTTCTCCATGGACAACCTCCCCATCTAAATGTAAGTTTTCAGTATTCAAATCCTTTATTACCATGGAGTATCAGTAGGATAATTAAGGAGGTCAGACCGGAATATACATCACTTTATTTTTTCTAATGGAAGAAGCTGTGTCTTAGAGAAGGAGAAAGCAGGTTGATCAGATTGAAAACACTCCGTTTTACGTACTTGAGTAGGAAATTAACTTCAGTTTAGTTTGTTACCAAGTCGGGTTTTTAAAAATAATTTCTGGCTCTGTGAAATTCTCCATTTATAAGTATTTGTATTTCAGAAATCTTGTGAAAGTTTCTGCTAAATTAAAGCTAAATTCCAGACTGGAACTTGGGCAGTTTTTGAAAGCACGTGCTTAAGCTAACGAATATAAAATGGTTTTAATGAATTAATTCAGTAGCCTTTTATTAATTACCTTTAAAATGTAGATTAAGCCTGAGTCCTTCATATACATAATACTTCGTGATTCTACAGCTCTTCTGCAGAATTCTTAATCTTGATGTGGTTGTATAGAAGAGCAACCTTTAAAAAAATCAGCACTATACTTCCAGTTTATGTATAATTTGATTTTTTTTCATGAAAGGAAGCCTTTTAATAAGGCAATAGAAATGTAAATCAAAAAATGCATTTAAATAGGTTCCTGCATTTAACAGTGACTTTAACAATTTTGCAAGTCTCATACATTTTTAGTAAAAAATTTTCCTTAGATTCAGAAATGTCATTAATGCATCAATAGAATATTTGTGGTGCCATCAGAATGAATGACATATTCTGGTAGTTATTTTAAATGTAAGAACAGAATGTATGTTCGGAAACAGCATTAAGAACAGCTCTACTAAGTCCAAAAATCAGAGATGATCATATGTTGCTGTATGACTTTGAAATAGTTTAAATAATTAAAAGGCAGACTAAAGCTTTTGTCCGTAAAAAGAAACATTTAATTAGATGGATGCAGCCTTTTGAACCCTTATTTCTTTCAAAAATATTTTTACAATACTGCTACTGGGGAGTAAGTTCAGTGGGAAAGGAAGTAACAAGTACTCCACAGGCTTGAGCTCTCAGCTGTGCAGGAACACATACAAAACAAGTTTCTGCAATTAGAGAGAAATGAAATGCGGTGTATATACTTAGCACAAGCCACCCAGCAGGAATGGTTAAGGATACAATTTCGTTCCAGAGAGACCCTAAGGGGTCTGGCTGCAGCTACAGCCTTATCGTTGCTAAGGGGACAATGTTTGTCAAGCACTTTCTTTTGTTGCTAGACACTGTCGCCCTCCTCTACAGGGATCAGCTTCGCCTCCTTTACATGCAGAGCAGCTACACAAAAGTACTCAGTGCAATCCAGGAGCGGCGGCTTGAGCGAGCCAGGTTACAGGTGGGAGGGCAGAGAAGCAAAGCACGGAAGCAGAGAGAGCACTAAAGGCAATTAGAGGGAGATGAAGAGGGAGAGCGAAGGAAGCTGTTTCATGGCAACAGGAGTGACTTTGTCAAGGTTAGCCAAGTACAGCAACTGTGGGTAGGTTTGGCCAGGGCTAGTCAATAAACCAGGACTGGCATACATGCTGTGGGTAACTAACACTGTAAACCACCTTGTGAATCTCTTATCACTTCCCCTTCCTTGGGAGTGTGATTAACTCCCTGTGCTGACACCACCACCTATGCATGCACCACTTTTCCGGGCTGCCTGGGCCACAGGGAAGAGAATCTCTCCCACTCTTGGATTCGCAGTGCCAGTTGGTGAGCAACCAGCTTGAAGAACACCCTGACAGGAAAACTTCTGTACTGTTCAAGAAATCTGAGATTTAAATGTTTTAATAACCAACACTGTGACAGCTTTAACTCTGCCTCTATGTATGCTGTGGTTTTACAGCTTGTCACAGCTGAGTCTCTGTTCACACCATTTGCAGCCTCTCCTCTCTATCAGATGAGGTTGTGACAGCAAGGTCATTCATTTTATGCTGGCATGAACCAGGCCAATAGGCTGTTAGCATCCAGGACCTTGTTCTTTCTAAAAATAGCCCTTCAGAAGAACTAGATCATATCTTTCAATTCCCTTTTAATATTTTAAGTATGAATAACGGAGATTGAATTTGATTTTGTTCCATGGTATTACCTTTGATGGCTTTTTGATGAAGAAGACTTTCTCCATCAAAAACTTAGGTGTGGCTTTCTGAATGGCTGGCAGTTCATACTATGTATGTGCCTGTTTGCATATGACCGTTTTATACTATGGCTTCTCTAATTAGATATTCATGTAAGTCTTCTGTAGGAAAGCACAGTAATCCCCATCCGTTTGTGTGTTGGGATATTTGTATGTAATACCTGTTTTTGCAAAAACACAGGGTTTTTTTGTTGGAAATTTGCATTAAAATGTATGCTTCGTTTTTTAAGTGTAGCTCAATGGTTCATTTTTCATATTTTGCTGGAGTTATGGATGCCATTTGCTTGGCTTTGAGATTTCTAATGTTATTTCCCAAGCAGATTAGGCTTATGTGAACATGTTCTCTTTGTCAAATGCTTCTACCTGGGAAAGCTGAGGGAAGCCTCAGCTTAGGAGCAGTTGGTCAAGTTCATCAAGACCCCAGAAATATTTAGGTTCCTTCCAGTTTTGGGGAAACTAACTTCTGTGTAGAGGGAAGAGAATGAAACTAGTACCCTCATTGAAGAAAAGGTCAGGAGAATTGAGCAATTATGACAATTCATCATTTGTGCCTTTCATTTGACGGCTTCTCAGCCATTCAAACAGCCTGTGCAAAGCTCTGGAATAATTGCAACATATCCTGTTAACACTGGGAATGTAGCAAAGGACAACATGGGGATAACCTAGAGGTGTCCCACTGGGGAGGGATGGAGATAAGTAGTACAAAACTACAACTGCAGGACACCCACTTCATTAGTTCAACTTCTCATGGAAAAGTTGGCATGTCTGAATGGATTGTGCATGAATTTGGCATATGACTTTATTTTGCACACTTTCGGTTTACCACTGCTGTAGTTTGTGTGAGCACATGTGCTCGGTGATTGACACATTTCTTTGGAATTGCATTTAATAGTCCTAGCTGTATCTTCATGAGGTTTTTGTTTTGGAGCAGTGCAAGGCAACACAGTGGAATAATATTAACTTTGGTTGCTTGAGCCAGTTAAGATTTTTACAAGAAGACCAGTAGGAGTCATTATGTTATTCATCCAGCTCTGAAGTTTGCATGTGACTTATGGCAAACTGAGCATCCACTAGAATGAATCGGCATAAAAAATTACATTGTTGTTTATGTTTTCAATTTTTATTTCTGTAGTAGATGCATTACCCATGGATTAACAACGTGAATCTGAACAAAAGTCTTTCCATTTTGTTTTAGCTCATAGGATATTTTCCAACTGTATCCCAGTTGGAAATCTGACCCTGTGGAGTCCCAGATTTGGCAGAAGGAAGGTGCTGCTGGAAACAATATTTTCCAGTTTCTCAATCATTTATTCTTGAATATGTAGTTACACATTAAGTATTATTTGGCCAAATCATTTGCTTCAAGAGTCAGGTTTATATTTCTTTTCCAGTAAGTGGAGACTTGATGTATCTGGTGTGTCACTCTTACCACATGTAGCTCTGCAATTTCCAGAGGGTTGTCTTTCCTATCTTTCAAAAACTATGAGAAGCTAAATAAGAGTCACAGGTTATTTACTTAGTGCCAAAAAACTTGATAATGCAAACCTTAATATTGAAAGGTCAGGTATTTAATGTCCTAATAAAGAACATTGTGCATGCAAAACTAATCTGATTGCAAATCTGATTGGCAGCGTTCACAAAATTGCTGCCAAAAATCCTTACGGGAAGTTGTAAACTGATATTCCTAATCAATTAGGACATAGCACTGTATTATAATTTTTAGCCATCTTTTCATCTGCTGGAGTAATAATTTCTTTGGAGATCTTCCATGAAGATGTTTCAGAGGTCGTGTTTTAACTTCAACATTATGGGTTAGAGATTTTGTCTATTTCACTCTTCACTTCAACATTGCTGCACGAGGGTTTTTTGCATTCTATAAATAATCTGCAAGGAGAGGACACCCTGGAGCTGCGTATCATTGTGCTTCTTGCTGGGATTTTTTTAAGGCTCCTGGTCAAAAAACCAGAATTTCAGTTTTGTGTGAGTTTTGATCCTTTCTTTAAAAATCTATTTTCTTCCCAGATTGAAATAGAACCAGAGAGAAATACACAGGGAGGTGTGGCTGCATGTGCACAGTCTTGGAACCCCCTATTAAGGGAAATTTCAACACAAGACTGAGTTTTCTAATTGAAAGATTTTATATAGATAAGATCAAGATACTTCATTTTAATGTCATTATTATGTAAAAATATAATATGAAGCTATTAAAAGTCTTGAGATTAAAAGGTTTTGTCTGAAATGCAAGACCTTGGATACTTTGCCCGCTTTCTCAATGGCATTTCAGTGAAATCACTGTGTTTCTGCAGAGTACCTACAGCTGAATGAAATGGCAACATTCCACTGGAAAATTTACATCCAGCTCTTGGAAATTTTCTTCCACTGTTTGTTCAATCGTGAACTCACTTTGTTCTCATAGTGACAATTATAGATAACTTATCTGTCTGGCATCTTAATTAGAAGATTACTAATCTAGGGGTTCAACCTTTCTGGTTACTGATAGTCTGTGTTTTCTAACACTTCAGTTAGTCTTTCCATTCATATATGCCACGGTTTACATATATTCTAAGTTTTCATGAAGCACAGACTCTTAAATGATATCTGGTTTAATACTATGATTATGGGTAAAAGAGAAGAGAAAATCCAAAAAGGTCTGGCAAAGATCAGGCCTTAAATGGATCTTGAATGTATTTCTCCTCCTAGGGCACTCAGGACAAAGTTTCCAGTAGCTTTTAGCTTTAATTGCCAAAGTGGCTTCACATCAGTGCTGTGAGAGAAGTTTCTCCTGTGTAGGTAGTTTGTTGAAAAGTTTAGGGTTTATGGGATTAAATTTATACTGTATCTGTCAGACAGTTGCATGGCTGTCAGCAAATCTGTTGTCACAATAGGTTCTTCCCTTTGACAGGGAACTCTTGATAACCTGTAAATCGCTTGTACATTAAGGATTTATCACCTTTACTTAAGGTCTGGAGTTGAGCTGTAGCCATGTTTGTGTGCAGCTGTGCTATTCTGCAAAGGGCATACTTGGGGGATCACATGTAAATGCTTCCAGCAGAATGAATTGCCCACTGGATTCAGTAGAAAACTTCTGACACATCCAAACTGGCCAGCTGTGCTTCTTTTGTGCAGGGAACGGATGAAGCTATGGCTTACACAGTCTCAATTACACCATAGGAACAAAACTAAAATAGTTGAATTTTGGAAGTTTGTTCAAGATTTTTCCCTCCTGGTAACATTGAAAAAAAAAAAAAAGACTGTTATGGTGGTGGGCAGGAGTATCTGCTGTTTGAATAAAGCTTAGAAATTTTAAACATGTACTTGTGAAACTTAAGCACAAATAGAACAGATTTGATTCAGCATAGCTCCAAAAAGTCGTGTTTTGGTTCCTTACACATGCATTTCACACCATCTCTTTGTTGATGTGGAATCATGTTTGTCCTGAAACTGTTTTTCCAAACTGAGCTCTTGTTGCTTTTGTGGAAATTATGTGTTTCTTTTATGTTTTGAAAACCAAACCCCTGAACCAAGAATTACAGTCATTACTATCACTAATTCACAAACACAGGTTCATTTCTCACCCTTAAAAAGAGTTTGTCCAATGACATGAACTTCTGCCTCCTATTATGGTAATTGCATACATGAATCATGGAATCATGATGACATGTAAGGCTCTCCAAAAATTTTGGATGACTTTTTAAACATCTCAAAAACTATATGCTGGATTCTGTATGGGTGGATGTCTGTGCTCTGGAAAGATTTGATGACATCTAACTGGTAATTCCTTCATACTGGGGATGCTGCCAAAAGCACGGGCAGAAATAAAATCAGTGTAGAGAAGAACAATAACTCTATGTACTTGATCCCACAGGAATCTTCATTCCCTTACTCAGTACAGTAATATCATCAGAAAGATGGCCATCAACACAAATTGTACAGAAAGCTTCGGGGCTGGAACACTTTCTAGGAGCAGGAGAGACGAGGAAAAGGCATGGAAGGAAGAGGAAGAACAGCAAATCATCAGGGTATTTGAGGTAAATGTCAGTGTTGGTACAGAGAAATATATTTGCCATTAAGCTCTGCTGACATTTTCTCTTTGAAGATCTTTTTTACAGTTGGTTCTGGTCTGGACATATGTCTGTCATTTGGGACTTGTGTTTTTCAAGACAGCCATTTTGCTCAGGCTGGCTGTGCTCTTAAATGCCTAGCTTTTAAGTTTCCTTTTTCTTGAGGTGAAAAACAAATTTGAGAAAACACATTGATTTTTCTATATGACAAAAGAATTCTGAAGGCTGTGAGGCTGAAGCGGATTAATGCTTCCAGGATTTGAACAGTGACTAAACATTTGGCAGAAAGATGACACTGGTACAAAAGGTATTCCTTCTTACCATCTTGTGAAAAGTTTTCCTATTTTTGGCCAGTCTACTCATGTACGAAAAACCTGTTTGCATGTAGTAACGTGTTTCTTTATAGCTCCAAATGCTACCAAGACTCTCTGTCACAGTAACAGAATTTTATGTACATCCTACATCCTGTAAAAGATTACAATATAAAATCCATAATACAGGTCATTTGCTCTGCTGTTTTCTCTCTTAGTTGCAGGAGCCATGTACGGTTTGCCTCAGATGTCCTTCTGGCTTCTTGTGGTAAATGCTGCAGGGCCTTGCAAAACCCTGTCCTCCTTCTGCCATTTCTGGGAGGTGAGGAAGAGAGTGTAGAAGAAGGATGTCCTGGCTGGGACAACAGCTGCAGAACTCCAGGGAAAGAGAGGCTGGTACAAGTGCAAGAGAGCTGGGGAAAAGGCACAGAAGGGAGAGGAAGAAGCTGTGGAGGGTGGGACAGAGGAAGGAGTGGCAACAGAGGCTCCAACACCTCTTGACCTGCTCCAACAGCTCCACAGCCTGCTTATGTTGGTATTCTTATGTGGTATTCTAGGTGTGTTCTCATGACAGTGGAATAGAGGGGGAGAATCCACTCCCTTTAAGCTTACCTCCAAAAGACAGTTTCAGCACGCTATTTCAAAAGAAAGGGGAAAGAATCCTGTAAAAGACAATCTGTAGAGTCAGTACTAGAGCTGCCACAAGCAGTTTTGTGCAGTTATGGATGTGATTAGTTAATTCAATGAACCAAGCTGCTTTTATCACAACCTATGCGTGTTTGAGGTCACTTGGTCTGTTCAGCCCTGGAGGAGACTGAGGGGAGATCTCATTGCAGTCTCCAGCTTCCTTACGATGGGAGGAGGAGGGGCAGGCACTGATCTCTGCTCTGTGGTGACAGTGACAGGACCCGAGGGAATGGCCTGAAGCTGTGTCAGGGCAGGTGGAATTAGGTTGGAAACCCAGAGGTTTCCAATTGGGCACTGGAACAGCTCCCCAGGGCAGTGGTCACAGCACCAGCCTGGCAGAACTCAGAAAGCTTTTGGACAATGCTTCAGGCACACGGTGTGACTCTTGGCCTGTCTTGTGCAGAGCCAGGACTTGGACTCGATGATCCTTTGGGGCCCCTTCCAACTCAGGGCATTCTGTGATTCTGTGAAGCACGGCTTTGCTGTCGCTTTGTTCCCTCAGAGCATTGGGTCTTATTTCAGCCACTCGCTTTGGGAAGGAAACCCATGGAGCAGCACGCTGGGAAGCGGCGGAGCATCCCTCAGCGGGCAGCCTCGGCCGCCGGGCCCGTGAGGGGCTGAGGGCGGGGCCGGGCGGGGCCGGGCGGCGGCGGAGGGAGGGGCGCGCCCCGGCCCCGCCCCGCTCACCTCGCGCCCCGCCCCGCCCCTCCCGCCGCTCCCGCCTGGCAGCCGCGGCGCCCGGCAGCGCCTCTGCTGCGTGCGCTCCCTCCGCTTGGTACGGCCCACCCCGCCGGGGATCATGGCGATTGATGGTAAGTAGGCCAATAACGGGCTCCTCTCTCTCGCCCCGAACCGCTCCCCTCCCCCAGCCCCCTCCTCTCCCTCTCCTCCCCCGGGCACGGGGAGAGGGGCGGCTCCGGGGGGAGGGAGGGCTCCCACCGCGGCGGGAGGTGGGGGCGCACCGAAGCCGAGCGGGACCCCAGCCGAGCAGGGCGGCGGGGGAGCGCCTCCTCTGCTCCCCGTCCCCCTCGGCCCGGCTGCGGGGGGTTACGGGTCAAGGGCTCTTTGGTGATGGGGGAGAGGTGAGTGTGGTGCTCCCTCTTCCCATCCCCGTGCCCAGGCGCCGGGCGGGGTAAATAAATCCCTGGCACGGTGGCCGGCATCCTTCCTTCTCCTCCTCCGCCGCCGCCGCCTGCCCCGGGGATGCCGGGCGTGCGCCCGTGGGCGTCGCGGAGGGGACCCGAGGAGGACGGAGCCATCCCTCCCCCGGTGCCGTGAGCCGCCCTGGCTCCGGCGGGGAGGCGGGGGCGGGCGGCGCAGCCCCCAGGGCCGGGCTCTGCCGCCCCCCGGGCCCGGCTCTGCCGCCCCTGCCCGCCGCCGGGTCCGGACCGCCGGGCCCCCGCACCCGGGCCGCGAAGGTCGGTGCCGGAGGTGCGCAGCCCTGTCCGCCCTCCCCGCAGGGACTTTGCCAACTGCTCTAAAACTCGTTGTCACTCTCCTGGCCCCGGAGTCTCTGAAAACTGAGTCCCCAGGCGAGGGATGCTCCCTGCTCTCCGCTGGTTGCTGGGCGCTAACAGGCTGCACAGGAGCTGCTGTCCGCAGATCTTTCTAGTCATCACTTAGAAACGACAACAACAACAAAGGAGCGAGATGTACTAGACACTTGTTGGGTTTGTTTGGAGATGCTCCTCTTCAAAGGCAGGGCTTCTGGGCTTTGCTTTGAAACCTCTCCTCTCGACTTGGACAGTAATTTTTACACCTCGTTAAAAATCCTTTAAAAAAGCCAAAAACCAGAACTTTATTTCTAGCCAGACAAGGACCTAAGGTATACAGTTTCCTCTGCCGAGGTGTTTCTTTTTGAAAGCATCTGTTGTTATAACTTGAAGGGTTTAGGAAAACAGTGTGTATGTGGGGGAAACAAACTGTTCTGGTTTGTTTCGCATGTGGGATGCTTCTCTGCTGTCAGTTTCCCTGGATTAGTAATTCAGGCCTCTGTAGGGAGAAGTTGCACTGATCAAGCAAAGCTGCGTGTTCACCCTGTCTTGGAAGCTGCACACACCAGGAGTCTGAGCTGGCCAGCTTTGTGTTGGCTAGGTTCTTTCATGCTGAAAAGTCCTCTTAATATTATCAAGAAGAGAGCAAAAAAATTCTGCTGGATCTGGACATTTTACATAACTTGAGCTCAGAAAAAAATTTATCCTTCAAAATCTGTCTCTGTTTTCATTTTAGGCAGCATTATCCCAGAAATCTGTGAGGATCTGTTAGATCTGAAAATATTCACAATATGTGAAATTCGCGTGTAATATTTTCAGAGGATTTAGGGTATTATTTCTTTAAAGTTAAAGCAAATAGTCATGGATGAATAAAGCAATCTAGCCTTTGAAAAGAATGCAACACTTCTTATTATGGCCAGACTTCAGAAATAGCTCAACTATTTTGTAGATGCTTATTTGAAAAATCCAAAATTTTCTTGTGAAAATTGGGTGCATAGTTTACATTTAAATGTGAAATGGGATTAAAAAGCATTCCAGTCATGAAAGTGGTCTGCTAGCTTTTGATTTAGGACTCTTCCCGAAGTCAGCAAATACAATATATTTTTTCTACTGTAGCCTGTAGCAGGCATGCCTCCTCCTCTTTGTTTTCAACTGACTGGCTGACTGTTGTAGAGTTGTTGGTAGGTGTTACAATTTTTATTCCTTACCTTGGTAATCTCTCCCTCCTGTTTGTGCAACAGTACCTTGCCTTGACTGTACTTCCTTAGCAGTACTGTGTTCTGGCCAGCAGTGTTTAAAAATATGAGTTGGATTGGGTTGAATATTAGCTCTTGAAGGCAGCATCAAACTGTGGGATTTCTAGTCTGAACTGTCAAAATACGTAATTTGCATTGTGTTAAAGTAAATTTGTAAATGTATTTAAGTATACAGAGAAAATACTTTGCTCAGTTTTAAGGGCACTGAATTTAGTCAGATTTTCAAATATTTTTTCCTTTCTTTCTTTTTTTTTTTTTTTTTTTTTTTTGGTAGAGACAAAGAAAATAAGCAAGACTGAAAACTTCTATTTGAAGAATAAATATAAAATAGTTCAAAACTCCTTCAAAGCAGGACATAGATGTGAGGAGTGCACAAAATTAAAAGAGCTCAAATTAATAAAGAATTTGTTGGCTGCTTTTGCCTGTTCTTAAAAATCTTTTTAAGTACCATTTCCAGTGTCACTTTTTCAGCATGCCAGCTTCCAGTGGTTCTAACACTAAACCCTGACGTTTTTTGTAAAAATGTGGCATTTTGAGTGAAGTGTTACAGAGAACCAGGGTGCCATTGGTCATGGCCAGTGACCCTTTTGGTCAATGTCAGTGCCTTGTTGCACTCACTGACAGACGTTTAAAACATGAGTGTTCTTCATGGGATTGAGTTCAAAGCCTTAATCTAGCGACTGCAGGAACGGTTACATCTTTTTCTTTAGGAAGTTCCTGTCATGTTAAAACATGTTCCATTTGTATATCTTTATAAAGACATCCAGTTAGAGTTTGCATAGGTCAGGCAATCTCAGATTTTTGAGGAAACAACAGAGAGCAACTCTATTGGAAAAATTCTGGGTCAAATGAGTTTAAAGAATTGTATTTTCAGTTCTTCCAAACACAATTAGTATTTGTAGGACCTCTGTTTTATGATGCAGGGTTATTTATTGCTTAGTGTTTCCACTTTTTCATAGGGCAGGATTAGTATGGAGAGTATCAGAATGGGAAGCTGTTAAATATAGTAGAGAATAAGGCCAAACTGAAAGCAGTATAAAACCAGGCTGGTGGGCAGTCTGAGATTGAAATCCTCCCATCTACTGCTGCCCAAGCCTTGGGGTCTTGTGGCAGTTTGCTGGGAGTGGGGAAGAAAGTTGAGGAGTGACTTCAGCACCACTATGGCAGTGATCCTCATGGTAGCATTAGCTTGATTGCTCTATGCTGCTTCTCCTCTTTTTGAGCAGTAGCAAAACTTTGGTGCCCACCTTTAGAGAAGTCTGTTGAATTGAGGTCTGGGTGAGGAGCCAGCAATGGAAACCACTTTGCATTGCATGGAGGTGAGGGGGGCAAAGAAATGTTAGAGGTCACGGGTGGAATGTTTTATAACCTAAGGCAGATTTGTGTGTCTTGTATATCCTCATGAATCTACTTTTACCAGACTTCTGGGCCGCACTTGAACGTGCTGTAATTTAGCACAGGCTATACAAGTTTACATTTCTCAAGGAGCAGAATACATCTGGAGATGAACCTAAAACATTTTGATTTTAAACTCTTTCATATGGTCTTCATTGTGAGGAATTTAGTGCTAAGAAATGAGAAGTAATATTAAAGAGAATAATGAGCTGTACAGATAAAAGGAATCTATTAGAGGAGAAAGAATTACAGTGTGGTGTTGATGTTGTCTTCTAATAAGTTATTGATAGAGTAACGAGACTAGTGAACATGGCTTCACATATTTCCCCCCTGTGCTTCTATCAGTTTAGCACTTCTCCTCCTTGATACAGAGGTCAAGGTATTTACCAAGTACATACCTTTTTGATCATTTTGTTCCTGAATATCTGTGAAGTGTCCTAATCTCTCTGAGGTTTCTGTGAAGATTGTCTCCTTTTCCCCTTCTTCCTGCTGCTTGGTTTGGAGCAGGCAGCTGCACCTGTGTGTGCTGTGCAGGGGCTTATTAGCTGGTAGGCTGTCCTTGTGTTGTATTTGACTGCTGATTTTTATGAGACATTAAATAAGGTTCTTAAAACTTTCTGACAATTTTGTCTTAAATTAGCCAGAGAATTTGTAAACAATACAAGGATGAGGCAGGAAGTGAACTGTTTAATTATGTAACCCTCATTTCCTTGGGAAACAAAGACAAAAAGTTTTGTTTATGGATACAAAGAGAGTATTTAGAACACTACTTCATATAGGTCACATGAAAACTATGCCTAGTTGCAAATTTCCAGAATCTAGAAAAGGAAACAACAAAGCAATGAACTGCTTACAGAGCTTAAGTAGGAGTATCATGTGTAGTTTGTGGGTTGAATCTGGCCTGGGGAACAGTTTTATCTCGATTTCCCAGTTACCTGGGCTATGCAGGTGTCACTGCAGGTTCACTAGAAGGGTCTAAGGTGACATGGAGATCCTCAAGTTAGTGCTGATCTGAAATAACAATAGTGCTTCTGAATCCAACTTGGTGTGGCCAGGGCAGGGGTTGAGCAGCAACATCAGTGTTTAATGAAACCTGAATATAAGAAGACGTATTTTATACTTAGGCCCACTTTTAAACACATTTGTTAACTTGTGTGGTGGATCACATGTCAAGGTATCATATTGGATCAGCCACACAGAATTGGTTTAATGCTGCCTTCTGCCTATTCATTGACTGTGGTGGAAACTATTCAGTGAGTGTTACCTGGTATTGTCATTGTAAGGATGATTTCCTGCATTATTTGCTGATGACAGTGAAACTTTGTGCCATAGGCAAAATCACCAGTTTCTTGGTTGGATTGTATTGAATCTATTGAAATAAAGAAAGCTGGTAGGTCTCTTATCTTTTAGATAACAAAGGGGGATGCTTTTTAAAAAAACCCCACCTAATCTCTGATGTTTTACAGACTTCTTTTTGACAAGTTCCCCGTGGGCTGAGATGAAGCTATCATATTTAATATAGGAACAGTTGATGTGTTCAGAGTGAAATTTTTCTTGAATTCTCTTAATTTTTAATGCCTAGCACTCTGCAGATTGGAATTCTTGGCTTTCAAGATGGGCATGCAGGAAAGTAAACACACGGTCACTGCCTGATTAAAAATATTTGCTTATGTTGTCATCCAAACACAGGGAACCTCTTAGAAAGGGGAGAGTTTTGCTGTCTTCCAGAGAACTTTCAACTGTTTTAACCATTAGGTCTTATTTTCTCTTCACCCTAATTCAGTTATACCTCTTCCAGCTTTTGTAGTGAATGATGCAAGGGATTCACAGCTGATATTCTCAAACTTTTCCTGAATATTGTCAGGTTTTGAACTGCATAAGGTTCCATGTTGCACGTAAAAGTTGAAGTGGATTTCAAGTCAGCAATTAATCACTGAACCTCCTAATTTTTGTGCATTTCTCTCTTGGAGATGGGAGATGTTTCCTGATTTCTGTAGATTTCTTGTAGAATAAGAAGGGGAAATTCTGGGAGTATTTTGAAAGTTAATTCTAAGACAACAAGTGAGTGTTGAGTTTGTGAACTAATAGATCCCTTTCTGCAGAGGAGAATAATCTTGGATGTGAAAAGGGGTAAATTCAATATGACTGACACATCTTACAGGTCCTTTTGTTCTGTAGGCTAAAATAAGCAGTTTTCCTACCAAGTGGAATCTTTTGCAATACAAATTATTCGTAGTAATTTCCCTTTGTATCACAAACTTACTGCATTATCTGAAATACTTGAAACTATTTCTATGAGTATATTTTTCTTCATAGATCATAGAGTCATTTTAAAAGAAGAAATGTTTCTCAGTTTACTTTCTCTTGTGAAACTGCTCTAGAGTAGTGATTAGTGGTGTTAATTAAAAATTGTAGGAATTTGCTAAAAGTCATACTAATTATTCATCCTTTTTTTTTATGTCAGCTTTTGTTGTTGACATTTTTTTTTTAATTTCCTGAACATTTGATAGCATTGTACATTGCTTGGCAATGTATGTTTAATCTTTTAGTCATTTTCAGTGAAGTTGTTTCTTTCTATTTTTTAGTAAAAAAATTATAGGTTTTAGGTCAGACTTGAACCATTTATACTGGATGTTTCTATTGCTAGTTATATTTACTGTATTTCTTCATTTCCACCAGTAAGACTTACTTGAAGAAGTACTTGACTGAGAACAAGGTGAAATAAAGAACTTACTAATATTTTTTAGTGCTAATTATATTTCAGTTGTCAGAAGAGTAGGGAAAGAGAAGTTTGTGGTTATTCTGGATAGAAAGGAAGCAGAGATAATATTATTTTCATGTTGAGGGGAGAAGTTCCCAAATAACCTCTCTACTTTATGACTTAGCTTAGCAAATCCATCTCTTTTTAGCTGCTTTCAGTCCATATAGATGCTTCCATTTATTTCAGGGTAGATAAGATTGGATGCAAAATTTATTTGAGAAATAGAAATGGCTGTGCTGTTATTGATCAATTGTCACTGATTGCTAATTCATTGATCAGTGTATAATTAAAAAGGAAGTATTTCTCATGAAAAAAAAATACGTTTGTCGTTACTTTTATAGTTGGATAATAAAACCCAAAATATTCTTAGGACAGGTAGATAACCTATGCTTAGGCTAAGAAATTACTAGATAGGGATCTTTTTAAATGGTGCAAGCAATGGAGACAGTCTTTATAGTAGGAGTTTGTATCATAAAATCAGAACATGTATTTTTATTCTTCTGGTCTTGAGCATGTCTGCTGCTAATTTAGTCTGATTGTTATTTCTCTTATTAGTGGGTTAGACAATGAGAAATTGTTCTGTATTCACCTGTTTATGTCCGCCATCTGTTGTGTGTTTTTTTCAGGTCCAAGAATCTTTGTTTATTAAGTCACTCCTCATATGGAAACCATTTATGTTTTAACCATTTTTATTGACTATTTCTTTGGTCTTTCTCTGTGTCTTCTGTGGTTCTATTTTATTCTTTGAGGTTGTGGGACCAAGAGGAGATCAAAACTGTACAAAATGTAAAAGATGTAAACGTATAAATAAGTATATAAAATAGCAAATTTTTTATTTTACCTTGCTGTCTCTCTCCTTATAAATTCAGATGTCGTTTGCTTTTAGACTAGTTCTCAGCATTGAACTTTAAACATTTCAATTTTTATGTATGCAGTATTATTTGTAGACTAAACTTGTGAAAAAGGATGCTAAAGGAATGCAGGGGTGATTTTACACCATGAGCGAGGATGGGCTAATGATTGTATGCAACCTTTTCAGGAAAAACACTGATAGCAGCTGTAGGGTTGCTGTTGTGCAGGAGTCTTCAGCTTTGTTTATTTTCCATTACAGTTGGCTGTCTGATCATCCAAACTCAGATTCTTCCTTAAATTCAGTTCAAGGCGTGAGGCAGTTTTTCAAGTAGATTTGTTGGTAATGGAGCCCAGAAGTCTTTCATTATAGTTGTCTTTTAAAATAAATTTGTACCATGTTGTATGAAACTCTTAACATAAGAATGGTTTTCCTGGGTCTCCTGCATTCCTAGCAAAGCATTAGCGTTTCCACTTGCTTAGATGTGGCAACATTAACATCGTATTAGGCTTTATCTCTTTTATCATGTTTTATGTTTCTTCACCGTAGCACCCTGTTCCTGCTACTCCACCTGTTGTCGTTCTGTGCTGGAATGTCGTGGGCTTGCCAAGGGAAAAAATAGTTGTCTATTGTTGAATAAAATGTTAAGTAAACGTTTGTTGAATGTGATCCAAACTTATGAAAATGCTAATTAAAAAACAATTCTCAGCAGGAAAGTAATTTATCATGTAAAAAGTGCACCCGAAAAATTACACCTGCTGACAAACGGCTTTTGTGATACAATGTGATGTTCTGCTGCAGCTACCAACATGGATTTTTTGCTGAACTGAAGAATAATGAATTTTATAGGCAGCAGCCTAAGTTGCATCACAATTTTGGTACTGGAACTGTGCATTGTGTTTGTCGGTGGGGTGGAATGTACCCTGGCTGAGTTTATGGATGATGCCAGGGAAGGAGTAGTTAATAAGCTGGAGGGCAGGGCTGCTACCTGACAAGCGCTCAGCAAGCTCAGAGTGGGCTCAGAAACTTCCACAAAGACAGGTGAGGTCCAAGCCCCGCACTGCAGGCGGGCAGGCTGGGAGGAGCACCTCGGAACAAAAGACCCTGAGGATGCTGGCGAGCTGAGCATGGACCAGCCACGTGGCCTGGATCCAGCTGTGTTAATCCAGGCTGACAAAGCAGAGAGACCTCAGCAGAGGGCCACTAAGCTGGGAGGGAACTTAGAGTACCTGGCATGTGAGGAGAGGCTTAGAAAATAGATTTGTGTAGCCTGGGGAAATGTGACAGCCTTACAGTCTCTCACTGTGCAAGGGATGGAGATGGGTTCTTTAGCTGCCCAGTAAAGGCGTGTGGGGCAGTGGGTATGACTCAAGGAGAGGCCCGGCTGGCTGTAAGGGACAAGTGCTCTCAGTGACAGAGGTGACACCTTCTCCCTGAGAACCACTGGTGCCTGGAGAGGTCTTGGAATTGTGGTCGTTGCAGAATGTGCTTGGTTGAGGCTCAGAGGAACTTTCTGTAACACTGCTCCTGGTCCTGCTCTGAAGTGTTTGAGAACACCAGATGTCATTCATTCCCAACCTAAATCAGTCTATGGTAATGCCCGTGCTAAATTTTCTTGACAATTATCAGCTAAATTTCCTTGACAATTATCAGCATCTAATGGTAAAGTTCCAGCTAAACTCTGAATGTAGAACTTCGAATTTTGAATTGTGCTAGTTTGGAAAGACATAAAATTTTCAATTAATACAAAATTCAGTATTCATCTTCTTTGATGTACATCTTTTCATCTTGTTGCTGTCATAGTCATCTTGGCAAATAGAAACTTGGTTTACAAAACCTTAGTCTTAAATTGAAAGAATTAAACTTCATCATGTATTTCAGCTGCCTCTGGAAAACATCTGGCCATTCTTTTTGTATTGAATGGTTGAATGATTTAGATTATTAGGACCACTGGGTGGTTCTTCTTGCTCATGGAAATGAAAATGTTTTGTTGAATGTGCAGTTCTGAAATTATTTGATCTTTCATTATTTTTAATTTTACTTCCATTGTCTGACATTATAAAAGCTCTGTGTATCCAAGTGGGTTTGTTTCTATTCTCAGATTACATTTTGGACAGTGTATTATGTTTTATATACAAAGTCACTTAGAACCTTAAAATCTTAAATAGGAAATCATCTTCATAGTCAAGATGGAATGGAACTAATAATAATTTGTGTCTAAATCAAGCTTAAATTTTAACTAACCATAACATTATGGTGAACTAACACTATACTGTGATAAATTACCTAAAAATAATATTTAAAGGATAAAATTTAAGTGTGTCATGCCACTGAACCTTTGGGATTTGTGGGCCAACCGACACAAACCCACTATTTTCAAACTGAAATGGTAAATTAATGGTTGGCATCTTGCTGTCATGCAAAACGTTTCCATATTTTCAGTTTGGTTTCTTTCAGTAACTAGTTTTTTAAAAGCTGAGAGAATTCTTGGGAGCTGTAAAGATGGAAAAACTTGGGTTTATTTGTTAATCCACAAATAAAAGCAAGGTGTGAATAATGTATTAGTTCCACAGTTTTGAGGACCATAGGGAAAAGAAGAATCTGTCCAGGTCACTTGAGGATAAAATTTTCATGTCTTTAATAAGTTGGTTAATTTAAAATATAAAATATACTTTCTTAAACTTTTATATCACTTGATGTATTTTTATTTAACAGTTGATTTCTATCCAAAAGCAGGTTGAAATAAAAAGTAATAAATGAATCACCCATTAAAAAAAGAAATAACATTCTAGAATTTTCTAGGAAAATGAAAAGGAATAAAATCCTGACTGTATGCCTGTTAAGTAGTATAAATTTATTTTGTAGCCTCGTGGTCAATAAAAAGTAACATATTGATTAATATAAAGGCGTTTTTTGGTGGAACACCATCTTACATTAGAAGTTAAATGTTTGACTAAAAATCTCTTGCTTTATAAACCAATAGGTAGCAATGCAGAACCCAAATCTAGAATTAGTATTTTGTGATACAATTTCAAACTGGTTGATTTCACTGAGAGCAGTGAATATAATTAAAATCTATTGCTGCTCCCTTCCCTCAGTCAGTTCTAGGTGAATCTTTATTTTTAACTGTCTGGCATCTGTGTAATGACAAATCCTTTTATTTTTTTGCCGTAATTTTTGTTTTTTCTTCACTGCTGAGTTTGAAACTAGCAGGGGAAAAATTTTAGGGAGAAGACTTTTGGTCACTCTTCTGGTTTATCTTTTGTACCCTGGAGATGATTGGAATGACTTTAAAGAAGATGGTAATCTTCTCCCTCTGTCTGGTTTGGGGTTTTGTTTTATTCCTTAATGCCTTGTTATTATAAAAGCAGATTATATTTTTAATTTAGTTTTCCTTACGTTTTCCTTCCAAAATCCTTTCTGAATGAAAATAATGTTGCTCAGCTTCTAGAATGCACTGAAAAGAGGGAATTATATTGCTGTCACAACTGTCTTTTGTAAGGGTAATGACTCTACAAAACTCCTGGGGTCCTCAGACTCACTGATACTTGATTTCCCATTCAAGAGTATATTTGAAGCTTGTATTTCGTATTTTTGAGTATGTTGAAATAAAATGAGGATTCTTTTTACTTTCACAGATATATAATTTTGGAAGAGTTATGTTTTATTCCACTTATTTGATCTCTTTTATCCTTTCTCACTCCAATATATGGATTTCCTACTGTTATTTCTTTAAAGTGTAAATTTAAGTAGAAATACAGGTATTTACTTAAAGCTTTACAATACCATGTGCTAGTGTTGCCATTTAAGACTTTTGAAGTATTGGTTGATATCATCACATGCTGTATTATATGTCCTAATTAATTTATTATGGAATGGAGGAGAGTAGTAACTGCTATATAATGTATTTCCATATTATTGAGATGGGGAGAATTTTGTTACCTAAAGCTTATTTTAGTACATTTTGCAATGTCTGGAGCCAGGGAGTGATTAATACATATGAAATAGATGTTTTGTGAGGTTTTGGAACTCTGTTTTGTATTTTCATGAGATTGTAGAGAACTGGGTATGAAGACCCAAGTGCTGTACGAAATCCCCAGTTCTGTATTCATATCCATGCACTCTTTTGTTGTTGGTGAAAAAAGGCTGAGTGGGTTAGGGTGTATTTAAGAGAAGCCAAAGCTTGATGTAGTTTGGAATTTTAAGGTTTGATCGTGGGGCATATCACTCCAAAATATTTTTAGTTTAGATATTTAGTTTAGATATTTAGATATTTATTTCGATATTAGTGTTGGTGTTTTGTTTATGAGATGTAATTCAAATTAAAATGATTTTTATTAAAATGTAAAAAAAAGCGTAGTATTTCTATCAACAATTTTATTATTCTCGAATAAATATCTCAAGTTTTATACAGCTGTTTCTTAATTTTAAAAATATCTAAAGGAAAAATTCTAGGCAAACCAAGTCTTTATTAATAGGATTGGGTTTTGGTGGGGTTGTTTTATGATTGGATTTTTACCATGGAAGGAAATCATAATGTTATTTTGGCATTCTGTTATATTGGATTTTTTTAAAATATTTTCACAGTTCTTCTGTAAATGCCATTCTGTAGGGTAGTTTTCTCCAAACAGGAAATTTATGTTTATACTTGAGAAACATTAGTGTGGCTTCAGTTAAGGTGCTTGCTTTTGTAGTTATATCTGTATAAATTCAGTGTAAAAGTCTTCAAACCATGCCACCATTAGCAATATTAAGCCAAAGGTACATTTATTGCTTTCTCCAAAACATTTAATGTATAATTTGAAAATTTCTTAAGTCAATTTTCTGCATTTTTATTAATTGACGGAGTCGTGAGCTTTCTTTTTCACTGTTTATAAGCATTATTAAGAAATGAAATACATTTTATTTGTTACTGTTTTCTAATGGTGTATTTCCACACAGGTGGAGAACGAACTTGTGGTGTACATGAACTGATCTGCATTAGAAAAGGTAAGCAATGATTTGTGAAAGTGAACTCCTAAGCTTGTGAATATTCCTGGTGAGAAATCTGCTGCCCAATGTTATGGTCTGACTTTTTGTGGATCTTCGTGTTACATCTTTGTGTTGCAGAATCTTTTGATGCTGACAATATCAATAGGAAAAATAGTGAAATTATAAAATTAAATTTGAGTTTTCACAAGAGGGAAAAAATTCAGTTACATGGAATTTGTTAATGTTTAACTGTGATGGGTAACCATGAAAACTTTGATCTTTGCTTTATCCAGTTATTTGTAGGACGATATGATTTTTAGTAGTAATAGAAAGTTGTGAAGATGTTTTTAAAGAAAACTGATGTAATGAACTGGAAATCTCTGCCTCTGATTTCAGGTGAGATCCTAATGACTCAAACTTCTTTGAAAAGAGTTGCAACAATAATGAGACAGAGCAGAGCTGTGCTGCAGGGAGGGCTGTTACAGCTTAAGGCTGAGCTACAGTGACTGAAGTTGGAGCTCAGCAGAACAGTCCAGCTGATGTAAAGGCCAGATACTGTTCTGTTTTCTGTCCATTTTGGCAACCCTATGCTCCTTCCTGCAGCATTGCTGTTGAATTTCTGTCCTCATCTGAAAGCTAATCCAAAAGGAAAAAAAAGAAGTTTCTTCAAGGCATAGTTCCTTGAATTGTGTCTCAGTTAGGTTGGAAGAGTCTCAGTGCTTTCAAAAGGAAGGAGTAAGAAAACGTGGTGGGAGAGGAGTAAAGCTGCAAGAATCTTTGGACAACAACTTAGTGTTAGACTGGCTCAATAGAATTCTCAAACCACATCATACTCTGTGGGATGAAATTTTGTTTGTTGTCTTAGTTTCCATTGCGTTCACTGAGACATTTTGGTAAAATTGTTTGGGTTTATTGAAACATTTATTTAACAATGCCTAACCTCAGAATTAGTTCTACCAGTTAAAGTCAAAACAGCTTTATGATCACAAATCATCTTTTCCAAATATCTGTTGAAAGAATTTTTGAGTATGTATGTGTTATTAAAAACATTCCTCTGCTTCTCTAAACTGTGGATCTCACTTTTTAAAAATTCTTTCTCATTTTGGAAGGGAGGTGAATTTTCTCTTTTTATTGCTCTCTGTTTTTCCATTGATGGATAAGTTGGTACACACAGTGCTCTGTATTCTTGCTGTAATAGGTCCTGTTTATCTTTCTGAATTGTGAAACTCATTGGAATTTCAGAAAGTCCTCTGATAAACTTTCAAGATCTGTTAATCTTTCTAATCCTTATTTATTTTTGGGTGCTGTACTGATTTTAAGAAAAACAAATTTTCCACATTCTTGGAGTCAGTGCTGTACTGATTTTAACGTTGATTGCTGGGAAGTTAAATTGAAAAGATGTGGGGTTTTGTTTTTTAGGATTCTGTGTTATATTTGAACATTGAATTCTAAGCTCTGTTAGCCGTTGATAGAATAAATTAAATAACAATAGCATGGAACTTGTATTTTAGCATTGTTGGTTATAAATTAGCCTAGGGGAAAGTGTGATTAGAAGAGAAATATCTTCTTAGTGCCATTATACTTGCATTATGTTGGGTTCCTTTTTAGTTCATACGAGTTTCCATGTATATTTTAACCTCGTGTATCCCTATGTTACTGACAAATTTCTCCTTGTGGTGCACGGATTTCGTGCATTCTTGTCTGTCTTCACTCTACTTGACGTTTACCTTTAAAAAAGAAGGTCCTTACCATTGTTCTGCAAATCTTCCAGTCACGTGGAGTTTTGGTTACTTTATCTAAGACTTTACATCTTCTGATGCACATTCAGATGCTTTTATTGCCTGACCAAGGCCAGGCTCCTAAGGATTACTTTATTTGCCAGTTGTCCAGCCCTGCTTGCTTGCCAGGATAAGAGTGCAGACTCAAGATCTCTACTGACATCCTCAGAATAGGAAGGCATTTCCAAGCTGAGAAATCCTGGCTGCCAGCAGTCTCAAGCTGGTCAAATCAGCTTTGTCCTTAATGTCACGGAGTGCTCATGTCAAGCTTATACAGGATGGAGTTTCCCATCTCTTGGCTGTGCCTGAAAGCCAAGGCATTTTTTCATCTGTGAGCTCACGGTGGAAGTTGAATGGACAGATTAAATGTTCACGTTGACACGTGGGTAATTCCCTGAAGTCTCGTCTGGTGCTGGGTAAGTTTGCAGTGTGCCCTTCTCCTTTTTCTCTGCTATCTCTGTGACTGTGGCACCAGGAGAGTACATTCCCATTCCAGCACTCCTGGCATTCATCCACTCCCTCATTTTCATCGAATACTATCTGTGAGGCTTTGAAAGCTGGTGGTGTTTGACAAAATGGTTCTCCCTTTGCTGTTTGCCTGAAAGCCTCTCTTGCTTTCTGCCAGGGTAACTGTGACTGCCCTGTGTCTGGAGTTGGAATGCCCATGTGGAACCTCTGAAGGAAGCATTAGTAGTAAATAGCCTGCATTAAATAACTGGAGCTCTTCCAGTGTACACTTGTGCTTTGCTTGTCTGTCCATCTTTCTTACAGTCCTTCCAAGCACATGGTTGTTGAGAAGCAACTAATAGGATAAATAGTGATGTTCCATCTTATTTTTCCCGCACTGAATAGGGAAAAGGGAAAAGTAAGCATGCAAGCAAGCATGTGTTTTTTATGAATAATGCATGGGAAAACTTTCCGGTTTCAAGTGATGGAATGTAATTACAATTTATATGGGGATTATGTGACTTGAAGAACACCTATTGCTGCTGGTTAATTTTTCTTTCTAGTCAGCAAAGTAATGCATTCCTAAATTGTATTTTTCTTGCCTGCCCTTTCATTTTTTGCTAGGAAAATAGGAACCTTGGTGAATCAGATGATGAAATGTGGAAGGGGACCGGAAAGCTCTTCAAAGCTATATGTGACTACACCATTTAGTTCAAATAACATAATGAAAACTTCTTAGGTGTAGTTGAAGGCATAGCTGTAAAAGGGAAGCCTAAGCCTTAAAAAGGAAAAGTCTGCTCTAAGATTATTCAGCTGTAAAAATGAAAATTACTTGAAACCTCTCTTTTCCTGTTTTTTTAGGTTTTGTATTTCTCAGACTAGTCAAAATGATAGACTCAAAGGTTTGCAAGTACCGGTTATAATGTTCATTGAATATCTGATGTCAGTTCTAGTGTAAATATGATCCAAATATGGTATTGATACAGGACTCAGATTTGCTACCCAAAGATACAGCAATTTTCTGGCACTGGCCTCCTCCTGAGTCATTAATACTGTTACAGTTTTGTAGCTGCCCAAGAGACTGTGGTGGGTCCCCTCTAGGCTGCACAAGAAGGATTGCAGTACTTTTATAGGGTTTTTTTACATGGTTTCCTTTTAGATTCATACATTTTTGAGAAGAATCTGCTAAGAGCTGATCAGGAGTAAGGATTCTAATAGGCTTTTCTGGAAAGCCTTAAAAACTAATTCTTATGTATTTTTAAAGAGGCTTCTTCTAAATGCATAAATATAGTGTGTGTCCTGAAAATGGGAGTATTTTGTGGCTGTTATATAACATCTAATAGCTACAAAATACTGAACAAGTCACTTCCCAGCTTGTAAAAAGAACTTGAAAGATGTAGGATCAGCTATTAGGGAATCACTGAAATATGTGTCTCCTATGTTTAACACAGTTAAGTAGTTGGAGGGTTTGTGCAGTTTTATATTTACACATTGTTGAAATCTGGCAGTTGGAAAAAAGGAAAAATAGATTCTTGCTTTTATTATAAATTAACTTCTTGTTTACTTCTATTATTTAATGCAAGTTTGTGTTCACACATTTATATAGTGTCTGACAATACAAATTGAAGACTTGGCTGTGGAAAGAAGAGTCCTGCTTAGTTTTTGACAGCAGAAGGTGACAGTTTCTCTGAAACTATTCAGTTAACAGTTTGTCTTTTTGCTGGATATTCCTACTATCCAACTGTTTTCGAGAGAGTCAGGGTATTTGTGTTAAGTTGTTCCTTTGGTTATTTGCTATGGACATAAAGGAATTCAGGGAACCTGAGATTCAGACTTGGGGAAAAAAAAATCTTTTTTAGCTCTATAGTGCAGCTGCAAGTCTAACTTGGGATTAGCTGTTGTTAGATTTAGTAATATTTTAATTAAGGCTGTTTCAGGTTCTGTTTGTACAAACAGGACAGATTTGTGATGAGTGTTTACGATATTGAGCTATTACTGAAGAAACTCCTCTTTAATATATTCTGCTATGTATTCACTGTGTGACATAGAAATGACTGAAAAGGAGAAAATATATGGCCATATTATTTTTAGATTTATTTCACCCAACATTTTTTACTTGTTTATTTTTGAAGTAGCGCAAAGTGATACATTTAACTCAGCAGTATGTTTTGTATTTAATTCATTGAAATGTAGATTGAGTATCCAAGTAAGGGCTGAGTTGCACAGAGGTTTAAAAATTATTTTTAAGCCCTTTTTTTCCTTTTGCAAGATGTTCTTTCTTTTCTATTGTTGTGGCAGTCTTGCAAACAAAGGAAATTATTCAGCAAACTGACTTTTTGACTAAGAATGGAACAGAAGTGCTCTCTTTAATATGCAAAAGAGAAGCTGCAAAAAGACAATGTCTTTGTCTGACGATGAAAAATGTCACTTGTAATAATAATTTTGAAAAGATAAGAAGATGTGAATTTTTGCTTTGTCAGAAGTATGTTTTAAGTAGAGCTATTCCTCTAATGTTCTGGTCAACTATCCTTATCCATTTGCATGTGTCTGAATGTTAAGCTGCCAACTACATTTAATCCAAATGGAAAAAAGCAACAGTTATTCATTAGTTTCATTTAACAGTAGAAACATTATTATGTTGAAAGTCAACTGCATCTGATACTCAGGTTATCTTCCACTATTCATGATAGTCTACACTAAGTGCCTCTGAAAAAGAAATAAAATAATTTTTCCCTTTTTTCCTGCTGTCATCTAGTTGATAGAACTACTTGTTCTTCATCAAGAGAAGGGTGATGCCACAGATGATAGCAAATTTCTTTAAATTAGATAACCTCACATCAGTGTAAGATGTAAATATGTGTTGTTTCTATACTCATGTAGAGGTTCAGATTTTGACAGTACAAAGTAAAGTACATTTTGTCTTTTTACAAAGAGAAATAAAAACTCTTCATTTAGAAAGTATAAAGCTTCTTTTATAATATATGAAGAAAATAGTAATTAATACTTTCTTTCAAGGCTTGAAATAAATTTTTATCCCATGGATACTAAACTTCACAGACTTGGGAGATATTTAGACATATTGCTACATGTTAAAAAAAAGTAATAATGTTAAAATTAACACCACCAGAATATATATTCTGAATTAGCACTCTATTGGAAAAGTTGTCTCTATATACATATTTTGGATTAGAGAAAATTCAATACAAAGTAAATACTTTTCTTTGAGCTTACTGATGCCCATACAGGAAGCAGAATATTATTTCTGTTTGTTCTCCTGTGTTTGGAGTCTTCTGGAAAGCAGCAGCTACTGGGGTCACTTAATTCCAGCTATGGCAGTATCTCTTTTTCTGTGGCAAGTTTTGTGTACAAGAACTTTGCTGTATTCAAACCCTGGCATTTCTTCACTCAAGTTCTCATGCTCATATAATAATTTTTACCATGCAGTATTTTTCTGTATATCCTGGTTAATTACTGTAGGATTACATGGATTGTCTCATGCTTTGTTGTTAATTATAGGGTCTGATAGGGAAAATTGAGGTTTTAAAATATTTTTATTACAGAGATTGTTTTTTTTTCCCCATCATGGAGAGCTACTTTGTGATGGGTATGAACTTTTAAACTGCAAGTCTCTAGACCCCTGTGGGTCTTTAATACTTTTGCTTTGGGAGGATTATTTGAGAATACCATTAAAAAATTATAATCACTGCTCTTCTCTTACCCACTGCGTGGATAATAGTCATGTAATACTCTATGTAATTGCAACAGATTATTGGGATTTGGAGGTAATCAAGATGATTCCATGATCAGTGTCTATTCCAAGTGGCAAATGTGATGCTGCCTTCACTGTTTCTTTTCAGAGATTTCTGTTGTGAGATACTACTTAATCAGAGATGAATTACATGTAAGAGAGAAAAGGCATTGAGGGACTGATAAATCAGCAGGGATGGCAGGCTGACAACATTTTCAGCACATAAAGATTTAGGAATTAAAAGATTTCTGTCAAAAGTTTAAATCTCCATCTCAGAGTGTGGCTTCAGTTATTCCTAAATTCTTTCTTAGATCAGTGGTGTTTTGGAGCCAAGGGTCCTCTTTTTCCTGTAATTAAATTTATCAGCAAAAGACAGTTTCAGCATGGTATTTGAAAAGCAAGGGGAAAGAATTGTGGAAAAGACAGTCTGTAGAGGCAGTACTAGAGCTGCCACAGCAGTTTTGTGCAGTTATAGATGTAGTTAATGTAATGAACCGAGCTGGTTTTATCTGAACCTGTGAGTTGGAAGTGGCTGAGGTCACTTGGTCTGTTCAGCCCTGGAGGAGACTGAGGGGAGCCCTCACTGCAGTTACAGCTTCTTTGTGAGGGCAAGAGGAGGGACAGGCACTGACCTCTCCTCTGTGGTGACAGTGACAGGACCCGAGGGAATTGCCTGAAGCTGTGTCAGGGCAGGTTTAAGGTGGATATCAGGAAGAGACTCTTCACCCAGAGGATGGTTGGACACGGGCTCAGGGTCCTCAGAGCAGTGGTCACAGCACCAGCCTGGCAGAGCTCAAGGGGTGTAATGGGTTGGCACCACTCAATTAGTGGCTTATCTTCACTTTCTTCTGCCTTCACTCAGAGTCAGGATTAAAACACAAAGGAGGTGGATTTTTCGTTCGGACTTGGTTGTTTATTAAATCTTATCTAAAGTACAAAGAGTTCTTCAGCACTTCTAGCTGCCAGCTAAGAGTGAACAAAATGGAGGTGAATCTAGCTAGTTACAAGGTCTTTTAAAGCTAAACACTCCAATTAAAAGCTAACACCTATATTATTTATACTTTTAACCCAATAACCCTGTGACCCACAGTGTAGCAGTAACCATCCAACCAAAAACTACTGCCTGAAAGCATGAAGAAGAAGGAAGAAGAAGGAACAGAAAGGAGAAAGAGACAATGCCCAAAAATCTCCATCTTGTCCCATACCTATTACTATATTCTAAAAACCCCGAATTCCAAACCCTTCATCATGTGACATTACACACTTCTATTCTAACTGCACACCAGCGATTCTAACTCCATCACTCAAATTTGGAAGCCTTACCCAAGCTCTCAAGTCAAGAGCAGTGTTCTCCTGGGGGTCAGTGTCAGTTCAAAACTCCCAGGCTTCTGGGTTCCAACATTGGAGCATTTGGACATTGCACTTCTTTGGGATGGTGCTGTGTGGGGCTGAGAATTAGATTTGGGTCCTTTTGAGTCCCTTCCAACTCAGGATATGGTATGGCTCTAGAATTGTATTTTATGAAGTAAATGAACTCTATTTGATGTAATTATTTAGTCAAGTAATTTAATTGATTGTAATAAAATCAGGTAAACTGAGCTTGGTAATTAAAATACATTCCAGAATTTCTTCCTGTGTGTAAGAATTCCTGGAATCTAGGAATGTACTAGGAATGTTAAAATGTAATTTTCTTATTAGTCCTTGTAATTAGATATTAAGGAAACAAAGGGGGAAAAAAGTTCTGCTTTGTAGCAGTGCATAATATCCCTCAGCCAGGGTGAAGTGACATAAACTGAATGTTTAAAAAATTGTTATTATTTCTGATAAATTTCCAGTAGAATAGGAGTGTCAGTGGAGTTAAAACAGTGTAGCTTTCGTGGTACACTAATTCCAGTAGACTTTTCATGTAAACAAACGAATTTATTTTTTGCTGTTTTAGAAATTAACTGAAAAGTGGCATCATGTATCATTTTAGATAATGTAAGTTTTGTGTGTTGCTCAGTATTTCTTTGTAATGTCTATTTAAAAGGCATTGTTATTCCGAATAGAACCGCTTTCATCCTCGTTTCATTCTTACCAGACTTAAAAAAACTTCTGTGAGGTTCCTGTTGCTAAAATTGTTCCTAGTTTTCTTGTTTGGGAAATGCAGCATTCTTTTCAGTTTTACATTGAAATTGAATTGAACTGTCATTTCAAGTTCGTGCGCGTTTGAACTTGTTGTCGCTCAGGGTTGTATCCTGGATGTTGATGCTTAAAGTGTTGAAGCACAGGTTGCTCATGTTGCAGGGGCTTGTAATTTGTCCTGGAGAGTGTGTAAACTTCCTGTACAACCAAGTGCAAGATGCAGGAGCAACAAACCCAAAGGAAGGAACATCGTAAGACTGGCAGAATAAAATGTGTTTAGCATAGTATGCTGAGAGATGTAGCCATCAGTAGTGGGCCAAGGTAAGAAGTCTGTGCTGCATGAGGAAAGGCAAAATATGAGTTTGAATGGAAGAGAGCAGCATCTTTATACAGAAAAGCTTCAGTTTTAATGTTACCTAAATGTAACTAAAAAATTAAAAGCATTGATATATGAGATGTGATTGTGTGTTTTGAGCTAAAAGGCTTCCTGATGTTTGTTTTGGCAAAATATGGAAGAAATAGGTGAATTTTTAGAAGGAAATGACATAGTTCAGTGATTTATATGGGAGAGAGAGGGAAGAATAAAGCAGTAATCAGAGAATATGTGTTTGGAATTCTGTCTTTTGATGTGTTCAATAAATTGTTTAGAGTTGATTGTCTATCACTGATATTTAGCATCAGCTAGTCAATTTTTGTTGTTCACTTGCTTTTGTTTTTTTTTTAATGGGAAAGCGTTCTAATAGTGATGCTCCCATATATAGTTAATGTTTGTGAAACAGTGCAGGTAGTCAGAAATTTAATGTTTTAAGTCAGAATTCTAAGGCAGCATTGGATGAACTATTACTCCCTGTTGGTGTAGCATTTTGTTTAGATAAAAAAGGTTCTATTCACTTCTTGCTTCTCGAACTACTCCAGCAAACAGAAAAATACTAATTATGTACTAATTCACAGATTGCTGTGAAACGTTGTGTTTTGAGTTTCCATTGTCAAAGTAAAGCTGTTTAGAAAGAGCATGAAATCTTAGGTAGCCTTCAAGTTCAGTTACTTTTAAAGAAGAGACAATCCCACGTAATTAGTAAATTAGTAAAAATAAATTTACATGTAAATGGATGCATAGGAACATACAGTCCCTACTCCTGTTGAGTAATCAGATCAAAGTATTTCACTTGTGAGCAGACTCAGGAGTAGAGGGATTTGTTTGGTGTTTTCTGTTACATGTAACATGGGTTGTCTGTGAGAAATAAATACATCCTGTTTGGAGATAAATAATTCAAGCATGGAGAAAAGGCAATGAATGCACAAATCTTGTTTTGTTCAGTAAACCTCCTCAGCTTTATGTTATGTTAATTAACATAGAAGAACTTAATATGTTAATTTTTTGTGCAAGTGGCTAAGTTAGAAAAAAGTGACAAGCAGCAGTGAATGGTATTTGGATGAAAATGTTTTGAACTGGACAGCACAGATTATTTTTGTGTCAAGATCAATGTCAAGATGTAACAGTGTAAAAAATGAATAACAGTAAATCATTCTTCTTCAGGACTAAATGCAAAACAATACAGTCCTGTATATTTAAAATAATTTAAAGGGCTAAAATATCTTAGCTGGAGTTGTAAAAAAACTTCCCAAACCCAATTTATCATTAAAAACAAGGTTGCATATTAAATTTCAATTTTTTTTGGTGCTAGGATACTAAAGGTAATTGGCATTTTTCAGATCATACCCCCTGGTTACGTGCTTTGTGTACAGAAGAGATAATATTGCATTTGTAAATGAATAATTGAAACATCACTAAGATAACTATGTGGCTTTGTACATTACTAGCTAAGTGAGCAGTATGATGTACAGTGTGAAAGCTCCAAAAATAATTAACTAGATATTAGATAAACTTTGGGGCTAGTTACATCTTAAAATATTAAATGCTTTTAAATTTCATATAAAAATGTTTCATCTTTTTGAAATGTCTGAGGATTTTTGTTGTTTTGGTGGTATATATTTGAAGATATCATTGTTTTCTGAAGAGTTTGAAACATCTTTTGGCAATGAAAAGTTATGTCATAACGAGGAAGTTATTATTTGAGAAAGAGCTGCTAATTTGATATTTAAGATGAAGAGATGGTAAGTTTCTGTGTTCTAATGCTTCTGATTCTAGTGATGATAACAAAAAAAATGGGATTAAAGTGTTGATAAGGTAATACTTCTGTAATGACTGAGTTTCTATGCCACTTCCATAGCCAGCAATTTAATTAGTCTTGATAACTTTGTAGAAACACTTTTGGTCTTTTGGTATTTCTAAAACTGCCTTATATTATAATGAATTTCAAACATAAATTCAGAATTCTATTGTTGTTTTTCTTAAGAAGCAAAAATAATTATGAAGTGTGTACAAGTAGGACCTTTGAATTTAAAGTATGACTTTGAGAAAATATTGCTTTTCTACTGGTTTCTGATAGTAGAAGAAAGCACTGGGAACCTCTAAGAGTTTTTAAAATGCTTTTCATGGTACAATTAATTCCCACACAACTCAGAATTTATTACAATATGTTTTGAATCAAAATAATTCTGCTGTTGAATGCAGCATAGATGTATTTTTTATGCAAAAAAGAACTTTAAGTTTTTTTCTGTCTATGAAGTGTACCTGGTTGACACTTAAGCTAAGAAACTACCTGAAGGATTAATGTGATGTGCAAAACCTGTATTCATAGATGGGAATCTGTATACATTGCATGTGGAAAATTGAAGTACATTCTTTTTCCCCTGGCTTTTTAATGGTAATACTTTGCAGGATTTCAGCTTGATAATTTACCTAATCTGTGAACAAGTATTCTAAGACTCTTTACATGAGTGCAAATTGATACAGAAATATAATTTTCAATCCTATGTTCACACTGAATTACATAAATAATTAATTAGTTTTTCTGCAGCTAAAGTTTCATTCTTTTTGCAAGGTATCAGCCAATGTTTCTTTTTCACTCCAGAAAAATGTCATCAGATACTGTGTTTCCATAGAGAACTATAAGGCTTTCAGACTTTTTTAACTGCTTAGTATCCAGGAAGTACTGGAGAAAAAACCCCCGAAGTATTCAGCTTTCAGTTCCTTTTAGGTTGTGGTTGACTTCCTTAAGCACATATTTTGATAGAACAAAGCAGTTTGATTGCTGAACAATGTAAGCACAAATAAAAATTTAAAAATTGCGATTTAAACCTACAGTTTTAAAAGATCAAATGTGACATATGTGAGAGTGTTTTTTTCCCTGAAGATGTTATGCAATTAATGTATCCTATTAAAAGGAGACTGTCACTGCCCTTTGTTGAGAATCATTCCATGACTGGAATTCAGTTAAATCTCCTCCTCAAAGCAGTGTGGACACTGAATTCAGACAAGGTTGCTTAGAGCAGCCTTCTCCAATAATAAAGCAATTATTCTCATAGTTCATCCAGAGGTCCCATGATCTTTATCTGCTTTCTGATCTGTCTTCTTTTTTGCTTTCTCATCACTTTCTGGCTTGTTCTGTGTACCCCAAATTGGTGTCACACCTTCTTTATATTTCACACTGACTTCCTCCCTGAGCATCATTAACCTGTGCCACCTTCTACTGCTCTTTCACTTCTGCTGCTCCCTGTGTTCTGGCGAATTGCAGTTCCCTCCTGCTGCCTTTTCTGCCACTGCCTCTGTGTTTGATAGGTGTAATGGCTGGAAGTTATTGAAAATGAAGATTTTTCTGTTCTGGGCCCAGTCTATAGTCTCATTTAGGTCAGGATCAATAATTCAGAGAAAACTGGGTGTTGTTCCAGTAGCCTCAGATATTCTCAGTTATCCATATGCAGCCTTGGAAGGGGTGGGAGCATGCCTACTGCCAGCAGAACTTTGGGAGATTTCATCTGTTAAGCTTTGAGGTCAAAAATTAATATATATGAACAGAGGCTTTTGTCAAATCTCAGAGTATTCCCATATGTATCAAGTGTCTGTTTACTCATGAAAATGGTAAAATAGACACCTGACAAACAATAAATGAATGCCTGACACATGCCAAATTTCATGATAATTAGAAAAAAAAATAGCTACCTTTCCTCTCTGTTGCAGAATTCTATGCACTTTTCTCACCTTGTTACCCCTCTTGATGCAGCAGGATATGTCATTTGAAGTTGCTGGCAAGTTCCTTTTCATGGGAAAATTTTCAGGGATGGTTTAGGCAAAATTTTACATGATCTCTTCTGGTCAGAGGTAAGAAGTAAAGCAATTGTCAGTTTTAGATAGGTCTGGATGTCTAGCTCAAAACACAAGTGCAAATCTGTCCAATTTGTTGTTCATGGTGGAAGGCACATTTCTTTGGATTTTTCTTTCTTTGTCAGATTTAAAAGACACCTGTATAATAATTTAGGAACAGCATCACAGTCACAAATGTTCCCTGTCATCCTGCAAAACGAACTGAGGAGTTTGTGGAACTGCATGTGTTTCTCAGTCAGTACTTTTACATAGATGTATGAGCCCAGATTTACAAAGGGCATATGTCGAATCTGAGAATGATTTCATTTGGAAGGCTCCTGGGAAAGTAATTTGCAGTTCAGTCCCCTGCACAAAGCAGGGATAACATTGAAGTTGGATTCTATAACTGATCTAGGCAATCTGTTCCAGTGATAAATTTCTCTCATTCTGGATTTTTCCCGCCTCATCTCCAATTGGAACTTTTCTTGTAGTTATTTTGGACTCTTGGGTCTTGTCCTTTTGTATTGCATCTCTGAGGATGCTGAGTCTGTTGCCAACTTTTCTTTAATCCCACTCCTTTTTAAATAGTGAAAGATGTTACCATGCAGCATTATAGTCCTAAAGTGAAGTACCAAGATCTTGGCAAACAGGATTTGTAAATCTGATAAAGCTTCGTAAATCTTCATTAAATAGAAAAAAAAAAATCAACCCCAAGAACAGAATTTATGGAGTTGAGTGCAGAGTCTTGCAAAGTCAGGAGGAAGAAAAGAGATATGTGATATCCCAGCTTTCATCCAGATTAATGCAGTTGTGTTCAGCTCTGAAAGATGTGCTGTCTGTGTGTAGTGGCCACAAAATCCACTCTTAAGAATTACTCTTCCTGTTTAGAATGCAGGTTTGAGACATAAATGAACCTATAATGTTTCTTAATTATCAATACGCTACTGATAAACCAGTTAACAGATTAATTAATGTGTTACATATCACTAGGAATCACAGTTCTGTGATGCTTTATATGGTTGTTAATTGAATGCAGTTATTGAGTTCTACACATTTTTCCTATAAATTGCACCCAAATATTATTGAATTGCAGAGTTATAAACTGCAAACTTTAACCTCTCACCCTACTTCATAATAAATTCGCAATCCTGTCACCATTTTAACTTCTTGCTTCAAGTGTTTTGGATTTAGACCTTGTGGAAAGTCCACTGGATTTCCTAAGGGAGCCTTAGGAATCCTTCCCTCTAACATCCTGGTAGCCTTTATTAATGAAGCAGCTCAGCTTCATTATAGTCTGTGGGCATCTTCACTCCTTTCAAAAGATCTGCACACTCTTGGTCTTGAACTGCCTTTCTAAGTTTTACTTCTTTCTCACATTTCTAGACTTTTATTTTTGCCGCTGTTCTATATCCCTTTCTCTGCCCACTCTCCTTTCAAATAAACAAACTGCCCTTTAAATGCTATTTCCCCATTGCTTCAATTTGCCACATCCATTTGCAGATTTTATATTTCTAAAACCTGCTGCTTGATAATCTCGGTCTTAAATGGTGTAATTGATATTGTTAGATGCTCGTGGATGTCAAAGATGCTACACCTTTCAAAGATCCCCAATACTGCTTTGCAGTTATCTGTTTAATAGCAATTGCATATTCTTTATTTTACATCTTCTCTAAGACATGTCAGTCCACTTTGGACTTTTTCCCCCTCTACCTGGTTTTAAGTGTGCTGTATCTCTATTCCACTTTCTATTAGCTCTTTCTTGGTCCATATGCAAGTGGACGTACATGGTTTTTCCTCACTCTGTTTTTTGCTCATTACCAGGGAGCAGGGTGGGCCAGCTGGTCCCTGAGGGAAGAGGAGCAGGTGCTGAACATAGCAAGGTGGACAGGGCAAGGGCTCAGTCCCTCCTCAGCAGCACTGTCTCAGAGCTGGCCCTGAGCAGAGGTAGCCAGGCCTCCAGAAGTTGGGGTGCTCTTAGCTCCTTTCCAGTGCTATCTCCCAGGTGTTCCATCAGAAATCATTGATTTTGGCAACTTCTGATGATCTCCCCATTCTCCTGCAGAGATTGTCTAGTCCTCCATCAGAACCTCTTGCTTGAAGTGTCAGACCCTCTCAGATTAGGACCAGATGCTTTTCTGTTCTTTGAAAAGATGGTTAAATATTAACTCAGATTTAAATGGTGGGGTTTTAGTTATTTAAATGGTGCGGGTTTAATTACATCTTGCATATATGTTTGCATCTTTCAAGGTGTTTTTTAGTGATCATTTCTGATAATATTACAACTTTGCAAACTTTACAAGGTTTTTAAAAATGTGTTTCTTTCTGTTTCTTTTAGTATCTCCAGAAGCAATTGGATTCCTGTCTGCAGTTGGGGTGTTCATTATTCTCATGTTGCTACTTTTCCTATATATTAATAAGAAGATGTGTATTGAAAATGTTAGTGGTTTCCCAGATCTCGATTCAGGATACACTACAAGAAGGAATTCACAAGATAAACTTTGTAAGTATCCAACATACAGTGTACTAAATTTAATTATAAGAATGCACATTTTAATAAGGATGTGGCAACACAATGACGTTGACTTTCCCTGTGACTGCAGTACCTGAAAGGAGCAAACCTTTGTATGCACAAGCCACAGAAATTCAACAGCTCTATAACCAAAGAGTTTGCATTTACTTTTGGGGAAATACGTCTCTTGCACTCTGACAATACTTTAAAACGTATTTTAAACATTCCATAATTTTGTATAATTAAATCTTTTCAGGTAAATTTGTGAATGGGATTTTCGCTCAGCCTGTTAAAACCCTTTGCCATACTTTTGGACAAAGTCTTGCTTTTAATCACCTGGAAAATAATTTTAAAGAATAATTTTAGTTATATCTGAGTAACACATTAATGAATATACAACAAGATCTTTAAGGATCATGTGAAATGAAAGAAATTATCTTGAAAAAGATATTGAGGGTTGGTGAAACAATCTCTTTCTAGTTTTGTACTGTGAAAATTGAACAGCCTTTGTCAGCTGACTTGAAAGAGACAGGCACCAGAGAACAGAATGTGAAATTGAAGAGGCCTTCTTCCCCTCTACCTCTCTAAAAGATGGAGCTAAATTTTTATTTTCAGTTTCCAGGAAACAAAAAAAAAAGTTCTCCCCAGAAATTGTCTGTCATACTGACTTTCAATTTTGCTACAAAACCAGTCTTGATATTCCAAAAAATCTTATCTTATGTAAAAGACAACAAATATTTTGGGGTGAAGAAGTCTCCATGATGTGTGTTGTGTTATGTTAAAGCTTGTTTTAGTGTGACATTGATAAAAATTTAAATGTCTCACAACTTCTTCTTCACAGGTTAGAATAAAAAAAAAAATCACCTCACACAGTTGTCTTGTTTTTGAAAAGAATGAATTTTATTATGGCTAGTTGATGCTGCAGTTGATGAAAGACTATGGTTTTGCTGGTTGATTGTGGCTTCATTTCAAGATATTTATTTAGCTGTTTTCTTATTATTTTCAATGATTATTGAACGAAAAGAGAAAAACTGCAACTTCCCCTGGTAAGTGTATTGATTTTTGAGGTAGCAAAGGCAAATAGCTCTGAAATTGAAGCTGGAGAAACAGATGATCAGTTTGTGAAACACAGGACCTCTCAGTATTAAGAGCTGTTGCTGAATAGGCTGGACAAATGGCGTTTTTTAGAAACCTTCACCAAAATCTGAGCCTTCCCTCTGTGTCTTCCCTGGTGGACACGCTCAGCAGTGCTGTGGATGACCTGGCCAGTGTTGTGGGCGAGGTTGGCTATTCTGTGGCTGACTCAGTGACAGAACAAGTAACGAGCATGATCAATGGCCTGCGGGCAGAAGATGAGAGCTCCAAAACGCAGAGTGATAAACCTGTGGAAGGCAGAGAGGAGCACACACCATCATTAACTCATTCTCAGGAAATTAATATGAAAACAAAGAGAGAACATAAAGAGACTCACAATTCTGATTCGTTAGATTTTGTAAAAAAAGGTACAAGTCAAGCTGGAGTATGTGACCATGTCTTGAACAAAAACCAGTTGAGAGGCACAGATCATAATAATCTTCTCAGTGATACAGAAGTACCTCAGGATTTGAAGACTGTAGGAGGACCTTTTAAAAGGGAAGTGGTAGGGGGAAATGAGTGTTTTGTAAATGACAAGTTCTTGAAGGATAGTAGCCTGAAAAGTAAAAAGCTTACAGTGGAGCAATCTATTGAGGAGCAAGAGAATTGTCTTTATGCAGTATCAGGTAATTTGAAGAATCATGAGCATAAAAAAATCAAACCACAGTCACCTGGAGTTGATTTTAGAGATTCTGATAAAGTGCACGGTATGAATGTTCCCCAAGACTTGGAAACAAAACAGAAGGAGAAATTATCAGACTCCAGCATGAAGAAGATGCACAATGACCATCCCAATTGCCTTAATGAAATCAAAGAAAAGAAATCTGAAGCCTTCTTAGAGAGAAAAAGAAGACCCATCTCAAAAGATGAAGACAGTGTGCCAGCTGCAATTGCAAATGAGGGTAAAAGAAAAAATTCAAAGAAATTAGAAAGAGAGCTATGTAATAAGAAGACAGCAGGAAAAGGTGAGGAGTCTGTCAGCAAACTGCATTCTTCAGCCTTTCCTGAAACTTAGGATATTTCCTACTTTTTTCACCTAATTTACACATTTAATAATAGGGTTTCCTGTGAGTGAAAGTAGGTTTGTTTCAGTGCTTCATTTTCTAATTATGTTGATATTTCTTGGAAGTTAATTACTTTCCAAAGTATTACTTAAAGGAACTGATTAATAAATGCCTTTTCTATGTTCTAACTTTATTCTTCCTCTATACAGTTTTTCTTGCCTTCTAAGCCTTGTGTGGTTTCTGCTGAAAACTATGAATTAATTAATACTGGAAATGAATACTTGTTCTGTGAAAGTGATTTTTTAATTTTCTTTTTAAAGCAATGCATAAGATGTGCTATGATGATAAAAATAACTTCTTTTGCATTTACATTACAGTAGATCTTCAGAATATTTCTGGGATACTTGAGATAGTGATTTCAAGCCACAGTGAGAAATGAGAAACTCAATAAGAAATGGCAATTAAGTCATTTTAAGTATAGAAAGAAGTGAATGAGGCTTGTTTTAAAGTTGAAGTCTTAAAAGAAAACCTGTGTTGTTGTTATGGATGCTTTGTGTGCCGTCTTCAACATCCAATCTTAGTGAGATAAGGGAATTGCAATAATAATTTGTAAGAAGTAAAACCTTGCAATTTTACATACTTTTACAGGCTGCATAGTAAATTTATAGAAAACAATACATGCTTTTCCAGAGGTGCTGATTCTGTAAAGAAATGAATTATTTCCTAATAGAAACCCATTTCTTTTTCTTCAGTTGTATGTGTTTTCCTTATCTGAAAATTTCAGTTATCTGCTTTGTTGAGTTTTGGTTTGGTTTTGTTTGGTTGTTTTTTTTTTTTAGTTTGAATTAGGAGTGTTTTCCATGTTTCTATGATTAACTATGATCTTATCTATTTCTTTACATAATAATATATTTGTAAGGTATATTCTCTCAAAAATGGCATTTAGGTCCCATAATAAGCAAATCAATAGCTTTCAATAGGTTAATAATTGCTCATGACCCATGAAATAAAGGAAAAGTTTTGCTAAGAACATAAATTCTCCTAGGCAAGTTTCCAAATAAGGTATAAAAATCAAATGAGAGGTGGCAAGAAAAGGCATAAAACTCTGAGTTGTTTTTTGGTTTTTTTAATGTACAGGAAGCTATTTTTTCCCAAGAAACTGAAACTCATCTGCTTTATAATTTAAAAAAATTGCATGGATAGCTTATGTTTAAACTTTGAGGAGGTTTTTAAGTCCTCTGAAGAGGTCTTGCTTCATGACTTATAATAATGGTATACATTCTCATTTTTTATTATAGGAACTGGAGAAAAATTTAAAAACTGCTACCATTGAGAACTTCTGGGTGCTTACAAAAGTCACTGTATTATTAGAGACATAATTTTAAACTCTTCTTTCAAACACATTGCTGCCGTGTTTTATACTATTCCAATCTTTATGAAGGCTGATTAATAAACCTGATTTCATATTTGTGAATACATTTCTTGTAACATTGAAGGATGCACCTAATACTATTGTCTAGCACTGTATTTTAGGCCTGGTATGCTCTGCTTTAATTATAGCTGTGGAAATCTGTAGAAGTTTCAACCCCTGGAGGGCTGTATGATATACAAAATTTTACTGTGTTCCTTTTTCTGTGCAGCCTCTTGCAATGAACGTTTTAGCCAGAATATATCCTACTTGGTGTGATATTTTCAGTAAATGATCACTGAAATTGAACTTGCTTTATAGCTATTCATAAATGGTTCTTCATGGGAATAACCATATCTGCTAGACTTGAATTAATAGTCTAGAGCTGAAAGATCTAGTTGCTCCTTAGAAGTCTTTTAGGGCACCATTTTTCCTACAAAAAGTAAATTAAATTGATGTGCACATTGTGTGTAGAGCTGGTAGCCCCATATCCAGTTAAGGTTTTCTGACAATTTCCATTTCAAGACCTTATTATGAGTTTCCTAAATGGTGTGCCAAATTTGAAAGACTTTTGAAGATACTAGGCATTCTTTCTGTCTGAGATCCTATTGTTTGGGTTTTTTTCTAAGTTATAGTTTAAAATCTTTAACTGTTTCCAAAAATAGGTTATGGGAAAAGCATGCTGGGTATTTGTGCAAAAACCAAAAATTTAGATTTCACCTCAGCTTAACAAAGATGCTATGGCACTTTTGTGTATTGGAATATGTGCTTGAAATGTGGGAGAACACTTCTCCCATGTCACAGGTGCCCATGTTCTATGAAAAAACACCTAGGTTTGACAAAGTTGTAAATTTTTGAGAAGTTTGCTTTTTGAAAAGACATGGTAAACACTTCTTATACTTTGCTTGTTAAATTCACTGACCATCCCATTTGCACTCATATGCTTCATTGGGGGGATTGAAGAATGGAGCAGGTCTTACCCTGCCTTTGATACTTATGATTATTGAGGGACACTGGGAGTTTGAACAATAGAATTGAGAATAAACATATTCTATGTGAGGACAGACACTTCCTGAGCAAATAGGAGCTGATGCACATGGTAGATTGGGATTTGAACTAGGAAGTGACAGCTGTGGAGAGAACTGATAACTTCATATGAAGGTGGAGAGACTAAAGGTGAAAGACCAAGGTTGCATAAGTAGTTGGCTAAGTGCAAGTAAAGTGAATTTGGGATTGAATAGCCCAAGAGAAAGAGGAAATTGCCATAAGAAACCAAAAGTGGGGCTTGGAGCAAGAACTTGGAGTATGGGACTGGGAGGCAGGATCTTGGCATAGGATTCTACTTGTGTAAATGTAACTTTCCAAAAGATTTCTTACCTAACTTGTAGTGGAGGTTTTTCTGTATGAGTACCAGGGAGAAAAAGACCTCTATGGGAAGCGATTCCTAAAAGTAGGAAGGATGGACCTCTGTAGTACTAAGGGGCAAACACTTGACTGTAAAAGAGGCCTAGATGGCTGTCATACATTGAGTTAATTTAATTTTAACTGACTGAATTTCAAATAAGCTGAATCTCTCTTTTATCAGGAATACCCAACCAGAGGAGTGAGACAGACTGGGCATGAAGACAGACACTAATGGGAGTGGAAATGCAGATCTGGAGCTGAGGGCCTAAAAGCAGGGAGGGGAAAAGCAGCTGTGTGTGGCTGGATAGCATGTTAGACAACATTCCCTCAGATTCAGGAGCTGAGAAACAGCATGACAGGCTCAAAGCTCTGCTAGTACTGGAAATGCACTGACACATCATATACCATAGGTTTGCTCTCAGAGTAGAGGCAATGCTGACTTCTGAGTTTACATGAACTCTAACTCCTGTTAGAGTCTGAGATCTACAGAACCTCTGCAAGGCGTGTTAAATTTGGGCAGAATTCATTTGAACTTTGGAAAAAGGGAGGAGGAAATTTTCCTTTTACAGATATAAAAAATCAGCTAATCTTTGATTTGTGGGAGGAAGTCATGCTTGAGATGTAGTTGGAAAACGTTGGCCACAGGAGTGAGCACTACAGAACTGCTATAAAATAATTAACTAGATAATTTTTTCCCATGTTATTTTTGCTGTTGCCAGATGTTTGCAGTAAAAATCTGCATTAATTTCAGTTATTGAACAAGGAGTTGTTTATTGTAAGTTAAATAAAATTGTGCATGCAAACATCTTCCACTAGCATTTTCCCATTTGTTATTGTGAGTTTAAGCACTACTGTCATAACTATCTAAAGATGATTTTGTTGTAGGCTTCTTTTTGTAAATCAGTTTCATTTCTATGCTATGCTACATACAGCAAAAATCAGCTGGGAATGCAGCATCAAGAGCTGCTCGCTTGATATGTTAGGTATCCAAATGTAATATTGCAGAAGTGTTGGATTTACTTCACATAAATTATTTTAAGCATTTGCCTACTTAATGAAGGGTTTCAAGAATGTCTATGTGCCGCCTTACATGAATTGATCTGTTTTCTGTTGAATAAGTGTCAGTATGGTTTTTTTGGGGCTTAATGATCTTTCAGGTCTTCTAGAAAATGAGAACAGCTCTCAGCAATTACAAAATCACAATGCTTGTAATTACAACAAGATATTTTAAATATATTACAGAAATTTTAATTGAAATGGCTGAAATATCTTCAATGATAACCTCTTATGGTTATTTTCTTGTCTTCTATTTTGAGCTGTAGTCGATTTGCTTTATTTTATTCAAACAGACAATTCTTATATGAGTAAAGACCAGCATGGTTCATCATCTGAGAGTGAAGATGAAGCACTGGGTAAATATCATGAGGCCTTGTCTAGAACCCAGAGTTCCAGGCTGCCAGTGGTGGATGGCAGACAGCAAAAAAACTATATGTGGGAAACCAGACAAAAATATAGTCCCCTGTCTGCAGAATATGATGGATACAGTAGTGAAGCCTCAATAGATGAAGGTAAGAGTGATTTAAAAGCCTTCCTTTTATTCCAAATTTCAGAATTGTGTTCTGGATAAGTAATTCCAAGACAAGAGCAGCTTGGCTAGCAAATAGTCAATGTCTGCAAGAAACATCCAGACACCTCTTATATTAGTGCATGCTCAAAAAAAGCACACACTTGTATACATTCTTCCAGAAATAGTACAAGTGATACAATATCTTGTTATATTAAGTTTCATTTAATTTTATCATTATTCATTTCATTTTTGGGGCAATTTAAGCTGTTTTGATTTAGAAAGGAAACATGGCAACTCTTGTTGAATTTGTGGTATAAATACGAAGAAGACGTGCTTTTCCAGTGTTGATAAGCTGTTCTAACAGCAAAGTAAATGGAATTGGTTATTGGCTACAGTGCATATGGTCATTGCAGTGTGCATTTCTGGAATGTTCTGTATCTTTTCTTCTCTTGAAATGACAGAAAGAAATTACTACAAAGATTAGATTAATGTATTTTTCCATGGTGCTAAAAGTTGGATTTAAACAGTGGATGTTTTCTTACATGCTATACATGTCTTGATTTTAAGTTGGGGTGACAGCTTGATGTAGAAGCTGAGAATTCTGCTGTCAATATTTTGTCAATATACTTTTTGTATTTGAAAATAGTTGTGTGAGAACTGTGGCTGTAGCCAGTTTCAAGCATGAAAAGTGAACTTTTCTGAGAGTTAGATAAAAGTCAGATTCTGGTACAGGTGCTGGATTACAATAAGGTATTTTTGGTCTTCCTTTAAGTTAAAAGGCAAAAGTCTTTTAGCTGTTTGATATTTTCTAATAAAAAGTGGATACATGTAATTAAAAGATATTTCACCTTAAATGTCATATACAGTCCAGAGGGGCTTGAAAAAATTTAGAATTTCTACAATTTGATATAATTAAATTATATAAAAGTCTATTTACTGTTCAAATTTGAAATTAGTACATGGTCATTCATGATTCCAAGCTAAGACATGAAGGACATGAAAGCCGTATTTCAAGTAAATTGCAGAGTTAAAGGATTCTCTTTTGATCATCAGAAAATTAGTTTCTTTCCTTTGCTGTTAAATTGTAGGAAGGCAGGTAGTCTGAGTTCCAGCAAATAGTGAAGGAGATGCAGAAGTGAGGTCAGGTGATAAAAACTGATCCTTGAACACTATGATGGAGAAGGAATAGGGACAGTAAAAGCATATTTGGTTTTGATGTCTACTGAGATCTCTCAAGTGTTGGTGGGAGAATATGAAACGTAAGATACTCAGAGTTTTTTATGGCATCTTCACTGTTGGGAAAGAATGATAATGCAGATTAACAGAAGATGGGAAAATTATTAGCAAATAATACCAGATATGAATTATACAAGAATTACACAGGAAGACTCCTTTCAGATATCTAGAATAAGATATTTCTCTCTCTACAGACTACTGGGGCTAGTTGTTGAAATAGCCATAGTTATACATTATTCCTCTTCTTACTTTGTAATTGCTCAGATTTTTTTATCCAATCTAGTTAATCTTCTCAGTGAAATGTCCCAAGCTTTTAACTTTGGCCCTATAGGATTTAAGCTTCAAAGGCATTGTGCTAGCCTGTATCCAATTTTTTTTGCTTTTAAATTTTTATGATTGTGTTTATCATCCTTTTAATTCATCAGAATTCTTAGTTACTAATTTTTATCTGGGGAATGATAGTTTCCAGTCTGGAAATTTGTATCAGGATTACAATCTAAGACAAAATAACCTTTTCTGGCAAGTCCAAACATTGCGTCCGGAAAGTTACAGTTGTTACCCCCTCCTTGATTTTTGTTATTCTTCTGTTGCTAAATATATCTGTCACCAGGTGCTATTCCTTTTCAATGCTCTCTCCATTCTGGAAGCAGGCTGGATATAAATGTAATTTTTAAGTTTATTGTAATGAAAGAACATTCAGGATTTAGAAGCAAAAAAACTTCTGAAACAAAAGCTATCAAAACATTCTAACCTAAAAACTTAAATTTTTTAACCACATACTTGTACTTGCACGAAAACTTTAATAATGTCAGTATTTTACTTCTGCTGCTGCTTATGAGAGCATTCTCTTCCCACATTTTACAAGGAATGAAGAATAAACCATTATTTTTTTGAGAGCCTGCAGGCATTGTACACTGTATGCTTGGTAAAATGCTTGCAAATTAGGCTGAGGAGTTTGTCTCATTTTATTAGTCCATTATTCTCAACAAAATTATGTTCAATACTATTAAAAAAAAGTTTTGGACATGGTAGCAGATTAACAACCTAACATTTTTCACTTCTCAGTGACCTGAAGGTGGCATACTGGAATAATTAGTGTTAGTGCTTTTTATGTTCTTGCTAAATTACTTCAAAGAATCTTTGCACAATGATAAAAACGTTTTAGAATAGAGGAAGAGACAGTATATGCCTTATGTGATGATCATTACAGAGGGAAAGCTACCCAACATAGAACTTTGATGAAAAGAGGTGAAAACCTCATGAAGAAGGCCTGCAATCAGAAATAAAGGAGAGATTATTACCACCAAGCTGTTCATATGTGTTCAGAGAAGCAGATCACTTAACAGATGATGTTAAAAAGCTATGATTCTGAGAGGGAAGCATCAGCATTCCAGATGTTTCAGTGTGATTTTTAAAAATACAAAACTTGACTGTTCCTTAAACTTGGAAAAATATCTATAGAAGACTTGATGCCATAGGAATGCTGAATTTTTTTATTAAATACTTGGCTTTTGTGGACATTGAACTACTTGTTATGAAAAGTGTAAAGACAGATAATAGAACCATTTCTTGACTCTGTTGTGGAACAAGCAGTGTGTTCCTGTGTGCTTTGTTTAATATGAGAAAAAATTGTCAGTGCATTTGACTTTGTGTGCTTCTGTTTTCTCACATGTGGTTTATCATTTCTACTTCTAAGTCTTTAACATTTTGGCTGTGCTTCCGTTGTAAGGCACTGATCAGTCCATATGTTGTGCATGTAACACTTGATAGTGTTAAAGTGAAGTGAGGAGAGGGCAGAATTAATTTAATTTTTGTCTCACCACTGTTTTTCTCCTGCTCCTTGCCAGTAAAGCAGCCCCTGATCATTAAGAATAAGGGCAAGGGGGAGTGGTATTAAGGAGATCTGGAAGAGCTACTGAAACACAGTAGGTTTAGATTAGGTATTAGGAAAAAAAATTCTTTTCTGTGAGGGTAGCAAGGTGCTGGAATGGGTTGTCCAGAGAAGCTGTGGATGCCTCATCTCTAGCAGTGTTCCAGGCCAGCTTGGGTGGATTTCTGAGCAACTGGGTCTGGTGGAAAGTGTCTCTGTCCAGGGCAGAGAGGTTGGAATGAGTTTGTCTGTAAGGCCCTTTCCAACACAAACCATTTCATGATTCCATGACTCTGTGCATTCCATCAGAGATTGAGTAGTACGAGTAATGAAAATGATATTTAATTCTCAGTAAATTTTCAATTTCTCTGCTGAATTTTCTCTTCAGCAGCTAATCTCTCTCACGTGTTCTATTTTGCAGTGGTGAGCTGTGTGTTTTCAAAGGAGTCAAGAAACAGTTTTGCTGATAACTGTTTACTCTGAACTTCTCTTTTTAACTTCATTTGTTTAGATGTGTGTGTACTTAACTCTGCATACACAAATTTAACAAAGAGACAAAAATATAATCTTGTTTTTATTAATACACCCTGTATGTTTTGCTTGCCTTGCTAAAAATGTGTTAAGTAGGAATATGTTTGCATAATTCAGACCACCAAAATGTCTGAACATACTATTTTAAGGTGTGCTTATTATCAATTCTGTACTTAGTTTATTACATCCATTTTCTGGCTGCATGCCTCTAAAAGCATCATATTCTGAAGCCTGCAAAATTGTGTTGTATGTTTTCATAGCATTCTTTTCTCCTCTAGATGGCCATATTAATCTTTCTTTTCAGCATATTTGTATAGAACTCACATGGAATTTTGTATACTGTTTTTAATACTGAAATGAAGAAAGCTGTATGATCTGCAGGCTTTGTTGGTGTATTTTCATGATGGAATGTTCTAGTACCACTTTTGGTAATTCTTTGCAATTCAGTGGTTCAAATTTTCATTCACAAATACCTGCTTATGGCCAGTGTCTGATGTACTTCATACATTTGTATTGCACATTTGATGCGTTTAGATTTTTGCATGTTTTACATATAGATACACAAAATGAAACATAAATTACTACTGTGTGTGGATGCAAGTATTTCTATAGACTGTAAGCCATTGTACATATAAAACTTTCACAGTGAACTCCTCATGGACAGGCTTAATTCCAGAGTATCACTAAAGGAAAACCTAATTCAATAGAAAATCAAGTTGATGACAAATATCAACATTAAAAGTCAAGTGGTACAAAGGTTTACACCTGAAATTTTCAACTCTTGCAAAAAAGACCAAAAGTTTTTAACCTAAGAAAAACTACAGGATATGTGGCTCAATCTCTGTGCTTAGGTCCAGAGTTCCAGGGTCAGCTTGAAATTTGAAACCTTAATTTTGTCAATAATATTATTTTTGTACTTTGTAAAATTATCCAGAAAAGTATGGATACTTACTGAAGTGACCTCTTTTTCCTTTTTTCCTGTTTTCCAGACAAAACTTGGTTTTAGGTTTTATAATGTATATCCTACTTCTTATATTATTTCCTACCATTTCAGTGTTGAATATGTAGTACTGTCTTTATGTCCTCCAACTATTTGTGATATTTTGGAAAAAGGAATTAATATAGATTGTAATAGTACACATTTGTTTCAGAAAATAAATAATAAAAAAGTGAGGGAGGGGGAAGCAAGCAAAACCAGTGCCCTGAGTTATTTCTGCTAACAAGGAATTTATGGATTGAAATAGACATCTAAATAAGGAAGTGCAAAAATTTTATATTAAAAATTGACATTAAATTAAAATTGGAAATCTTTGTATTTCATAGTAGAAATAGTTTTTAATATCTATATTAGGATCTTATATGGACCATGCCTTCTTAATAACTTGAATTTCTAAAAAACGTACAGTATTATATTGGATTGGCCTCTTTGTCTCCAGTAGTGGCTGCTTCCTCAGCTTTGAAAAGTCAGGCATTATACTGTCGTTGTGTTTTTAGTATCTCCATAAGCTTCACAGGCAATGTGTTTTCTCTAAGGAAACGGTCGCCTAAATTCCTAAAAGCTGAAGTTTTTAAACTTTGAAATGTTAGGATAAATATATTGAAATTACAGTTTTGCAGGCAGATGTCAAAAACTATAGATGGTTCTTTTCTTTTGAAATCAAGATTCTCTGAATCCCCTGAGATGAGATAGGTAGAAGAGGAGAAGAAAACAGTTTGGGTTTTTTCATTGTTAATTTCTTATTAATTTCTTAATGCTTAAAGCATTACCTCTTTAACAGCTGTGCAAAATTCCTGATTAGGAATAAGCAAGGAGAATTGATCTCATTTTGAGGCAAAGTAAGTCACATCATGAAGGAAAAAGGAGTAGGTTCACTTGCTTATTTAGCATACTTAGATGTACTTTATTTAGCTATAGTTTACCAGTTCAGTACAACCACAGGTTCCATCTCCAGCCTGTTTTAAAATCTTTTTCTAACTTCTCAGTTGTAAAGCCCCTTGGCTGAAGACATGTTATTTCTGAGATTGGCCCAAGTGCCTTACATTTCACAAGGTTTTTTTGAAACATATGGAAGCACTAAAAGACTGCAGTGAGAAAACATAAGTTCTCTTAAATGAGAATCTGCTGCTCTTGCAGGCATATGCTACTGGATTTTATCCATCTTTTCCATATTGTGAAGGTAGAATATGGTTATTTTTGAAGTTTATCTTCTCCCCTTCTATTCTTCTCTAGGCTTTTGGCACTTTATGTTGATGTGTCTGTGGACATATGTTTGCCTTGTTCCTCAGTGTCAATCTTTGCACGTGAAGGCGACTGTTCTTCTGGAATCTCTTGGATCTAATTCTTTATGCGGCTTTTTGTCTTTTCTTTCTCTCTTGTTAGTTTTAGTGTCTCAGGAAAAGTCTCCTCACTGAATTACTTAAAGTATATATAGAGATTTCCTCTCTGTATCTTTCCAATGTAAACACTAAAAGCTCTTTCACAAGCATCTCAGAAGTGGTATAGAGGTGAATCTCCCCAGTCTGTTTAAGCAACTTGGCAAGTTTTCATTAGTAAATACATTCTGTGAAGGAGGATCCTACTTCTTCAGACTTACCAAAGTGAGGTGAAAGCCTTTGGACAGGCTGAGAGAGGAACAATGGATCACTCAGTGAATTCCATGAGAACCATATTTTTTGCAGTTTAGTTTCTGTCACTACTCCTTGCTTGTAAGTAGATCTATTTTCAAGCCTAGTGTGAATGAAAACTTACTGTTTTAAATTATAGAGTGAGGGCCTCTGTATGGCTGTATTATGTTCAGCAAAATAAGTCCACAAAGTTCTCTCAGAATTAGTCTCCCTGTAAATTTCAGATACTAAGAATTACAGGCAAAAAAGATGTGTGACATGGAAAAGAACTGTGTACTGGTATTCACACTGGAGGACTGAAAGCTCAGTTGAATACTCATAGTTATTTCTCTTTTTCCTTTAATGGGCCTTAAAAATATAAATAAATTCAATGAAAAGAGTATTTAGAAAGAAGGTGGCTACCCACTTTTTTCTGATGTATCTTTATCAGATTACCTGTGAGATTTCTCTGGTGTAACACCTATTGGAAGTAAATACTCTTTTTGTCCTGCAACTTTGAATAGACTTAGAGCTTCAAATAATACATTCAAGGTACTTTGAAAGGGTCTTTATTGAAGAGATTTATGACAAGTTTTAAGACACCTTCAGACCAGTATTTCTAAATGCTTCAGAGAGTATTTTGATGTCTGAGTTATGTTGCAGCTCTGAATTCTCCAGATATTCATACTCGTGTATTTTATCTGGTAGTATTTGTGTACTGTCAATTGATATTTTTGATGTACTTCTTGGAGATTTTGGGGGATTTTTTAGTTAAGTATTTCTTCAATTGGTCTAGCTTACTTATTCTTGTTTTTCTATTATGTGGGCATCTACCCCTGACATTTTTTTATTCTAGGAGTAATTAAAAATCTTCCTGTAGTACAGGAGAGTGCAGTGATGCAATACTAATGATACGAAGTTCTGGTTCCTGATCATGTGTGTCTGCCTCCTCTAGTTAATTGAAAAGTCTTCATTGGCTCCAAGCCCTTAACAATTGAAGAATGACGGTATCTTGTGATTTTGAAGCTTCTGGGGAGTGTGGCTGTCAAATCCATTGCTATATCAAGGGAATATTTAAGGATAGTTGTGTAAAAAAGATACTTTGCAATTCAAAGACCTGCAGAATAGTGTCTAGGACTAACCTGATTTGCAATGCTTTCTACTTATGTCTGTGATGCTGTGGGTTTGGGTTTTCTTGTGGTTTTTCTTTAGTCAGATTTTTGCTTGGGGTTTAGTGGAATATTTTTGAGTTCCAAAGTAGCTTCCTAGTGCATTGTGACAGACCTCTATTGTTCTTCTGTAATAGTGGAAGACAGTTCTCTTAAGTGCTTGAAATTATGATGTGTGTTTCCACAAAATATACTCAACTGAGCATTGCAGAGACTAAGGTGATTTAAAGATTAACTCTTGCTCTGTCTTTATTCAGTTTTGCAGAATTCATATTTTTTTCCTTTCCAAGGAAGTGTAATGCTTTGTCTTGTGAGAAGTTCCTGATAGAAAGGAACTTTTCTTGTAAGTAATCGGGCTATGATCATGTTAGGTTAGCTTCTTTATGTGTATGAATAGCAGACATGCATAATGTTTACAAATTCTTGAGTCCTAGAATAGACTGAATTCACAGATGGGGGTAGAAAGTACGTGTGCAGTATTACTCATGTAATTTTCTTGAGGAATATTATGGAGGAGGCAAGACATAAACAGGGGATTTAAATGCAAAGGAGATCCATGCCTGAGTTGAAACACAGTTTGGAAGAGAATGGATTTGTATTGAGGACTTGTGAGTTTGAAAGCCAGATAAATGGTATCAAAGTTGTGCACAGTCTTTTCAACCAAAGGAAGCATATGAAAGTGATTGATAGAAGGAATTTGGATGATTCTGAAATCATGGGTTTACCCTGTGATGAGCAGCGGAGATGCTGGGAAAAAAAAGATTCCGTTAAAATGTGCACATCATCTACTGCTGAGAGAAGAAACCTAGTAACAAAACTCAGGGATGATGACAAGATTTTCCACAGAAAAATTCCTTTTCCAGCTAGACCAACTCCAAAGAGGAGGAAAAACTGTCTTCCAATGGGAAAGGGCTTTTTTTCAAGATCTGCAATAGTGAGCAATCACTCAAATTATGTGCCTTCTGCCAGCATCTTAAAGTCTTTGAAGAAATACCCTTCGCATTGATGTGTAGGCTTTGAAGAAAGTCACCCTTAGCAATGTGATATCTCTGAAGTGATGTAAATCATACATTAATGATAACAGGGAAGTTTCCATTTTATTGTAAACTTACTTTTTAAATAGCTGTTTTATCAATTTGAATCTGGAATTTATGGGAAGATCATTAACTTGGAAAAGTTCAGACTGAAATAGTGACTGAAATAGTTCATATTTAAAATAGAACTCTACATTCATAGAACGTAGAACTGCTTAGTGATGTAGACACAAGAGATAGTACTGTATCAGCAGTAAAGATAATTTCCTTGATGAACCAAGTGCTTTTGCTGATTCTGGGGGTTCATGCCTCTATCATGGAAGGAGTGACTAAGAAAAAATACTGAACAGTAGACTGGAAATCTCTGTGTAGACATTATTAGGTACATTGGAAAAAGGGATTTTACCCAGTACTCTACTTACCTCCTGAGAATAGTCATGCTACTTGATTAGCACAATGGAGCAGTTTAGGTAAATATGAGAACTGAAAACTAGAACAACTTTCATAGAATGGAATCATAGAATGTTTTGGGTTGGAAGGGACCTTAAAGATCACCTTGGTCCAAACCCCTGCCATGGGCAGGGATTCCACCCACTAGGTCAGGTTGCCCAAGGCCCCATCCAACCTGACCTTGAACTTTACATAAGAATATTACAAAAGAATGGCTTACCAATTCTTCTTCCATAGCAGCTGTAGATAAATGTGGATAATTTTTTCTTACCTTTAAAGGTTAAAACCAAAGGGTTTTTAACTCTAGTCTGAAACTAAAGTTTGCCTCCCAGTTGTACCTTTTCCCTGTAGGTTAAGGACCGGTTGCCATTTGGACTGTTTGTTTATATTCTGAGCACATTACATTTTAACCTTCTCCTTCGTAAGAGAAGAACATTAGGGGGTTTTGTAACTGAACTCTTTTTCTGTTTTGTTGCCTAATGTAGATTATTTTCCTTATGCATATGTATCAGTTTCATAGACATGCTATAGCTATCTTGTAAGTATTCTCTTGGAATGGTTTAATGAATATTTTGTCCTTACACAAGTTGAACAATGTTACCATTTTAATCTGATAATTGGTATTTTATTGTAAAGATAACTATTTTCATAGCTACTTTGCATATGTTATTGGAGACTATATTGTATCCAATAATATAAACAACAACAATATAAAATTGTGTCTGTAGCTTCTGTGAAGGCAAAGATCTGTAATTTGTTTTCTTACAAAATAAGTTGTTATTTTCTATTTGGAACACTTCTGTCTTATAAAGTTATCCTAAATTTTAGGAATTATTGGAATGTTTTCCTTGGGGAAAGGGGTAAGCATGATATGTTATCCAACTTGAAGTAATTTTTTCGGTTTGTGTCTTTTAAGTTTGGAGCGAGCTTTTGGTTTTGGTTTTTTTGGGGATGGGGTTGTTTTTTTGAAATTACCTCTCCTCCACAGTATTTACAAGCTGGAAATAGATCCTTAGCTAATGTCATTGCCATGCTTCTGGTCATTTTGGAGCAGCTGAAGATTATCTGCTATGAAGGAATCATGATCTCATGAAAGCACATAGGAAAACTTAAAGGGAAAATTATTTTATTATGGAAATTCTGATTCTGGTACTTTGAGAGAAGTTAGTAGACATGCTTAACAGGATATAAGATTTTCTGTGTGGTCACCTATGCCCAATTCAATTAAAGCTTGATCTTTAAATTTGTAAATAGGAAATCTTGCTGCATTCACCTTCTCACCACTTAGTAGTTAAGCAGTATGTGTTTTTATGTATTTACCTGTACAATTTGCTTAAAAAAAAATACTAATGTCTTAGCTCTCTATTTTGACCTTTGGTTTTAGTCTTGTTGAACCATTCTAAATTTTGTCCTTAAAAGTATTTTGTAAAAGATTTTCAATTATCATTATTTCCTAATTGTTTTAATTTTTAAAGAAGTTTTATTACATTCCTTTGCAAATATATCAATTTGTCAGATAAAGGTTAAAAATTAGATAGATTTTATTCATGTTAAAGTCACACCCAGCTTATTTAAAGGCAGCTTTGACTTAGAGTTGCAAGCCTGAGGATATTGATTTGAATTATGCATGACTGTCTGGTATGCAGTTCCATTAGCCTGCTGGATGGATAATGTAAACATGTTCAGAATTTTAAGTATCCGATATGAGCGGCAGGTTAAAAATAGAGCTGATAAGAGCATGTGTATCTGAAAAATCCAAATCTTGGAGAATGAAACTACAAAAGGTTCATGTCTTCAAGAGGCTGACTTCAGGTGTGAATTTCTTTCCTTTGAAACTGCCCAGCCCGAACAAGTACAGCTGATGTGTGTGATTTGAACAGGTGACACGGTTGCTGTTGGCTGCTGCAAAGCACTGACATCTGTACCAGAAAACACACTTGCAACCTAAAGGCCAACTCTGCAACTTTTGGTGAAAATAGAGGGGTTATATCTGTTCTGGTTTAAATTGGTCAAGATTTACTCTAGGGATCTTCAAGGAAGATATGATTTGTGATGGTATTTGATTTTGCTCAAACTTTCTGTGGCTTTCTGTTCGTGGTTATCTCTGGTCAGTTGTTTGGTTATCCCTGTGTTTTGCTCAGTCAGTAGTTTGGTAGTAGAAATAATGACTTCTGAAACTTGGTTTTTGAATCCTCAGCACTGTGCTAGTAGGATTTAAAAATAGTATCTTTTTAGAATTTTGCCCAAGTTCCTGTGAATTTCAATAGAAGAAGATTCACTACTCTGGAATGAAAAGTACGTCATCTGTGTTACATTTTATAAAGATTTATTGTATTTTCAAGTGTTTCTGTTGCATCTGTAGCATTTGCTGCAATTTGATGAATTAAATGAAAAAAAATGCTATTGCACTTAATTTCGGCGTCTGAAGGATACAAACCAGAAAACTAGTCTAATTTTGCATTCATTTTTTCCCACCTTCTCAAAACTCTTTTGCTTGGAATCCTTTGTATTTGGCTTTGTTAAAAGCTATACATAATGCCAGAATGGAACTATTTTTAGACTATAAAAATGAGAGAGAATAATGATGTCTTTTCCTTGGACTTTACAATTTTCGTTTACTTACAGTTTAATATAGCAATAATCCCATGAAAATTTGCAAGTATACGTATGACTTAAAAGCTGTTCTTGATGAAGTTGATTATACTGCTCTGATAATTTTTTTTCTTTTTCTCTAAACTCCTGGTTGATGAATTGTATATCCATGCAAAAATTTGGCCGTTGGATAATTCTTGGGAAGTACTGGTAAAATTTGAAAAGGTGCTTTGTGTCGATGTTCACTTTCCCTCTTAACTGAGGAACAGTTAATCTATGTTAAGAGACAGGCATCTAATGCTGTCCTTCAGAGAAGCTCATCATCCTGCTATTTGATAATAGCTGTTATCTCAACTGTTTTCAGAGTGAAATTCCTTTCACTGGCAATAAGAAGCACTCCTCTCCACCAGCTGCTTGTCCTGGTGCCATTTCTTTCCTATTAAGAGGAGGCACTTTAGAAGAAGAAAATCTTTTGAAAAATAGCAACAGTAGTTGTCATAAGGGTTAAAGGCAATCTGTTGGCCACAGAAGTCTAGGGAACTACAGTGGCAATTTCCAGAGAACTTCAATATCTTAAAAAGGAAGAACTGTAGAGGGATGGTAACAATGGTAGTGATTTCTTAAAAGAAGACTACTTTGCACTTTAACTCTTCTCAGAGGGGACTTGGGGAATCTTTTGTGTGTTTTTGTGCCCAGTGAAGATAATCCAGGAGAATATTATACAGAGGAGAAACAATAGCATGTGTGAATTTAATAGCCTGAGTACTGAGCCATTCTGTAAATATCTCCACTGTTCCAGGTGCTCTTTTTTTTGTAAGTGGTTCTGACAGAAAAATGCAGAACTGTAATATTTTGGTAGCACAGACGACTTAGCATAAATGCCACAATGTAGCAGTCAATTTTGAGTTCCTTTTCCTTGTTCTCTAGCTTTCAGTCGTTTTTAAAAGAAATTTTCAGGGGACAAAAGAAAAGAAGTGAGATTTAATTCTAGTTCAAAGTTCACAGTAAAAATATTATGTGGCTTTTTTTGTCCCCAAAAGGAACTATGAGACAGTTAGAAGTTAAATTTAAAGGTTAAAAGAAATCCAGGGAAATATAAGTCTAGCCTACAATGACGCTGACAAAAATGAAAATATTTAATATTTCTTTACTTCCTAAAGTAAAGAACTTTGTGGAAAACTTGCAGAATGATGCATTTATTCCATAACACAAGCAAGGGAAAGAGTCTGGGGTTTATGCATCAGTGTCTCTGGCTCAGATATTGTACTTCAAATTCTTTGTGTTTTAAAGCAGGGTTGAGCCTACGGATGTGAAGAAACCAAATACTTTTTTGTTGAATGTTTTCTTGTAATACTTAGAGCAGCTTAGATAACTAAGGGAGAGAGGCAAGAGTGGCATTTGTCTACTCAATTTTCACTTTCTTGCTCTTAGTTGCCATCATGACACTCATTTATGCAGTTGATGTCTTCCCAATGATTTAATGCATTGGAAGTTGGGAGACAGTTCTGAGTCTCTATCAAGTTCGTGTTGCAATAATTTGTTTTTCCTTCTGGTTATTCCGCTTTACTTTTCACACATAAATTCAGATTATGCTATCAGCACTTGGTTTTTGAATACTGTGTAATTTTGCTGTCTCAGTGAGAGTCTTTTGTTTTTAAAAAGAGGTCAGAATACAAAAAGCATAATGGGAAAAATCTGTTTAACTGCCCTCTTCTACACTGAATAAGTACAAATTATTCCCAGCTTGTTGGAAAGCAATCTGCACTTGAAAATGTCCATAAGAAAGTGGTATAAAGAGGGAGTTTAGGGGAGTTCTATTTACTCTAGTTTATGCATAATCTCAGAGTTGCATGCAATGTTTCTGTGACTCCTTTCAGAAATGCTCATCGAGATTTGCCGTGTTTTACGTCTTCTGTGGATATATTGATGTAGAAACACTTAAACTCTGCCAGCTCAAAATAAGCAGCAAACTCAGAATGATTGTGTACTCCCATTTTCATTTCAACACTGTTTCAGTGTTGGTCAGATTAAATTAATTTAAGTCTGTACCTTTTTTTCCTTTTGTTTTCCTTGAGCAAAATTCCTGGATTTCAGACAGAAAAGAACCTGCTTGTTTATTTCATTACAAATGGTAGTATATGGCATACTTGAATTTTTTTTTTTTGGGGGGGGATGGGGGGAGAGAGGAAGACAAACACTTGAAGGGGTTAGATATTCAACCTGTATAGATGGCTTAGATTCCTACTGTGCCAGTTTTCTGGTGTTCGATAAGGCACACAAAGCAGTTGTGGGAGAAGGCATATCACTTGTATCCATGGTAACTCGAAAGATACTTTGGAACTCAAAAGGATGGAATAAGCCAGAGTAATAGGTCTCATTATAAGGGCAAAATACATAAAAGGTTCAGGCATATGCTTTTAATTAGTTGCCAAAAATAGCTGGAATCGGGGATGATGCAATGAAACAATAATTCATGGTGTTAGAAATGAGCAACACTTGAAATCTAAAAGATGTGCTCAGATGAAAGGCTTTATCTTACCATCTTATGGGTATTCAGTCTGTGAATACTAATAGATTTGCAATGGTTTCTTAATCATGCTTAGGACATGAGAGTGCACACTGATAAAAGCTCCTGCAAGTCTCATATCACTGTAAGTTTTTGAAGTTCCACAGTGATGGTAATTCTCGTGGCTGTGATGCATCTTCTTATGAATAGTATGTGCAAAGCATTCTCTCCTGTCTCACAAGGGCGCTGCTGGAAAAGTAAATGTAATGTGTGCTTCTATGTAGGGACAACAAACAAGTAGTTGAAAATGAAGATTGAGGTTAAAGTTCCCATATTTTTCAGAATAAGTCATTTTATTTAATTTTAAAATAGGAAGGTAAGCAATGGAGAAAAGTGGAAAAACTTGAATGGGTGGACTAGAATTGAATACCAGAGAACAAAAATAGTGCAATATATGATGTACAAGATATAGGATATTTGAATAACCATTTTAATAAAATATTTTAATACGGTGAATAATTTTGAAGTTTTCTATTTGAACATTAGTGTTTGTAAGGAATCCATCTTGTATTGCAGTGCAATTCTCCACATTATTTCCTCTGTTGCTATAGAAACTAATTCTAGTGCAGCTGTGATCGCTTATCAAAATTCTAATGTTTCAATAACCATTTCTTATTTTGAGTTATTTAAATAGCCTTGTCTTACTTTGAATCAAACTGCACATTTCATCACTGCTGAATCGTTGACTGGTCAAAATGTTAATGCAAAGTGATGGCAAATGCTGTGGGGTTGTGGTTTGGGATTTTTTTTCTTCTTTTTGCTATCTAAGCTATCATACTTATTGTTAAAGTTTGAATAACAAGCAAATTAAGGCTCTTTTCACTTGTTAAATTTTAAAGGTCAATATTTGCTGTCTAAATCAGCATTTTGTAATGCACATTACTTCCCCACTGTAGTCTTAATTATATTTAATATTTCATAAACATTAAATGATATGTGGCCATGGGGGCACGTGTGTGTGCATGTATGTATGTGTGTTTACATATATGTGTGTGTAAACTACTTTTAGGATGCTTTGAACCTAAAAGTATATGTCTTGACATTTGCATTTTGTTGAAATAAAATATTCAATGATACTACAGTAAAGTGGCATCAGTTAGCAAAGTATTCTGGGTCTCTTTTACTCCTTGTATTAGTATCTGTTTCTTTGGGATTGGGGTTGTTTTTTAGTGTTGGTAGTGGTGGGTTTGTGGAGTTTTTTTGGCCAGTTGGTGGTTTTGTTTGTCTGTTTGTTTCTAACAGTGGAAGTGCTACGCTGGTAGGTCATATGTATTTTATGCAGGATGCAGCAATATTCTAATTGTGACCATGTTAAACATCACTTTGCTGATTAGGTTTTCAGCTGTAGGGCTAAGATCTAAAAGCTTCACTGACACCAAATTATGAGGAAGAGTGTGATGGTAATTGGCCTGGAGATGTGTTGTATACTTTCTCTGCTGTAGCACAGCTACTGAAATGTTCCTGTAGTACTTTTCAGGATAATCACTGACTTTCTAATGAGCGTACACTAATTTCATGTAGAGTGAAATAAATAATTTTCAATTTTGAAATTACCATACAAACATTTTGCAGCTGTAGCTGTCAGACTTTGATTACTAATTAACTGCTGTGCACCACCTTTAAGTCTCTTATTCTGCAAGCAGCATCAAACAGTAATTTCAAATTAGGTATATAAAATTTTTCTAGTATAAGAAAAGTCAATGAGAAAAAAAGTTTGGTGGATAGGCGTATTTTCACTCTGTGCCAATGGCTAGTAGGTTTATTACTGTGAGTATAAGACCAGGACAACATCATTTTACAGGTCTTGTTTTGGGAAGTTCAGTGTGTTCAAAAATGACTGTTCCTCGATTGTTCAGTGCTGTTGTTGGTTTGAGTGGATGACATGGAAGAGCAGCTCCTCTCCTGTTTGCCGTGGGCTGAAACATCATGCTCTAGGTCTTAGGAGCCCTTCTGCAGCTGGCCCACTCTTTTCTCATCCTCATGAGCTCTTGCTTAGCTCTTATGGATGGTGCTATGGCAGATTGAAAATATCTTTACCAGCCAGACTCATATTCATTTAGTCCTGTCGAAATGCAGAAAATTACCTATTTTGTGAATTGTATGACAACTATGGAAACATAGCAACACCTACATCATACATTATATGTAAGCCTAGTAAAGCAGCTCATCTGTGACAGTGGGAGGTCTCAGAAGCGCCGCAAAGAAGTGCAAGAAATTTAGTTTTGAATAATTGTGTTTCTTTATGTCTGGAGAGACTTGTTTGAGGCCTTGCTGGAGTGAGCAGAACTGACTGACATGCTCCCTGCTGCTTAATCTGTGCCTTTTCTGTGAATTCTTTGCCCTCTTACTGGGTGTGTGAAGGGAAGATACCTTGGTTTTGAAGCATATCCATTTCCTGTGATTTCACAGTGTCTAATTTGCCTTTCTTTTTCTGGAGAGTTAGCTCTGTAAATGATACCAGAACCATTCCTAAGTATACTTTCTACAGATATTAGTATCTAAAAGGTTTTAGAGGAATTCTTGACCACTCAAAGACAATTTTCTTCTATTGTTGACCTGTTAGGTGCTCCTGCAGACTGAGATCCTAGTACATTTTTTTCTGGTTTCTAGTTTCTACGTGCTTTTTGTTTGGTAAGGTTATGAGACTTGTTCAAAACAAAGCCAAAAAAATGTCTGATTTTTCTAGAATGCTTTTTCCAGAAATACTTTAATGTACTGCAGGATCGGCAGTTCATTTTACTAGAACAAGTCATTAGAATTTTGTGTCAAGGAGAGGAGAGAAAGTGCCTGAATAGGTCAGAGAAATCAAGGTCCTTTGGAATTGTAGGATCTGAATAAATAATTACCGCTTTCTTCCCACCTAAAGAAAAAATAACAATATATATAAATTATAAATGCAAAAATAAATGCTTATAGTGGGAAGTGTCTTGCCTCTCCTGGAATGTAAGTATCTGTGTTCTCTAGGTAGTGCAGATTTTCACCTACAAATATGGATATTTCCACCCATCAGACATCACTGATTTCTCTTTTATCTCTTTGCTCTGTTGACATTGTTTTTTTTCTCAGATCTGAACTACTTTTTTGCATGTCATATGTTGTTTTATTTTCCTGTTCCTCCACCTTTCTTCCCCTGTCACTTTTGCTTTGTTATTTTACCTGTTTGTAATTTTTCATTCCTGCTTGCATCTTCTGTTCTTTATTTCTCTCTTTGCACTTTTTCTCATTTTATACAGATCTACTAAACTTCTCTCCCTTTATTTCTTTTCTTTGACAACAAACAACTTTTTTTTTCTAATCATTGCACTACTTTCTCCTTTTGCCTTTTTTTCCTTATTCCCTGTACTTTTTGTTTTCCATCCGCATGATTTATTTTTTATTTTCTGTTCCTTCTCTTCCACTGCAAAGCTGATGATATTGGAAAATTCTGCAGGGGTGTATATATATATATATATTCGTGTTGGTGGTGGTATTAATTTCAAGTGAATTTTAGATTAATAATAATTTAAAAGGCTGTATAAATAAATAAATAAAAACTAAAAAGCAAACAAACAAAACCAAACCTTCAAAAACCAACAGAAGAAATGGCTAGAGTATTAGCTGTAAAAGAGTTGGTTTCTGTTTTTTCTGTTCCACAGTTCTGAAAGCTTTCTGAGATGAGGAGCACTTCTGAGCCAGATTCACAGCAATCTTTATTATCTCGTTTTCACTCTGTACTTCAGCTCTCCATCTCTAAAATGCCAAATATGTTAACTTCTACTATTATAATACTACCATTATCCACCATAATACATATTTTACTTATATCTATATTAACAGCTGTGAGATAGCCAAATTGTGATCATATAGCTAGCTGAAGTAGATGAGCAGAAAATTTAACTCATGCCCTACTGAAATGGTTCATGCATAATCCTTACAGTGGTGCTTTGTTAGTGACTCACTCCAACAGATCATCCTTTGCTGTCAAAATTGCTGTGAAAACGAGGCAGAGGAATCAAGCTTTGTGTTCCTATTCTGTAAGCAATTCTTGATGGAAAGTATCTTTTATGGTTCATTTTCACCTGTTAGGGATAATAAATAGAAAGCTTAAATGGTGGGGAACTTGATGCATTTTTTTTGTTTTTAATTGCAAAATGCAGCTACCATGGTAAAGGCATTTTAAAGAAACCATGAAATTACTGCGTTTAAGTTGCAGGAGGAGTTCTAAATAAGAGAGTAGTTTTATTTTACTTAAAAGTGTGTAAAAAGAATGATGGAATTCTGATAGGTAAGTACTGTAAGTAGTGTATATACTGCTGAATCGATCTTGTTGATATCAGTAAATTAATTAAGATCTTGAAAGGGGAGTTTTGTATCGCTTAGAAAACTTTTTTATTATTTACTTTTGTCAAATATAAACCAAGTGTGCCTGAAATGAGCTGCAGAAACATTAAAATGCTCAAGAAAACTATTCACACAACATATTAATCTTACTTTCTAATCATTCTTTGTTTCCTCATTTGAGACTGAACAAAGTGAGAGCAGGAATATTACAGGAATATTAGCTGTGTGTTACAGTACTTCACTGGGAATTAATTTTAGACCACTGTGGGATTTTTTTCACCTTTTCAGCACTTCATTGCTGCTCAACTTCTGTGCTTAATACCACAGCAGTAGTAGAATTAAACTGGACTGGAATTTGAGCTTTAATATAAGGTGATAACTATGCTCTAAAGAAGTATAGCAATGACAGGAAAATATTTCCTAAACCCACATGCCGTTTAGAGGTATGAGGGAGATGCTGCTGTGCACACAGTGGTGAGAAATTGGCGTTCTCAGGGGCCTGGAATGCTTTACAGTGGGGGGAGTTTTCAAAGCTTTTAGCTGTTAAGCTCTGAATTTCCCTTAAGCATCCATAAACGCTGGTGAGAGAGCTGAATTTGGGAGAATTTTTGCAGAGATGATGAAAAGCATTTCCTTGTCACAAAGATACTCCTAAGATTTCAAAGCTGGTTGTCAATCACCCTCAGCAAACAGGATTTCTATTTTAAAAGAGAGAAGGATTTTAAAAGAGGGAAGGATAAATAAAAGGAAGATTCTATGAATTCATTTAAATTATTACCTTTCTGGAAGTGATATTTTTCTAACAATTTTGAAAACTTGAAAAAACAAACAGTGAGCAGAGGTGTATAGGAATACCTGTTCATTTATTAAGTTAGCCAACATAGTGACCTGAAAAGTAATGTAAAGGAAAGTTGTATGCTTATAGAAATAGTAAAAGTGTATCCAGCATCTAAATGGAACAGAAAATACATTTTTCTACCTGAATGGGCATACTTAGTACATATGCTTTACCTAAGGAAATATAATTATGGAAGAGAAAGGAAACAGTTTCACTTCTTAAAGATCACAGCTTTCAAAAAGCTTTAGAGCTGGATGGAGTCTCAGAAAACAAGAGGTTTTAACAGCAAGAAAAAAGCAAAAAATATTCTGGAGCTTGATGTATGGATATTCACGTCAATAAAAGATTAAAAATATTGAACCATTATATTTAAGCATTATTTAGATGTACTGAAAAGTATAAATACAGAACCAGGTGGCAGAACTTCTTCCCATTCCAATTAATAGCAATGCTGTAAAGCGAACCAGAGAATGATACTTAAATTAAAAACACATTAATTCAATAGATGGCAATGTATAATTTTCATTGAAAGGCGACAAAAATATTTGGGAAGGAAACAAAAGAATGTCTTTGACAGCTAGTTTACGATAATGCTTTTAATAATGTATTTGTAGTTAAAATGTTATAAATGGGGCTAATTTTGTAAAGAGATTTTTTTCACTAGTTCTAGGCTTTTCTGTATTGCACTGTAAAACAGACCATAAATTCTTACAAATAAGAAGTGCTCTAGTAAGTACAGAGAGCAAGGAGCAAAAGAAAAAATTTCTTTTTTAGGGAAACAAAACCAAGCTGTAGTTCTACAGACTGAGTACGTAAACAGACACAGAAAAAAAAATATATACTATGTGTGTTTCAGCTATTTCAGTTGGTCTTAGACCTTTCCTGGGGAAGGAAATTGAAGTTTTAAGGACTGGACATGAAGATAATTCTGTCATTTTGAATTACTTTTATTTAAAAAGCAAAAGAGAACATTTTTATTACATGAATAACCAGGAGCATTAGCTTGAGAGAGTGAGAGAAATGTAGTGCTGAGAGCATATGTGACATCAGATGTAAATAATTGCAATGCTGTTTGGATTTCCATCAGTCTTGGATTAAGCTCATAGTGTATGGAATTTCTAAATATTAGGAAACAAATTTATCTATTATTGGGAAAAAACCTCTAGTCAAACAGATATGATACTTTTTCCTGTTTGCTGTGAATTGCCTAATGTAGAAGATCAACTGTGAATAGAAGTGTAAAATGTGGCAAATGCAAGAAGAAAGCAAATGCAAAAAGAAAGAAATTTTTTTTTCAGTTGTCCATAAGGATATCATACCACTCCTATATTCCCCTTTTTTCACTAAGTATGACTCATGACATAATTCTTTTGGGAAAGACATAGAATAATGCCAAGATAATTTGTTGTACTGTGAAATAATTGGGTTTTGTCCTCACAAAAATGCATGTAAGCTTTTAATTTTAAAGGAAAGACAGGCCTGAGGTTTCATTCAATATTTAATGTTTATATTTTATACTCCCTGTAATGTGGGGTAATTCAGTCAACATAATATTTTTGGATGGTAGAAAAGTTCAAACATGAAAATTCCATTTGGGCTGTCTGTGCTGCCTATCAGAAATCGCTATGGGTATTTAATCATTCAGAATAAGAAAGGTTTCTTTAATTTTTAAACATGTGTTTCATTTTATGTTTTATTTAAATTGTCTTAACATTTACATAGAACCCCTTGAAGGCTTGAAAACTTGAAATTTACGTTTGATTAAAAAATAAATGATTATATATCAGAGTGTGAGCAGAGATGTATTAGAGAAAGGAAAGGTACCATCTGAGCATGAAGATATTCTGACAATTACAAAATATGACTTGCAAAAATTACTGATTTATGAAGTGATTATTTATTTTAAAGGAACTGGAAGCCAGATTCCAATAGGAGTGTTGTGGTACTGTTGCCTTCCAAAACAATATGAATTTTTAAAGAAGTACTGTACATGAGAAACTCAAAGCTGCAGCAGTGTAGTTAATGATGGCTTATGAGAAAGGGGAATTAAAGACACAAGGTTAGTTTCTTTTTCCTTGTTAAGAGATGTGTGTTCTTGGAATTGCTCAGGAAATATGGCAGGCTGGGTTGGTGCTGCTGCTGTGAACTTCTGGGAAAAGTAATTATGATAGGAAAGACTAAATGCTGTAAACATGGGAAAAGGACATACCCATGTAAACGTGGGTAAAGGACATTAGCAGCTGCATGGTGACAAGTGCAGCCAAGGCATGGTCCATGAGAGACCAGAACAGAGAGGAGAAATGAGCAGCATTGGAAGAAGCCATTTCAAGTAGTAACTGAAAACCTAAAGCATTTCTTATGATAAACTTCTGCATCTTTAAACTTTGATTTAAAGTTTAAAAAACTTTTAAAATGGCTGAAAATTTTCTGTATTTTCTCATAGTTATCAATTGTATGTTCCAGGAATGCTCAATTTGGTCTAGGTTGCTGTGTCAGGTTTAACTTGTGAGTCTCTTGAGGTTGATGGCAAGGTATGTGTCACCCCCCTTTGACTAGCAGTCTGTCCTACAGGGGCTTATGAAAACAGATGAACTTTCACTGCTTAACAAACAGCACTAAAAAGAAGATATTTATTTACTTCTGGCTTAAATGTGCTAATGTCAGTTTACATGCTGTAATTTCTGAGTGTACCAGCAAAATGCTAATCTGCTCAGGTTTGTCAGGTATTTCATTTATAATTCTGGTTTCTTCAGCTATTAAGCAAAGTCCTTACTATCACCACTAAGTAAGTGTTTTCTCAGCTGACTTAGGGAGGATGAAAACTTTTATTAAAGCAGTTAACCCTTTAAAAAACATTTATTCAAATCTTCCTATACACTAACACACTGTATTCTGAATTTAGAATTTACCAAATAATCATAACTAAATAAATTCAATTTCACTCATATCATGAGAATGTCAAGTATTTTCTCATACTTTGGATGGAGAACTGAATGTGAGGTCTTTCTTTCTATTTGTCTTTTCTCTGTTAGGCCATTTTCTGGCTGGTAGGAACTTCAGACTAAACCTGATTTGATTTTTCCATGATTGTATATTGCTTCCACTTTTGGAACATACGTTGGCTTGTTTTTTACCCTGTCTAGTCCAAGGTGATGTGGTATTTAATAGGATTAATTTAATCTACAAATGAATTTACAAAAAGTATTTTCTATATGATTTGAAACTTACATAGAAGCAATGTGATGATTAATTTTAGATTTTCAGTGTAACCATTTGCTTGTAACTCTTTAGCAGATGTTATTAGCCAAGTTCAGTGGTCTTTGGGAGGTATTCTTTGGCTTTTTCACAGTACAGAAATATACATAGCTGTGTCTGAAGTTCACACCTTAAATAAAAGGTACAAGGTATGTAACACACAGGGGTTTCATGTGTAAATATGCACATACTTCAGATCATGCTTGCTTTTCAGCTCCAAATGCTTTTCTCCGATACAATTAGTGGTAAGCCAGCAAGCACTAGCAGTGGTTTTGTATCTTAAACTTTGATATGCAAAATTTTATTAGATTGTCGAAGTTAGTTGCTACTTCTGAGTAGTTTTTAAGGAAAATACCCAGGATCAGATATTTAGTATTGTTGTATTCACTACTGTCTGTGATATCATTTGGCTTTGATATCATCAGTCACTAGAAAAGCTCAATGGAATTCAAATCTTCGTGGTTATCAAAGAACTGTAACAAAAAAAAATCATTTTGTTGCATCATTTAATGTGGGAAGGGGAAAATTAAAATGATACATTTTCACCTTGAGAATTAATTTGAAAACTTAGATTTCCTTTTACGTAGTGAAAGCTGTTGTTCAAAAGCAGTTTATACCTCTCTAGACAGAGTTATCCCTAGGTTTTAATCCCAAATATTAGTTTTAAGAATTTACATGCTATTTCAGTTTATTAAGCTGCAGTTTGAAAAATATAAGTAGTTAAAACCTGCTCTGGTGTTTTAGCTTTTTCTGGGATTTTTGAACCACAGCTGGTTAATAAAATTTTGTCTTCACTTCTTCCACGCCTACATTAAAAGCATCTTTTCTGTCACACAGCTTGTACAGTTTTCCCATAGGGACATGTAATGGAGTTGATCAAAGTGAAAAAAGTGAGTCACACAGTCATTTATTTACTCATGTAAGATAATAATGGTTTTGATAGTTACCTGGACACGCTTTCATTTTATTAGACTATGGGAAAGCTGGGTGTTAAAAATTCTTAGCAGACTTGGTGACAAGTGAACAGAAACTCAGGGCTGCCAGGTGGTTACTGTGCTGTTTGTTGTCTTTTGGCAAAAATGAGCAGAAATGCTGTTTTTCTGAATTTTCTAGAATATTTAATTCTATAGATTATGACAAGGAAGTCTAGTTTTCATGGTATAGCCAGTCACATTGTACATACTATTATTTTATTATTATTGAAATATCAGTTTAGATTCTAAAATTATGTCTATCTAGTTTCATGGGCACAAGTTGTCTATTGTTCATAGGTAAGGTTTTATGTTTATCTGCTAGGCAGATGACTACAATTCAAGTATAAGATTCCCTGCTGTCTGTATTTTTTTCCAGCCCTTTGGGACTGGATTTTCAAGATTTAGTAGAACTGGCTCACTAACAGCAGAAGACTTTTTGCGGGAGGGCTAGAACAGTATTTGGGAATCACTCTGAATGGCAGACTGGCTCTGATGAGTTTATCAGAAACAAGAGAGTTCCTGACAGTGGTTTCAGTGGTTTCGTCTTGTAGGAGTGTTTTAATTACTTGTTTGCCATGGTTCTTTTAGGAGCTGTTGAAATAGAGAAGAGCCCTGCATTCCCCAGTTAATACTTTCTTTAACTTGCTTGTTTGGTAGTTTTTTCTGTGAGTGAAATTGTATGTCTGACACCAGAAAACATTTTTGCTTTGAAATTTTTATGTATAAGATAATTCTTTATGTCAGGGGCGTTGAAATCTTCATTGAAACCTCTACAGAAAATGTAAACGAAATATGAGACAGTTCTTTACCTCTCCTTGATGTTCCTTTCATTTCAGCTGCTGCACACCTTGCTGTCTTTTCCCAATACTATTCAACTGTATAATGCTGCATAGTAAAATACGAGATAAAAAATTGAAGTATAGTTATTTTGAATTAACTTTCTCTGTCAGTAGCATCAGGTTTAATTTCTGAGATGTATAACCACATTTGTATCTATCTATCTATCTAGTGTGAAAAGCAAAGATGGTCAGCATCAAGTATTCATCCCAAGCACAAGGTTGCTCATGATCCTTTTTCCACTGTCTTTAGTGACTAGAGGTAGTGTGTAACTTCCAGACACTGGATACATACCCTTTAGTTGTCTTTAACAAGTTATAAAGAATCTGAGACACTGCTTCACTTTTTAAATTCTCTAGTGAGCAGAGTTCACTTGTGTGAAAGGTTGTCTTTTTTAGTACCTTACTTGTCTTCAGAGTTTGAATTAGTATCTCCCTGATGGGCAACTGCATGGGAGGTAATCAGCTTGATATCATGGCTTTAGGGAGTGCATTTTATTTCCATAATTGGCCTACATTCCATCTGCACAGAATCTGACTTAAGATATCCAAATGTTTTTGCAAGGTAAGCATCCCTGAAATTCAAGCTTAGAATTTTTGTCATGTCATATCCGTGCTATATTTATTTACATGTGGTTTGCACAATCCATTCTGACTATACACTTAAAACTTTGCTTTTATCTAAATTTCTTTCATCTGAGAGATCACTCATTTCCGTTTTTAACAAATTTTTTTTTCCGTAGTATTTTTCATCTGATTTGAAATTTAAAGTTAAAAAAAAAAAGACATACATAGATTTTTAAATTCTCTGTCTGGGCATTTAGATTTACATTTTCCATAGAACTGTTTGAACAGAGAATAATCAGAAAGTAAGTAAAGCATTTTCACTTATTCTCAGCAAACTGCATTCAGAGGATGAGAAGAACACCTCCGCTGGATGAACTGCAGCCGCCTCCGTACCAGGATGACAGTGGCTCTCCTCATCTTTCCTGCACGCCTTCCGAAGTAGGAGACAGCAAATGTGAATATTCCCAGTGTAGCAACAGCCCAAGGTGCTCATATAAGTGCCCAAGTGAGGGAAGCACAGGACACGAAATAGAAAGCTTTCATAACAAAGGATACGAAGAGGATGTTCCGAGTGATAGCACAGCAGTTCTTAGTCCAGAGGTAAATGAAAACACTTGAGTGTGGTGAAGCACTTTTTAAATCTAAAGATCAATGCACAGTTACACAGGCACTCATACTGCAGCTCATTTAGTTTAAGAAAAAAAAAAGCTTGTCAGCAAATATGACAGTAGGATTTCAGATTGCTCATATTGCTGTAGTTATCTTTATGGCACCTTAACTTTCAAACCAGGTCCCAGTATGAGTAAATTATTTTTTAAACCATTTTAAGCCAGTCAGAAAATTTTGTCACACTGTAAGGACTGTAGTCAAAATTCTTCCACGTGATTTTTCAGACAACCCAAATATAAGTTCTGCTAATGCTTTGTCAAACTGAACACCCCAGAATGTAAAGAGTTTTATGAGGGAGAAAAAAATTATAAAGGTTATTTTTTTTCCAATTGTTGATGTGGTATAGTGATTTGGGTCACTCACTGTTCCTATTTTTCTGCTATAAGTTATAATGACATACATGTATTTTTTTCTGTGAAGAAACCATCTTTTCTGACATGCATTTCATTGAAATGTCTTTAACAACCAGTTACTGCACTGACATCTATGGGTAGGTCTAATTAGTGATGCCATGTGCAGAAGAAGCTCTTCTGGTACAAATTAGTCTTTTGTTGCTACGGGATGTTTTGAAGTGCATGTTAGAGCTGATGTTTCTGTCTAAGTAGCCCTGTTGGTAAGCTGATGTTGTGTACCTGGGATGTTGGTGCAAGGTCTGGAAGGCCCAGCTGCAAGCCCTTCCCATCTTCCCATTTTGTGTCACGTCAGCTGTTAATGTAAGCATATTCAGTAAGAACTGAGAATGCTACCAGCTTTTTTTATAGCCACTCAAAGCTTCAGGAGTGAAGCCTTTAGAGGAATGCATTCCCACAGCTATGTGGCAGCCAGGTTAAAATAAGAACATTTCTTAGCACAGAAGGCTTTGTTTTGGCATCTGTTTGTTCATATGAACTAGCTTATCTTTTGTAATATGAAGACTCTCTTGAAATACCTTTGTTTTACACACTTGGAATAATTTATTTTATGTGCAGTAGGCCGACCTGTACTTGTAAATATTTTCTGTTTCAGTATCCCTATCAAACTGGCTGTTGTAACTTTATAGAGGATCAGTATTTTATTCAAAACTTGAAGTGACAATAAACCTGTATTTTAAGTTTATAATAGTTTTAGGACTAATGTGGTTTACGGAAAGTTCAGAAGATGAGTTCCAAACAGATGCATCTTCTATAGTTCCAGTAAAATTACTTTAATAAAGCCACAATAGTGACATCCTTGGCCATAGCAGAGGGGTTGGAATTAAAAGATCCTTAAGGTCCCTTCCAGCTCAAAATCTTCTGTGTTTCTATGATAATTTTTGGCATAGCTCTTGTGGACTTCAACAGGAGCTGTGTGTGCAAGTAGATTTGTAATACCTGTATTCATTGCTGGCATCTCACTGTGCTCTCAATCATTGGCTGTCTCTTCAGGCAATATAATAGGTGAACTTTAAAATATGTGTGTAAAATACGTGAAATAAGGTGGTTTTATCTTGTAACAGATATATATACTTATGAACATAAAAAGGACACAGAAGAAGAGATCATTACAGCTTAATTCAATCTGAATTCAGACTGATTGGCTCCTGGCTTTTGGTGGTATTGGCCATGTAAAGTCTTGATTTCATCTTGACTGCCAGTCAGCCATCTCCTTGGGTTTTCAGTGCTTAATAGCCTTGTTTATGAAATGAACAAAAAGATCATAGTGCCTTCATATTGTCTAGATTAAACCGTATATTCCCATGCTAGATTTAATAATAGAGTACAATAAATAAATAAATAATTGGCTTTTTTCCCCTTCTTCTTCAGGATATGTCAGCTCGAGGATCATCTTCACAGCTTCCTAAACCTTTTGATCCTGAGCCAGTAGCTAAATATGGCACACTGGATGTGACTTTTGACTATGACTCACAGGAACAGAAGCTTTTGGTGACAGTGACAGCTGTCACAGACATTCCAACATACAGCAGGACAGGTGGAAGCTCGTGGCAAGTACACCTAGTTCTTCTCCCTATAAAGAAGCAGAGAGCAAAAACCAGCATCCAGCGGGGACCGTGCCCTGTCTTCACAGAGACATTCAAATTTAATCACGTCGAGTCGGAGATGATTGGGAATTATGCGGTTCGCTTTCGACTGTACAGCGTACGGCGCATGAAGAAGGAGAGGATTGTGGGAGAAAAGATTTTTTACTTGACAAAATTGAATCTTCAAGGGAAGATGTCAGTGCCAGTGATACTGGAACCTTCATACAGTCTGCCTGTGAGTATTAAATGAGGCAGAATAAGAATGCAGTGAGATACAGTGTCCTGAATTCTGAATAAGAATAGTGTGTATATTTATAGAGTCATCACATCCACTCAGTTTTTTGAACAGTCATAGCACTGCTTTAGCACAATGAAAATTTCCTTAGAGCTTCTGTAAGTACATTCACTTTCCACTTGCAAAAGCTGGACGTAGTTTTCCTTTTAATTATTTAGAAATTTCCAGTCCATAAATAGGGATATAATGGCAAATGTATATATCCATGCATATAAATATGTATATGCATGTAATAGTATTATCTTTACCACCTGCAGCACTTCAATTTAAAGAGAAAAACAGACCAGAGTGGAAGAAAAATGAAGCTATACTAGCAAATGTCCTCCATCTGTTGCAATTAAGTCTTGGTTGCAAATAGGTATTTTCCTTGAAAGAAAGAAAGACAGGGAAGAGGACTTTTGAGAGTATAAAGCCGTTTTGAATAACTTCACATCTAGAACCTAGAATTGATTGATTTCTGGTTCAGTCTGAAGTGAAAAGTAGTTGAAACTGAAAAGCGTTTTTTGTGAAAAAACAGCTACCTATCTGATGAATAAAATTATTTGTCCCTCAAATAATATTTCTAAGCAAAACAACAGTAATTAAGGATAACCATGGGTATCATTTTCAATAAACACAGAAGATCACTAAACTGGCAGTGATCACCATCTTCTTCTTCTTTTTCTTCTTCTTCTTCTTCTTGTTTTTTTGGTAAGAATTTAAGTATGCTTTTGTCCAGAAAGAGAATGTTTGTCATGTGGTCTAGGCATTCTAGACTAGGAGTGCTTGAGTATTTCTTACTTAAGAGTTGCATGTGTGCTATATTACAGATATATTTGGGGGAAAAAATTATGTTTATCAAGGACATCCATATTTGGTCCATGATGTATTTTGTGGGATTTTTTTTAAATAGTCAATTAAAGAAAAAGAGGGGGAGAAGGGAAAAAAAGAAAAATTTTTTTTTAGGTGAAGCAAAGTAATTAATTTGTTCTGCATTTTGAAAGAAAGAGTTTGGATCATTCAAAATGGCTTTTCTGCGTATTGCCAAAGACTCAAAATAAAAGGCTGTTGTATTTAATGATTGAAAATATGTTTATTAGTAAAAGCTGAGGTTAAATCATGGATCTGGTAGAGAATCAACTGACAGTAAAGCAGATTTCTCATGGTTCCTTACGAAGCACAAATCAGTCTAATCTAAGGATGAAATGGTTCACCTCTCTAGAGCAAATTTCCTTAGTGAAAAGTTTGTTAGTTTCACAGCTTGGCAAAAAGCACCCCATGACCCAAAACACTGAATATTCTCAAAGTACTTGTTTAATTTTGTGTGCTTTCAATAGGTTTGTGTATAAAATTTACTAAAGTCGGTGAAAAACGGCAGTGAATAGGCCAGGTTTGTGATTGATTGGTGTATCCCATATGTACACTGGTTATTCTTCAGTATTATTTTCTTGAGGTTTTGTGATAGGGGGAATAAAAACAAGTTCTATGAGGCATGAAGATGATAAGGTTGTTCCTTATTTCCTGTTATGGTAAGTCATGGGTGTGCCATCATTTTTGGCTCCTCAGTTTTTGGGGGTTGGAACTAGAATATGGAATATTGGTAGAAAGTGAAGGGATCTTCCAGAGTTGTTTGATGTAACAGGATTTAAGCAGCTCTACCTGTTGCTGGAAAGGATCCTTCAGAGTCGGGATAGCTTGAATGAGGATCCATGGCCCTCTGGAACTATGTGAATCAGTTTTCAAACCTTTGGGAATTCATTCACTTCTGAGTTTATCATTTATAACCAATAAAATATTTTTTCAGTGACCAGATTTATTGCAGGATTTAACATCTATTTGTTTTGCAAGACTGTTGAAAATTCATTGTGATTTTAGGATGTGTGACTGGAAGTGAGGGGCATCATTGGATTCTTGAGCTCAAGCCCTGGTTACTCAAAACAGCTGGGTCATCTTGATCACAAAATTGTGAATTTTCATCTGAAAACATCAGATTTTTTTGTTTGCATCCTGGATTTCTTCATGGCCAAGTTATTACCATTTGTTCTTCTGCCAGCATTGGCCTTGATCTTAATTAGTTTCTACCCTTCTCAGGTGTTTGCCTCTGGGTATATTTATAAACATCAATTGTATTCCTTTTGAACTGTCCTTTTGCTAGAATAAACCACCAGTCTTTATGTACAACTAATCATAAATGTCAGGCAAGAGTTATTTAACAGGAAAAGGTAAATGCTCTTTGAATTTGGAGATATCCAGTTGCTCAAGGATATTCATAATTATAAGATCCATGATGAGCCACATTGTACATTCAGAATTAAATTTGCCTTGTTCAGTTGGAGAGGGTTTTGTTGCTGAGAAGTGTTTATATGTGACAGCTTTTTTATGAAGATATTTCTTGGACACATGACAGTTGTCTTATTTTTTCAACTGTTTCTCATTATATGGATTTTATATATTAAATATACCTTCTGTCACTGAAACTTCCTAATCCATTGGAATATCTATGCTAATCTCTTCTGCAGAAATGTATTTTATTTCCTTCTGTCTGTGCCTGATATTATATGAATGTATTTTATTAGCTAATCATATGCCTTCTAGTTGTATAAGAACAGGTTGTATCTTGTGAAGTTCAGTATTTTTTCAGTAATACCTTAAAGCTGTACACAAGGGAATCTGGCTAAAGGTAGAACAGCAAATTCAGTGCCTTTCAAATGTTGATGTGAGTGGGGCCTGCAAGTCTCTAGTTATTGTTAAAATGTGAACAAGTGCATATTGTGGTGAGGACATGATACTTGTATGTTCCTTAAATAGGTTTCAAAGCTACACATGGCTTCAAATTTACAAATATATTCCCAAAATATCATTTTCACCCAAGATTTCACCCCATTTCTCTCCTTCCCACACGGTGAATAATGTTTTGCATTAGCAGCTATTATCCCCAGCCCCGTTGCCATTTGTCTTTAACAGCCCTGAGTTGCTGCAGTTCTCCCACGTAACAGGGAATTCCTCCTCAGCCCCCTTATTTATCACACATTTTCTCCCAAGTTCAGTGCATGTTTGAATGAGGAGGAAGCAGTGAAATTAATATGAGTTGGGCAGAATGCAGTTGTCACTGTTATCTGAGACTGTGTCCTTTCAGATTTAATATAAATTGTCCATTGCATGTGATGTTTAATAGCAAGGGTGTACGTTGTGGCTTTGTCAGAGTATAGTTTGTGTAGGAAGATATTTGTTGAAACGTTCAGAGAAATTTTCCCTTTAGTACAGCAGAAGACAAAATTTTCTTCACCCATCTTGGAGTTTAGAAAAGCTGTTTATTCTTCTTCAGGAAATCCCTGTGGACCTGTTTTTAGTTACTCTTCGTTCTCACTCAGAGAAATTTTCCTGACAGTGAAAAACAGCCTCTAGTATGATGTGATTATAAAAACATATAAGCAGTTTATTGAGTGAAATCTGTTTGGAAAAGATCAAAGAAACATGCATAATCCCCTTCACCATCCCATAGGTTGCTTTTTGGTATAGAATAACAACAATCAATCATGGTTTTTATTTTGTGATTGATTTGGGAAATACTGTTTGGGTGACCAAAACAAACATCTTGCTGTTAAGCACATCTAGTAATCATTCATTAGGTATCATCAAATTACAAGGTGTTTACTGGGAAGAATCAAATTTATTTTTCTTTCTTTCTGTAGCATTCTCCATTTCTAACATTTTGAAGTCCCAGTGGGATCCCCATAACAAAGAACTGACGGTGTAGGGAATCACAGGTGTATAAAATATTATTTTGTACATCTTTACTATAAAGATCCAGAATGTCTGGATAATTATTTTAATTAGTTCTTTTGAGTGAAGGTATTTATGCATGCAGTGTATAAAGATGCTCACCCTTCCACACACACACATGCACTCTCCACTATGAGTACAGTGGCTAATCATTTAGTATGCTCTGGTTTATGCACTGTGCTTAAGGCCTTTATTTCATGTTGCCCTTTATGTGTGGTGCGTCTTCAGTATTCCTTGTAATGTTTATCAGCTCATAAACTTTGCAGAAATAAAGGCCTTCAGAGTGGCATTTCTTTTATGGGAATTCTTGTCCATTATGGAGTGAAACTGTCAGGTTTTGTGCAAACAAAGTAGAAGAGTCACTACTAGTGGCTTTACTGCTGTGTTCTTATGGCATCATCTATCCAAGATTGTATTTGGAAGGCTAAATGCTAAAATTCATATGTATAAACAAAGCTTTATTAAATACCCGTATGATACTTTAAGCTGCTAATAAGAAAAATTACTAAAACTTGTCTAGGGAAGAAACAAAAAGAATATTTTGTTCTTAGTATTGTAACTGGAATTCTACCTAAAACAATTACTTCTATGTGATAATACAGAAATGCTGTTGGTTAGCTTGTATAAATTATGTCTATCAAAGTAAAGGGGCAATTATGCTTAAACCCTGGGCACATTTTATCTCAGGAATAACTTAATTCATCTGAGTTAGTGGTAGTAATACACAGAAAATCAGAATTGATCCTTTGATACAATAAGAAAGATGACTCCTGTCGATTTCTTTGAAGAAAGTTATTAAAGTGAAGTGAAGATTGGAGCATGGTGATCGTGTTAGTGAGGCTGCAGGAGAACCTGACAGTACTTGGCAAAGCAAACGTTCTCCCTGTGTTTGGCTGCTCATATAACATTTTGTGGCAGTATCAGAAAGCAGCCATTGTCTTCTCAGTGTTGTGGCTGGGGGTAAAAAAGCTGACTTTCAACTCCCTTGCCGATACACAGATGGGAAGCAAGTTCCTACACGGGCAGCCAGATCTATTACCATAACCCTGGATGTTGGATACTGATTTTTTTAAGTCAGCAATGTAAAGAATTGATGGTCAAAATCATTGCTTGGTCACACAGAGTAAAATAATAATATATAAACAGGCATGCTTTGCCTTCAGTTAATGAGTTACTTCAAAAGAAGTTACTTACTCAATTTGGTCCCTACAATCTTTGATATTTGCAAATAATGGAAGCTATGTTTCAGACATAATATTACTATTTAGAGTGCACAATGATGCTTTCCAGTGTCTTAAATGCCTCCAGTCAAATGACAGGCTGTGAATGACTGTTCTGGACCAACTCAAAATAATACTCTTAGTCAGAAAAGCTAGTCCATCAGTGGCAAACACATTGTGTAGGATTCTAGATCTCTTTTTGATCATCCTTAAAAAAATAAAATAGAGAAACTTTATCAATAAATATAGCTGAAACTCACTTGAGATTCTATCACTCTCTCAGTAAAAGTCTGGTCTCCCAGCCTGGGTTGTGATTTCTAAGAGCAGTAAGGAAAATAATACTGTAAATTTCCTAGAAGTGACTTTTTAGAAGTTAAAAGTTAAGATTATCAAGGTTGTCCCTCATATGAAATTTCCACTTTGGAGGACTATAAGCTGCTGCTTAAACCTTCCTCAAACAACTCTTTCAGTGGAGGCACATTCTTTAACTTATCAATCCAAGTGAAATTTCTGGTTCCCTTAGAGATGCTGAATTTCCCAAATATTTTGTTTTCCTCTAGTTTTGACTCTTCTTGTTTGCATATATATGTACACTCAAATATCTTCTCACATTTGTTTCTGTCTTTCAAGAAAACTAGGAAAGGTCAAAACACAGAATTAGTTCAATTTGCAGTTTTGAGCACCCTTCAGCAAAAGCATGTGCATCATTTTCCTTTGATTTATTTCCATTGAGAAAAGTCCTAATCAGAGATTTTGCACAAACAGATGAAATCACCTAATCTGCAAATTCATAACGTACGTGGTTGTGGAACTTTTGAATTAGTTTTTGATTTATTTACTGGATGATTCTTCATATTACTCTAGTGGGCTTTGTAGTATAACATAAATCTTCTTCATTAGCTTTCTTCATTTAAGACTTGAGGATCTTCAGGTAATCTCTTCTTTTGTATATTCAAGCAGCCTGTATTTGGTATCAGATAAGCATTTCTGTTCACACAGTGCCTTTAGCAAGGGATCCTTTTAGTTGTAGCGTGTCAGCGTCTTGTCAGGTTTGCCCTTGATATCATTTGACCTTGAGCTGAATCTTTCACAGGTCCTGTCTTTCTGGTGGGCTTAATCAGCTGTCAGCTGGCCCCGGGAGAATCCAGTTTCTCTTTTCCCTTTCTTTTTGTTGTATAGGACAGCTCTAAGAACTTCTGACTAGAAACACCTGGTGGTCCTCTAATCATGAGATTAAACGTGACCTGAGGAAATCAAAAGGGCACCAGTAGTAATTGTTAATCACAAAGAGTTTACCTGACAAATACATTCTAAATGTACAGTTAATGATATGGGTTTGTTCATTGTGAAAAATAATTGCATGTATGTTTATGCAATCAAATACTAACCCATAGATTGACTACTCATAAATTGTGCTTACTGTTTGATTGCTGAATAGTTCTCTTTTCCCAGACTGAAAGGGTGTAATCAAGAGAAAAATGAAATTATTTGCCATTGATCTCCCCAATGAGCATAGACTCAATCCAGCTGGACAGAGCATTGTCATTTAAAGAAGTCTGTGGTCTTGGAAGCTGTCCCACAGTAACATCTCCATGCTCTTATGCATTTGACAGGGAGTAAAGAGAGGGGAATGTATGAGTGGATCTGGGTGGGAGCTGTTAGCATAGATTGATCAGGAATGCAGGTAAAATGTCTGCATTTTGTGTCAGATGTTCTTACCTAAATTGCTAACAAGAATATATAACAGCTTTTAGTGCTTGAATGTTTCTTTATGCACCTGTCTTATCACAGAAAACAGAATTTGATAATAAAAGGCCTCTTGCCTCTTTTCTTCCCCTGGCCCATGGCTGTATAAAAAGCAGCTAGATTTACACAGTGTAAAAACAGCACTTTTGCAAATGCTGTAAATTCCATTGTAAGTTCATTTCCAATTGCTTCCTCCAACTGCTGCTTGGGTTTGCTCTGCAAATTTCAAGCCCTTTATGTCTGTGGAACAACCAGGTCACCTTTTGTCATCTGCCAAGGGTGTAATTTCTGTACTGACTAATAGAAGTTACAGAAAACATAAAATGTTTCCCTTTCAGTAGAGAATTAATGTTTTGTTCTGTAGAGCTGATAATAAAAAAAAAATGTAGGCACAAAGTACTGGTAGCAAATTCTCATGAAACAGGAAAAACAATACAGAAATCTCTCTGTGAACTTGTTCAAAATCTTTCAGAAAATTTAAGTGTTGATTTGCCATTGTTAAGAATATGTAGGTTTTATTTTGTTATTTTCATATTACTGCTAAATTATAGTATCTTGAACCCAAGCCTTTCTTTATCAATACAGTATTCTTATTAGAAATACCACGAATATTTTGATTATTTTAAATCTAATTATTTTAAATTATTTTGAAATGGAAATTTGTGTATTATCACTTAGGAAGTTTGTTGTAGTATCTATGGTAAATTAAAGCTGTGCATAGAATTGTGAAGGTTTTAGTCTTTTGAATGTAGCGAATCAAAGAATTTTAATTGGATCTCAGTTTTTCAGTGTTCCATCTGTGTGAAAACAATGTGGTTTTTAGAATTCTGCATCTAGAAGTTTTTCTCTCTTGGGAGTAAAAAATAGGTTAGAGCAGAAGCTTTTGATGACAAATGGACATATTATCACTTCAGATAATCTGATTTTCAACTACATTAATAGTATTTAATAATCAAAACAATCCATATTTGATGTGAATACCGTTGATGTTGAGTGGATTTATTTGCTAAAATTGGAATTTTTGACTAGGAAGTCATGGTAATATTTAAAGCATGCCATTTTATCCAAAATAAATGTGGCTTTTTTCCCTAAGATCAAGTTGCATAATGGAAAGATTATTAGACTATTTAGTTTCATGTTTGTGATTTAAGTTGATTTAGTAATGCTGTAAAGTGTTAAGTACATGAATAAAAATGCACATTATACTTAATTGGAACATGCTTCAAGGAAGCTATTAAGCAAAAACCCAAATAATTACCTGTCATAGATAATGACACTTTCCTAAACTTGAATCTTTGTGAGATTCTTAAAATTATATGTTTCAATGTTTGCAAGTTCAGGTTACAAATTTAAAGCAAAATACTGATAACTGTGTGTTCTCCTAATTTTACAGTACAGGTCAGCTGGCTTTAAGCTTTGATATTCCTAATAATTTTGCATCACTCTGTTTTCAACACTTTCTTCAGGTGGTTTAAATTATCTTTCCCAAGAATGATCTCGATATTTTTTCAACAGCATTTTAGCTTTGAAACATTTTTTTTTATAAAGTATCTGCTGCTGAAGCCACTAATGAAGAATGTGGAGTCCTTAGGTTTGATTTTCTCCTCTTGAGAACTGGTCTGGAGCCCGTGTGGGGCTTGGGTGCCCTCCTCAATTCAGCAAGCTCAGAAGGGAACAGGAGCTTCAGGGTTCAAACCTGGGGTGGTGGTTGAGAGATGGATGCTTTCATCTGAAATCTGTTGGAGACCTGGATTGAGGGCCCTCCTTTGCCTGCTGGGATTCACATTTTCTTCCCTAACCTCTCAGTTGTATTGATCTAGAAGTAGGAAAAGTAATGTGCAGAAAAGTTCTTTAAGAGATTAGTGGTATAACATTAACATTTAAAATTGGAGAGAGACATTTTGACAAGTAACATGCTGTGAATCAGATTTTTGTTGCTGAAGGATTGTCAGCAAGGTTTCATCTTTTCTGTGTATATTTTGAAAAGCCAAGAGAATCAGATGCTCTTCTTTCGTAAGCCTACAGAGACTTGATTTTTACCTGTGCATTGAGGAAAATGAACTTTTAACTGCCTTCAGAGCATGGCCACGTTATTCCTTGTCATTAACTCTGGTTGGCTTAAGAGCAGAATTTATAAGCAGAACTTCAGGGTATAGAAAAATAACAGTAGGAGATGAATATGTAAGTAACAAATACTGTGTTTCCATGGAATTGTGGGGAAGGAAGACAAATAAATACATTTTACATATATTACCACGGATGCAAATAGATGATTCTCTGTGTTGTAAGAGAGGAGAGAAAAACACTATTGAAAATGCTTCTCAGGGGTTGATGTCTGCCATCATGCATTCTATGTGTTCATGTCCTTTGGTATGAGGGGGAAAAAAGTGTGGTTTTTTTTCATTGCTAACTTTTGTACAATGGGAACATACAAAATACAAATCCTGCTTAATGGGAATGTTTTTATTATATATTTATTGAAAAGTAATGTCTCCTCTCCAGATAATTCATACAAAGAAGTCATCAAGGACAATAATTTGGAGAATTAGTAATTAAGTTTTTTTAGAATATTACACATACTTCTTTTAGAATCCAGTGGAAAGCAGAAATTCTTATATGTGTTGATCAAATAAAATCAGACTAACATTATTACAAAGTACTATCCTGTGGTGTATATGGGAAAGGTTTAGGTCCTTTGCACACAGCTTTGTGTTAGACAACTCAAAAGCTGAGCATTTTTTATTTACTGCAGTAAGACAGATATATGAACCAAATATTTGGAATAGACGTCACCATTTTTTTTGCAGTGCTTATGGTTAATAACGTCTTTATGGCTAGATTGACAAAAAAGGTTCAGGATTTAGTGTTAATATAGTGGAGACAACCTCAAGACACAGTTTCTGGCACTGTGAGCAGATCAGTAACACGCTGACTGTTCATCTAAGTTCTTAAAAATCCACGAACAAGGTTTTGTGACAGTTCTCACTAGGCTCTTCTGGTGCTTCAGTGACCTTGAAAAGCCTTTGCTCTTATGGAACCTTAGTCCTTTTCCTTGCTTGTTAAATTATACACAGTGTTTATAGAGGATGAGAGGGAAGGTATATGAAAATAAACTTACATAGACATGATTTCAAACAAATAGTAACTTTTGGTCTGAATCTTAAGTTTCCCACAGGGAAGCAACAGTATCAAAGTGGGCTGAGATACCTTTACAGACAGGTTGAATGCAGACCTGCATGGAGATGAAAAGCATCTGGTTGCACCATAAGATTGTCCTTGGAGGTCCATCTATATTCATTTTGTACCAATGAGCAATTTCAAGTCTTAAAATTTTACAGTTTGGCACTTGGTTTTGAAGGTTATATTTTGAGCAGTTAAAAGCATAACTTCTTATCTGGCTTTTTTCTTCATGAGTTTGTTAGTGCTCTTCTGGAATTCTTGTGTAAGTAGGAAAAAACTCTCTAAACAGAAACTTTAATAAAGCTGTTTTTTCCAGTTCTAGTGCAGTGTATGACAGCACAAAGTCAGGTGACTTACCCACAGATGTCATTGTCATGGAATACGTTCCTTAAAACAGTGGATTTCCACAATGTGAACAATGAACTCTGTGCTGGAGAAAATGCTTCTGAGAAGACATCCAGTAATACTCAGTATCTCTGTTTTTAACTTTGTCCTATAATGGAAAGTTTTTGTGAAGTTATTGATCTGAGCCCAGTTGATCTCAGCTGTCTCTTACAATTCCTGATTCTGATTTCTTTTCTTCCTCATAAAATTTTTCTTTTCTTTTAAAAGAAAACTGACAAAATGCAACCTTGCTGTCCCCTTTTCCTCAGGTCTTTCACATACTTGTCCCTAAATCCTCTATTTTCTTCCTTGTTATAGCCACAGAAAATATACTTTGGTTTATGTTGTGTAATCTTTTTCTACCCAGTAATATCATTGTGTCTTCTAATCCGCTTCACTTTCCTTCTTAACATTTCACTTTGTCTTATTAGGATTTTTCAGTTCGTAACTAAAAAGCAGAGAGGTTTTTTTAATCCATTTGGGTCAGCAGGAAACAAAATGAATTGAAGTTGAAGTTCTTTTAGAGTGAAAGGGAAAACAAAGTACTAGTTAGATTTTTCCTTCAGTGAATTTGATAGCTTTATTTTAATGTCTTTTCTATGTCCCCACAGTTTTGTAGCAAGGAGATCTATAAATTTATTGTGAACTAAGGGTTATACAACATTCATTTGTTTTTCTCAAACCTGCAAAAATATTTTGGTTAAGAAAATATTGTAGCAGAATATTTAAGTTAGATACTCTCTCCGGATTTTCATCTAGCTTATATCTGCCAGTTCTTTCTGTGCAACACGTCTAAGGAACAGTCATTTAGTTGCATTTCCATCCCCTTAGAGTTCTGAAGCATCACCTTGGTCTTCTCATCCCACCTTTCAGCTGGTGAGATCCTTTTGCCTGGCCTTGAGAAAGGCAGTCTTGTCCTTCTCTTATCCACTCAGAATTCTGCTGTAAAGGAATGGTATTTCTAGCCTGTGCTTATGTAACTTTGTAGTACCACACATTGAATTTTTCAGTTGCTTTCCTCCTTCTCTATTATATTACACAGAAGCTACTTGTCTTCTCTTTCCTGGTACTTCAGGAATCATTTACACTCAGTAGTCACTCATTTACTATTGAGTATTTCTAACAGGTTAAACCTTACTCCGATACCCATTGTAGCGAATTTGACTCTGTCATGAACTGGTTTCTAGGTCCCTCTTAGGACATCACTAAACTGTACAAATAAATCTCAGTTAGGCAAAGACACTATCATCACCTTCCCTCAGCATGTCAAAGCCCTTTGAGGATTTGGGGACAGTGTTACTCAGCTGCCTGCTTTGTGTTATATCTTTTTTTTTTTGTGGGCTTGCAGCATGATCTCAATCAAATTTGAGACCTAAGCGTTGAACAGTGTCAGGTGGACTGTGCTAAAATTCCTGGCTCGAGAAAATAATAAGGTGAATAAGCACCACAGGGATAATGGGTTGCAATTTTAAAATGCCAGAAAGCTTAAGTAATAGCTGCAGTTGTGACAGGCTGAGCCTTTCAAGTGTGCTATGTATCCTGTGACTGCTGAATCAAGTCATCTTTCTTTTAAACTTTCCATTTTGTTCCTTCTGTTAAGTTAGGAATCAAAAGTTTCCTGTTCTATGAATGACAAGAATCAGAGAATGAATGTATACTTATAATTAGTTTTCAGCAATTAACAATTTGCAAGCAGTTTGAAATTTATTCTTGGCGTTGAATAAAGAGCTTTTGGAGAAATAACCAAAGATTTAAAATTCTGAATCTGCAGCTTGGGAGGGGGAAGTCAGAGAAACTTGTTGAGGTCCTTCTTCAGTAGTAAGAATACATTTGCTAACAACAGTGAATGTTTATTAATGAGGAACTGGATTGCTACTTGAAACTTCTGCTAGACTTTTGGGAAATGTTCTGTTGAAAAGAACTAGTTAAAATGTCAATAAGAGGGATATTATTGTAGAATCATGTCTTCTATAATTTGAGATTCTATAATGCATGTGGGCTTTACATGTCAGCTGAAGTTACTTGCTTATAAAGTTAACATTTGTCTTGATGAGGATTTGTGCTATTTAGGTTTTAGGTCTGATCTTATGCCCATGTCAGCTGGAAATCATAGACACATTTGAAATCTGGAAGAATCAGCTTCACAATATCATCATGACTCCTTGAAAGAGTGATGCTAGGTTCCCAAATGAGTCAGGCCATATTTGAAAAATCTGTGGACCCAATTTACATTTTTTTTTCTGAGAGACTCAGAGGGATGTGCTGATAATTCAGAAGTCTCACCTCCGCTACCAAGTACTTTGCCATTCCATTGGCTACTTGCCATCCAGTTTTATTGTTTTCTGTTGTTCCACTCTTATGTGCCAGTGCAAATGAAAATAGGAATATCCATGGTGTGATTAGCATGGCAGCATAAAGAAAATGTATTTTTTCCTTTTTTTAAGGCCAATAATGAGGAGTTAAAATGATAAAAATTAGTAATAGAAATTCCCATTAAAGATGTGATGGAGTGAGAATGCGTGAAAGGTCTAAATTTTTGGAGGCTTTCAGGGTGGAAATGAAAGCTTTGCTTCCTGAGCTTTGGATGGCATTCTTCCTTTCCCACCCAAGACAAAGGGACTATTGCAGTTCTATATTCCTGGATCAATTAAATTCCTTGTAAGCTAATTTATGCTGGACAGAGTACATTTTTCTAATTGCTTGTGTTCTGTTATTTTACTACTCAAATTCTCAGTCTAGAGAATAACCTTTACAAAGGATGAGTAAGAATTTTCTGCATTTTATTGTCTTCAAGGTTCCAATGATGTTTTCCATTTTTTGGAATATACAAGATCCAAGGTTCAGTGTTTTCCAGGATGCTGATAAATTATGTTGCAGGTCTTACCTTAGAAGTTGAAGTAAATAGGGACCATAAAGGCTGTTCTTCATCTTCTGCTGTTATTTTTCCTTAATCACGAAGCAGTGGAAGCACCTCAGATTTGTTTTAATTTCAGACCACTTTATTTTTACCTCTAACAAGTGCAAATGAAGTATGTATTAAGAATATACATTTCTTACTGTGTGATTGAATGGAATTCGTTATTGTCACTAAGTTGATTTCAGAATTTTCTTTGCATTATTCTAAAAACCGACTTTCCAGTAACATCATTCCATAACACCCAGAACTTTTTATGTTTTATAGGGTTGTGACTCTCAAATGAGCATGTCAGAAGTGTCCTGCAGTGAAAGTACCTCCTCTTGTCAGTCTCTGGTACATGGCTCAGCTCCAGAAATCCTCGTTGGCCTCCTTTATAATGCTACAACTGGAAGATTATCAGCAGAAGTGATAAAAGGCAGCCACTTCAAAAACTTGGCAGCGAACAGACCACCCAGTGAGTGAAAATCTTTTTTCATCCTAATGCTTCTGTACTGGTAGGGCTCTCAGTAGCAAGGACTTCAATCCTACCACTTAGTCTTACCCAATCAAAATGAAATAGAGCAATCATCAACTAATCTGTTTCATGTTTTATATTTCTAGTCAGTTGGGAAATAGCAAAAATCTAAAATTCAAAATATTAATTGTAAGTTGACAAGCCTGTTTTAATTTTTCATGATGACTGACTAATAAATTACCTTTATCATAATGATTAATTGCTAAATTACTAATGCTTCACATCACAGTCCAAGAAAAAAAAAGTCAGTGTTTAAAGAGAAAGTACATGCCAGTTAATATTAATATAAACATTCTGAACAGTTATTGCTGCTCCTAGAGGGGTTGATACTGCAGTCTTTAGTTGTTTATGTGCCTGTATATGTGTGGTAATATATGTAATTTGGGAATGTCAGTAAAGACAAGGAGCAACTACTTGAGGCCTTTGCATATTTACTGTACAGGAGGAATGTTCACCATCAGAAAGGACTTGAATTATGTCTTCAAGCATTTGTTCAAAAATACATGTCTGAAATATCTGTGAACTTTATATACTTCCTAAGTGGAGCCAGATAGAATGTCACAGGGAGAGAATGTTATTGCTGTCTCTAGCTCTTTGACATAGCTTGAGAAAGTTCGGTAACAAACTCTTTAAAATATATTTTTTATTGTTTTTTAAGATGGTGTGTCTGATTTATGTAAGTGTTAATAAGAAATACCTACCTGTTCCTTTTGATTTTGTCTGGAGGCTCAGGATTTAGCTACTCTTTCTGGTTTTTAAACCCCAGATTAATGTGGCACGAGCAGATTATCTGCTACTGGATTATATATTAAGCTGCCAACATTTTGTAAGTGGTTTGCATGTTTCACTTCATCTTCAGAGTTTAGGAAGTAAGCCAGACTTGATGCTGACATTCTCTCCTCTTTCTCATTTTCTTGACCCATGTTTATTCTATTCATAATTGGCTCACCTTACTCTGCTTTGCTTTCTCTATACTTTTCACACTGATGGAGCCAGACTTTGTTAACATGGCCAGAGAAGGAAGGTGATAGATGAATCTCTAATGCTTTTGTATACTTGGGTGGCTGCCCTAGAGTCACCTATTTGGAGACAAAGTGTAGAAAGTGTTGGGGAAAGCCAAAGAGGTCCAAGGACACTGGGGTGTGGGAAAAAATGAAAGGGACAGGAAAGACCATGGGTTCCCTTAAAGTAAAAACAGATGCTTATCTTTCTGGAATCTCAGAGATGGCCAGTTTTTATTTAATATTTAGAATATGCAAGTTAGGAGGGGTTCAGCACTTGCTTTGAAAACAGAGATGCTCGTTCCCTAGTATGTTAATTCCCAAAATGTGCTCAGTGGGCCCATGCTGTGTAGCTAACAGTTGTGAGTGTCACTGGGGTCAAAAATCTGTTTCAGATTGTAAGAAAGGAACATAAAACATGGTACATAGCTCTGTAAAACCATGTTCTGTCTAAACTTTTTGGAGGGAAGAGCTTCCATGCTACCTTTTGTCCCTGTGAAGGATAGGGGGAAGATTTAATATTTGTGATAACAATAGTCCAGTTCTGTTTAGGCGAATGTGGGTTCGGAGTTCTGTTACTCCTAAAAAGCTGGAAACTAAGGAATTTTCTGGGTCTGGTAAAACCATGCACAGAATATTGTGGAATCCAGATTTCTCCTCTGGGCTGTTTTTTGCCATCCCCCTCCCCCCAGCAGTGGTGGCACCTTTTAAGCTCCTGGACTCAGGTCCCTGCCACTGCCATACCCAACTCCCTGCTGAATACATCGTGGACATCTGCCAGCCTCAATCTGTGCCATCATATCCACAAAATGAAAACTAAGGCCTGTAGGGATGATGATGATGAAGAAGAAGAAATGTCCTGGTCACATTTGTTGTTTGGACTATCAATGGTCCAAAATCCTGAGAAGGACTGCAAAGTGTATGAGCAGCTCAGTTTTCATTCTCGTATTGAGGAGCTGTGATGGAAATGGAAGCAATTACTCTCTCCCCCATTTCTGTAGTCTAGGGCTTGGCAACTTAGGAATTTTTGTGAAGTGCTTCTGCAGCAAATATGAACTGAACACTAAATTTCTACTTCTGGTTAGTACATGCACCTCTACTGCATATTTATGTTACATAGTAACTCATTTATCAATTGATTACAGGCAAATAGGCCAAGTCTTGCAGGCAGTAACAGTGGATGTGTCTTCTTTGTTTCTCTGTGTGACAGTTAATATTTTGTCTGACAAAAAGATGCTTCTCAGTTTTCTTTAAAGTTTAGTTGAAACAGGGTATGAGCTTTTGCATATTAAATGCCTGCACACACACATTAAATCCATAAATATGTAGATTTTAATAAGCAAGATCTTTACATCCTAAATAGAGACCCATTGCTGAATTTCAGATATAAGTGTCCCTCAGCTCTTTTTAGAGGTTACATCAGAGTCATTCTTGTGCCCAAGTTCATCACTACTCAAGAACTGAAGTACTACAATGAATTATCAGTAACTGGAAAAGCTAAGGGCAAAACCAGCCTAGTTTTTAGTTAAATGATTTTTCATTTTATTGCTTTTAATATATGAGGTTTAATTACTTAAATGTGCAGTTTTTCTAAATATGCTGGAGTTTGCATGAAAAAGCATAAGGTTTGATAATCATATAATGATTTTACCCAATCTTCTATAACTTAATCATTAGTATTATTCTTGCAATTTTAAGTGTGGCTTAGAATCCAGTGTCTGTTAGTCCTAAGATAACCCATTATGTAAGCAATGTAATTTTTGTTAAAGATTACACAAAAACTGCACAAAATTTTCATTTCATTAAATTTTACCTAACGATCCTTTTGTTCAATCCTTTTTCTGATCTGTGCTGCTAAGGTTTCATGTTGTTCCATTCCAGTGAATAGTGTTTCCTCTTAAACTTTAACCTTTGATCCTCTCTCACCCAACTATTGACATCTGGTCATTATTTCTTTTACTGCTTTCCACCCCCTGTTGTCAGACGGACTGTTCTGTTGTCTAAAACACTTGATAGGTGGACAGGTTTATATAATCCGAGGTGAGTTCCTGTAGAAATTAATTGGATGTTGTCTTTTTCATGCAAAAGAAACCTGCCGGCAGTAAAATATCCACAGCTGCCTACCATACCAGTTTATAAAAATGTTTGTTTTTTTGTGGCACTCTTTAATTCAAAAGTTGCATTTATCTCTGATTATGGATGTTGGGGCTTCAGTGCACCCGCAAAGTGAAAATACTCAATGTGGTTTTTTTAACATAAACTCGAACCTTTAATTGATATTATCCATTAATATGAAAAGACGGGGGTAAAAATTAAATACAAGATTGTTTTAAACAATGTTATATTTTTTATAATTAGTTAACTTTATGAAATGTACATCCGTCTGCAGGAGCATGGTTTGGTGCTTTTGGTCCAATGAAAATAGACATTTAAAAATAAGGGCTTATACCCAAATGCTAAGACCTAATATGTGCTAACTACATAACTTGCATCAGCTTCTTAAGTGTATGCTTAAAAGCACCATACAAGCTTCTCTTTGAACAATCATCTCAAATTATGCAAAAACTTGCTTTTCTTTAAACTTGCAGTAAATGTATTCCTTCATGGATGTAGGAAATGATAGGGTTTTTTGTATTGTGTAAACTGACATTCTTGAATACACTTTGCTACGTTTTGCTTTTCAAAATAAATAAAACTGAAAAGCCCAAAACGAGAACCACATCCATGCAGAGATTATTCTTAAGCATTTTTTCCTGGATGTTTTGCTATCATTGCTGCATATTGACATAATTTTTTTTTCTCTTCGTTAATTGACTTTATTAATTGCATTTCATTTATCCATATTCTTTGGAATTTCAGTGGTATGCTTTACAGTGTTGTGGCTAGTTGGAGCTTGCTAAGTGTTAATGCAATTAAAGTTTTTTTAGACTAAATTGGGGGGATCAATGGGAAGAGGATTATGAGGTATACCTTTAACATAACCCATGTGCATAGTACTGGAGCTAGTTCATTTGTTAGTGTGTTTGTAATACTTTATTTACTTGTCATCTCTCCATGTGTCCAAACTAAGCTGTGTTCAGCCATCCTGGTATACACCATATCCTTGTTCTTTGTAAATGCCTTTAAAGATTCTCCCAATCTTTCATTCCGAGGTATCTGACACTCCACAACGTGACTTCTTTTGCAGACACGTATGTGAAGTTAACACTGCTCAACTCGATGGGGCAGGAGATGTCCAAGTGCAAGACTTCCATCCGCCGAGGGCAGCCGAACCCCGTGTACAAGGAGACCTTTGTGTTCCAGGTGGCCCTGTTCCAGCTCTCGGACGTGACACTCATCCTCTCCGTGTACAATAAGCGCAGCATGAAGCGGAAAGAGATGATAGGCTGGATTTCCTTAGGTCTCAACAGCTCAGGAGAGGACGAGCTCAATCACTGGACTGAAATGAAGGAATCAAAAGGACAGCAAGTCTGTAGATGGCATACTTTACTGGAATCCTAATGGATGGTAGAAGGTGCAGCCCGTGGTTCTAAGGGAGCTTGTTCTCCCGGGAAGATGATCATCCCCGGTCGCAATCAGCAGATGCGTTGTGGGAGTGAAAAATGGAGATTGCGGTCGACATTCCATCACAAAGGATGCACAACCTGCAAAATGGTGGGATTTAACATAGAATCTTCACTTGGTGTCATGAACTTCCTTGGTGTCAGAGGAGCCTTGCTGTACACAGATACGATAGCGGTCCCTTCCCCATCCACCTGATGCTGTATTTGTTTGGGTTTGTTTTTGTGGTTTTCAATTCAGAAACATTCTGTGCGAGGTTCTCCAAATTAATGTAAGCTCCTCCTTGTGTACCTTTTGTATTGCTTTAATACTGTAGCTTCTGACCTGCCTGCATTCAGATTAAAGGTCAATATTTTGCACTTTGAGAAAAAGTTAATGGTCTGTAAAGCAAAAGCAAAAAAAGAAAAACCACTGGTGAAAGAACACTTAATAATATAGCAAATAGAAATATGCTGTTGTTTTGCACTGAGTTTCTTTCCAGGAGCTTGGTAAAGTAAATTTTCGTTTTTTGATATGCAGTTGGTTTGAAAAATACTAGCATTTGGGCATCAGGTGAACTTTGACATCAAACTAATGTTTCTTCAATCTGTGACAGGAACGAGCTCTATATATGGCAAAAATTGGGTTTTTCCCTCTTGCCTGTACTTCTGCCTAATCCAAAGAGACCAGATCATCCGTTTGGTCCCTTCCAAAACTCCTTAGACAGGTTGTACTGTAAAACTATGTAACTTTCTGTTGAAAGCACTTCCTCTATTCATGTATTCCAATGTAGGAAGCTCATAGAGCACGACTTTACTAAAATATATTTTCATTAAACAAATTGATACAGGTTTCTTTAAAATATCAGCAGTTAGAAGTTAGGTTGAAAGACTGTGAAGGAAGTGGCAGCAGTTGAACTACTCTGAATAAATGCATAATACTATGGCCTTGCTTGAAACAGGTATCCATTCAGGTCTCTTGTGAGTTGTTTTAGGCATTACCATATGCTGTTTGTTGGAAGTAGAGAGCAGACCAGGAGTTTTTACCTTTCTTCTTGAAGAAGAGAACATCAGTAGGTTTTTTTTCCTAGTGATTTGCCAGCAATTGAACGAATGTTCACACAAAAAATAGAAGTTTGCTTTGCTTGTGTTCAGGTTGGGAAACATAGCTTTCTAATGATGCAGTTGAGAAGCTGCAGTATCACCAGATAAACGCTTGTGGCATCCTCCAAAATTGAGAAAATATCAGTGCTTCTGAGGTTCCTATTTGTCCCAAAGCCTTTAGCTGGACTCACAATAATTTACTGACTGCTGAATCTAAATCATATTGCTAAACTTATGCATTAGTGAGTAAAAGTATTTTTAAAAAGCTTCCCAATTTAAATATTATTTTTTATCTGTTATTACAAGTTTTGTTTATTTTTAATTTTTCCTGTAAAGAAAGTAATTTTTCCTTATAAATGATGTCGATGTTTTACTAATATGAGACCTCACTGACTGTTGTAGCACTTGGTGGGTTGTTGAGGCAATTGGTGTTAGTCTAAAGTGTTCTCATTAGGACAGATGTGTTCCTCTTGAATTCCTTTTAATACCTTTGAACAATCCTGGCTTTGGGGTATACAGACAGTCAGGTACAGTGAGACTGGTGATGGTATGTGTGCTGTAATAAAAATATTTCACATGGTTCTCAAATTCTCACACTATTTAACAATTTCATTAAGTCCTTTTTAAAGGATTTTGTAATTCCACGTCTTGGTTTATTTGGTGTCTTTTGAGGGATTTATTTGCAGAGCCACGCTTTCAGTTTTTGTTGATTTAAAGATTTAAACATTATTACAGGCCTGTGGTTTTGTTTTTCTCCTCCTGATATTGTGCTGCTGCTTCATCTACAGAAGCTTTATTTACTAAATACAAATAATGCAAAAAACTTTCTTTAAACAGGAATGGTCTTGCAGTAATACAATGCAGGTTTGTCTCTCTCAGTCGTTTTTGTTAGTCCAGTTTGAGAAATTTAATGTTGAGTGTAGAATTTAATACAAAGTCAGCATTAATTTTATATGCATAAGGAAAATGCTCAGATTTTCACAATCTTTTCAGCTTTCCATATAATATAAGCAATGACGTAGAAGCTGTTGTAAAGCAGTTTTTCACTGGGTGTGGAAGTGGTTTTATCTATTCTGTTTGTGGATATTTAGATGCTCTTTTCTAAAACTTAAAATTGTGTCTTGATGGTTGTCTCTTTGTACAGTTTACTATTTAAAATAATGTACAATATTGAACTGGGTCAGGCAATTCCAGTGGAGAACATACTTAACATCATCACTGAACAAATGAAGAAGTCAGTTTGGAAGGTGCAGCAAATGACCTCTTACAGAACCAAACTAAACTAAACTAAACTGTGTCATGATTTGGGTTTCTGTTTGTAGGTTGCATTGCTTCAGCTTTGTATTTCAGCATTTAGATTTCTAAGGCACTGAAATCTTAATTTAGACACAACAGAGATTTATGGTACTCTGTGTTGGGCTCGTTTGGGAGGAGGAATCTCTCTCTAGGACTTTAGGTAAAGTATCTGGGACCAGTCTGTGCTTCACAGAAGAAGGATTGGTTTACTTGGATTTATACTGTAAAAAGGCTAGGAACTGAATGTGTAAGGATTGGAAATGAATGTTTAATTTTGACTGCAGTAGGATATGGATTTGCCATGCAAAACCAGTCGCACCAATAACTGGATTCATCTTGGGATTTTTGTGAGTTAATTGTAGTACCACTAGCTGTCATATTGTTTTTTTTCTTCTATTCTTACTATTGGATTTGTTTGTAATTTTGTTTTTCATTGCTTATGCAAACCTACACCTTTGTATTTGAAATCTGCCTTCAGCTATCGTGGGTTTTTTAAACCCTACATAGGGGCTTGCACACACAGTTTTGTGCATTCAGTTAGGTCTTAAGCACGGAACAGAATTGCTGAAGAACAAAGTATCAGTGACAAATTAGAGGCACTTGTATTTTCCCCAGAGTTGGCTGTGTTTTTTTCATAGCTTTTTGTTGTTTGCCTTTGTTCAAAAGTACAGTAAGTACTTGAAAAAATGTATCAAATTAATTACTTTTCTGTGTGCCAGCAAACCGTGTAGAAGTTGCAGATCTTGAATTGAATCTGTTTCTTGTCAGTGTAGCCTTAAATAATTGTAGAACAGTGATGTTCCTGCAGATTCTATTCTTGGAAGTATTGCATCCTTTCTTTATATGATCTGTTTTAGTGCTTAGAATATTTCCTATAGGTCGTCCTAAAGTATTATAAATGTGAAAAAGTTCCTTTCTGTTAAGGGCAAGGTTGTGAAGGGCAGGACAGCCAAGCATGAAATCACTGCACCGAAGGAGGAGAGGCTGTGCAGCACCTGCAGGCCATCGCTGTCCCCCACATCCACATTCCAGCCATGGGAGGCTGGAGGGCAGCAGAGCCATCCTGCTGCTCCCGTTCTGCCAGGGGACACGGGGAACGAGGGGAGCACTGCAAAGATGCAAAGTTTGGTGCCCGTGCCGCTGCCTCATGCTCAGGATGTGAGGTGTCCACGTTGCAGCTGCACTGGGAGGTCTGACTGCAAAGGCAGAAGCAAGGCAAGGTGTAAGGTCTACAATGGGAGAAATATGACACAATTTCTAAATGAAATGAAAGTCCGCTAAACTCAGTAATAATTAGATTTGGACATCTGGGGAGCCCTTGGAATTAAGGTATGTGCTTTTGTGGGAGCTAAACATTGTTACCAATTTAGAAAAAGCTTGAGCTGAAAACAAGATTTTATGGCATTTACTGTTGGAAATATTTTTACCTGTAAATTTTTGCAATGACTTTTGATGGCAGATGCAGTACCATCAGTACCTTCCCGTTTTCACACCTTTGGAGCAATTCTTTTGTTGTCTAAAATTTGTGTTTGTGTTCTTGATCGATTTGTTGTCTCTTCTCCCCCGTGGCTCACTCCTGCATACCCTCTCCATGGCTCTGAAAAGCTGCCTGTGGCAGTCACTGGACCTTAGAGTTCAGGGATACTCTGTACATTAAGGTACTGGTGCAAAATTTATTTGACCTCTCCAACTCCCCAAAATTTCTGAAATACAAACCATCAGTTTTAATATAGCGAACCAGAAGAAGAAAACCTCTTTGAGGGAGACATTTTCGTGTAGGAATTGGGTACAGATCACTCTTACACATCCAAATTTTAACAAAAAGTCTGGGGTAAGATCAGAGAGTGAGGTTTGAGGGGAGGCCTTTTGGCTTGAGGTGTTCCAGCCTGAAACTAATAACAGAATGCCCTTTCATGGAACTCAGAGTAGTATTGAGACCTCTACTTATGACACTTTTCTGGAGGAAAAAAAGCTGTCCTGTTTACAGCAGTCTTTAAAATCAATCTGGTCACTTGTTTGTGAGGCAGACTGACTTCCTTCTGAAGCTAAATTCTCAACAACAGTTAAACATCCTTTTAATTTTCCCACTGATGTGCGTGCTTGCCTGCCATTAATGTTAGAGGGAGGAGCCCACAGGCTTCAGGAGGAGAGCAGACCTCACCCTAAAGGTGTGAAGAGCAATAGGATTGGTGGGTTAGAGGGGTGGTACAGCCTGGCACCTGCAACACAGTCAAATATGATTTCAGTTATGAATGGAGGCAAAAAAACCAAACATCCAGATATTGTCACAAACCTGTTATTTGTTCATTATCTCTTTTTTTACTTATTTTCCTCAGCTTTTCAAATATTTTTAGAACTTACTATTAAAAATGTTAAAGCAGTCCCTTAACATCTTGATTGTTTTAACTGGAACATTCAGCAATGTTTATGGCTAGAATGAGCCATCAAGAATGTTCTGGTTTTTTGGTCTTTAATTTAACTGCTAGACTGTGTAGTACATCACAGCTGGATTTCAGTCTACTTTGTTCTGATGGTAGTTCTTGAGGGAAAAGTCACAGAAGTATTTCCTTGTTGGTGAAATCACTGACACCCATTGAAGAGATGTCATGTGAGAGCAAGAGCATTAAAATAAGAGATGGCTTCTTACAGTAGCAGCAGCAGTGATTCATATTTCTCTCTTGGAACCTTGTGGCCCTCAGAGGGCCCGGCTCAGACAAACTGTGACATGTTAGTTGTGGAGTTCATGCATTCAGAGCAGTGTTGGTCTCTGTGGACATTGTGTGGCTTCTAAACCAGTGTCTTTTACAGAGGGTAGATGGTTTTTTATTTGCCTTGGATGAGTGGGCAAGTGCCAACTGGCCTACAGTGACATGGATTAGTTTAGCCTTAAGAACTTATCACTGCCCCTCCTTAAATTCAAGCAGGGTTTCTTCCTTTCTGCAGGCTATGCAGAAATCTTATGCACCAGTGTCTGCTTATATTATGTCTACCTGAATATGGCACAATTATTAGTGCTGGCAAGCTTAGTTCCTATGTGGTGTGACTGAAGTAATGGATGGGCCTGGTACATGCTGGATCAGGTTTTGCTGGATCAAGTTTTGCTGTTCAGGCTTATGCTGGATCAATATAGAAACATAGTCCTTATGCAGAGGAATGTGCCAGAAGTCAGGAACGTGGGTGGTACTGCTGCTGTAGGAATGAAGATCAGGAGACAGCTCTGCCCAGAAAAAGGGCAAAGCTGTCTTACAGCAAGAAGGATTAATTCATATCCTTGGAAGCATCTTCTGGTTGAGCTGGCATAAAGGCCCTACTCAGGAGAGCAGAAGCAGTAATACCATACACTGAAGGAATACCTCATGGACATTCAGGGATGTTATTAATGTCATCCTTTTCTCGTATCTGAGGATAAGAGTGTTGCCCATTGTATCAATATAATTTCTTTTCTATGTTTTGCAAACCCCGTGGGCACTGACTGCATACTGAGGGTCTAAAGTGGATTGCTTTTTAACTTTTGGTTCATTTCCAGAGTGTGAATTTGAATGAATTTGCAGAATTAACTGGAAGCATCATCAGAGCTCTGAGATGCAATCTCTAGGCCATGGTACATAGCAAGGAGTAGGGCTTTGAACCAGTTTTGATTGTCAATTTTGCAAATGGCTTATTATGACATTTTAAGAAAATTTCTAAGCAGTTGAATGTGTTAGGGAATATTTACAAAAAAGGAGATAGAGCAATGATCTTTTTTTACTATACAGCTAGTTTGCTGTCCTTTCCAGTAAACCACAAGGTTCATTAGTGCTCAGTACTGTTTCGTTTACGATAAATGTTTTTAATGTGATTTTCATAACAAAGTGTAATTAGTGAAACCTTTTATTCAATTTTTCCCTTTATTTGCTTTTCTTAAGGAGAGATTTCTCCTTATATAGTATATATACTTTCTTACAGAGCTTTCTTACCTATTTTTATATAAGATGATTTAACAATGTAAAGTGAAATGCTCTATGAGCAAGCTATATCACTGTTAACACAATCAAAAGTGCTAATATAATGACTAAGGGCCTGAACCTTCTGCCTTTTACTCAGGTCCTGGTTTAACCAGATGTCTTTCATGCTGTGTAGGACCTTTCCCTGTAAGCACTTCCATCTATTCCTGGGGATGTCTCAGAGAAAGGCACTATTAACATGAATAACAGTGGTAAAACTGAGCCTCCTCTCCATTCTTAGTGGGACATCTGTCATGAGTAAAGGCTGCTGGCTCTGTCCCAAAGTATAGTTTTAGATTATAGTTCCCTTGATCTTCAGTGATTTTGAACTTGTTTTTTCTGGTGACTATAAGCTAATAACTGATCTTAGTGAATACAAATATTGAATTGTGCTGTTACCAGCAAGATTATTAAAATGTGTTTCACATTTTAATTCATTTTTTCATTGGGATATAAGGAGTTGGATTTGTGAAACATTATATTGCATAGAGATAGCACACATTCACCACATTTCTGAAAGGTATGAAATATACAGTATGTAGCATTTTCTTGCATACTTTTATACTGCCTGTACATCACCGATGCACTCGGTGCCTTCCTTCTTTTGTATAAAATTTAATATGTAGAGAAACTGAAGTTATGGTGTGTAAGCAATGTCACTGCAACTGAAGAGATGTCTTAAACTGATTATTCCTAGTCTAGGAGGTTTCAAAGGGCAGTTCAGTTTAACACAATGCATTTCTTTGAATTTGAAGTTTTCCCCTTTCCTTCCTCACCCCACCCCCCGTCCAAAAACCTTCCTCATATGGCTGTTTATTCTTAATTGATTCCTGTGTCTGATGTAAGTCACATGGTGTTAACCAAAGAACCAAGCCTGTTTCTAATTATTTGGACAAATAATGTTTGGACTTGCAATTACTTAAAGACAAAAATGATATGATGGATCTCTGTTAACAAATACAGAATAGGCTTCTGTAAATGTGACTCCCAGCTGAGAATTCCAAATACCTCTTTTCTGACTGGATGTGCATTGTTGTATCAGTAGCAAGTGTTTGAGTTGTGTTTCTTGGTGCAATTTAATCAAAATCCTATCACAAACAAAAATATCAGTCAGTAAGTGCTGTCAGATTAGCTTGGTTTACCATGTTATACCTATATCTGAAGTGTGCTACTTTGAGAACAGATTTGGTTTTCCTGTGTCTGAAGTCCTGATGTTGTACAATAATTATCTGGTGTATGCTGGTCTCACAGGAACAGACTGATGCTGCATCATATTTACCAGTGTCCCTTCATTGTACAACTTCTGTAATATAACACAGTTTTCAACTACTGTTTCAACCTGAAATTCCTTAAATTTCAATGCATGTATAGCCTTAAACATCTAAGACACCAAGCACAGTTTTAATGGGAATAGGTTATATTTGCAAGTCCTGTTTGTCTCAGAAGTCATAGAATTATTTTTATATATCAGTCAAAGATTGTAGAAAATGGGTTCACTGCAGTTGATTTATCAACCATGCTCCTAATTATATGCACTAAAAAATAAAAAAAAGTCATTTTTGCTAAATGTTTTGGAGATGAAGTATCAGTGTTCATTTCCTTTCTTGAGTTTGTTTTTGTTTTCATACTTTCATTTCTGTACAGAACCTTGGTGCCCTTAACTAATACCTGTGACTGAATTCACGTAGATTTTCAGTATTCCTTGAGCTGCTTTTCTTTTTTGTTCCATTTTTAAATTGAATCAGCAGTAATTAAAATTCCCCTAAAAAAAATTCCTTTTTTTTTTTTTTTTACATTTTGACAGTAACATAATTAGAGCAAATGACTGTTTGCAGCTGTTTATGCAGCTTATTAAAGCCTGAGAACTTTGTTTGAAACTGTCATTATAATCCAGATGAAGACATACGTTTCATGGCATTTCAGTCCACATCAGGTGAAAGCAGGAGCTCTGGCAAAGAATGTGCAGATCTGCACATGGGGTGTCAGACTCTGAACCCCCAGAGGGATTTATAATTAAGTGTCACCTTGTATCTACAGTGTCTCCAGTTGTGTGTTGTCAGATACTTGTTGTTTTGTTTTCTTTATTATTACCTAGCAAAAAACTACTTTTATCATTTTTGTGCTACTGTATATTAATCTTGAGGGTTCCCAGTGTGCAAGATCAGTTTAATGTTGTCAGTTCTCTTTCTGTAAAAAACCCCTGGACTTCGAGCATACACATCCCATTCCTGTTCTGGAGAGAGCCAGAATGCCACCAGCTGGTTTTAGTTATATTTACCTGTACAGCACAGGTAACATCAGTCCCATGTTAGTTTGACTGAAATATGCTATAGTATATTTTCAAACCTTGGATGTGTCACAACATTAAAATAGTCATTTTGCATATCTGAAACTTTGCAGCTGTGGATTTGTATTTTGTTTATCTCTGTGAAATGTATTTTTGTCAGTTTGAGGACTTTGGATATTTCAAAGTATTTTCTGTACGTGAAAACAGCTTTTTGCATGTGAATTTAATTGCTGGAAAGTATTGGAAAAAAAAAAAGGAAAAATCACTTCTAAAACCTGTTATTGTCACTTTCCTTTGGAATTCATTACCTTGTAAACAAAAACAGACTTCACTGTTCAGAAAATAGTAATGCGTGGTCAATGCATTGGAACTGCTGTCTGCATTAAAGAAAAAATAATTTTTAATGATTTAATAATTTTGTCAAGGTAATCCTAGCCTTTACACACATTTTGGCTCTGTTTACAAATTTCCTAAGTTTCCTTCCCCAACTCCCTTTCTGTTCCCCACACTCTTTGTTGATGTCATGAACCTTCTGCTTAGAGAACTTTAAATTAACCAGTGTGACAATGTTCTAACAAATATGATGTGTATACTGGCAAATAAAGACACACTCAGGTGATCATCCTGTTTGACTTTATACAGTTTCCTTCTGGGGTCATCTGTGGTTCTTTGCTTCTTTGTCCCAAAAATGCATTTCTCAGAAGAGATCTCATCTAACATATTTATGCTTAACTTCTGCTTTCCGAAGAGTAAGAAGGATGAAATAATTGAGGTTTGATTTAAACATGAAAGAAGACTTGCAGTAAGTAACAATGATAATTTTACTGTGAGCCAACTTAGATCTTCTGTGCTATCCTCTGATGATTTTTATGATACCTGTTAGAAAAAAGGCTTTCTGGGCTTTCCTGGCAGCTCAGCTTTAGGAGGTGTCTGAATATATGTATGTTTTTATACCTACTAGCATGCATGAAAAAAGAATTGTTAGAACAATTAAAGCATTTTTCCTTATCCTAAATGTGGGAACACTTGGTATAAAAAGCTTTTATCATTTCTTCCCATTTCTGCAGATGAAGGGAGCATAGCCCAGTGACTTAGGTGCATTTCTTTGCCATGTGATCCTGACTCTCTGGACTATCACCATCTGTGCAAATCCTAGAACTCCTGCAAATAAGATAAAATGGTACTTTCTGCTGTTAAGGCTAGCATTTTCCAAAGACTGTACACTAAAAATAATGTGGCATTCCATGTGCAGATGGCTACATATTTGATGTTTGAAAAGCTTTGAATGGAGCACTTGTGACCATATTCTCAAGAAGATATCTCAGGACCTTTGGTATCCTTGTCTGTCAGAAAAAAATAGCAACCCAGGGGTGTCTAGATTATATAAGATCTATTAACAGGTGATAATATGAAAAATATTCACTTTAAAATTAGGATTTGTGAAGCTATGAAAACATGGCAGAATAAATGAAATAGAATCTGTTGATTGATAGTTGGCCACCAATTATGAACAGCCATTTTCTACTCAAAGATCACAGAAAAAAGAGTAACTACACAGCTTCAGCTGCATATGGGGTACCTTGCAGTCACCCATGTTTCAAGTAACTGAGCAGAATTACATGGAATGCTCATAGCTTGTAATTAGTTTGTTATGAAACAGTAATTGCTTCAGACAGGCAGAGCCAAGTTACATTTCTTTTAGGTAGATACTCCTTTACCTGTCAAAGGTTTTCTCTGAGTAATTGTCTTCATGTGGCAAATTCCACATTGGATAGTATTTAAAATCTTTTGGAAGTCATTACTTACTTGGTTCTGAAGGTTCCTGTGGGCAAGGGCTATTTAGCATTTTTCCATATGACATTTAAATTTTTTTTCTCTAGTATTTTTATTTTTACAGTCCAACAGTGCAGTTCTGATTTAGTGTTCTATTCATATTAGACATTTCATTTTACTTGGAAATTAGCCCTCCCAAATGAATGAGACTCTTGCTAAGGCATTTTGTTACTTGGTAATTGTATTGAGTAGCTGCAGTTCAGCATAGGGATTCAAAACCTAAAGTTACTGTTGTTTTGGAATAAGAATAGTAAGGATATAAGGAAGAAAAATTGCAGAAATGAAATAAACCCTCATCGAGTAACATCATGCAACAAATCAGCTGGGCTTTAGATAAATGATTTATTATTAAATTTAAAACCTAATAGGTTTGTGTGTTCTGAGTGTAGTTTACACTGATTTGTTTTCTGCTTAATTAGAAGCCTTACATTTCATCTTATTAATAATGAAAATCCTCTTGTCAAATTGTGTAAGATCATGTTGAACTAATATGTATATTTTAGAGGCAGCATAAAATTTCCCTTCATAGCCTTTCATATTATTTCATTGCATTATGGAAAAATTATATTCTGCTTTTAATTTTGCAAGTGTGAAGTAAGAAAACATCTTCCATTCCTGTCTGAGAAAGTCCTGGCTTCAAGAGCTGTGAGAAGAGAGTCCAATCACTGTGGCCCACTGTTTGCAATTAAAGGCTAACTGCAAACAGAAATTCAGAATACCAGGCCAACTGAGCTTTACAAATGTAATGAATGTATATATAAGAGATAATAGTAATCAAATCTAAAGTTATATCCTATGATACCAGTTCTTGTTGCAGTGGTTCAGCAGTTCAGAAAAGGAACAGGCTTAAACATGCCAAAGGAGACCAGAGTTGTACTCCATTTGCTGTTAGAGTTAAGTACAAATTTCCCCTGATACCACAGCATTTTCATCTGCAGAGACCTAAAGTACCAATGGACTAAAACATCAGTCACACAAGCCTTTGCTAATTAATAGCTTCACCAGAAATGTCTGGCATTCTTAGGAAATCAGGGAGATACAGAATGCAGAATTCATTCATATTTATATTTTTTAAAAAAATAGGCATGAAAAGGAAAAGCCACATAATCAGCTGTTTGATAAAGCTCCAAATCAGTCAGCTAGGCTAAAGGTCATGAATATGTAGCTAGATCTTAGTAAGCCTCAGTGGCAAATCATCACACACGCTCGCTGCAGTTCCCTGAGACCGTATAAAACACTTGGGAGCACAAGCCAGGCCAGTAGGCTGAGAAATGGCATTAACCATTGAGCCTTCACCATCTGTCACCCTGCAGCCGAGCAGAGGCTTCTGATGGAGCCGTTCTGTGTCTCCTCATCTGGATTTTTAACTGAACTTCTTCACGTGGGGCTTGCCAGCAAATACGAAGTACTGTCACACACAGCACTGCCATTCTTACTCTCATTGCTAAAATTCCTATTTTCTCCAACATCATTGATATATCCAGGCAGTAGATGACCTGTCACACTAGTAAATTAATCAGTTAAACTGATGCACATCTTTGAAAGATCGTATGAAATACTTTGTAAAGCATTATTATATAGAAATTGCAGCCCATAGTATTATATCCAAGAGAATGCTTTTCTGCTTATGCTGAAACATGCCAAATATGTTTGCTGAATACCCCAGTTCTGCAGCCTTTCAGTTATGCTTACTATCAGCAAGTCACTGAAGGATCAGGATAAAACCTCAAAAGACTTTTTTAGTTTTCAGTGAGATCAGCTCCTTGATGTGACTGAATTGGAACCTAAATGAGTGCCAGCACAGGGAGGGGGGCTGGAAGTGCACAGCTGGAGCTGAGCTGTCCTTCCCTGGCAATCTCTGCTTATCTCAGCTAAATACAACGTGGAAATCACTACCTGAGGAAGCTGTTCTGAGCATGGAGGCATTTTACACTGCTGACTGTTGCCTGTTGGAATATAACCAAACACTTCTCATCTTACTTTGAAAAAAAAGCTTGTAAAAGTTGTTTAAAAGTTAAATCCATTGGTGCAGGCAGAAACGGATCTAAATAGTTTTGGAACACCAGAGAGTCATTTTGATGGGACAGAAATCGCCACTTGTTTCTAGTATAATAATTCATCCTTTTAAAAAAGCAATTAGAAAATGTAATATTTTGAAATTCTGTCCTTTTAATAATGTTATTTTGGGGGTTCTCCTAAACCTCTGACAACATTCCCTCTTTTTTCCCTCGTTGTCCACCCCCATAATACACCCCCACAGCAGGACCCCCTTCAAGGCCATAGGTTGCCCTTGCCATCTGACACAGGAGCAGTGCTGCTGCTGGTGCTTGCACCCAGGGAGCCTTTTGGGAGGAAGGGTGGTTGTGTGAGACCGTGTGAGAGCATCAGCACCACTAGGAAGCTGAGAGAGAGCAATTACTGAAGGTAAATCAGAAGCAGGTGTTTCCAGACAGCCTGTAAAGATCCAAGGATGCTGGTACCCAAACGAGTGCGTATCTCACAGACCTCCTGCTCTGCTCCCTTCTTGGCTTTTCTATGGAATGGGGTGATCCACCCTTAGGCAAACATTCCATCGCTAGAAATCCTTCAAGGAATTGTTCTCTGAGTGCATATCTCACCCTCTCTAATTATGCAGAACATTTCACTGAAAGCTTTCTCAGTAGGCAGACAAGCGGTGTAAGATGGACTGCATCAACAGCCTGAAATACAGAATGCACTCAACTGTTCGCTGTCATTCTGGACAAACCAAATTAAGCATCCCCAGCAAACGCTGCCATCAAAGAACAAAAGCTGTAAAGTGATTCAATGAATTTATAGGCCATGTAACTGCTGGATGACAAACATTTCTGCCTTGTACCAAAACTAGGAATGTTGTTGTTTATGCCAGGGGTGGATCTGAAAGAGTGTTAACTCATCGTGGTGGTCTGCAGTTAGATCTGCAGCCTTCACTTGTACCCACTAACTCCATTTGCCAATGGATTTCTCAGCAAATTTAGAGCACGTGATCTTTTTTGGTTTGTTTTCTTGATACAGTGTGGAGTTGTGCTTTTCACATTAATTAATTAATTAATTAATTATGTCCTTTTGAAATGTTAACAAGTACTAATTTTGGTATATAGTCCTGGGTCAGGTGAGTGTATTGATGTTCCTAACCTAGCCCTGAAATCAGCCAGTTTGAAGATGAAGCCTAGAAAGCTCTTTGCAGTTCAAGCCACAGCTGCTCACCAGTTTAAGGATGGAGACAAATCCATCGATCCTAATATAGTGGGAGAATGTTCAGTAGGCAGTAATTGAGTTGGAATTTGGCCAAAGCCTTGGGGTTAAAGAACCTACTGTTATGAAATGTGTTAGAGGATCTTTAATGAATACAAACAATGGAGATCACGGTTTCTTCTCTTCTGCAAGGGGCAGCAGAAAATGTTGGTTTGCCTCCAGAAATAATTTGGTGCCTGTAATCAGGCTGGGCATTGAAAAAAATATGCCACCTTCTGAAACACCAGAATAATTTTCTTACCAATTAAGATCTCAGTGTGTTGACCTGTAGGAGGAGTAGCTGGCCCATGTATTTTAGTAATAACCCTCGCATCAGTATTGGGAAATAACCACTAAACAAGTAAAGAAATCCTTAACTAACTTGAATTGCTTACCTTAGATTCAACTAAGTTGGGGATTTCTTCTCTGTTTTTTAGTATTAAAAAATCTGCTGGTTTGCAGAATAATTTCAAACCAATTTATTAAGCCCTTCAGCTAGGCTGGATGAGAAGAAAGTCTCCAGACTTCTTGTTTTCTATAGGTAGGTATATCCATATCCATAAGTTCTTCTGGATTTCTTACAATATTTACTTCTAAATATAGCTAATGGTTGGAAAAAGGGGCATGACTGGAAAAGTCCTTGGCAGCCTAAAATGGGGGGAAATTGGTGCCTTACAGATTAAGAATTGTTTGCCTTTGAAGCTCTCTGGGTGAAAAGAATTGTGTCAGCCAGCTGAAGCCCAAATGTAAGTTACTGTGTGCACAGAGGGGGTTGCATTTTGTTGTTTTAAACCACATTTAGTGCAGGATACTTTATCAGCTGAATCAGAGAAGTCTCTTTAAAAGCAACAGCCTTTAAAATGCCTATGAAGGTATTTACTTCAGAGACTTAAAAAATATGCAAGTCAAACTTTATATGGGTGCTTAAATTTTTCAATATAAAACTTGAAATGCCAGATGTATTATGCTGCCTTGCATCAGGACAGCCCCCCAGAGCAGCAGTAATTTTGTAATGCTACCTGTTAAAGCTAAATTCTTGCTAAACTAGCAGAGCTAATGGTTTATTTTTACCTTCTTTAAGTATGCATTTAGTTTTCATTTAAAGCTCATAGTGTGTGTGTAGTTCCCAGCACCCTGACAGAGAAGGACCTGACGTACTAAGTATCTCCAGGAGCTCTGAAATTATTACATGCTGTAACATTTACACCTCTGTGTGTGTAATGGTTCAGGTGGTACTGGGTGAATCATACTTAGGCCAACCAATGCCCTGCTACAGAGTATAGTGGGCCTGAGAGTGAACCTCAGTTCCAAAATCTGCATTAAAATTTATATATTTGACTTTGGGTTTCTATTAAAGAGAGTATTTCCTTTGTACAAGCATACTTTGAAACACGGTATGTGTTCTGTATTACCGGGATTAGATTTTGGAAGGCAAAATCAACTTTATTTAAAAACATACACAGTGTGTAAACTGAGTAAGTCAATTTTAGTGCCCTGTCTGTGATTCCCTGCATTCCCCTAATGCTTTCCTCTCCAGTCTCAGTCCTTAGAAACAAATAGACAGCAAAACCTGGTGAAGTGGTTAATTCCTTCAAGATGATACAGACTTGGAATCCAATGAAATATTATTCTTTATACTTTATTTTTGGTTTGGATTATTCCACGATATTTATCCTTTTCTCTTGGAATAATTTTGCTTTTGGAATAATTTCAGACAACAAATATAGTACACAGTTTAACTTACTGTGACCCACTGGCTCCCAGAATAACTTCTACCAACTTATTTCTCAACTGTTGGCTATGCTCTGCTGGTTTTTAACTCCTTTTCTGCCCCTCAGATCTGGATTTGCTGCCGAGATATTTTTCTTGAGGACCTTTTATTTCTGATTTACTGTGTGCTTCTCTAAGTAAAGGAATTACTCTCATGGCTGTAAAGCAGTAGGAAACTGCTGATGCTTTTTGAGAGCAGAACCACACATAGGAGACCCGCATAATTTGCTTTGTAATTGAATGGTACATTTCTCAGCATCCAGATTTTTAGCTGTTGGGATTTCTCTTTTAAGATGATAAATCCTTCAGAGGTTGTGGTGCATTCCTGTTAAAGACAACTAGGAGGTATTTCCCAAGCTCACAATAATAAGTTACCTGAGCTCAGAATTGCCAGAGTCTCTCTTAGAATTTTGCATAATCCTCCAGTAACTTTGTGCAAACTTCTCCTGGGATGTAACAGAAATTTGGCACCTTCTTCTGGCTGGCCCCAAGTTGGGCTGGTGCCTGTCGGAGCTGTGCCCTGCACCATTGCTGTGAGCTTGTTTTTATCTTTGGACTGACTGGATGTTTCTTCTGGAGGCCAGGTTGTGCCAGCTTTATTGGGGCTGAGCAGTCCCACTGTGCTCAGTGAAACTATTCATGGAGCGAGGTGAGCGTGAGGAACTGCTCCATGGGAGCTGGGCTGGCACCGTCTGGCCCTTGGAAGCAGAGAGAGGAAAGTCTTTTCCTCCTTTTGTGAAAAGCACAGAGCATGTGTAACTGAGAGCAGGAATGTGTCAAGAAGTAGACATGGGAAGGAAATGAATCTTTGGTTCATTATCACGAACAGCAGCTAAGCTGGAGCCAAAAAACACTTGAGAGATTTAACATGAGATCTAAGCTTTATTTTAGAGTTCGTACTGCAATTTCATTGCAATGACAAAAATGATTCAACTAAATAATTGAACTGAAGCTGATCATTATTCAGTTTTTCATGGTGGTTTGATGGATGAAGTGATACTGAAGTTTAAAAATCTCTATTCTTTTAGAAAAAAAAAGAGTCACTGTTCTGCTCCAGAGTGCATGCTTGAGAAGGACTGGATATACAATGTCTTTGCTGTTGCTGCTGCAGATGTAGGTGAACGTGGATATGGACACTGAAGTGAGTATCAATATACTGTGCAAACCTTGAAAATATAAAGGAATACACAACTGTCTCTCCATGTCTTTTTTTTTTTTTTTTTTTTTTGTTGTTGTTGTTGTTTTGTTTTGTTTGTTTTTTGTTAAATTTGGAGAGCAGTGCATTTCACTGAAACCACGAGTATTGCTGCACAGGTTTGTTTAAACCAGAGCAATTGCCTGTCCCTAGCCATTACTCATAGCAGTGAGAGAACTTTGCAGGCCTTACCTCAGGCATCTCCTAGTCCCTGGAGCTTAGATATAGTCCAGCACACACCATGTGGATAAACAAGAGAGTTGACACAGCTGTGCAGGAGCTGTGAGGAGGTTTTGGAGCAGGCAAGCAGGAACATCTTTGGGTAATTGCCATTGCACCAGATCCTGCTCTGAAAATGCTGTCCCTCCCACACATAACACTGTCTTCCTTTCTGGACATTGGAAACTACCCAGGTCTGGGACAGAGGAAAGTAAATTCTCATCATCAGTGCAGGGCTCAGCACTTGGTTTCCTGCACCCCTTTCACCCGTGTAGAGCAGGGGGAGTATCCTGCAGGGAGCTGGGTTGTTCCAGCTGGAGCACACCCATGTGCTCCCCTTCTCCATGCACACCTGGATCTGCACTTCCTGCCCAGGGCATGCCCTGGAGACTCTGCCAGGACACCTGGTCCTTCCTGGCTCCTGGGGGTGTCATCCACATTGGGCTGCACTGTCCTTATAAACAGACCCTGCTCATGGCAGTAAAAGTACTCCTAAAAATTGAAGTGTTAACAAAACCCAACGGTGAATGCTGGAGGCAGAACCACTGGTGTGGATCAGAGAGCTACAATTCCCAGCCTCCATGAGGACACACATGTCAAAACAGTTCTCTAATTGAAAATTAATTCTCAGAACAACTTCAAGTTTTTTTTAAGCTACTGCTCAAGTAAAAGGAATAATCACTTTCTGTAGCACCAGCTAAATAATTGAATGCAGATCTTAGCAGAATACTATCCGTCCAAGGACAGTGGTTGCATAATTATTTCATATAATATAAATATTTAGAGATTACTTTTCCCTTAATATTTTTGGGTCTGCAGAGTAAATTGAAACATTAAACAAAACTGTTATATTTTGATTAAATTGATCCTTTTTTGCTTGCTCTTATAGGTTGTAAAATTTGAAGTCTGAGAACAGGCAAGGAGAATTGAGAAATGAATAGGCGAATTCATGTAAGTAAGAATTGACCCGAATGTTGAAATTCTAAAAAAATAAGTTCAGTCAAATATGAAGATCTGCATCAAAATTTTATATGTTCTCTTAGCACTGTAGCTTGTGAGGCTACCCCAGAAAACCTTTCTCTGAGGAGATGTCACCAGAGCACAGGGGTGAATGACTAATCCATGCAGGCCAAAAGCATCTCCTGCTGATTACAGGTCATGTGTGCTGCCTGGTTGCCTCGTGAGCTACATTGTGCATAAAAAATGGATAATCAACAGCACTGGTATCATGATTTTATAATCTTTTCATTACTTACACTTCTCTTTTTCTAAGGTTTTTTATGGGCAGTGCAAGTATTTACTACAAAATGAAAACATTTAAAAAGATGCTTTTAGATCAACCTCTCCATGTCCCACAGCGAGAAGGACTCTCTCCATTCTCTTTGCTTTCCAGCTCCTCACTGCAGCTTTGCCACATTGCTGTGGCTGGGAGATTTTTATCCTGTAACTAAACTTATTGTGCCTAATCTTTACAAAAATGTGAGAGTCATTCCTGGAAGGTGCTCCCTGCAGATGCTCCAACCCAGGCAGATAATCAGGGGTATTTTTGAGCACAGAGGGGTAGAAGCAGTGGTGCCTGAGCAGGGTTGGATCCTGGCCAGTCTCTTGTGGCTGTGGCTGCTCTGGCTGCTTCAGGAGGATTCCGGAAAGTGGAAAAAGCTGAGCACAACAAAAGGCTGAGAAAGGGGATAGCCAAAGTGATTACAGTGATTTTTGACTTGTGAATCTCTAAATGTTTCCTATCATGTGCTTGGCTTTATCCCTCTGCATTGCCTTCCCAGCTGATCCCTCCTTTCTGTCACTAAAATGAGCAGCCTTGCAATGATGAATATTAAAATTCACCCACTAACACTGCAGTGAGGTGGGGTCCAAGCAGCTCTTACCTCCCAGCCTGCTGTGCCACCCTGCCAGCAGATTCGGGAAGGCAACACCACACTGGTTTATCCTGGTTTCCTTCCCAGCCCTGACAGCTGGTTATAACTGGTTGAGCGATGGCTGGAGTTCAGCACAATTCAAATGTCTCAGACAGTCTATATAAACATCTTTCCTTACTTAGAGGTCCTGTTGGAAGCTGTTTCTGTTGGACACTTCGTGAATTACAGGCTTTAGAAACTACCTGGCAATGCCTTGAACCAGACGCAAAACTTCCACTAATGCAACCTTTAGAGTCTTAAGTAGGTACTTGGCTGCCAGTTGCTTTCAGGCACGCTGTAAAGGGACTTTCTGAAAAAAAAAAAAAAAAAAATCTGACTCTGGACCAGCATCACTGTTTGTTTCATCTCGATTTGGAGTGGTTAAATAGGAATTTGCAAAGGAAATGAATGAGGGGACCAGCTTCTTTCATTTAATAGGCTTGTCTAAGTAGAACCAAGCAACAAAGGAATTCTGTGTAAGGTTTGCAATTTCTGTTGCTCTTGTCTAACCAGATTTAAATCATCAAAAACAAAACAAACAAACAAACCCCCCAAACCAACATGAGCGAGTGCAAGCGATTTAGTCTGTACGCATTACAAGTGATACAGAATATGCATTTATGATTCAAAATTTTAAACAGCTGAGAAATAAATATGCAAAGTAGATTGTTCTGTTTGCAGATGGTAATCCTGCCGCACTGATTTTGCTCAGCTGTCTGATTTTTCAGTGTCTGCATTCCTGGTTCCTGGGATTCCTGATTAAGAAATAAAATATGAGTCACGGTGCATGGTTACCTTCTGCGCATCTGAAAGGCTAACTCAGTGACTGAAAACAGATTATTAGAGGCTGATCTTGCCCTGCTGAATTCGATTCAGTGTCAGGGGATTGGGGAGGGAAAAAAAAATCCCTCCTCTGCTCTGCCCTTCATTTTTACAGCTGTAGGATAAACGTTCCTGCCAGTTCTTGTAGCTGGCTTGTAGGAGATGGTCTGCCCGCCCTCTCCGCCGGGGGTCTCTGGGTGGGGACGGGCAGCCTGCAGCTCGGCAAGGTGAGGCACATCCCTTTCCCTCCCTCTCCCGAGGATGACTCAGTCGGTTATTAAAGATTTCCAGCTTCCAGCTAAAAATGGCATCAGCAGCGGTGCCCCAGAGGCAAGAAGGGGAGACGTGAGAAATGGGTTCTGTTCCTGTCTCCGAGTGCTAACACACACACACACACTCTCACACACTCACACTCGCAGAACTGATGTGGAGCTCATCTGGGAAAACTTTATTTTGCAATAAGAGGGTTTAGTATTCTGCTAAAGGCTTTTGCGAAGACTGGATCCAATTTTCAGTGGCTGTTGCCAATATTTGTGAGTCATTTCCTTGGAATCCTACCTTTGGTGTTTATTTCCCTTAGAAGGAAACTTGTAAAAGAATAACAATAGCTCTCATTCTTCGTGGAAAGTAGCACACAGCAAAGTGGGAGACAACTCGCTCTTTGTTCCAAAACACTTTTGTGTTTGTTTTGTTTACTTTCTTCAGCAGACAAGAAGTGAAGAATGCAATATAATTAACTCCATAAACCATCTCATTTACGGTGCCAGTGACATGCATGTGCTGTGCACCGGAGTGAAAGTTGAGTGGGGAAGCGGTTTTAATTGCTACCTCTCTTCCAGAACAAGTGATGAGAGCTGCCTGGTGATTTGGGAAGTCTCCTTATGTAACAGCAGGGCTTTGATTTTTCTCAGCCCCGCCTGACTACCGGGACTCCTTTTTCTCTCCGACTTCAGTCCCAATAATAACACTGGGAGCACCTATTCAGGGTTAAAACCCCTCACAAAGGTTAACTAATCAGAAATGCTGCTGGTTACAGTTTGCAGCAAGAGGAGCACCTTTTGCCCTCAGGATACTGAAGCGTCTTGAAAACTAAACCCCCAGTGAGCTAAGCGGATCCTGGACCGAGTTTTTTATGTTGGGCAAGGCCATGAAGCCACCAGCGGGGTGGAGGCAGAGAGCATATGAGACATTTTGGCTAAGAACACTGGAAAAAATATTTATGCTTACTGAAATGAATACCATGGGGCTTTATTGTTCTCCCAGACCAGGCAGGCAAAGCAGCCTTAGGGAGATGGCTGCAGTAAATGTGATGGCACCTTTTCTCATATCTGCCAGAGCCCCGTGGCAAAATAAATTGCAATTTTGCTTTCATTTTCATATATTTGCATAAATTCTGGGGAAAACTTTAACTGTTAGAACCAGCATTTAAGAGTTCATTGCATATTGGCTACCAAGATTTCTGGTAGGTGACATATACCTAAAAAGAAATAAGAGAGGAAACATCTTTTCTGTCAGAACAGAAACTTTCTCTTTTTCTGCCTCATAGAAACCAAAAGCAGGAGAAAGCATAAGTGTTAAGACTCCAAAAGGACATTTTCTTTTAAATCTTTTTTTTTTTTTTCAACTGAAACCCAGGGGTCTCTGACATACTGGTCCAGAGTAATTCCATAAAATCTTTCTGGAAACGATTCAACTAAAAAGTATGCAAAGGAAAAAAATTAGCATGTGGGAATTAGGAAAGTTAGAGAAATATTTGCTTTGAATGCTGTCTGGAGAAAGAGACACTTAAGCATCTGGAGTTGTATAATCTAAATTAGGGTAGAAGTTAAGTGAAGATACCTTTAAAAAACGTCCATGAAAGGGCTGTATCTTGACACTGAAATCAATTTCTGATTTCAAGTTAATTCCTTTTCCACCAAACAGTAAGTCCAGCTCTAGAAAAAGAAGAGGAGGGAAAAAAAAAAAAAAAGAAAGCCAAGAAAAAAACCAAAACAGTGGATTCCTTGAAATTCCCTGAAGTAGGGGCCAAAAAATACAGGGAAAAACACTAGACTTGGCAGGTCTATAGTTTATCTATACCTCCGAAGGACGAAAAGCTGAATTGACCCTGCTGGCACACAGACCTGTTGTTCTGCCAGTCTAGTTATTCATCCAGCCTTAACCCTTTCATTTCCCCCTTGGATCCTGCTTCTGTTAGATGGTGTTATGTATATTTCTGGTAGAGGTACAGCTGAAGAAAGAGAAAATCATCCTTGCCTCGGGCCCAGACCATCTCACTGCACCTGTCCTCATTCCCCTCGTCCCCCTGCTGCCTCGCTGATGACTCTGGCTTGATGACTCTCCTTCACCACAGACTGCTCTGCACTGGCATGATGCAGCTCACCTCAGCTATCTTATATCACTAAGAGAAGGAAGAAGTCTCCCTGTCTGCCCCCAACCATGGGCTGTCTCTGGGAAGTCCAGTTTTTGATTTAAATGCATCATGGCAAATTCTAGAGGCTTTTCCACTTCTTGCAGCCTTGCTGCTCAGCTTGCCTCCAAAGCCCTAGGTGCAGGGATTGTCTTTGATCCTTTGCTTTCATTTCCTGTGACTGGGCTTCCCCAGTGTGCTGCAATTAGGTGTCCCCTGCATTTCCACTGCTTCATTCATAACATTACTACAACTCCATACATATCTATCCAAACAATAAACATTTTAATCGAGGCCCCCGTTATCTCCCATCTCTGTAACTTCCTTCTCCTTGAACTTGTGACATATCAGCCAGTTTGATCTATTTAAACACAAGCTCCTAACATCCTCTTCCCTGTCCGCTGCTGTGGTCAGAGCCAAGCCGCTTCCTGCCTGTCCTCCTTTTTTGCCTCCATCTAGTCTTCTATTTTCCCATGTGAGGTTGTCACAGTTCTGCCACAGCTGTCATCACTCCACCATTGTCTCTACAGCATGGCTCTGCTCTCTTTGCCAGTGATGCTGGCGTCCTCATGCCTTTATCTGCTGCTCCCAGGGGAGCCTTTATGCCCTTTTCCATGACGCTCTTGTCTACAGGATGCCCTGCCTCCCTCAGCTAAGTTGGTGACACCAAACTTTGTTGCATCAACCATAAAGAGCAAATTGTTTAAACGAGGACTGTTTTGCAGGTGATACAGTCGGGTTTTTTGTTTCTAAGGAAGGTACATCAGTCTGAGTATGTGTTTGTGCCTTTCCCCTTCCTCTCGCCAGCTGTCACTGCTTCCTTAGACAGTGGGTCTGCACAGCCTGTGTGCAGTGGAATTCCTTATTGCTTCTGCAAGGTACATTTTCTGAAACGCCAGAAAGGTAACAGCTACCAAAACGATGGCAATTTTGTTTTGTAAGCACTGCAATCCAGATGTTAACAATGGTATAGCACAGCTAAGAAACACTATTCTGTTCTCAAGCCATGTTGTTATGCAATGGAAATGCTCCCCACTATGTGATAAAGGCTGAACCTGCTGCAGTACTTGGGTACAAACCCAGGGCTAAACAAGGAATAGCCATCTTAAGTCTATCCCCTTGCTGTTATTGGTCTCAGTGAGACTTGCAGCTTTATAGCCATAGGCATTTTATATTTAAGTTTGGGTTTTTAGAGGCATTCTGGAACTGTATAAAAAGCCCCTTTCTCTGACATCGCATCAGGCTTTTTGTAATGTGAATGGCATCATTACAGTTCTCTCATTAACATCATAATGGCTCTGGAGGAATAGGGAGTGAAAACCCCAGCAAATGGAGTAGCGTGGCAATGTATAGTCGTCTTACTGTGTGAAACTGAACACGGAAAAAGTTTGACATTTTAACCTTCAGGCTGCTGTAGATGCCTCGGGGTGTCCTCACACTGAATGCATTTGGCTGACAAAATGGAAAAATTGTGGTAGCCTAAGGATGGAGGGCTGGGTTCAATAAAGAACTGTGCCTGGCTTCCATGCCACTGAAGCCCACACAAGGCTCCCAAATGGATTTTTCAAAATTAAATCCAGCCCTACGTGTCAACCTTTTGCTGCAATTTTGTATAGTAAATGTATTGTATGCTCAAATGTACATCTTCCATCCTTTATTTCCAGAGGCGCTAATGGAAATGTAACAATGTGTGTGCTGTTCTGCAAAGTCTCATTGAAACCAACGGGATTTTGGATGAAATCCCTCCATTGCATAAGATAATGTAATATAAATGGGTTGGGTTTACGGCTGGAGGACGATGAGATCTGGTTCTATTTCTGGCACTGACACTGATTTGCTGTGTGACTTCTGGCAAGATACTCAGGAACGGATTTTGCCACCCTTAACAGGGAAAAACATTAGGCTGGCTCTTGGGGAGCAGTGCCAGAGGTCCTGTTTGCAGAGCTGGGTCTGGTGGTGCTTCCTCAGTAAACGCTGGCTTACAGTTCTGCTGTGTCCAGCTCTACCTTCAAGGAGGCCGACCTTCCCCGTGTGCTGGGTGCTTGCAGCTCTCCTCCCACTCAGTTGCAGCAGCTGGAAATCACTGCTTCTGAACATCCAAGGGGAACAAATAGCACACCCAGAGACACAAGCCCTTTTAAAAGCCTGGTTCTCAGCTTCTGTATGCTGAAGTAATTCGTCTGCCACAAAATAGGACTTATTTTATAGCTGAGAGCCACCTCTAAATCTTTGTTGCACATGCTGAGACATACAAGCTTTGTTTGGGGCTTTGGTTTTCTGGTGATTGTTTTTTTTTTTTTTCTCTCAGGGAAGCTATATTATTTATGCCTTGTTTTTATACAGTTTGGAAACATGGAGAATGTGCATGGACAGTAGCTGTTTATGGAAGTGAACTGGCCTGCCTCTATTAATTTTGCATGTTGTAAATAGCAGAAGCAGTTCATTTACTTTCGTGGCTGTCCAGAGAACTCAGTTTTCCAAGATAAATTAGCAGCACTGTGCAGAAGGCATCCCAATGCTTCCTTCCTTCCTTCCTTCCTGCATGTTTCTGCTTGAGCTTAGAAAGACCTATTTGTGACAAAATATGGTAAGAAAAAGATGCAGACTTGAAATCTCCGATTCTCATTAGAAAAAAATAAATTCACAAAGAGATGCCGAATTCATTATGAGCAAAGGAATCCCAACTTCCAGAAGCAGCAATGAGTTTCTTCCAACCTTTATTCTCCCAGGACAAATACTGAGTGTTGACATCTTGCCAATGTGAGAAGATTGATGTGCTCCTGTGAATGATTCCTCCATCTGGATTAATGAGAAGAGTCCATTGCTGCTTTCTAATGACGGTGTAATCTTTTCAGACACAAAATATATGACTTTTTAGTTAGTTCTTGGGTCACTTCTTGGCCCTGCTGTTAGGTCAGCAGACTGACTCACTTGTTTTGACCACTCCTTCCATGTGTTGGTACTCAGCTGGTAAGAAAAGGTGTGGGGAATAATTAATATATATTGTCCATGTCAGGGATAACTTTCAACGGACCATTCCAGTGGCTTGCCATTCCCTGTGCTGTTTCTTGGTCCAAGAAAAGCAAGATGGCAAGAAAAATGACTGAGGGCTATATGCAGTGCATTAGCAGTAAATTGGCTGTGAGGAAGGGGTTTAGGCACCTGTCAGTCCGACTGCAGTGAGGCCGGTGGCCTTTACTGAGGCAAACTGCTTGGGGGGCTCAGCCGCCTGCGCCTTCAGCTCCCGTTTTTGCCCCGGTGAGGAGGCAAGGCAGATCCATGCACGCAGGCATCCAAGACACAAACAGCGCACGCTGGAAGCCGTTTCTCAATAAAGTAGCAGCCTTGTGCTAGGATTTAAGAAAACAACTGGCAGATGTGAACGATTTATTTTTCCTCCCTCTTCTGCTGCGGTTTATTTTTTCCTCTTGTTCGAGAGCGCTCAGCTGCTAACACAAACAATTGCTGAAATTCCACCTGCCCACCTGCAGCCCCTCCTTCTCGCCGCCTGCTCGGGCCGTCGTCTTCCTCCGGGAGGGCTGCGCCGAGGGGAAACTACATCCCGCTTTCTTAGAGAGAGGAGGAGGAAGGAGAGGGAGGGGCCGGGCCGTGTCTGGGCGCATTGTTCCGCGCTCCTCTGCCAAGAAGTAGGTGACTATGAACTCATCCCTCGCCCCTCGCAGAAAGTTTGCCGCCTTCTCCCCCTGCTCCCCTCCCCTCCCGCCCGCTGGCGCGGCAGGAGGCAGCTCGCAGCCCGGCGCTGGCCCCGGAGTCCCCGCTCCTGCTTAATATTCCGCCCGCTCCGCCGATGTTGTGCTTGGCTCCGGTGGGACCGCAACTCACGGCGTGAAACCGGAGCCAATTTTCTGTCTTAGTCTCGCAGTGTTTTGACTGGAGGCAGATCCAGTTCAGTCCGATCGGGGCTAGTGGAAACAACTACCTAAGTCTCCGCTGTCTGTGTCGTTTGGGAGGGAAGAAAGAAGAAAGGAACGCGATCCCGGACTGCTGGGCGCGCTCTCTCTCTCTCTCTCACACACACACACACACACACACACACGCACCGCAGACACACGCACCCAGACAGGCAGACTCGCACCCCGCCGGTGCCGAGCGCGCCGTGCCACCGCCGCCGGGAGGAAATGGGAAGGCAGTGAGCGGATCCGTGCCGGTGTGTGAGCACCGCCGGGGCAGGGAAGGGGCGGCGGGGACAGCGGGAGCGGGGCCGGGGGGCGGCGGGAGCGGGGCCGGGGGCGGCCTGGGGGGGAGCGCGCACCAACTCCCGGTGCCGGGGACCCCGCGCCCTTTGTGGCAGAGGGCTCCGCTCTTTCTCCTGCCATAAGGAGGGAGTGGGGGGTGGGAACCCCAAACGTGTGTCTCTGTGAGATCGATATGCGTATGTTTTTAATATCCGTGCGCGCAGAGGTCTGGCTGCCGGGGGCCGCGGGGGGCGGAAGGCGGCGGGGCGGGGGGCAGGTGAGGGCGGCGGGCGCTCACCGCGCTGCTTCGCTTCCAGGTGCCGGCGCCCGCGATGACCCTGGTGCTGCCCATGCAGCGGCTGGGCCGCCCCATCGCCGCCGAGGGAGCCGCCGACCTCGCCGCCTACCGCGCCCTCTGGGAGCCGCCCTGCTGCGGCCGCCCCGGCCCCGCCGCCCCGCCGGCCCCGGCCCCGCCGGCCCCCGGGCCCCCCGCCGCAGGTAGGCACCGCTCCGCACCGCGGCCTCCGCGGGCACCGGGGGCTGGCGGAGGGCGGGGGTCTCCCGGCCAGGGGGGCCGCAGGTGCGCGGGGCCGGCGGGCGCCGTCGCGCTCGGTGCCGGCGGAGCGGCGGAGGGGCGAAGTTGTCCGGCGGCCGAGCGAGAGCCCTGCGGCCGCCCCGGCTCGCACCGGCCCCGGGGCGTGCGCCAGTCGGGAGAGGGTTTATTCCTGATCGCCGCGAATAGATGCGAAAATATGCGGCGGCGTTCTCCTGTAGAGCGAAGGGAAATGAAAAGTATTTTGTTTGGAGAACCTCCGGCAAACCGCATGTCATTTGTCATATCTGATTTATTACCCGCAGGATCACATTACAGGGGAATTTCAAATCCTGTAACAACATCCAAGATCACATACTTTAAAAGGAAATATGTGGAAGAAGAGGATTTTCATCCGCCACTCAGCAGCTGTACGCATAAAGTATGTTTTCTAATAGTCATTATTTTTACTCTGAGTTTCAGATGCTTAGTAACACTCGATTGACCCATTTCCAGAAGGCTGAAATACTCTGCTGAAATTAGGAGAATGATCCAGCTGTTTGCTCAGAAACAAACAGTTGTCACTTCTTCACATTTATTGTTGTATTGTCATCAATTGCAAAAGAAGCAAAGGCGTTTCTGCATTTATAACAACTGCAAATGGAAATGTTGAGGATAAGTTTTTTTTTCAGATTATTTTGTTCTTAGCTAGTTCATGTCATGCTTACAGAAACAGCTCCGTAACAGCATTTAAACAACAGAAGGGAAGAATATAAGTAAAAGATTTCCCATTCATATAAAACTTTCTTTCCAGGGGGGAAAATAGTAAGAGGTTCCATATACCCCACACTGGTTACAGGTCCTCTAAAGAAACAGGATGACTTGGAAAGCGAGTACAAGTTCCTTCAGTATTTAATCGTGTTTATTAAGAAGCTAATGACTCCCAAAGAACAGATTAACAAATGCAAGAATTTTTTTTAATGGAAGTTGTCAGGGGAGAGATTAGAGCAAACGTTTCCCAGGCCAGTGAATACATAAATTGAAATCTGACATTTTTGTCGAGGTTTTATGCTCCTCTTCATTTCTGTATGGGACCGAATGCCTGGGGTGAAGTGCATAGGGACGGCTCATGCCTTGAGACACCATGCTTGCCTTGTTGAATCCTGCCTGGCCCATGGAGGTCCAGTGCTACCCATGCTCTCTTGGCAATGAGGGAGGGATTTCTGTGGAGGAGAAGCAAGCATTTATGCTGAGCTCAGTTCCCAAGGACATTAGAGTAGCTGAAGGAATTTTCAGCTACTAATAGAGTTGTCTGGAAATAAGTACCTGGACCAGGAAGGTGAAAAATTGTCCCGCTGTTCATTTCAGAAGATGTCTGGTCTGCTGCCAGAGCAGTGAATAAACAGCACTAAAGGTGTTGAAAAATGTGCACTGGTTAGTTAGTGAGTGTCTCACACATGTCGCTTCACTCTCCCAGTTTTCAGCCAGGTTGTGTTTTTTTACAAGATTGTTGGATTTTTTTATCAGTGATTAATTTCCTTACAAAAAAGGGGAGGAAGAATGGTTATTTAGTCTTTTTTAAGATAAATAAGAAATAGTTGTAGAAGTATTGGTAAGCTAGACACAGCCACTGTTTTGTGCTGTTGTTTGCAGAGGTGTAACATGTCAGAAACCCTGGGTCACCAGTTTCTTCAGCTGAGCCCAAATACATTTTCTACTTTGTAGCGCTGAGCTCTGGCAGAGGGAGGATGCCCACCAGCTTTCCTTGGATTTCTTACATGTTTATACCTCTGCCACCCAGTAAAGAGTTATATTCTGAGATTTCTTGTCTCATAGAGGGTATGATGGAGGGCCTGGAGCCTCTCTCCAGAGGGCTTCTGGCAAACATGTAAAAGAAAGCCTTTGACAACTTGTTCCTACTGGTGTCCCTCCAGTACATATCTCCAGGAGAATCCCAGTTCAAGACTTACTGGTTTGCTCCAGGCTTTTATGGCTTCACTGGCTGTTGCTGCAGCAGGTACAAAGGAGGCAAATGAACCTATAGGCTTAATATAATTTAAAATGAGTCATTTATTATAGAAAATTACTCTCTCTAACAAAGAGCTTCAGCTGTGAACTCGTATGAAATTATGGCCAATTTTTGTTTTTATGAGGCACTGTGCTGCTTCTAAGCCTCGCAGACATGACCAGGCTGTGGAAAGAGCTAGAGGGCTGAGGAGAGCTGAATGGATGTGAAAAGCAGCTGTGCTTTAAGCTCTTTCAGTCCTCATAGCTACGACTTCCACTCTGCAAAAATGCTGTAACCATGTGGGAAAGGGAAGAATGATCAAGCCACAGATGGGGGGATTTAGAGCAGTCTCTCTTTGTGCTGTGCTGCTCTCCTCCTACGCAAACCAAATTCTTACTAAAAATGAGAATTAGTTAGTAGTGCTTACAGTAGTAGCATGCATTGCCCCCTCTCTGATTTTAATTCCCAGGGTAGCGATTACAGTGCAGAATCTGGGGCCTCCCAGGGGCAGTAACCTGCTGGTGCTGCCAGTGCTGAGAAAGGGAGTCCTGGAAGGACCGTGGAAGGGAGAACAAATCTATGGGCGTAGAGCCAGGATTTCTGCAAATCCCTATCCTCTCTCCGTTTCCTGACCTTATCCCTGCCTATCTGCGTTCCCACCGGTCCTGTAGAGCACAGGGCGTAGTACGCCGGCCAACAGCTGCTCTCCAGATGCTGGGATGCTTTGAGATGGGTTTCTCCCTGCCTCCCTCCCTGCATGCACTTCTGTGCACAAGAGCAGCGTTAGGGCCTGGCAAATGGAGACCTCCTCCTCGCTGGAGGGCCTCTTCCACTGGCAGCAGATGAAATGTTCCAACACTTGCTGTGTGAGGCGATGGCTGCCGGCTGCCTCTTGCAAACCTCGGCGCTGCAGGAAGGACCCTTGCTTGGCTTCACAGCTCTGTAGAAGCCCCACAGGGGATGATGGAATTGGGTCCATTTGCAACAAAAGGCCCCCCCTAGCCATCACTGGAGCAAAACTGCACAACAATTTTATGTTCTAATCCCAAATGTAATTAAAGAGCCAGATGTGTGCATCTGGATTTCACTCTCTCACCTTGGATTTATGCCCTGCAATTGCCTCTGCGGTGTAATGCTCAGCTACTTACCTCCTAAGCTCAGCTGCTTGCCCCCTAAACGTGGGGGAATGCTGTTGCCAAGAAAAAGCAGATCCCCAGCTACACGGATGTGCAAAATGAAAAAAAAGCCAGTTTTAGATGCCTCAGAAAAAGAACAGAAAAGTAGTGACACAGAGGGAATACTTTGCTTCATTTCCTTTCTCCTTGTCTGGAACAAAACCGGTTGCCTTCAGTTCCATATCTTGTGTTTTTTGCATTTTCAGACAATCTCCGTGTTTGAGGAGCGGGCCCATATTCTTTACATGTCTTTGGAAAAGCTGAAATTCATCGATGATCCTGAAGTCTACCTGCGGAGATCCGTCCTCATCAACAATCTCATGAAAAGAATCCATGGAGAGATCATCATGCAGAACAACTGGTGCTTCTCCACCTGCTCCTTCAGTGGCACCTCCCCACAGGAGTGGTTCGTGCCTCAGGACTGTCCATACAGAAAACGCCTTCGGATGGCAAAGGAGGAGTATGAGAAGCTCCACATGTGCTGCTTCTATCAAGAATGTGGCAGTCACTATTTAAATCTACCCTACTCTGTTAATGCTAGTACAGAAAGTAATTCCTCTTCTTCCTCCTCTTCTTCTTCCTCCTCCTCCTCCCCTCCCATTTCTTTGCCAAGCTGTTCCCAGCAGGTGGATTATGAAGTTGGCAGTGCACCTTCTTACAGAAGTGATGACCAGATACCTGCTAATGAAATATTCATCACTAATGGCAGGTCTCACAGTAACCAGGAAAAGGCAAAATTTAATGACGAGAAAGGAGGTAATGAACCTGAGAGAGAGAGCATCGCCCTAAACTGTGAACCTGTGAGAGGCACCCATGCTCTTGAATGTAAAGGCAAATTTTATGACTATTTTGAGACTGGATGTAATGACAAGAGCAACATAAGCGAATCTTGGAAAAAGTCCTTAAGGAAAAAGGAATCTTTACCAAGTAATAAAATCTGCTGCAACAAAGGAAGTAAAATATGAGGCATCTTTTCTTGCTCTATTGAAGCATGCACAGCATGTTCCTTCTCTATCAAATTTTTATTTTGAACGGATTTTTTATAGTTTTCTATGAATGGTACAATCATGCCACAAACATGACGTGTAGAGTGGAGAGAAGATTGCGTAAAGTGTCTCTGTGCCGTCCCCATCAGAGGCTGTTTATAAATGTGGAGACTTCAGAAAGAACACAGTTGCATTACTGCTGAGCACTGTAGTCTGTGCAGCTATGGTGGAGCTTTCGTTGCTGAAAATGCCAATCAGCCAGATGGGGAAAACATATCGTTTTACATATCCCCGCCCCCAAGAAGTCTGCCATTAATTAAGAAGAACCTCCATTATGTTTACCAAGGAATTAGAAGTCTGGTAAACAAATTGATGCTACCAGCAAGGATGATATGCTCCTTGTAACTCAGTATTCGTTCTGACAAAGGACTGTCTTCATGGATTGGGAATAAACCATCCTTATGTTTTGTAGTGATACTCTTGAATTCCTGTATTCAGCGTCTTGTTCAACTGACAAAATAGGACATAGCATAAAGAAATAACCTGTTTATGGAATCTTAATCAGAATCAAACATGCAGCTCAAGTACTTGCATGTTTTCACCTCGGCTGTAATAACTAATGAGGTTTGTTGTTACACAGGGCAGGTTTTTTTTTGGTGCCTTACTTTTTGTCTTAATTTTTGCCAGTGTGAAAATTAAGTATGAATCTGATACAGCAGGGATTTAACCTAAACAGAGATTAAAAAAGAAACCCACAGGGTGGATCAATATTATTAGAAACCTTTAACCTTTGAAGTACTGAGTTCAACTTCCTATTCAAACATCTCTGTTCTTCCTTTTTGATGCTCAATTGCTTTTTGATTTGCCATCCTTAGGAAGGGATTTAAGAAACAATAGAGAGATGTCTCTTGTAAACAAGCATTCGATGCTTGAGTGTTTCTATGGCAACTGTCTGTTGCCGGGGCTCTTTTTTTTTCTTCTTCGTATAATGAAGTTCATGACCCAGTGGCATGTTTTATACTTTATTCTGTTTCACATAATTTCTCTCTTTTAGATTGCAAAAGCATGCGGGAGTTTTCTACGACTTTTGCCGTTGATTTGAAAAAAGACAAGAAGGCAAAAAGCACAATGTTAATTAATAATGTGGCGATAAACACAGTTTTATCTGAATGAATGTAAGGAGTTTAATTTTAAAAAAGAACATTTTGGAGATTTCAGTGGCTGAGGACAACATTTAGTCATCCCTAGGTAGATTGATTGCAAAAGTGTGCTGTGTAAATTGCCCAGAAGACATTAGTTGGGGTTGGACCAAGAGTGAGTCTTAGATCCACCAAATTAATTAGTTCCCACAGTCCCCATAACAACTGGCAGGATGTGCTCAGCGAAATAGCCACATCCAGGCCACAGCTGACTCATAAATAGCTGCCTGTTCCCACAGCATCTTGCACTCAAGTGACATCTCTGCTTGCTCCTTGCCCAAAGGGTAAGAATCACCTCTGTGCTGGGGGAGCAGCCAGCTCGGTGCAGGGCATGAGTGTCCCCAAGGGGACACAGCCCCAGGCTTGGCACTGGAGTCAGACAGGTCTCTGTGTCTGAGACCCCCTGCTTTGGGTTTCATGGGTTCAGCTGGAGGAGTCCTGGGCCATGGTTATTTTGGGTAGCAAAACACATTTGCAAACTGTATGGTCTTCGTCAGAAAGCCCCGTGGTCACAGGAAAACCTTCCCCCTCAGCCCAGGTGACCACAAACACAGCAGGATATAAATCAGTGATAACCTTTACGAAGTCAGGTGAGTTTAAACTCATAAGTTTGTAGGGGTTATCATTATGAAAAATGACAAATAAAGAAAGTACAAGTCCCACCTGATTTCTCCAAGACAGAAGCTTTTTTATTAATAATAATAATAATATTAAATATAGATCTCATTCATACAGTGTATGAGTAGGATCATCATTTAGACATTTGTCCACAAGGACCAATTTTTTTAAAAATCTGATTTTTCTTGTGTTATATCCAGATAGTCTAGTAATGTCTGCTCTTTTCCAATATTTGATAAACGCTTGATGTTTTAAGCTTAAATATTAGATGCTTGTATACTAATGTGTTGTTGTAGTAAAGTGAAATTTCCTTGATATATATTTATTAAAATGACCAAAATTCATTTTAATTTTATATCTCCAATGGCTACTGGGTCCTTTCCCCTATGTTCCCCTCCCTCACCAAAGAAAATGCTGTTTAATCAAACTGCTCCCTGCTCAAGAGAGTACACTGTGCACCTCAGGCTGGGTCTGTGAGGGAGCTCAGCCTTGCCAGGGTTTCAGGAGGATTTAGGACAGTCTGAAGGTGCACTGAAAAGCAACAGATTCTCTGTAGACTTGCACATACAGCCAAGGAAAACACCTGGCCAAATGCTGCCCAAACCACAAATCAGCCAACACTTTTGGGGGGGCTGAAATCTTTTTGACCCTAAAGGGCTCCTTGGTCTTCCAGAACAAGCCTGCACTCATAACCTATGGCAGAGGCTTCTCAGGTGAATTTGCACAAGCTGAAGTGATGGATCAGCAGATCTTTGTCTATTCTGGCCTCTGTAATGGTTTCTTTAGGTCCACAGACATCTGGAAATTAACCCATTACAGCTCTGGACAGTCTTATTGTCATCGGGGTCTGTAAGGGAGGAAATCTAACAAAAGTTGGCCTAGGGATAAGTGGGAGTTTATACCTTTCTCTGGATCTTGCCTCACAAAATAATAGCAAATACTGAAAGCAAATGTATTGGACTCAGGAATCTGCTGAGCTACCCTGCTGGCCTCACAAGAGACAGAGGCATTCCATGTTAGAAAAGGGAGGTGGAAACACCCTTGTCCCATTCCCAGAAATGCAGTAGACCTTGATAAGATTTCCAACCTGGGCGAGACTGAATGGGCTTTCTGGTTTAAATTCCATTTGATTTACAGCATGTGAAGTCTGTAAGCCTAATAGGCCCACTGCACACTCCAGTGCTAGGGACATTTTGCTAGTATCAAAAATTTTCAAGAAATAGTTCTTTCACAAGATTATATGAATGCCTTTCATCCATATGTCCCCCACATAACTGCTAAATGAATGCTCCTGAACTTGATCCTGGCCTGCCTGCCAGGAAGAACTGGACAGAAGCACTTCTCTCTAGGAAGATTATTTTTCTCTCTATCAAAAGACATTTCGCTATTAGAGTATAAGACTATAAAGTATTCTCAGCACATGCCAAACAGCAACAGAAAAAGATGTTTCTGTTGTCACATCAATTTTGCTGTCGCTAGGAACAGAAGTATCATTTTATCATCAGGATCCAGGTAATTTCCCTTGGAAATGCACAGTTCATTTGAGTTTAAAAAATCATGTTTCTCTTTCAAAACACGTGGCATAATATCATTGTGCTTCATATATACTCCTTACTTTTGCTAAAATTTTACTATTTTTACTGTATTAGCTAATCTGTTGAAACAGCTTAACATGGTACTTAAGCATCCTCAGCACTCAGACAGCCTCAGCTGGCAGTGATGTGCAGTGCCAGCAGAGCAGCTGGTTCCACAGGGAAAACAGACACAGCCTGAGCCACAGAAATGAAGTGCTTCTTTCAGTCCTGAAGGTGTTACGCCCCTAAGCAAAGTTGTGGCACAGACTTTTTTCACATTTCATCTTCCTGCATGCCCTCCATCCTTCTTTTACACCCCTCATCTACCATCTGTCCTTTTGTGTCCTACCATCATGAGGACCATGACACGCTGCCAGGGTGCTGCGGTGTGTGCCACCACCCTTCCAGTTTGTGCAGGGGATGCAGGGTTCAGAGCCACAGCATGAGCTTAATCGGTTTTTAAACAAAGTAACCAGGTGGCTGCTCTGTGGTTCCTCTGTAGCCTTGTGCCAGCTGTGACTCCCCACACCTAAATGACTTTTCCAGCTGCCTCTAGCTCAGATTGCCACTATGGAGTGATCTGGTGATCGGAGAGTTATGGCAAAGAGATGAAGGTGATTTCTAGCCTGCATTTGACTTGTGTCTTGTCATTGCGTCCTGGAGCTAAAGGTGTAGTGAGAGGTGTAGCAAGTGCAATGGCTGCTCACTCATGCCAGGAGCCTTGACAAAAGAGGTTTCTTAAGTTTTATCACAAAAAAAACCCAGAACCAACCCAGCCAGTCACATCAGGGAGAGGTTTAAAATGCTGTGAGACAAAGGATATCATCTGGTGTTGTATTCAGTGAATGCAACTCTCACATGGAGGCCTCCCAAAGGGACCTGACCTTTTACATTGTCCATCCCTTGCTTTGCAACCTCTAAGACAGGGGTTGCCCTCGCTTTCTGCAGGTCACTCCTCAGTACTGGTATGAGCTTTTCCACAGCTGCACGAAGCACCCCAGAGGCTTTTCCTGGCAGGGTGTGCACAGCCTGCTAAAATATCGTAGCCAGGGAAGCGTTTCAAAGGATCCTGCTGGAAATGTTAGGAGATGCGAATCTTCCACAAGGCATCCCATATAACAGCCAAGCCGCTCAGTCACGACTACTTGGAATACACAGTAATTTCCTGTGTTTTTTCAATCTCACTTAAACTTCTCTGACAGATGGGGAAAGATGACTAAACCAAGGGAGTTTACAAAAGTTCGTCTTGTGGTGTTTGCAAACTGTCTCTGTGAGGTCCATTTTCTCTAATGTAAACACAGCCGTGGCTGGGTGCCGAGTGCTTTTGCAGCAGCTAATCCTGCTCAGCTTAAGGCTGTTGAGACAAGGAGTACCCAGCCAGCTGGTCCACTCTGGGGGCTGAACATGAACCAGCCCTGGGGCTGGGGGGTGTTAGGGGGAGACCTTCACTCTCTGGGCTTTAAAAAGCATGAAGCAAAGCAGCTGTGGCTCTAAGACCAGACCAAATTTACTGTGCTGGGTCAGAGGCTTTCCAAGGGGCCTTGGGTCAAGTGTGGAAGGTTAGATAAAACTCCAGAGCAGTAATCATGTGAAAGCAATTGCCTTTGGGGCTGTAGTTGGCCTGTTGTTGCTCTCCCTAGTCTTTAAATCACTGCCAGGAAGGGAGTGCACCTTGGGGAAAGTGGAGTTTCAGTTTCTTGGCTTTGCAAAAATGGTGCAGAGTATGCAAAGCTTTTTCGCCAGCTCCAGCTGAAAGGCCAGGTAGGCAAATGTTTTAACTTCTTTTATTGCTCAAGTTCCCCTTGCTAAGGAATGCAAGGGGAATGTTGTATGAGGAGGAGCCACAGATGGGTGGTCTGTGTACACTCAGAAGTATGCATGAGCAGAAAACCCCAAATACCAACAAAAACCCCAAAGCAGAGAGATACTGAATTTGAAAAGTAACTCGTCTTCTATGGCTAGTAATTCTTCTCAATTAATCCAGCATCATTTTCCAGTTTACTGCAGAGAGCATTTATTCTGTCATACTGGGGTTGTAGCAGGACAATAAATGGCCTGTCTGCTTAAGGTCAATCCATTTACAGCTGCTTCCTGCAGTGGTGCTTTCCCTGTGGAATATCCCTCTAGGCTCACCCTTCTGTATGGTGGTCTGTGTCTGCTTCCTGAAAAAAACAGAGGCTCAGGTCCTTGCAGAGGAGGATGATGAACTGTCTGGTGGTCACCAGATGGATGGTAGTCTTTTCTCTCCTCCATGATACTGGCCTGTAGCTGCCACAGTTGCCCTCAGCAAGCTCAGAGGGACTACACAGCATCCTTCTTACCATCCCCTCACTGCTTTACATTTCTAATACGTTATTTTCTCATGAAACGATGAGAAACATATTCCTCATGAACTATGACTGGTGTCAATGGTCTCTAGCAGTTTGCTGGCTGGTATTTCAGAGATTTTTGCAACTGAGTGATGGGTAATGAGACCTTTAGCTGGCATGAGATGATGCTGTGCTATTGATTTTTGGAGAAATTGTGCCTGGTCCTATAAACTGACCACCCACATCTTTAGTTATTGATGATTTTGTCTTTTCCCCTTTCCTCATTTTCTTAATCAGAATTAAGATTTTAAAAGACAATCCCTCCCTTCCAGCCCACATCTTGTGGGACCAGCTACTCTGTATTTACCTCTTTTAGTTAGGAAAAACCTCTGCCAGTGGAAGTTAAAGTTGTGCAGAAGATTGTTTTCAAATCCAGCTTTATTCTCAAACTCCAGAGTGGTTTGTGTCTATTGGTATATGTGTAAAATCTGTGCTCTATTCCTTCATAAATGCTAAAAGGCCTTGTAATTATTTTCTCCCACTCCATCCTTTGCTTTTTCAGGGCAAAATCCCCTGTACTTTGGTCTATGAGTAGGTCCCACCAACCAGACTCCTCTTCCTCTTAGTGATATGGCTGCCATGGGGCCATTTATTTCTTTCAGTACAGTAGTGTGGGTTTGACTCAAAATGCTGCTGTCCTTTATCTTTTCTACAAACCCTCAGACAGTGAACATAAACCTAAGTGTTGTTTCATTCTAAGTATAATGTACTTTCAGCGTTGTTTTCTTCAAACTTATCTCCTGTGAGTCTCCACAAGTATGGCTAAAGCCACCTGCATTTCCCAGTTTCTGTTAATATTGTAATTAGCATTATCCTGAAAATAAAATTTGACAAATTGTTAAATCTTGAGCAGCCTACATTTCACCTGTGGAGGCTGAATATGTATTATTCCTTCTTTGACCCCTTCTCTGTGTAACAGATTGGTTTCTGCTTTACCAGCAGACTAACTGGCATGATGACAAATCTCATTTTGTCTTTGCTGTAGGAAGTAAGGCATGTAGTGTTAATACAATCCTGTATCTCCATTGAAAGATTGCTCCAATACTGAAACTTTAAAATAACCTGCATAAGCATCACAGGCATGAAGAAAATCTCAAAATACAAGTAGAGCATAAGCTACTGTCAGATCACTTGCCTTACTCTGCATGCAGGCTGAGACAAGGATTTTCATTGTATGAATTTATCCAGCCATTGGAAGCGCCTGTTTGCTAATACTGAGGCTTAAAGATGACAGTGTAATGTCAGCTTTTGAGGTATTTCACTGGTGACCATTATAAATAAAGCATCCAGCTAACAATCTTGCCCTCCATTCCCAGTGATCCTCTGAGCCTCTCAAGCTGCTGTGGACCCCAGTAGTACCTTTTCAGCTCCCAGAGCTCCTTTGTCCCCTTTGAATATTTCCATATACTATCACTAAGATATATTTCTAGGCTCTAGAAACACAGGGACATGACAAACTGTATTTTAACCGAAAATCATCATCAGTAATGGAAAGGCAACCAGGCTGATAATTTTATTCTTTTAACTGTGAATATAGGAAACCTATTTTTAAAAAGTTACTATTATTTGGGAACTTAATTTTAATTTATATGATGCAACCCCAGAATTTTCTGGCTGTCATGAATCTGACACCCATGCACTAAAAATCCTTCATGATCACACAGCCCTCCCCTGGTAGGTGCCAAAATCAGAATCTCAGTAGAGTCTCTGAGCTTTGGCTGGATGTTTTCCCACACTGCCTCATTTTTCCCCTTTGCACAGAAGTGCTGAGAAGATGTGTGTGGAGGGGGATGGTACCTGAGAGAAAAATGTAAATCATAGCAACCTGACTGTCAAGAGGGTATCACTTTTTATTTCCTAGCTCATGTTCCCAGCAACAGCAGAGCTGCAATATTAAATTGTTTTGTTTTACCTCTCGGCTTGGTTTACTGGTGCCAGAATAGTTGCAGCCCCTCGAGCACAGAGGTAAGGGGACCTTGCAACTGCAAGCTTGCCTGGAGGTTTTGTTCCCCTTTGATAGGTCGGGCTGGCTCTTATTGCAGGAGCAGCTGGGAAGGAATAATTAGCATAACAAAGAGCTACATTATAGTATTGCATTGTGCATTTGGAGCCTTCACATACCTTCACACGTTCGGTTGCATGCTACATAAATCTGAATTCCGGGTAGAAATGGAAAAACACTAACTGAAAAGGAGCTCAACCTTTAAAGTGAAAATAATTTGAATGCTCTTAACTGCAAATGTAGAACCCCTCGGTGTTTCGGGCATAGCCGTACCGCCAGTGCCAGTGGCTGCCGGTGGGGCTGTTTGGAATGCGTGGCCAGGGAGAGCCGCTGTCCCCGGCTGGGGGGAAAGGAATGTTGGGAGGGAGATGCAGGGCGAGTTCTCCCTGGCACACAGGAGCTGATGGACTGAGGAGGCGATGACCCAGGCAGCCCAGCAGCCGCTTTCCACCCCTCCCAGCCCAGAGGCGGTGGGTTACCAAGGAGAAGGCTGGGTGTGCAAGTACTTCGTGTTTTGCTCTGTTTTCATTGTTGGCAAACAGCAAAGCTGTGCTGTGGGAGCGTTGGCGATTTGTACAGATTTAGTTGCACAAGAGGTTACAAACCCTGCAGAAAGCTCTTTTACCTGTCCAGGTGCCTCCTCTGGGAGCTCCCAGGTGCTGAGCCCTCTTCTGCTGTCTTGCTCACAGCAAATCTGCCCCATGTGTCCATCCCTGCCCCACGGCAGAGGCTGGATGGAGCCTACTACAGGCTGAGGCATTTGCAAAATCCGTGGTTCCTTCCCTGGCTCGTTGGGAAATAAACTTACACACATCATGCCTGCCCAGCTGCCCACTCACTGCAGCATATTTTTCTCCTTCCTTTTCCCCCTCATTTTGACTGGTTTTTTTTTTTTTGGTGAAGAAAATTACCCATCCTGGGAGTTAGAAGAAATGCACAGAATGGAGAAAAAGGAGCAAAAATATCCCAGGGAAGGTTTTTCAGAGCTGATCCTCCCCTGGGTCCAATATCTGTCAGACGTGCTTGCAGCATGCAGCTGCATCAAGCTGTCAGAAAGAGGGATTTAAAATCTAACCCGCATATGCAAGTCTTTCGCTTGCTCCCTTGGATTGAGAATCCCTGGCAGGGCAGGAGAGTAAATCCCAGTTTAGGAGGGTGGCTTTGTCAGCCCTGCAAGCAGCCTGTACTGCAGCGGGGAACTGAAAGCTCCATCATTGTAGTGGTGGTGATTTCTGTAAAACCTGAATGTAGTTTACCCAGATATTTGTACTTTACCCAGATATGTGTATTTGGAATGACTCATCAAGCGAGGAGATGCAAATCGAGCAAAGACCCTTGAAGATCCTGGTGTTCTGTCCTGGTTGTGCGTGAGATGCAGAGGCTGCTGTGCCTCTGAGGTGACTTGAGGAAAAAGCCAGAGGTAGGCTTTAAGAACAAGACCAGAGCATTGTAATAGCACTTGGTAGTTCTTAAATGGTTGTGGTAGTTTAGGAAGCAAAAACTTTCAAACAGTTACTGAGGACAAAATGTTGTTCAGGCTTTATGGTTGTGATAATGATAACAAAATTTATCAGAGAAACAAATTTGTCAAAACTAATGAGACTTTTTACATTTAAAACACACTGACATTGTGTTGTGCTTTCTTTCATAAGTAATGTCTAAAATAAGAGTTGTAGTTGAAAGAGATTCGTGAGAAAAAATTACACAGATCTATTCTTTTGTTTACTTGGTGCACTTGACAGCCCTGAACACAGTCAGGTTCTCTGCTTTGCCTGTACAGTCTGTCAGTCAGCTTTCTGACATTTGTTTGAGCCTTTACATAGCAGCAGGGAAGAGAGAACTAGATTTTATAAAGAAAATATGTCCATGGAAACACAAAGGGTGCTGATGGATTCAGTGGTAGGGAGCGTCACTGGGTGATATTTTGCATTCATCCATTTCAGGGGAAAAATAATTCAGCAGACGGTTGGGTTGGGTTTTTGGGGCAGGATTGTGGGATTTTTGGTATTATTGTCGTTGTTGTTTTGGGGGTTTTTCTTTTGTTTTTTTAAAGCAGAGACTGCTGCTTTGCAGCCTGAGAGCATAAAACACCACACACAAGCACTGGTGAAATTTTAAAAAGCCAGAGTTGAAAAAACAAGAATCTCAACTAAGTTCTTGGCTGGTGTGGGAGCCCACAGGGCTTTAGTCCTGTCCTCACAGTGTACAGCCACAGACCCTGTGACAGTCTTCTTTGTCCATGATAAATGCAGTGTTCCCACATGCGAAAAATCTCTTTCCTAGGCTCTGCAATGGTAGTTACTCTGAGTTATGCAGAGGCACCACCAGGTCTGTTTCCTCTCAGCCTGTTTCTAGCACTTCAGAAACTCTGTTGTTCCTTCTATAACAACCATGTAGCTTCATCAGCCACATCCATCTAAAGTGCCCATTTCCTACAGCTCACACAACTTAGATGGAAAAGCAGGCTCTATGAGTTCTCTTATCCTACCTTCACTCTTTCATAAGAAGTGTGGTCAATTTAAGCAAAGCAGAGGAAGGCACATACGCCTCCAGTGATATCAGTAACCTGACACAGGAGAACCTTTGGGCAAGGCTTGTCAGAGGAGATCTGTTGGGCTACATACCATTCCAGGACACCCATGTAGTTATTTTCTCCTCCTCACAGAGATTAACTGAAGAAACAGAAATTGAGCAGGATTGAAAAGTTTTTGAGGTCAGTGAGAGCTGTTGGCTGCAGTGCTACAAACCCTTGAAGCTTGCCAGACCCACTGTACTTCCTTCAGGCCAGTACTGCAGAGGTCTGTAAGGCACGAAAAACCTTCCCTGAGAAATGGGAGATTAGAAAAACCAAAGATTTTTGTATGTGGACTTTTTGGTAGGTATATCTATATGCTTCTTCTTGCACCTCCAAGGCTTGGCAAATATTTGGAACTCTTTGGTGATTGCCAAGCCTGTACATTAGGAAGGATCTCTGTGTCCAGCCCCATGTGGCTAAGTGGTCTTCTCTGACTTCCATTTGTCCTGGGATCTGACTTGCCTGAGACACTAAGATTCTGCTTGAAAGATCTGCTCATGTTTGAATGAGCCTTATTGGGGAAGAAACAGCTGCCTTATAGCTCTCATATGGTTGTCTGGAGAAGAGCTGCAGGCTTGCTAAGGCTCCCAGAGGTGCAGCTACACCGCATCCAAAGCTGACTGCTCTGACAGGAAGATGCATCTTTGGCACAGCCCTCTGCTGCAGGTGACCCCATGCATCAGCCCTCCTGCCCTGTTCTGCTGATCCTAAATTCACTCTGAATTTAGGTGCTCAGAGGCTGTTAAGGGGCATCTACTGTGCCTTGGAACCTGGGAAACAGAGGTAATTTGTAGTGTCTGAACCAAGGCCTGAACATTTTTCTTTTTTCTTTGTTTTGCTTTGCATCAACACTGCTTTGACTCGAATTCTTTCAGACTCCACATCGTTTGACAAGAGCTGCTGCCAGACTTTCTGCTTTGAAGCAGAAGAGAAACACCTCCATAATTTGCTTAGCCAGTGCCAGAATATGGAGGAAGTCTGCCACGGTGCATGCCCTGATCCTGCTTTGGGGGAATCACTTAGAGCTGTTCCTGTTTTGACAGAGCTCATTTACCTCTCCCTAACTGCTGTAATCTCTTAAGAGTGCAATTGAGGTTGTTAATGAGAGTACCTTCATAAAGAATTTCCATATGCAAATTCCCAGTCTGAACTTTACTACAACAAAGTCTGTGTTGCTGGAACATATTTCTCTGCACCCACAACCATCATCTTTTATTCTCTGTACACCGTACCCTCCGCTACCTGCTCCGAGCTGCTTTCCACAAGCTGGAAGTTGCGAGCGTGAGTGTAATTTCACCCTTCAGTAAGCAGGGAATTCAGAAAATTTAGCAGTGCCGGGATCAACACCAGGCACTCACATCTGTGATGGCTTTCGGAGTTAAAGCTGTGTGCGTAGCTGCTACGCTGTCATTTGCTCTGAGTGGGAACCTGAAACCTCTGCAAAGCCGCCTGCCCGCAGGCAGCGGGAGGCTCTGTTTGGTGTGCCCGAGGGAGGCTGGGTGTAGCTTGTTGGAGGACATGCACGTGTGTGTACACATTCTGTGCTGGGCTGTTTCCTGGAGCCCTGGCCTTGTTCTATCTTGTCTCTGGGCTCCTTAACGTGAGGGTCATTAGGACTGTTTGCTCTGGCATTAGTTCAGCCACATCATTTTCTGTATTAGACAATGTCTACCTTGTAGTGTTTGATCTTGATCCAGCAGAAAATCTTCCATTAACGTGACTTCAAGAGACGAATGTATTTTTTCCGGCCTCGGTCTGTTGGAGTTAATGGCGGTGTGCTGGTGCTTTGTACATTACGACCGAATCGAACTTCCTTTCATCGGCACCAGCTGCGCTGCTTTACACCTAAGCCTGGGATGCAGAGTAGAAAACTCAGGGATCCGAGTCAGAGCAGGAACTGACCCGAAGTCATCATGCAGCCTCAGGTCGAGTCTGCATCTGTCTCCTGCTGTACCAAGCTGTCAAAGACGATTACCTGAAGAAAGCCTTTCTTGTATCTTTATATCTCATTAATTGGTGGGTCCTGCTCTCTGTCATGCTGGCACCTCTGGAGCAGGAAATGACATGATGAGTCAAACAGCAGAAATTCAATGTCATCTCAAAGAAAGACTAGATTGGTTTAACAAAGCTTGGAGAGGGCATAGCATACATGGAAATGTGCTATTTAGTCAATGCTGATCTTGATCTTGGGAAATGAAAACAGAAAAACAGATGTGAATTTATGAAGTGACATAAGGGCAGAAAACAGCAACACAAAGACACAGTAGGAAAGAGGGCTGTTTAAGATGGCTCTTGGCTATAGAATGGAGCAAGACGAAATTAAGTAAATATCAGCAAGATCTGCTAAAGTGTGGAACAGCCTCCAGAAAAAATCTGGGAGAGCCTTTACTTGAGCCACTCAACTAGCCTGAACAAGATGCTGGAAGAGAGGCACTACAGTGAACAATTCTGCAACTGCCACAGGGCTGCAATGATCTAATAGTCCTTTTCCAGCTTTAATCTCTGTGATCCTACAGTTAATCATCACATATGCATTGTGAAATCTCTGCTCAGACCATTTGTTAAGCCTCTATGTAACTAGTGAAAATTTTATACTCTCTAGAAGAGGACAAATATAGGAGTTTTCATCCAAAATTACACCAGCCAGTGGGCTTGAAGCCATAATTTTGAGGCAAAAATTTGGATCTATGTCCAAATTTTGTGTCTCTGCAATGGGCAGATCTGAAACACAAATCTTCTTTGTCTTGTGACACTGTAGTAGCTGCTGCCAAGAAATATAGATAGTGAATCAGAGATGGGCGCTTTTCCCAGAGCGGTGACAGTGACTATCAGTTGCAAAGAGCTTTGAACTTTTGAATGTAAGGGTGTGAATGGAGGCTGGTTTTTTCCTTATATCTTTCCCCCACCATTTCAAATGTAGAGGTTGGGTCTTGGGTGCAATGAAGACAGAGGTGGCCAGAAGAGAGTTCAGACCATTTGGAGCTACAGGAAATGCTACCTCTGATTTGTGACCTGCAAAGTATTGAGGAGGCAGGGGCAGCTGTGATCCAGGAATTTGGTTTTAAGACAACTATGGATCTGTAAGCAGCCCAGTGGTACTATATAGGCTTGCACAGCAATTACTTCTGGAATTACTTCTACATCACCCTGCTGGTTGTAAACTTTTAGAATATCCCAGAAATAAGAGCGAGTTTTGGGCTGATGTGCTCCCAAGCAATGAGGTATCAGATGAGCTGTGCCCTGTTGCTCTTCCTCAACTGTGGTGCATGTGCAAAGGAAATCAAGTAGCACTGGTGTTTCTCCCAATCAAAGGCTCATTGCTGGATGTTGCCTGTAGATTGCAGAATGTGGTGATGGCAAAACGGCTGCCAACACTGGACTGAAAGAACATAGAAGGGGAAGAGAAACATACTGGGTCATGGAACTGGGTCATGAATTGAAAAATACTTCTCTGAAATGTGCTGCCTTCCTTCTCTGGCATCAGTCATGGACAAGTAACTTCTCATTAGAGTTTCCATTTCCCTCCTTTATTTCACCACCAGCCTCACATCACTCTTCCTTTGGTTTTCTTTAACCTGATCTTCTCCCTGATAGTACTTTGCCATATGCATGGATTAGTCGTTATGCAGCCACAGTAGCAAAGAGGCCTGCCCTGCTCTTCATCTGCTCAAAACTTTCTGAACATTTTCATTAATAATTCCCTTTTCCTTGAAACATTACCAAAGGGTTCTGACAAAAAAATTGGGTAACTCTGACTTCCCTTGCAAACTTAGCATTCCATGTTCACTCCATGCAGGACAGATAAAATAAGCCAGGTTTTTCCATAAAAGTTGATATTTTGTGTTCCCCACAGTGGATATGACAGGATATGGTTTAACAACATACTAATGTCTCAATGATTTTTTGCATCCACATTATGCACATTAGTAACATGAGCAATTCCTGGGTATGAACAGATGAGCTTCTCATGGGGATTTTCACTGTGTCAAGCAGGAGAAGCTGGAGGAACAGGGAGGAAGTAGTTTTACTTGTAAAGACTGTAATTTTGAATTCAGATGGTTTTGTTTTCACCCAGAAACTTCATGAACTGAAGTTTTCAAGTAGGTTTTGCATGTTCATTTTCCTGCCAATGCTGCTTTTTGGGTGCAAAGGAGAGGCCAGGGGGAGCTGAGGCAGCTGTGCTTTGAGACAGTGCAATGCTGATAAATACTGCCCACGCTCCCCAGCCCCTGACTCATTGGTGGCTCCAGGAGGAAGAATAAGCAGTTGGTTATCCATGGACTGCTTCATGAGATGTATTGCATATCATTCTGCAGCTTCTGCAGATCATCTGATAAAAGACTAGAAAGCAGCTCTGCAAAAATAGAAGAAAACTAATAAAAAATGGAGAGCTTTGCCTTATTGAGCCTTAATCATAGCCCAGAACACTTAGTGCAGAGGTCAGACGACCCATAAAACACCCCACAACTCAGTTATGCCTGGAAATACAGTAAACTGAGATCAGCAATAAAACAGCTTTTATACAAGTTGGGAGGATGCTGTAACATGCCAGGGTATTTTGCCAGTAGTGCCTCTTGGGGCTGTTATGGCAAGTTACATTTTGCATGGGCCACGTCCTGAGATTATCTTCCTTTGGCATTTCTTCTTTTTCCATTAATACATTTTCTGCTGCATTCAGCCACGGAGAAGAGGCAGTTTGTGTGCTTGCCTGGCATTCTTTAGCAGTGGAATTGGAACTCGGGCTAAAGGAGTCCTTAGTAGAAAGAGCAGAGGAGTGCAGTAGTGCTGCATCTGCCAACAGATACACTGGTTAGAAAAAGTTGTGAGCTAAACCCCATCACAATATTTTGTACTATTTTGGGCCCAAGAAGGGATGCCTTTATACAATCTTTCCAGTTGTACTGTGTCTCACTGGTTTGTGTCATTCCTGATTTCTTTCATGATCCTTCTCTTCAATAGATGTTTCCTGAAATGCTTCAGGAAATATTCTATCTTATTTAAGAAGGTTTTCTCTGGGTAGGTGGCAGGGATAGCCTTCCTCTTGCCAACTAACTTCCAAACCCACAAATTCAACCTCATGATGAGTACATGTTGAAGTGGGGCTCTATGTCCAGGGCAATCCTCTGATAATGGTCCAATTCATGAGGAAGCAGCATGAGCACCAGATTCAGGCTGCAGTGTCAGGGTAACTGTTCTGCTCTTGTCCTTACTCTCTCCTATCTCCTGCTCTTGGTCCAGTGTATGATTGCAGTGGGTTGACCATGGCCAGCTGCCCATCCAGGCATCCCCATCCTCAACAGGTCTATGGGAGGAAATAAGATGGGGAAAAGCTCATGGGTCAAGATAGAAACAGGGGTATCACTTACCAGGCGTAGCAGATTAAACATGGGGACAATTAATTGATAATCTATAAAAATAGATCAGATAGTGAGGAAAAAAATAAGACAAAACAGCACCTCCTCCGCCTCATTTTTCACAGGCACAACTTCACTCCCAACTTCTCTGTCTCTTTCCTCATAAGGTGGTGCAGGGGATGGGAAATGAGAGTTGTGGTCAGTCTGGAACAGTTCCTCTCAGACACACATTCTTCCTTCCTCATGCTGTTCCTTCATGCTCTGGTGTGGGTCCTCTCCATGACCTGCAGTGCTGCATGGGTGTCCCTGCAGAGGAATCTCTGCTTTGGCACCTGTGCCACCTCCTCCTCACACCTGTGTGACTGCAGGGCACCTTGTAATTTTCCTCACACGCTCTCTCTGAGGTGCCACCACCTTGGCTGTGGAGTTCAGCTGTGCACTGGGGGGAGAGGGATGTTTGAGGGGACCTTTGTCAACTGCGAGCATGGCCAGGGTCAGAAATCTTTGTCCTTCAGAGGTGACAGCTTGCCACCAAGTCAGTTCCTCTCTGGCTTCTCCTGGTCAGTCATTCCCCATGCTGTTGTACCCCAACAATCAGTGGGGATTTCTTAGAGCTGGGAGCAAGGAAGGGTGGGTGCTTCTTTGCCCGGGATGAAAAAAAGAAATGGCAGCAAGAGAGAAGCCCTTGAACAGGAGAAGTATTTCGGGGAAAGCAGGGAGGAGGCATGTGTGGCTGGAGGAAGGCATTTTGGATTTCCTGGAGCTGCGGGATGTGGGAAGCGCTGTGGGTGACAGACTTGGCCGGTGCTGAGGAAACAGCCCAGCACGGGGTCGGCACCGGCCCAAGAGGAATGTCGGCCCTGCTGCGGGAAGGGGCCCTCCCCGGGCCTGAGCAGCCACGGGCAAGGTGTGTCCAGCTCCCAGAGAGGGCGAGGCTGGCAGGGAGCCCTGCTGGCTCTGCAGGGCTGGGCCCGCCATTCCCGCACGCAGGGCCCGACGTCCCCGGCTGCTGGAGGCCGGCATGGCCCAGGGCCGGGGGCTCCCAGGGCCGGGGGCTCCCAGGGCCGGGGGCTCCCAAGGCCGGGGGCTCCCAGGGCCGGTGCCCATACCCGGGCAGTGCTGCTGTCCTCCCACCCACAGAGACTGACAGCACCAAAATTCCCACCACGCAGTCTTCTGTGTTTTACCTAAGAAACGCAGAGCTTTAGTGTTTTTTCCTTCCTAATTAACGATTCATCAGAGCAGCTGCAGTTGAGCATGGTTTAAAGTAACACGTTGACTTGGGCTGCTGTTGAAGTTTTGCAGATGGTTGCGTTTTGTAACAGATAGCAACATGAACCAAACTTGGATCCAAGTACCTCCCAGCTTTTAGATCTGCATCCTTTATGTTCAGAACGCTTCTACTTAATCATTAGTAAACTAGAATATTAAAAACGGCATCAAAGTGTGGCCATGAGCTAGAGGTTTTGTTGGAGTGGTTTAACCTTGGCAATTTCAGAGCCAAAGCTTTGCATAAAGGAGAAATTCTAGGGTAAATGTAAATAACACACGTCTGGAGGATTAGCTGTCTCTTGTCCAGAAATGCCACACCTTGTAATTAAAGAAGAGGCTGTTAGTATGCGACATAGGAATGCAGAGGGTGTGGACCATCTCAGATTTACAGGCTATCAAGTTTATGAAAGAGACTAAATACTGTTTAGTGTTACAAAGGTGGTAAGACCTTTGTTCAGCATTGCCCCAAAAACCTGGCAAGCCTCTGATGGGAAAACACTTTGCAAGTAAGATCTTGCTAGAAAAAACATCTGTAGGAAAAATTCAGTAGGGAAACTCCAGCAGCTTCTGAAATGACTGCTTTTCTTCATGCTCTGCAACAGGATAATGATGTATAAGCTGAATGTCAATGTGTGTGTGCAAGTTGCCTACTGTGAACTGGAAAGTTTGACTGAGTATTTTAATTTAACTTTACAAGTATCCCTTGAAATAAAAGTACGTGAGTTAATTTTAGTGCCAAAATAAGTGCAAGAGAAGAATTTCAGTATGTGTAAAACAGTATCTGTGATGCAGATCTGAATGTAAGCACAGGGCTGAGGAAATAATTTTGGTCTTGTCCTTTGCAGTGAGTTGCTATACCTCAGGATATTTATAGCTTTGTAGAATAATGAATATTAACACTTGTCATGTCACATCCAAAGTGTCATGTTAAAAAAGGGATTTGAACTCTAGAGATTAATGCAGTGAAAATTATGACAACACTTGGTTCAATGAAAGAAAGGCTTTGAATTAACCATATAAGGCTCAAAATGGAAAATGTTTTTTTTCCCCCAAGACCATCATGGTGACACTCTGCTTCCCACCTTTGTGTCCACATTTCAGATCTGGGTAAGGCTCCAACACTATTCTACAGGTCAGTTGTAACATCTGTCATTAAATCTGGTGAGTGTTACCGTGGGTTTAGTACTCATGAACGGGCTAGAGAAAAGAAACAAATGCGTTAACAGGGTACCAGGAAATAATCAGAGACCTTCACTTGCACTGTGTTCACACAACACAGCTGTGTTCACAAGAAGTTTTCATCAGGTCTCCTGCAATGAAGGCAAACTGAAGAGACTTGATTACCTTACTTTTTTGCCTGGTGGTTATGCTGCCTTTTTCATTCTTGCATAGGCAAAAGTTTCACTTTTCTGAAAGAATCACAGAAATCCCCTTCTCTAAAGGCAATTAGACTTTAAATGGGATAAAGAAACATCAGCTACAGTGCTCTGAGTAAAGGGGGAAGCAGCTGATTCAGATATCTAGAGACTGGAGGGCACCATTATAATTCAAAGCTTGACCTTCAGTTGGATGGTGTTTCCCTAGTCCCGCTAGGACTGGATTTGGTGGTGTCAATACAGACACACCATTGTGAGACCAGATTTTGCCCAGCTGCTACACGGGCACAAAGAGCTGAGAAAGCTGCAGGGAGCCTCTTGGTTGTGTGCTCCTGGACAGCGGCCAACCTACCATCAAAGGTTGCTCATTCCTTGAAAAAGCACAGGGCTTGCTCCATCCCCCAGCAATGCCATGACTGAAAGGTGTTCCAAGAGAGTTGGAGAGGATATTTCCAGTCCCCCCAGTTTGTGGGCTGGAAAGGGTTTTCACGGTGGGCTGGAAAAGAAAGTCTACAGTGACACACAAGATAAGCAATGCCTGAATAGGAGGGTGTGGAAAACCATCTCTCAGGGACAAGCTGTGAGGCATGATAGAGCTTTTAATGAGTGAGCTGTCATCAAATGTCTAGTAATCTTTAGTAGTGTGTTTCCGTATGCCTTTGATTTTTACATGCATTTGCAAAAACTCCTGAAGCTCATCTATAAGCTGGTCTGCCTCTGACCAGCACAATTCTTTGTGTGTCTGTGTAAGTTTGCAGCACATACACTCTAATTCTTATGTAAAAATTCCATGGGAAAATCCAGGAATGACTGCATAACTGATTTGGTATGGCACTGGGCTTTAATTGTTTTCAGATTTCAGTTTTCAAGGCCAAGAAACCAGAACCCTAAATAATGTTTCATTTCTATCCCTCTGCACACTGAGTCTCTGTGGAATGCACAACTGTAGCACTCAGCACTGTATATAGAAAAGCACTTCCAGGGTCCTGCAGATGTCTGCTCAGTAGCTTCCATATGGCAAATTACTTGTTGTTGGACCAGACTCTGCTCATGCTTGTGCAATTCTGTTGCAGTTGGCGAGGAGGTAACGCAATCACAGCTCGATCTGGCCCGTGGGGTCAAATAAACTCTCTGCATACTTGAGTGGGGGTTTCAAGTTGAATAATGTTGCTGGAATAATTTCCATCCCTCGTTCATGCTGGTGCAGCCCTGTCTTCCAGAGCTATTGAAAAGCTTATGGGTTCAGGAATAGGTTAAGGGTTTTCTGCCACCTGAGTGCTGGATGAGGGTGGAAACTCTTGGATGTTCCTGGCACAGGAGAAGTCTTTATTGGCCCAGTGCAATAAACTGGTGGTCTTAGTGAGGCAAAGAACCAGATAATTATAGAAACAAAGTCTTCCTCCAGAAACTGTTCTCCCTGTCAAAGCTGAAATATTTTGGCAGGGGCAGCTTCCTCAGTGTCTCTCCAACTCTGTATTTTTTTGTGGCTCAAGAGAATACTGCATTCACTCAGGCTTTTGAGCCACCTAATTCCATTCTGTTTTCTATTTATAATACTTACCATGTTGGTTTGGTTTTTTGTTTTTTGGTTTTTTTTGTTGTTTTGTTTTTTCTTTTTTCGTGAGACTTCTGTGTGTATGTCTGAAATGAAGACCAAAATTTGATTTTAGACTCTGCAACCCAGTCTTGCCAGTATTGGCAGTACTGGTGTCTGCATAGCCTGGCTCCAAACCCATTTGGTTTCATGCTGGTGGCATTAAGATTTGAGGAGGATATGTTCTGTGATGGTGCTGACTGATGTCTGGAAATTGTTTCTTATATTCAAAACCCTATTTTGAGATAGTTTTGATGTAAATTTGCTGGCTTTAAGTGAGTTGCAACTGCCTGGTTCAGGTCAGGCCCAACCTAACAAATTCACCTGAATGTCCACCTGAGCTTTAGAGATTGTCCATATTTAATCAAAAACTTTTTAGTAAATCAAAGCTTTGTCCATTTAGAAAATATGAATTTGACCTAAAGTTTTTAGATAAGTACTGCAGTTAAAGAAGAGTTCAAGTAAGACATTAGGCTACTGGATAGATAAGGGCAAAACATGGTGATGCTAACTTGTCCACTTTTGCAATACAGGCAGTGGGCACACATAAATAATAAGATTTGTTCTTTTCGCTACCTTGGTTTGGTTTGCAATTTGCAAATTGTATTTGTAGCTCAGCTAATTTGGAAATGGCAGGGAACTCCAGTCTGGTTATGAAGAGACACTTGCCATCTGCAGTCTAGCAGTACTTGCCAACTATATGTTTGGGACACAGCAGTCCCAACAGTGGTATCATCTGACCCTAATACATCTCTTTTTCAGTTTATGGTGTTGTTAGCATGTCAACAGAGTAACTCTCAAACATGGCACATTTTGAAATAAGTAAATTATAGCACAAATCTAAAGCCTGATTTTACTTTTCTGACCTACTTAATTAAAACATCTAAAAATGGAAATGCTGTTTAGCTTAATGTGAAGACAGAACTAGCATTTTTTTCCTCCCAACATCTGTGTCCAGAAAGGAAGAAAAATCCTGTTTTGACTGGCCTTCCTCCACCAGTCTTTTTTTAATTTTTTTTTTATTTCTTGTCTAAAGCAAAGTAAGTTACATAAACATTCCACCTCTTTCCATAAATTGGCTGCAGTTTCCGAACAATAGAGTTACTGTGAAGAGAAGAAAACCACAGACACACCCCACAACTGTTGGTCACACAGCCAAAGAGAACTAAAGACACATTCTTTGAAAGTACCAAAAAGGAAATCCATGGTCTTAAGGCAAGACCTTTTATGTTATGTTTGGAAATGTTTCTCATTTCTCTGTTTCTTCCCCCACCCCCGCTTCTGCTTTAGCTTTCTTAGTTCAACATGTTGGAAGGAGTGAAATAGCTCTAGACAGAACTTTATTCTTTGTCGAGATGTGTTGATAGTATTTGTCAGTAGTCACTAACCTGAGATGGGATAGTGAAAGAAAACTGAAAAGTGGGATTTTAGAAAGAGGAAAGAAAACATGTTACTAATAATGCCTTTGAGGCTTCCTCAGTATAAAAAAAATACTTCACTTGCAAGAAGAGAGAGGCTAAGACAGAAATCTCCATTTAAAGCTGATAGTTCTCAGTTGTAAAAGTAATAATTCTCTTCAGAGAACAATAACTATGTAGAAACATTTGTTTGCCTCTCTGAAGTATCTCAACACGCTTTCCAAATGGGAATTCACCCCCATCACAGCCTGTGCTCCCCAGCTGGGCAAGCCAACTCACTAGGAGGTTAGAGGGCCCTGTGAGAGTCACGCTACAGCAATAAATACACCCTGAATTACTCCCCTCTGCTGTATACACCAGCCTACGCAGCCTTCTAAACACAGAATACCAAGTGGTTTGGCACTGCCTGTTGATATTCCCACTTGGAGGCTCTGGGATTATGATCTCAACGAAGGCAAAGTTGCTGCTGATCTTAGCGGGAGTTAAGCAAGCGTAAAGTCAGCAGAATCCCGCAGGCATCGGGAACGCACAACAAAGCGGTGCCTATAAATCAGCGACAAGGTGTCTGCTGGCCTCCTGCTCGCTGGTGTGTGCTGGGGATACCGCGGCAGCGCTGCTCGCAGCTGCGACACCCAGATGCTCTCCAGCCAGCGAGAGGAAGGGCAGGGCGGAGCTGGCCGGCTCTCCTTGGCGGCGGCCCCCGCTCCAGCCTCCCGCCCGGCAGCCCAGCCGGGCTCCAGCAGCTGCCCTGCTCTCCCTGCCATTGCATCGCCGCCCTGGCACCATCGCAGCCCTGCCAGGCATCGCCACCCTGCCACGATGGCAGCCCTGCCGTTGTATCACAGCCCTGCCGTGCATCGCCATCCTGCCACCGTAACAGCCCTGCCACCATCACAGCCCTGCCCAGCGGTGATGCTTCCCCCTGTGCCCCGATCTCTCACTCCAGAGGCAGCCAGGAGCAGCACTCAAATTATCTGCAAGCAGTGTGCCTGCGCTTCTGAGTGCACCTCTCTGTTATCCAGCGTGTTCTGTGCAGGAAAGCAGCAGAAGGGAACAAATCCTATACCGTGTAAGGAAGAAAACAAAATAGCAGTTCTTCTGCCAAGGTACTGAGACATTTCAACAGGATTGGGCCCCCTAAAACACACAGTGTATGTAAACTGCTTCCAGACCTCCAGGTTAAGACAGAAGACAAAGGGGGAGAAAAAAAATGCAGAATTATAATCCTTGCATGCTATTAAGTCCAGATATATGCAGAAGCCGACTGGTTTTAGACCCTGCAGTGACTGGTAGTTGCAGTACACAGCATGTGGACTGAAAAAGGTTAATTTTTTCCTTTTGCCTGCCAAATAATTTCTCTGTTCCACCCTTGGTGTCCAGCTTTCCAATCCCTGAGTCAGTGTCTGAAGTCAAAACAACCAGCTGGGCCTCACTGAACCTTTCACTGTGGGAAAGCTCAGCTCAAAATGGCTGCATTGTTTGTCTGTAATCTTATCTTGACTGTTTAATATCCTCAGCAATTCACAGAATTTTCAGGATTCTGTTTTGGCCCTATTGGAAGTGCTGACCTAGATGATGTAAAGGTTTTGCTCTTATAAGAGAAAATATTATGAAAAAGTAAACTATCAATTTACTATCTCTGTTGAAATAATTTACCTGCCACTTTTAGCAGAGTGCTGCAGGACTGTGCTACATACACCTTTTTTTCCACCATAATTCTTTAAACAGAGTCTGACAACCTCCTAAGGTGAAAGACATGGCAGTGGAAATGTACCTGTTATGAAAGAATTGCCATAGTACCTATTATAAAGAACAAGCCATAGTAACATCTGCTAACTAAAAATAGTTTGTCCCGAGATTTTCAAACCCCCTTACAAATTACTCATGGGTAAAACATGCAGTATCTATTACTGTCCAAATATCATTATATAGGCCGAAAAAAAAAAAAAGGAAGAAAAAAAATGTGATTAAGACTAAGCTTACAAGACACAGGAAAAATGTGAGAACAAGAAGAAACATACTAATTTGGGGGATGCTGTTATGTTTTAGCAACACTTCCAAAATTTTCGATATTGAGGTACAGTAAACAAAGGCCATGTTTTAAAAAATATATACAGGGATCACCAAATGCAAGGAAATAGAAAATGTAGCACTTTCAGTATGAGTGGTGTGTTACATTTTGAAGGCTGGGAGGAAAGCTTTGGGAGTATTTGCCTTGTGTTAGGCAAACAGGCGTTCCTCCTGCTGAAGAGCCAATTTTTGTGGTGCTAGCTAGTCTCAGGGGTGCACTTGTTGGAGCAGGTGTCAAGGCAGGTCTTGTGGGCTGACCTCAGCTTTGGCAAGGAAAACTTGAGGAGAATCCTGTTAGTACAGTTTTATTCTCAGCTGTGAGCTGAAGGCCAGAAATCCTACCTTTGGTGGTGATGTTTTTTGCAGTCAGTTGCACGGTGAGGACCTGTTCATGTACCTCCTGTACAAATTGCTCATATCTACTGGGATGGCACTGGTCAGGCAGGCTGGAAAGCAAAACCAAGACTTTTCAAGCTCAGCTGGAGGGTTGAGGGGGTGCAAAGCCCTTAGGCTCTAAGCTATCTGATTTCCTCATTAAGAACTTGATTTTAATGCAGTATCTGTGATGATTGACTTATGATGTAGGAAAATCACATTCTGGAGTAAGTCTGAAAAGCTCTGGTGCTTCTCAGTCATTAGAGATGAGTGAGTACTGCTGGACAGTAAGTCTTAGAGAAGCCTGCTGTAGCCTTTCTCTGCTGGAGCTGGATCCCCAGCCTGTGCCAGTTTCTGTGCCGTTTCATAGTCTTACTCCTGTGTATGGCTATTTTTCATTGATAAGAACTTTCTGTCTATGGGACATGTACACCTCCTGTATTTAACTTGTATTTAACAGTGCACACTTGTAATCTAGCCTTGGGGATAGGAGCTCGGGTCTGGAGATATCTGATGACTGGGTATTGTTTTGTGTGCTTAACTTGGAGAATTAGGCTATAAGCAGCATTGATGCATAATGCATGTACTTATGTATGTAAATTAGGTTCCTGCTGTTAAACATGTGTCTGTGAAAGAGCTGGTCCTCCCCATTTAGGGCTTTTCCCCCTTAGGGAAAGGAACCCATTTTAGAAAACATAGTTATCAGGATATGCCCAGTTCATGTTTTCACTACTACTTAGTGTACATGAAAAATTACCCCTGACTCATTCCTTTGCAATTCATTGTTTGCACAGCTCTCTTCCCCAGTGCTTCTGAGGGGATCCCTCCTCACCAGCCACAAATTCAAAAGATCAGCTGTGTTACAATTGCATAAAAAAAGAATGTTGCAATTGCAACCACAGCAAATGATACCAAAAGATGCGTTGCCGATCTAGACAAGGAATGTAGAAGCCATTCCACAGCTATTTGCTTTGGCGTTAGCCATGGCACTGCCCTTGGGCACTGCGTGAGGAACATGCAGGCGCCATACAGGCGATACTTGGGTTTTTGGCTTTCTCAGAAGCAGTCTGCCAGACGTATCCCAGCGATTGTGTAACTGAGAATTCAAACAGATTAGACATGTGTTTTTAAGTGAAATTGGAAATAAGGAGATCAGTGAAGACAGATGCTGCATTATGCATAAAAATCTGCAACTTGGTTAAATTTGAGTTTCACATGACAGTAGGTCCACATAGTGATCTTAATAGAAGACAACTTTCCATTCTGTTGCCTTTTCCTACTTCTCCTGGTCTTTATACTGCAATAGCCCTGAGCCTTCTTCCTCTCCAAATCCAAGCAGATCTCAGACCTCAATTCATACAAGGCCCTGTATTCATAACAAGGCTTTATCAGTTAGTGTAATCCTTAAATCAAAGTAGCCCACCATAAAAATTACAGCAACAGGTAAACCCTTGGAACCTGTCTGCTGGCACAGCTGACACAAAGTCACAGCTCAAGGGCATGTTCCACAAATGTGCAGGTAACTGGGCACTCTGATAGTATTAGGAAGGAAGTTGTGTGAGGACCTTTGGGCTATCATACTACTGAAAGATATACTTGAGACCATTGCTTCCAGTCAAGGCAGATTTGTGTTTGCATTGCTTTTCAGCTTCTCATTTCTAAAAAAAACCCCAAAATCCCCATCTTTCCTAGTGCAAAGTCGCAACCTGGTATAGAAATATTCATGTAGGCATAGGCAAACATCCCTATCTTTTCAAAAAGAGCTGTATTTGTGATAGGCTGTGGCCCAGTTTTGGCTCAAAGCTGCAAGAGATGCACTCCCAAGCGAATCAGAAACATTCTTTTTAAGCTATATTATGCACAAATGTCCTTATATAGTTTATGATGCCATTAAAACTTTACTCCATTTCCTTGTTAGTTGAACCAGGCAAGTTTGTGATGCCCTCAGCTGTAGTATAATCTGCTCGTATCCCTCACTGTGTTCATTTTTCTCACAAGTAGGTTATTTTCATTCTAGAGAGTTTATACTTTTACTTATTTAGCTTCAGCTAGAAGTGTCAGCTCTTTCTACTTGAAGTCCCCAGTCATGCACTTCCACTGTTTTTCCTCAGACCAAAACATAAGCTTTGTAAACCTTACCACCTTCTACAGCAACAAAAACATGTTGTGTTTTCCAGTAAAATGTCTCAGGTGCCAAGCACAACCCAACTGGCAGTCTGAAGAAACTGTCTCCCAAAAAGGTTGGTGAATATGTGCAAACATGAGCTGTTTTTCTAAAGGCACTTGCCAGAGCCCTTCTGACACACCAAGCTTAGAAAAATATTTGGCATCAAGCCCTTCTTCCAGAATTTCTCCTTTTGCAGGCAGTGGAAAATGCCTTCTTTTCATGTATTCAGATCTTCTGGGTCAACGCGTAAGCAAAGCTTTCTATCTTTAGTTCAGCAATGGCTGGCAAACACACCCACTCTTTCAGCCTTTACTCATGATACCGTTTCTTGTGTAATTGGACCATTTCAGCTCCACAACTCTCCCTTAAAAGGATATTTCCTAGGGCAGGAGCTCTAGGGTGCAGGACTTCTTTTGGCATTCTTCTTTACCCTGGGGGAAGTGGGATCCCCTGCATCACCAGCTTGCTACTCCTCCTGTGACAAGGAATTTAGAGCATTACATAACAGAGATTATATACCTCTGCCTTAAAAAACATATGCTATGTATTTTAAACAGGTTCAAAGACTGGGGTGAGGATTTCTGAAAGCCAAGTAGATGTGAAGACTCAGGGAGATGAGGGAAGAAATGAAGTAAGGTTACTTCTTGTGCCACCATCTGACTGTGTTCATGGATGTCTCAGTTTCTTCCCGTGGGGCTTGCAGGTTTTCCTGTAGACTTCCTGAATTTGATCAGTTACCTCTCATACATTATATCCCAGCATGTGGGCTTTCACTGTATGCAAAATGTGAATTTATGAAGTTAGCATTGTACAAGTTCTGAAGATGTCCACAGTAAACTGGTAAATAGGGCAATAAGCAAGCCAAGCTCATATGAAGGCTTCTCCAACTGTGCTTTCCAGGCATATCTGCCACCCAATTCTGAATTATAACAGAATGTCACTTGGGTTTGAGTCTTTCATGATGAACAGTGTTGGTCTCTGTCAGAAGCCATTGACCTGGCATGAAGACTTTCAGATTGGACTGACCAGATAAAACCCAAATAATAGTTGACTTTTTGCTAGTTTCATCTCTTGCTGCTCACATTTAAGTCATTACAAAAGTCATGATGAAAAACCCCACAGGTTTATTTCTGCAGAAGCCAGGATGCAAGATCAATAGTCTTTTATTGCTAAAACCTTTACATAAAGTAACACCTTACTAGCAGCTGATCATTTCGTCATAATATCCTTATGCTGGCAGAAACCAGTGACCAGGAAATGGAAAGAAAAAATAATTTGGGGATTAAGTTCCAAAGAACAATTCCTTAAACAAGCTGTTTATAACCCAAGCTACTCTGTAGTTGCTGTAAATCATATAAGGCCAGATATTCTACATGCAATTAGGGCAGAGTGATTTCAGTTAGCAGATCCTGAATATTGCCAGTATCTGTAGGGTCAAGTGATCCTGCAAATATTTAATCAAAATCCTTGATGTTGTAATTGTCCAGCTACTACATAAATGCATCGAGATCCAATGGCTTTGTTGCATAATTACCCAATTAACAAAAACAATGGCATTTTTCTGTACAGAAGCTAAATCTTCGTACATAGTCATACCTGCTAACAAAGATCCCTTTAGAGTCAATTAGGCTCTAAAAGACATTTTTTTTTTTTTTTTTAATTTGAATTGCTGAAGTTTCCCAGTCTTCAAATGCTCAACTCAAGACTGCATGGAGGCCAGGTCTGTTTATACATGCTGTGTTCCTCCACCATAGTGAGCTACTACAAAGGCAGGTAGCTGGATGAACATTTGGTCCATCAACCTAATTTCTGGGTAGCAGTAAAAATAATTACTCAAAGTCAGAATTATTGCTGTGTGCTCTGAGTGATAGTAGAGGTTTGGCTTTTCTTTTTACTTTCAGTTGTGGCTGATAATAAGTGTAAAATGTCTGCCTGAAAGGTCTTTTCATAGCTGTAGAGAACCATAAGAGATTGTGAGATATGCACCTTCCTGATTTACACCTGCCTGCAGTTTCTAGCAGCTATTTGTCTGCCTAAAAACCTCTAAGCATGGGAATTGCACAGACTCCTTTGGTAACCTGTGCTGGTGCTAAACTATCCCTTTAGCAACTGCCTGCTCCCTGATGCCCTGAAACAGGTTTGGCTGTTCAATTTGTTTGCTCTGCAGACATAGCAGGACACTGGTGACTCATCTTAAAGCATGCAGATAATACGTGCTTTTCAGGGAAGAACATACTTGGATGAACAATCTGTAAAGCTGCTGTTTCTTCCTTTTTCGATTAAACTGTTTGGCAAAAATAGGTATTAGATTTGCTTTCCTGTTTAAAAAAAAACTGTTTAGGAACTGTGGGAACTGGTCCCACCCAGCTTGCAGCCCAGCTGCTTGTCAGTGACTGTAAGTTATCCAAGGGCCAGCTTTTTTTTCCACATCCCTGCAACTGTCCTCCCTTGTGTGCTTGTGCTATCTTGCACAGGTTGCAGCCAAGCTGCTTTGTTCCTGTCGTGCCCAGACTCAGTGCCCATGAACTCTACCTGGCTGTGGGGCCAGCTGCCCTCTCCTAGGGGTCTGCAGACCTTGGATAGTTCTGCAGATGATAATCCATCCAGGCAAAAAAAAAAAAAATTCCTTGCTGTCCTTAACAGAAACATAAAATAGAGCATAACAGAAATAAAGAGAAGCCTTCTATGTGCCTGCCGTTTTGTCTGGCAGCAAACAGAGACTGCCTGTTTCACACAGCTTGGTTGGAGGCTGTGTTTCTCATCTGTTTCCCATAGTAGTTCCCTGTCAACTACCAGATCTTTAAAAAGAAAGTCACTTTTGTCCCCCTGTTTCAGTTTCAGAGGCCTTTGTTGTGCCCTGAGTGTGGAAATGTGGATTTTTGGCTTGAAACTGGAAACTAAAAAAAAAACAACAAAACCCAACCAAAACAAAAAAAACTCCAAGAGAACAATCCAAAAACTTTCCCAGAAATTAAACGACCACAACTAAAAGATGTCTGGGATTTTTTATATAGTCTTTATTCAGACTGTTATGTGACCATGCTTTACAATGATTTTATGTAAGTAAATTTATTTTTTTTATGTGGAAGGGAGACCCAAAACCTCACGATAGGCAAAAGTTCACTTAGATGCTGTCACAACTGGCTTAAGTAAAATTCAAATTCCTGCAAAATACCATTTTCCCGGGAGAGTTCTCTCTGTCAATGGCAGTTAAGTAACAGACAAAACAAGTGCTTCCAATAAGGTTGCTTGGGGATTCTCTCCAAGGCAATGTGAAATACTATGGGCTTGGGAATTTGGTGTTAATTCCTCTTAGAATAAGCACGATATAGCTGTGGGCCATTTATCAAAGCAGGAATTTCCCCTCAGTGCAAATACACGTCCAGTCATCTCCCAGACAAACTGAAAGCCACAGGAGAGAGAGAGCAGTGTAGTTGGTAGGGATGGCCCAGGGTGAGGGTGCCCCGTGGCACACAGCAGTCACCCCCTGTGCCACAAAGGGGGGGACTTTGAGGTGGCCTTTTAATCACAGCTATTGCAGCTTCATGCAAGGGGTGGCTTACAGAGATGTGTATCTGCATTTCCCACACTTGCAGCACTTCCAGGCTGTGGCAGAGCATGAAGGGGCACACTGGACTGCTTGGATAAGAGACATTTGGTAAAAAAGGAGAGAATCTAGTCAAAGGGACTGTCTCCTGTGAAAATGGGTAGTGTAATGAGAGAAGAGGGAGTCACTCTACTGAACAAGCAGCTGGGACAAGGGTGTGATGAAAGAGACTAAATCCAAACCAGAGGCTTGTCTGGCAATCTTTGATCCTCCTCAGAGATCTGGTGTGTTTTCTCTGTAGACCTAAGCACCAAAGAGCTTTGTGCAAATAAAAAGCCATTTCCATTTTTCTGGGGATCAGGCGACTGTACAGTATTTGCAGGGAGAGAAACCACTAAAAACAGTGATGGTAGTGCGTGTTTGTTTAATTTGTTTTTTTCCCAGCAGGGCTACAGTTTCCATTGTTTTGTGCTTCAATTTAGGGTCTGTGATCTATGGTGGTTGTACAGTTTCACTCCAGCAGAGTTTTATTCAAATATCAGATGGTACTTAATGGATGTTTGAAATCCTAGAAGTATTTTTCCCTATATCTTAAGTTGACATTGCCATGCATATGCTTCTCCTCTCTCTTCATGAACATCCTGATGATGTGGTATGATAGCATGTTCTGGTAATAGACTGGAATAGAAAAAACACTACTTTTTTTTTCTTTTTTGTTCTCCTTTCTTTCTTAGAGAAATACCCCATTAGTAAAGATGGTGAGTTTATTCTTTACCTCGGCTGGTCCTTTCAGGCACTTATCTAATAATATAATCAGTTATTGGATGACATTCCTTTCAGTCGAGTTACATGCTTGCCTTACTAAATTTAAAGCTTGGTCAGTGAGCACAGACTCTGGTAGGAATCCATCAGTCAGCAAGTTTGTTAAAGGTGTGATGTTATCAGCAATTCAGTTTCATGATTTTTGCTGTTCTACAGTGCTGCACAAGGAAAGCAGAGTAGCAGGGGAAGTGTGCATTTCAGGGAGGATAAGAGTAGAGCAGAAAGCTTCCTCATTCCCAGCCAAGTGGGAATTCCTTCTGATAACATGGGATTACAGTGGATTTACAAGCAGGACATTGAGTTTTACTACGTTGGTGTATCAAAGCTTTTTCTCCCCATTGTGCTGGTTGAGTGACGTTTGCCTGTTCTGTTTCAAAGGAGAGGTTGGAAGTTGGTGTAGGACTTTGCTTGTCAAAGCTTGTAAGGTGACAGTGACTGCAGGGCTGGGGGCTAAAGGAAGAGGGCCATATGCACACTCTTTTGGTACTGTGCAGTAAGGAGGGACTCTGTTGGGAGAGCAGAGATCTGGGAGGCACAGCACATGTAGGCAGGATCCTGCTTCATACTGTTGTGTTTGGGGATGTACCTATACCATGAGGCCTCATATTAAAATTCTGTCTGTTTATATTGGTGTGGCACAGTGCTGAGGTAATCATCCACCATCATCCATAAGGTAAGTGGGGCTTGAGAGCACCCATTCTGACTAGAATTCATGGTGAGATCTTCAAGTCTGCACAAGGAGCTCCCTGCACTTTTCTGTTCTTTGGTTCCCAGGAGAGAATAGTCCTTTATATCCCACTGCTTAACTCTGGAAAGTTAAATTAAATGGTCAATACAAAATACAAAATCCTTTATATCCCACTGCTTAACTCTGGAAAGTTAAATTAAATGGACAATACAAAATCAGAGAACAAAATGACATTATTGCTAAGCTATGCCTTTAATTTCAGAGTTGCATGCTGTGGCAGATTGTGACTGCACTTTTGTCCAACAACTTAGATTTAGGAGGCTAAATAGTGGGTATGTGTCCAGGGGAGCAAGGAGCTAGAGGTCAATGGCATTGATGTCACATTCACTTTGCCTCTGTAAGAGAATTAATTAGGCTTCACACAGGCAGAAAAGTGAAGGGTGAATGAACTGGTGAATGAAACCAGAATGAAAGGCAACACATTTTGCATATTTACTCACACTGCAAATCTGATTGAGTAAAAGACAGGCCACATTCTCTCCCCTTTGAACCTAAGAATGGCTTAGGGACTCAGAGCAGAGACTTGTCTATTCCAGTGTCTCATTCATTATATGAGCTAATAGCAGAGCCCTGGGTAAAATGTTTAAATACTAGAGAAGCACACAATCTTATTTCTCTCAGTATACCATTCCAGTTTCTGGCAGTAGGCAGCCGGGGTTATTTTTTTCAGACAGAGATTGTGTCCTCATCTCCATGCTGAATATTTTTTATGGAGTTTTTCAGGGCTTCATTGAAAGAGCTGTCTTTGCTCTTGAGGATGGGACACCAAATGGTTGTAGAAATACAAAATGACCAGTTCACCATAAGGTGGTACTTACCAACTCTGTGCTGTGGAAATGAGTTTAACTTTTTTGGTGTTACTCATGACTCTCACTTCTTCAGTGTTACTCATTTTTCCCACAGATGTAAGAAAAATGGCCTTTTTAGTATATTGTTTAAGAGACAATGCCTGCACACACTGCAAAATCTTTAGATTTAGCATATGTGGTTTTATAGTCAGAAGCTATTAACCTCCACCTGCTAACAATAATTTTTTCTCAGAAACTAATTTAAAGTTAAAAACTCTGAAGATTGCCAGTGAAGTCTGTGACTGGTATGAAATGAGAATGAAGCACACTTTGCATCGCTACCTAAATGGCAGCTTCTGGTACTTTGGACTCCTCTCCTGACCTAGAATTCAATGGAAGCCAAAATCTGCAAAGGAAACAACTCGTTCCATGAGTAACCAGAGTACTGGATATGCATGTACCAGACTTTTTACCAGAAGCAGATTTGCTTAGTTCATTTACCCTTCCTAAAGGGAGGGACACTAACCATTTTTGGTGCAATACTCAACTCCATCAAGCCAAAAATAAGGAGAAACAACATTTTATATTTCTAAATTATGCAGACTTTCATTTTGGCTGCATGTTATACATAATTATGTGTGTGCCCAGAAAGTAAAATATCAGATAGTCCTATACATGTCCTAAGACCTTTTCTCTCCACCACTCTCCCCAACCCCATATGGGTCTTTTCCAGGTGACTCTAAGGGGGCTACTTGTACGCTGTCATTATTATGACACACAAGCACATTGTGCTTGTACCTTTGCCCAATTGCCAGAGATTTCCTTTCAAATCAGATTGCATTATTAGATTCCAGTAAAAATCCTCAGCCTCTGTATTACCATGAGTTCTGTTCAGGTTTGAAATATAATTTGGTCCTTTGTAGAAAAACAGAATTTTCAGAAGAAATGTAATGCTATGATGTGATCTAATGATTTAGTCTCACTGTTTTGGTAAATCACAAAAAAAATTGGCAGTATTCTCTCTTTGGTAATCCTTTCTTGGAAAAAGTAAGCTTCTTAATAAATCTCAGTAGTCGTGGATGGAAATTCATCAACAGCAACAGTATTTATTGACCTTTCCAAAGTGCTAGATTTAATTAGACATTCATTAATACAACTGTGTATAGATTAGTCAAGTCAGCTCTTTTCCATGTTTGTGTGGAGGAGATTCCCAGCTCCTTTTAGGCTTGACTGCTTGCTCACTGTAAAGGACATGTTTGCACTTCTGTCTGCAGCGTGCAGTGGAAAGGCACTGAGCCCACTCAGATGCTGGGATCAGTTTAAGTGTAGCGGTCTGGACACGAGCAGGGGGCTTACCCAGCCTTCTTGGCAGGCTGGTGTGCAACTTGACCCTGCCCAGCATTTGAGCAAGCTCACATAAAGCCAGCTCAGCCATCCCAACACTGCCCTACAGTTGTAGTGCAGACACACAAAGCAGCGGTTTAGTGGTGCTTGGCTCTTCCTTCAGTCAACCTGCTGAGGAGCACCTTGCACCAAAGAAAACATGAGTTTTCCCTGTATACTTTTCTGCTTTCTTCCATGCTTTCAGTGTCATGCCACAAGCAGCTGTAGTTTTCTCCAGCTATATTATTGGAGTAGTGCAGCTATGGAAACATTTAGGAAGTCTTGCTAGCTTCAGTCGTATGGTGGACTTTTATCTTTCCATGTAAAGAGGAGTATAGAGTTGCAATCATGGAAAAATATCTAATGTTACACCCAAACAAATGTATTCAAACCCTTAGTTGCATTGACATATTTATTATGAGCACTTACCTATGAAGTCGCTTATGGTACCTTTTCAGGATGTTTTTTTCCCTTAGTAACACTGCCTGAAGCTGTAAGAATACCTTTTCACACTTAACACTGGCTGCAGCCATATGCCCACATACCCTAATACCTACAAATTAATATTTCCACAGAGGTTTATTTAATTCCAGAGATACAAACACATAGTGTGTTATGGGCAACCAAAATTGATAAAATACTTAAACTAAAATGCTTTTGTTCAATTATTTCTTTTGTCTGTTCAAAGCACAAACTCCAGTGTTTTGAGAGACATTTTCTTGCAACTGAAAATCTTCACGTGTCCATGTTGGAGAGGCTGTATAAATGTATACAAAGGTAGTTACAGATGTATATAGTGTTCAGAATGGTAACGAAGAAGTCAATTTGACATCTTGTTCCCCAGAAGATCATACTCTTAAAAGCTCTAGGATGTAAGCTCAAAATCCTCAGAAGTTTCTCGCCACAATTTGTGGCAAGTCAACTGTGTGAATGTTGTATATACAGTATAGATCCCTGTGAGCCATTCAGCCTCCCTAGATTTTCTTCAAACACTATGAAACACTAATTTAGATCTTTCTAGCTTCTTTCTTGGAGGCTTTGATTAGTGAATTAATTAAATCTGTTGGTATGTGGAATATCATTTTTCAGAAGGGATATTAGACAAAACTTCATTAGGTGGGTATTGTATTTCTGACATAGGTTACCCAGAGAGGTGCTGAAATCTGCTCACTTGAAACTTTTCAAGGCTTGGCCAAGTCTTGGCTCTGCTGAAATACTGCCTTTCTTTCCACTGGTGTTTTCTGTTTTTCTATGCAAAATACTCTGCTTTTCCTTTGATGTATATATACCATAATTTTTGGTATTTCATTTCGTCTAAGACCAGACTTGAGCAGAGTAAAAATTTAATCTAATCATCTGTATTACACAGCCTGCAGAATTTTACCGGGATTTCCTGCTGAAAGCTGTCTTGTAGTCAACTGGCTGTGTGTACTGTAATGAAGAAACTCAGTTTTTCTTTAAGAATTGTGGGTGGTAGTGTATATCGTGTATATCCTAGTAATGTGGAAGGTTGACCCAGCAGAGAATTATCCTAACAGCTGCTAATCTGAAGTTTGTCACCAGAGTTTTTCAAATTTTATGCATTGGTTTCTCTAGTAGCTGATAAAATTTTCCTCTGCAGTATTTACAATACAAATTAAGACATTGTTTAGTACATTTTATTCTATCGATTCCTATTTATAAGAATTTCCTTTTTTTTCTGCATAGCTTTAAGGTGGGTACAAAATCCAGAACTCTGTTATTGATACAGGTCTGCAGAAGTTTAGTTTAAGGGACATGGTTTCTGTCTAGCGCTGTGTTATGAAGCAGTAAAGGAGAATACTTGACAAAGTATTTAAGTACATATGTATTTTAAACAGCTGTGGCCCCAGAAGGGACTTTAGGGTACATTCTTTGGAAATAGATGATCAGTTTAGTTCATTTTCTACTCCTTACATTGAGCAAGATTAAATTTACTCCTCTTCTGCAGACATCCCCTGTTTAGACTAAAAATCTCTTCATAGCAGAGAGCATGATTCTTGTTTCCTTATGAAATCACTTACTGCCCCATCAGGTGCTATCAGATGGACAAGACATGCAGTTTGCAGGGAAAAATTTTCTGAAAACTATTACAGAATTGCAAAACAGTCTGAGTTAGAAGGGACCCAGAAGGATCATTGAGTTCAGCTCTTAAGTGAATGGCCCGTACAGGGAACAAACCCATGACTTTGGCATTGTTAGCACCATGCTCCAACCAACTGAGCTAATCTCAGACCAATTATTGATTGTTATAGGTTAGTAAAAGTGTGTAGTAAAAGTAACAGGAGAGAAAGCATTCCAGAATTAAAACCAGATTTTTTCATTCCATGTTTTCTCAACCTGCTCAAAATGGCATTTGTGGCCTTTCCTAATCTGCCTGGATCAAAATGTGTGTAAACATAATTCCTGGTGTGGTTCCAAAGATATTGCCAAACATTACTGTTTTGAGGACTACCGTGGCCATCTTGTTGAGGGTATCATCTCATACATTGGTTCACCTAACATGTAATCTACAGTGTGGGTCAAACCCAAGGCTGCATTACTGGAGCCTTTCAAGATCCCACAAACCAAAACAAACACTTAGACTGACAGGAATCATCTGTGCTGTGAAAAATACTGTAATGCTGGGGAGGGACAAGGACAAATCTAGACATGGATGTGATACCTCCACCAGGGTGGGGAGGTGGGAGTTACACAGCAGAGTTCAGTGTTGTGTTGCTGTATCATGATGGAAAAATGAAAGCTCAATGATTCGATTTTTCATTGGTTAAGTGTACTGTCATTTGATACCCTGATGGAGAGCTTTCTGCAGGGGAGGGGTTGAGCCCTGTGAAACCTCAAAGCACTTTCTTTCCACTGTAGGCAGCTCAGTTAAGCTCTTATTAAACTCAGCTTTTTCTAATTTTGTAGTTCACCTCCAGACATTTGCTTTTGCTCCAAACACAATGTTAGCTGTAGATGTTTGTGTTTGTGGTGTGGGTTGTTTCATTGTTTGTTGTTGTTTGGTTATCCTTTTCTACTGTCAGCTATCAATTAAATATTTTATCCTCCTTTGGCTATAAAAGAGCTTTCTAATTATCAGACTAATGTTCTTGAATTCAGGATTTAATTGAGATTTACAAATGAAAAATACCTGTATTTAGGTACATTGGAAGTAATGTGTTCTTATTGTAACTTTTGTTTACAGACAATGATCCATAAGCTGCATAAATCTTCTGGCACTGAAGACAAAGTTAGTGGAAGTAAATTCATTTCAGTATTATTTCTTAATCTGCCAGAACATGCTTCCCTTTTCCTAGAGTAAAAGCCTTTTCAAGGCAGTTGCTTGAAATGTTTGAAGTGACGAACTGCAGATAGTAAACTGAGCATTTGTTTGAGTTCATGCTTATTACAGCAGTGTTCTGGAAAGTGTTTGTGCTTAGGCTTTTAATAAACTCCCTCTAGAGATCAATTACCGTGATTTGTCTAGTTACTATGGATAAGAGGTTTTAGGGGTTGTTGTTGAAATGTTTTGTTAAAGTGAAAGAGTCTTGAATGCTTTTATTCAGGAAGAATAAAAAGAGAATGGGAAGCAGAACACAGAACCTCCAAGGAAAAATTTTAATTGAAATGGTAAAAGCACTCTGCAACATTACCAGGTCTTGTAGGACAATTTTGTCTGTGTGTTTTAGGCTTGTTCACAGGTAGCCCAGAATGTAGGTCAGCAGGGGAAGATGTGTAAGGAGGAGGATAAGCAGCGATAATACTCTTGACAAAGTTTTCTCACTATAAGGTTTCAGTGTAATCAAAACCAGTTTAGCATTTGAGGAAAAGCACCATGAAATGGAGTAATGGAATTAGCTTTTATGTTTTTCCAGGAACCTAAACCACATTTCCTGTCACAACTGTAGATTATTAATATAAGGCATCTGCTAAGTTGGAGCTGCCCTAAAATGTGCACACATGTAATACGTCTGGTTCAAATAATTTTTTTTTATGTTTGCAATAAAAAAACTAAAGCAAGATGCTGCCTCAACCCATCATAAAAAAGAGTATGATTTGGAATAATGCAAGTTTTCAGTATGGTCTCACAGACAGATAATATTATTCTGTTAATTTTGCTGTTACAAGACTTACTGCCTGCATTTTTATTTCTTTCCTCCCTTTCATTTTGTATTCTGTGGTTGCAGCAATTAGTTTCCAGTCACAGAGGGCAATGAGAAGCTATCTTGAAACTCCTTCTGTTTCCCAGACCCCTGTAATTTAGAGCTGAGTGTAGAAAGTTGTTGTCTGATTTTTGGAGTGGTGGTGGTGATGCGTATCATCTTTTCTCATGTTGTAACCAGCCCCCACAGGCTTAAAATAAAGGGCACAAAATCTGCTAATGAAATGGGATCATCTCAGGAATATAATGTCTGGAATATGATTTCCTGGGGGATTAATGCCCTATGCAGAGATTTTTCCACATTAATACCCATTCTGAAAAAATCAATCACTGCATTTTACTACATTTCCTTATAGATTGCTTCAACATATGCCAAGAATGACTGAGAGCCAGTCAAGCCTGGAAGTCTAGTACCAAGGCCTGGATTGTGAATCAGGACAAGATGACTCAGAAATTCTTGTGTGGTTTCCCAAGCCCTCTCCCAAAGGCCTGTGTGGAAGGGCTGTGGGTGGTGTCACAGGTATCTGTCCCTGTGTGCTACTCCTGTCACGTTAGTCTTTTTAATATGTGCAGTAGTGGGAGAGCGTACCTGAAATCCCATTTGGTTACGTTACTGGCTTCCCAGAGGCCTTGCAGATGGGCATAAACTTCAGCCAAAGGTAGGTGAGAGAACCTGAGAGCTCTGACATGGAGATCAGTTTCCCAGTCTTTGTGTCGCTGTAGGAGCAGGTGCGACACACAAATAGACACACAACATCTCAGAAGGCCAACATCCCATTTGTTACAACAACCAGCTGTCTTTTATACACTACACAGAGTTTACACTTTCTTCATTGGTCACAATTAGTCAACATAATGTTGATTGGTGCAAAGCCATCTACATCTCTGTTTTCCATAAAACATTTCTAAAAATACTTTTCCCAGCTCAGGTTTTCTTTTCGCTTATCTCCTTCTCCTTCTTCTCTCTTGGTCTCCAGGCCAATGGCCTTGATAGAATCTTTTCAGAAATAACCTTTATTCATTAACCCTCTCTGGCCCACAGACCAGATGTGGGTCCTACTATATTCATATTCCTTCCCACTATGAAAGGGGGAGCCAGGAAGGATTCTTTTTGATAGATTTCTAGGACAAAAATAAAGCACAAAAATAGCAATATTATATCTGAGAACCATTTATTGATTTTTTTCCTTTCTGAAGTTGGAAAGTTGTCTCTGTAACTTACCTCATAATTTGTACAATGGGAACACCAATACTGCTTTCAGTAGAGAGATTTTGCGAACTCTATTTAAAAAATCTTGTGATGACAAGATATCTGAAGGGATCAAACAAATATTTCAAAGTATCTATAGCAAAAGGCCTTAAGATTACAGCAGAATAAGAAACAAAAAGATGATATGAGATCAACTGTGCAAAGGCCTACATGGAAAAGCACCTAAATACATTCCTGTTGATTCTTATCCAGATTCATGTTTTATCTTGTGCTCAAATCCTTTCTTAATAGAGATAGGTTTTCTGAATAAACTTCACATTTACCAAATGAATCCTGAAGTTTTAGCAAGAATAACTTGAAATAATTTGAACATGTCATAACCCTTCCTTCAACCTTTTTAGAGAAGCATTGGTGTGGGCAGGCTACTGCTGCTGAAAACTTTCATAACTTCCAGGTTTCAATAGTGTGAGCACTCAAGTGCTTGTGGGAAAGAAGGGTCAATACTTTCTATTACCTAACAAAACCAGCCCAGGAAAGACCAGGTCTGCAATATTATCTGATGCCCTACAATATTTAGTCTGAATGATGATAATTGCTCGAGAAGACTGGAAGAAGCCAAATCTAATGTAAGTTGGCTGAGCTGGAAGCAATCTCTTAAGGCACTCACATACAGAATATGGGAATTTCAGACAGTGAAGCTTGAGAAACCAATTCATGAAGAAAGAACAAAGAAAAACATATTTTCTGCAGGGCTTTGAAAGCAAATCTGGAGGAAATTTCAAGAATATAAATGCAGGACCAGCAAGGCAGTAGGCTGGATGCACTCATCACCTGTGGGGGCATATTTGTCATATATAAGCTGTGACATGGTGTGATGGTCTACCAATTGCAGAATTCCATCTGAAAAACTAAATTTAAAACCACACCTGACATGAACTGAAGGAAGATGAAAAGAATAAACAACTTTCCCAAATCCCTCCTCTTTCACTACAGACCCAGTGGCTAAGGCTCCTCCCAAAGGTCAACTTCACAGGTATTCGTCTTGGGCATCCTGGCATTTGCCCCACCAGCAAGTGCAGGGGGGATGTTGCTCACAGTCCGATCATGGAAGCTTTCTCTGCCCTGACTGGCTGCCAGGTGAAGTTTCCCTGGGGGCAGGGCTTCCAGCACATGTACAGCTCTTATTGGAATCCCTCACCTCATGTGTAACATATGTTGTAGCATAAATAAAAGTCAGATTAGTCCTTCTCACCTAACCAATTAATTTTTTGTATACACCAACCCAATCTTCTTTCTCTCATGCTTGTGGTGCCAGTGGTGCTTGACCACCTTAGCATTGGTCTTTTCTCTGTCCCTTCTAAACAGCTCCAACCATTTCCACAAACTGTGCCAAGAAAACAATGCCCCCAGCACTTTAAAGGTATCGTTCTTAGTGAAAAATGAAAACATAATAAAAGAATGTACTAGTTTGAAAGCAAACCAGTGGGAGATCCCAAGTCAGATCTACAATTTAATAGGAAGATTAAGATAAAGGCAATAATACAGAAACACTGGCTTCAGCTGTTGGAGTCAGGATACAATCTGACACCCTGTTGGCCAGGGTGGTGGTAGCAGTCTGACTAAATCGTGGCTGCACTCCTGTTGAAATGATAGATGTGGTTCTGTTGAAGCAGTGGACCTGTAGAGGATCTGTCTTCCTCCGAAGGTCCAGTCGTGGTTATGTAGCTCTTGTCCTCTGGGAACCCAGTAGGAAAATCTGCTTGTGGTGTTCCAAGCCTCAGATTATATCCTGGTAGGAATGCTTGGTTCCTCCCCCTGGGTGGAGCATTTCACAATGGAGTGATGTAATTTTAGGAGTCGTGAGGTGAAACTCGATGGCCCATTAGCAAAAGATAGTCCTCGGATGGAATTATCAGGGATGAATCATGGAAGAGAATAAGAACACGGCCCCACCAGTTTTTAACAGTTTATGAAGATGGTGATAGAACACATACTTTTGGTTACATCTTACATTGTAAACTAAGACAAACGAGCAGTTTGTGAAGCCTCTCTTCTGCCCCTTTAATTATTGAGCTGCATCTTTTTTCATCCTTGGTCTAGTGTGAGCCCTTGGATGTGCTATACAAAATTTAGGGATTCTGAGATTAAAATGATAAAAGTCTTAGCTAGTTCACCTCTGCAGTGCTTTGCAGGTTTACACCAGAGAGCATCTGAATTTGATTGTGCTAAAAACTCTTTTACAGTGTAATCAAGTGACAGTTCACAACCGAGGGAGTAACCTGCCACTCCATCTGTACAGCTGGTTTGAGCCCAGAATATTTTGGCTGTAAAATAACAATTAGATTTTAAAACCTAGTTTTTAGAAGCAGATTGGAGGATCTGAAAGCCAGGCTGGGTGCTTCAAGGCTGGGACATCTACCGGGATAAAGATTTTGCCATTAGAATTTAATAATAATTTCCTTGGATGATGAACTAAAACCAAATCCTGCTCATCCATTTCAGATTGTATAAAAAGAAAATATTGTTTGGAATTTACTCTCCAATGGGGCTAGTTATTCTATATATTTCACCCATCACATTATAATCCTCTTAAGAGAAAAGAAAGAAGAAATGTTCTCATTAAATTCTGAAATAAGTATTTTTTTTCTGACAAGTTGCTCTTCATTTGAAGAGGCTAATATCCAATAATGGTAATTGTAAAGAATAAATAAAAAAGATTTGTACAGAACGATTTACTTAAAATTATACTGTCAAAGAGCTTTTCATAATAACTAAAAAAATCACTATGTTTGTGATGAAAACACTATTGAAACTGCAACCTGCTTGCTCACCTGGTGGTATTTTCATGTTCTTACTTAATGAACACACTGTGTTTTGTTATTGTAAGGCTGCCTGGGAGAGCTGGGCTGGTAGCATTGATTCTTTCCTCATAGACAGAAGTCTCAGTTGAGCAAATCAGTTCTATACAGCAATGAAATAAGAGAAAACCTGAGCATGCTCTCAAGTTTCATTAGTTCAAATTATTTTCTAGTCTGGAGGCTAAAGGGTCCCTAGTAGCTACGCATACTTTTGCTCTCATTTTTTTGCAGTAGGACCAGATGTTTTGGGCACAGTGCCTGTATGTCAGGGTGAAACTGGATGGGAATCCTCTCCTTAGTAGCTGTGTACACACAGTGCTGGTTTCCCTGTGAGAGCAGTGTATGTTGATACCCATTGGAGAATGGATTGCTTGGATATATGAATGTTACTTCTTACATAGAACAGAGCAAAGTCTAACAACTTCAAAATCAAATTGTTCTGGTACCATGCCAATTCAAACATGAACTCTCTTGGAAGGCAGACACAGCCAAATGAGGCTTGTGTGAACCATTATGAACATGGACTTTTCTCTCCAAGAGTAACTTCATCATTCCTGCAACCCCATCTTATAAGTGTTCCTGATGAGATGTACCTCTTAGCTGCCAGGTGAAGAAATAATTTCTCCTTAGTTAAGAACTGTCTGTCCAGATGAAGAAAAGCAGTTTCATACTTAACTATTTATATGTGTGAAACACTGTAATTTAGAGCTGTATGATGTTCCTACCTGAACACATGAAAAAACTTTCCCTCTTATAACTAGAAAAAATTTTTCTTATCTGGGAAATAATTAATCTGGAGAAGTGTAGTTTGAAGTAGGGGAATAGTCATGTTTTCCTCCAGGCCCACTTGCCTGCCGAAGTGTAACTAAGGAGGAGAAAATGTCCCAGAGAAGTTCATGTCCAATTTTGGTGATACAGCAGTTACAGAGTTATTACAGTTCTGTAAGGACAGCTGTAAGACTAAAAGGAAATTGTTCCAGTTTGACTGAAGTCCCCTGAGCAACATGCCCATGTTTTAAACAAGTTTCCCTACCCTGTGCTACAGCTCCTGCTATGTGCTCTCCCTTAGCTGTAGCTTTTCTCGGTAGCTCATTCTACTCCCAGCTTTGCAGTTTGTCTCTGTGGGTACCAGGTCTGGATTCACAGACGGTTGCTGAGTCCTCTGTGAGTTCTACATTACAGCTAGTGTTATCCCTCAAAACAGGAACCTTTTCTTTTTCATCTACATCCCTTTTCAGTCTGACTTACTTTTCATGTAATTTTCTATTACAGCTACAATCTGGTGTTGAAAAGATACCACTAAGGCTAGAAAAGTTACTGCAAGGGTACCATGGCAGGGTACCACGATTGCTCACTCTATACTTTTTGAATCCAGTTCAGCCTGGTGATGGGGATCTTGACAGCTGACACAAGCTGCTGTTAGGATTAGAGAGCTGCAGAGCACACAGCTCCAGGGACACTGTCCCTTGCAAAAGGCATTGCAAGGGCATCACAGCAGGGTGCCAGCATTGCTGTCTCCTCTCTTTTTAATCTGGGCCATCTATGGCAATGAAGACTTCTGGCAAACTGCCAATAGGGTTAGAGTTGAAGTTAGGATTTAGAGAAACAAAGAACCTATGTTTCTTGGACACTGGGGCGAGAAACAGCATTGCAAGGGCATCGCAGCAGGGTGCCAACATTGCTGTCTCCAGACTTTTTAATCTGGGCCATCTATGGAAATGAGGACCTCTGCCACAGTGCCAAGGTGTTGTTTGGGTTAGGGTTGAGAGAGCAGAAGAGCCTACAGCTCCAGGCACACTGTGGCTGGAAATGGCATGCCAAGGCAGTCCAGGCAGGGCCTCAGCTTTGCTGCTCCTTCATCATTCTAATCTGAACCACCCACAGTGATATGGACCACAGCCCTAGAGACAAGATTACATTAGGCTTAGAGACAGGATTGAGAGAGGAAAAGAGCCTAAAGCTCCAGGGACACTGGGGCTGGAAAACACAGGCCAACAGAATCATGGTTGGGTCACAACATCACTGCCCCCAGACCTTTAAGATTAAGCCCACGCAAGTGGATGGGAACATAACCTGCAGGCCCAAGCTTGTTTATCTGTTAGAGTGAAAAAAACCTAAAGTTCTGAAATGAAAACAAATGGAATGGAATGAAGTAAAGAGCAGTGAAATAAACTGAAACTTAATGAAATGATACTCAAAGTAATCTGCAGATTTTGTTTAGTTTCATGAAATGTTGAGATTTCATTTCATGAAAGGAAATGAAATGAGAAATCATGTAATGAAAGGGAAAGGAAAAGAAGGGAAAAGAAATGTAATGAAAGGAAATGAAATTGAAAAATATAAAATTGTTTATGAAAAGGAAAATTTTTGAAATGCAATAGCATAAAATGCACTGAAAGGAGCTGAAACTTAATGAAATGATACTCATTAAAATCTTGAGATTTCATTCCCCTTCATAAAATGAAGCATTTTCATTTCATGAAAGAAAATGATACACTGAGATTTCTATTTTCTAATAATTTCATAAAGTGTATAATTTTACAAACTTTTGTTTCATTTTTCTGTACTTCATTCCAATCCATACTTAATTTCATGAAAAGAAATTAAATCTTGTGAATTCATTGAGGATAAACTGGGCAAGGCTTGATTAATTTCCCTGCATTTCCTATCATCCCATTGTCTTTTTATTGCTTTCAAATCAGTGCAGAATGTTTGTTTTTTAGTGATTTCAACTCATCCATTTGTTCTCCCATCTTTTTGTTTGACTTCCTTCCCTGCTTTCAAGATTTGAGTATCATTTTGGCAACTTTTGGTCCTTTTAACTGCATCTCATTCCATCCAAATCCCTTTGGTTGTAGTCCCTCTATGTGCAAATTTACTTTTCTTTTTCAATTGCATTTTATTTGATCATATCTCCTCCACAGGGGGTTTATTTCAGTTTCTTTTCTGATTTCAAGATTTCATTTCCTTTCATGAAAGGAAATGAAATCTTGCGAATTAAATGAAGGTTACTTGGGCAAGGTTTGGTCCATTTTGCTGCAGTTCATGTCATCTCATTGCCTTTTTATTGTTTTCACTTCGGTACAGATGTTTTGGGGATTTTTTTTTTAGCATTTCAATTAATCTATTTCTTCTTCTGTCTCTTCAATGGGCTTTGTTCCCTGATTTCAAGATTTCAATGAGTATAATTTTGGTAAGTTCTGGTCCTTTTCACTGCATCTCATATTGTTAACTCCCTTGAATTCTTGCATAACTTTGGGTAAGTTCTAAGGGGTATTGTGTGAAAAAAAAACAACTCACCTTTGTGTTTAATAGCAGAGTACTTAGAAACTTAGACTCAAACATGATGAACTATCTTTCAGACACAATTAAGGTAGCACAGTTAAACTTCACCCCAGGTATGGCCCCCAGACACAAGTGGTCTCTGCATCCATGGTGAGAGCAAGGATGTAAAACCTCTTACAACAGTCATTTTGTGGGAGGGAAGAATATGTTGTTATCAGTGAATAACTCCCTTAAGAGGCTCTGAGTAGGAGCTGTGGTCAGCAGGGCTTTAGTTAAGAAAAGCAGGTGGTGTATTGTTGAGGATGCCTCAGATGTTCAGCATGAATCCAATATTGAGCTACTTAGTTATAAAAGTGTAATAATTTATGGTACTTTTTCCAAAATCAATTTTATGAATTCCCAATCAAAGGAGTGAAGGTCATTTTCCAACCTCAGAGCATGAAGCAAGTTCTCAAAGTTTTAAGGGATTCATTAAGCATGCACAGAAACAGTAACTTTGCAAATTGCAAGGCTCTCTGTATAAACAGTATCTACAAAAATATGGCTAAAGGTGATGAGGAAAAAAATGCTTGGCACTCCACAACGAGCCCATTTCAGACCTGGGAGTCAGAGGAGAGAGGAGCCTATAAAGATGGGACTCTGTAACGCTGGAACTTAGTGTAATGTCCACTTTTCATTAAGCCAAACCAAACAAGACAAAAAGGGTGAACTTGCAGGTTGTCTCCCAAGACAGAGGGTTCACATTAACCTCACTTGTGTCCTATTTAACTTGGCTACTGGAAGACACACTTGTCTCTCTTTGTACATACCATACCTTTCATATATTTCAGTCTTCCAGTTTTAATACTGCTGGTTTGCTGCGTGGGGATTTCTTGTCATACTGGTGATTTCTCAGAAATATACATAGCTTAGCCTCCTATCTGCTGCTGAATTTCTAACCTGCAGATTCTCAGTGGGTGCTGATCGTGTCCCATCGTTCAGATGCTACATACAGGGGGCATTACTGTGATTTCCAGAGGGTGAATGAAAACAAGAGTCTTGAGTTAATGCTGTGAGATCTCAGCCTGGGAGAGAAAACTCTAGGGCATGTAATCCCCATGGGGACTTTATATTAAAAAATAAAACCAGTGAGAAGCCCTGTGCTTTAGTCTGCTTGAGAAATCCACTGCTGGGTTAATATATACTCATTTTGATTTCTTAACCCGATGTGAAACCAATGACAATTGCAAAAAAATGTTTTCCTTAAAAACATGATCTTTGCTTTATTTTCCCAGCTGCAAAATGCCTCATTTTCCCACTTCATTGCCTTTTACAACCCCCACCTTGCCATTTCACCATGGCCATGATGATGCCCTAGAAATAATTAGGCTCTACTCAGCCCTGGTGAAGCCTCTTCTGGAGTGCTGTGTCCAGTTCTTGGTGCCTCAGTACAAGGAACACATGGAGCTACTGGAGTGGGTCTAGAGGAGGGCAATAAAGATGATTAAGGGACAGGAGCATTGCCTATGAAGAAAGACTGAGGGAACTGGGCCTGTTAGACTTGAGATGACTGAGAGGGGACCTTGTCTGAAGTGGGCATGTCAGGAAGATGGACCAGGCTCTGCTCAGTGGTGCTGGGCAATACGACAAGGACAATGTGCAGAAATTGATGCACAGGAAGTTCCACTTGAATGTGAGGAAGAATTTCTTTACTGTGCAGGTGACATAGCACTGGAACAGGTTGTCCAGAGAGGTTGTGGATTCTCCCTCACTGTAGGAACTCTGGAAACAGGGAGTTTTGAACTTTCTGTGCTGTCAGGCACTGACCCCCAAAAGAACACTGCTTTTGACCTGAGGCCTTGGAGAAGGCTTCCAAGACTGAGTGATAGAACTAGAATCACTGGTGTGTAGTTTGAATAGAAGAGTGTAAAATCACATGGTGAAGGATTTGGAATTTGGGGTTTTAGAATATAGTAATAGATATAAAGCAAGATGGAGGTTTTAGGGCGGAGGTTTCTTTCTTCTCCATCTTCTCGTTCTTGGGTCTAGGTGGTACTTTTTAATTGGATAGAAAATGCCACAGTATGGATCACGGGTGTTTGGTCATTGGGTCAAAAGTAAAAATAATTTAGGTGTTAGTTTTAATTGGACAATTAAGCCTTAAAAGACCTTGTAGTGAGAGAGATACATCACCATTTCACCATTTTTAGCTTGTTAGCTAGAAGTGCTGCAGCACTCACTGTACTATAGAAAAGAATTAGTAAACATCTGAGTCTGAACACAAAATTCCATCTCTTGTGCATTCAATCCTTATTCTGTCTGAAGAAAAAAGAAGATAAAAAGCAATACCTCACTGGAGATATTCAGTAACTGTCTGCATGCAGTCCTGTGCTGTGTGCTCTGGGATGACCCTGCTTGAGCAGAGAGGTTGGACCAGATGACCCACTGTGGTGCCTTCCCACCTCACCCATTCTGTGATTACATAATAAAGAGTTTTGTAAATGCTCACCTTGCATAGAAAGATAATATTAAAGGCCTCCTTAAAAAGCCTCCTGTTACCTCTCTCCTCTTTAATTCTGGATTTTTTTGCTTAAGTTCCTGATAACCACATCTTAGCTTACCACATAAGAAATAGAGACTTTGACCAAATGGCATTTGAACTTTACAGTCAAAACATAACACTTTCAACTCAGGTGCTATGCCAGCTTCAGAAGTTAGAGAAGCTAAAAAGAAGGACATGAACATCTATTAGGGACAGATTCTTTGCTAGTGATGCCTGACCCAGTCTGCAAGATATCTGACCCCTGTCTGTTCAGGGAGGCAGGGGGAGAGGACACTCTGCAGCCATTCTGGAAATGAGTAAGCACAGTGCAAACCTTCAAACAGAAGTGATGCTCCTAATTTGTACCAAGAAAACATCTCTACTGTCAAAAATCATCATTCTGCCCAAGGCTGGTTTTTAATTTTGGGCTCAGAGAAACATTTACACAGAATAACACTGCTTTCTTTTCAAGGGGCATATGCTTTGAAGAGGTTGTCAGGCATGTGTAGCTGCTGAGACACAGGGCAAGAGACATAATACCCGTTACCTCCTTCCTGATCAAATGACAAGTAGGACTTTCTGCTGCCATTTTTCTAGAGTTTTTGTTCCCGGATTCCACTGCTGACTATCAGTGACTATAGAAGTTGTAGAACTTGCTTTTCATTCATGCCATCTAAAATAGTGAGGGCCGTGTCAATGCATAGGTATGTGTGCTAGCGATGTTCAGCAGCTTAGTTTACAGCTACTCTTGCAAACTTGTTCACTGAGAATCATTGTATTATACAAAATAGCTTGAATAAGGGTGGGAACAAAATAATCATCTAATGTAGAATTCCAGACACTGAGATCTTCCAGCTGGGGCTGTTGCCAAGTTTGTCAGTGTTCCTCCTCGTTGGACCCTTGTGGAAGGGTAACTGATCACCTGGTCCATACAGGGCTTTTGAACGTCATCACATAACTAGTGATAAAGATGTCCTCCTTTTCAGAGTAACACGATGTAAAATCTGTACCTTGTTGTACCTATTCCCTGTCTGCAGCTGGCATACTGCTGGTGTTATGCAGCCATCTAGAGGGCCTGGTGTTTGTGCCGGCTTCAAACGGGTGGCCAGAAACCACAGAACTGCAGGAAAACAAACTCTGCTGACCCTTGGTGGCTGTAACTCAGCTGCAGTTCTTCGGAAATGTTTTTACAAGTTCAGGACTGATGTTTTGGTGCTGTTATGCAGCCTGTTGTCAATTGTTTTTTAGCGAGGGGGAAGGTATACTAACTAACTTGATGAGGGCAAAAAATTGGGGGAGCACTGTCAGCAGAGAATAGCATCTAGGCGTCATAGAGGAGAACATCTCTAACCCTGAGATTTTACAGCAGTTCCACAGAGCAAGTGCAATTCATACATCTAGGGGCTATCACAATTGACACCATAAACCGAAGGTGAGTCATTCTCTGGCAAAGAGAGACAGAAAGAAAAAATGGAGGAAAAGGCAAAGATCATTCAAGACTATCATAGGCTCTGAATTATTGGAGCTGTTAGGAGGTGCATGCCTGGTTCAGATAGGGAAGACAACTCCTTGTACTGATGAGACTGGTAACGGACTGGAGCAGAGAACTGGCTGGAAAACGGCCCGGTGGGAAATAATCCAGGGGTGCTAATTGACAGCCAGCTGAACATGACCCAGTGTGTGGCCAGATGGTCAAGAGGGCCAATGGCATTCTGGCTTGTACCAGCAATAGTGTGGCCAGCAGGACCAGGCCAGTGATTGTCCTGTACAGGGCAATGATGAGGCTACACCTTGAATGCTGTGTCCAGTTCTTAGCCCCTCAATAAAAATAAAATGTTGAGGGACTGGAGCATGTTCAGAGAAGGGCAATGGAGCTTGTGAAAAGTCTGGAGAATGAGTCCTGTGAGGAGCAGCAGAGGGAGCTGGGGGTATCTACCCTGGAAAGATGATGCTCAAGGATGACCGTATCACCCTCTTCAGCTGCCTGCAAGGAGGCTGTAGCCAGGTAGAGGTCAGTCTCTTCTCCCAGGCAACTCTTGACAAGACAACAGGACATAGCCTCAAGTTCCACCAGGGGAGACTCAGGTTGGACATTGGGAAGAATTTCTTCATGAAAAGGGTAGTTAAGCATTAGAACTGTCTGCCCAGGGAGGTGGTGGAGCACCCTTCCTGGAAACGTTGAAGAAATGACTGGATGTAATTTAGTTGACATCGTGGTATTCAGTCAAAGGTTGGACTTAATGATCGTAGAGGTTTTTTCCAATCTTAGTGATTCTGTGATTCTTTGATTTTATGCCTTCACCTGGAGTATCAGATAGAAGCCTGGCTTTCAAAGATCTGGAAACAGGAATTTGAGGATGTAGCCAGGTGATCAGGGGAGCAGAAATATTATTTTATAAGAGGAACTTAAAAATCTAGCAAGGAAAGGTCCAATAGAATATGAATTAAAATACGACATCACCGATCTCAGCAACAGAGAGGGTTAAAAATCACATGGTGTGAGATCAGATGAGCATAGATTGCTCAAACCTTTGGGACTGGAAAATCAGTATGCTTTTAACTCTAGGAACAGTGAGGTTCATTAGTCGCGTCTGCAGTACCAGGAGGAGGAAGCCCTTGCTACAATGCAGGTTGATCCAGGAGGGAATTGTCACTACCAGCGCTTCCCAGCCTCATGCTCCTGCTTTGGTGGTGCTGTTCAGACCTGTTAATTTATCAGATTGGTAAAAACAGTGTCCCAGCATAAGTGTGCCTTGTACTCCGGTGAGAGTGGGCAAGAAGGCTGTGAAAGGCTGTTATGGACACTCTGTAGCAGTGCGTACAGGCTTTAGGTGTGTGTGAACTCTGTGTGTGTGCACCGTGTGACTGTGTACGCACCCCCTATAAGGGTATTTACACCCTGTAGCTATGTATGTACACCCTGTAGCTGTGTATGCACACCCTATAAGGGTATTTACACCCTGCAGCTGTGTTTTCAGTCCCTGTAGGTATATTTACACCCTGTAACTGTGTATTTACACCCTGTACGTATATTTACACCCCGTAACTGTGTTTATGCCCTGTAGGTGTATTTACATCCTGTAAGTATATATACATCCTGTAGGTGTATTTACACCCTGTAGCCTGTGTATTTATACTCTATAGGTATATTTACATCCTATAGGTGTATTTAGACCTGTAGATATATTTACCCCCTATATGTGTATTTACACCCTGTAGGTATATTTACACCCAGTAGCTGTGTATTTAGACCCCGTAGATGTATTTACACCCTGTAGCTGCCTATTTACACCATATAGGTATACTGACACCCTGTAGGTATATTCATACCATATAGCAGTGTATTTACACCCAGTAGCTGTGTATTTAAACCATGTGGATATATTGACACCTGTAGGTGTATTTACACCCTGTAGGTGTATATATTTACACCCCGTAGCTCAGTATTTACACCCTGCAGGTATATTTATGCCCTGCAGCTGTATTTACACCTCGTAGCTGTGTATTCACACCCTACAGGTATATTTACACCCCGTAGCAGTGTTTGCGGGCCCCGTAGCTGTGCATTTACACCCTGTACACATATATATTTTCAGCGTGAAGGTATATTTACATCCTGCAGGTATATTTGCACCATGTATATATATTTACTCCGTGCAGGTGTATTTACAGCCCATAGTTACATTCACACCCCGTAGGAGCGTTTGCGGGCTGCAGCGCCGCCCAGCGCTCGGCCCGGGGCGCGCAGGGCCGGCAGCTCCGTTCCGCCCCCTCCCCGTTCCGCCCCCTCTCTGTTCCGCCCCGTTCCGTCCCCTCCCTCCCTCTCTCCATCCCTCCGCGGGGCGGGCACCGCCCGTGAGGGGCCGGGCCGGACCGGCCGCGGGGTCGCCCGTGTTGGCGGAGCGGTGGGAGCGGCCGGGTGTGGGGCTGCCCACTCTCCGCTCGGCCCATCGGCCGCCGCCTCTCTTTCCTCTCCCGGCGGCACAGCCCTCCTCAGGTAAGGGGGCAGCGGCGTGTCCCCTCCCCTCCCTTCTGTCCCGCGTCCCCGAAAGCAGCCGGGGTCCGGCCCTGGTTTTGTGCCGAGGGTGCCGCGGGCCGTGCTGAGCCCTTGCACCCGCGGCCTCTGCAGCCGGCGCGGCCGGGCACGGCTCAGCCTGCCCTCCCGGTAGCTGCGGGGCCGCCTCCGAGCCGAGCCCGGCCAGGCGGGGTCCCGGAGCCGCCGTGCCCGTGCCGGCTGTCCCGCTGCTCGGTGCCTGCCTGCCCTCTTCCAGGAAACCGCTCCCGTCCTCTCCTTCCCGCAGGGAGGCGGCCGGAGGGAGCAGCTCCCGTGCCGATGCTGCTGCCGGCCTGGGAACTGTGTCTCTACGGGCTCCTGACCGTGGGCTCCCACCTCTACGCGTTCTACGAAGCGCACCAGGTGTCTCGAAGTAAGTGTGCGACGTGGGCGTGCTCGCTCGGGCACAGCTTCCCGCCCGGGGCTGGCGAAGCTGTTCGCTGTGAGTTCTCCTCTCTGCCTGGTTTCTACTTTGCTCCTGTACGAGGAGCTGCTGCCAACCTGCCCTATGCGAGGAAGCAGTAGGCAGATGCCACCTGGGCAGAGTGCTTTGTCCCAGGGCTTTTTTGCCTTTGAGTGCTAGGAAGGCCCGTGCTAACGCTGTCCTCGGACGTGGCTGTCAGGGAAAAGATGAGGGAGACCTCTGAAACTCTACTCAGGCAGGGAAAATTCAGCAAAGTTGAGTTTGAATTGTCTTGTTTTTCCTGGCTGGTCACCAACAGCTCCTTGCGGGTGGGTGGTTCACAAGCAGCTCTGCCTTCTGATGGTATTTGCCAGGGTCTGAACCTGGAGAGGCCCTAGGGCAAATTGATGTTCCCTGCCTGGAGCTCTGGAGCTCCAGTGCTGAGTCCAGGACTCAGAGCAATGGTTGGGTTGTCTGTAGAGCTCTGCGGTCCATTTGTTTCCAAACACCTACCTCTGCTTTGTGTAGCCCCTTGGGAGCTGCTGTGGTGGCTTGGTTTGACACTGTGGACCTATGTATTGCAGAGCAAGGGTGGGATTTTAAACAAATTAAGTACAATTTGCAGATGAAAAGAAGCTGTGTTATAGCACATTGGTATTTAAATGGAAATAAAGGTTGTATTATAAAAGTATAGCAAGCTAGAGAGGCTTTGCAGGGAATATATATTGTTTCTTATGAGGCTTTAATCAGCAAGGCTCTATTTTAATGACCACCTGGTTCTTGAAAGCGCTCAAGGGAAGAACAGAAGTGCTAGACAGGCATTTGTAGAGCAGTGGAAGGAGTGCTGTGTGACTGGGTACAGAGCTGTGCACCCATGCATACAGCAAGTCTTCTGCAGAAGTTGCAAAATGTGATGGCAGCGGGCTCTAGAGGCATTTCTCTGAGCAGCTTTTCCCTGTTTTGGCTGTACTGGCCACTCTCGGGTCTGTGTCCCCCCCCTTCTGCTCTGGTGGGAGAAACCAGGCAGTTTCACATGACACATGGCGAGTGAGGATTAGTGCAGGTCTTGTGTGGTAAAAGGTGGGCTACTGCTGCTGTCCCCCTGGCCAGTGGGAATCAAAACACCAGTTCTGGGGAATTGCTTTGCCATTACTATGGGGCAGAGCTGTGGCATAGTTGGGCCCCCCACCTAATGAGCAGTGATGTGGTGACTTGCCCTTCCCTGGATATGGGTGTCCTCACTGCTGGAGACCACATGGGGATATGTTGCTCTTGAGCAGCAGAAAACCCACCCCTGACTCTTCCTGCTCTGGCTGCTGTGTTCTTATCAAAGGTTTGCTCTTCCCTGCAGAGTATGAAGCTGCAATGGACAGAAGGTTTGGGCTGGAACCAGGGACTCTCTTTCGGGGGCTAAAAAAGGTAAGAGAGGTGGCAGCATCTTGTTTTGTGGCAGTAATTGTGCCTCCATGCCCTCTGTTCATCCAAGCTTCTGATTTAGCTTTAGAAGTTTATAGCAACATGCAGATTTGGATATTTATAGTTATTTTTAGTCTGCTATTTCTGTTGAGGAAGAGAGACTGGCTAGGTGTGTCTGGATCTAAGAATTATAACAAAAGTTTTGTTCCTTTTCTCGATCCTTGGCTTGAGTGGTTATCCTTTGCTACATCTCTTGATAACCCTCTACTTTACTGTTTGGCCTTAAAACTCTGATCAACCTTGACACTTCCTGCAGCCTTTTCCCCCTTTTTCATGTTACTGGGTGATTTGGATAATCCTTAATATCAATGAACATATTTTTCTCTTGGTTGGTCTGTAGTATAGCATAGAGGAGAACAGATTTTGAGGTGAAAGGTCTTAAAGAAACATAAGTGGGTATTAAAAAAAAACACTAACAAAAAACAGTAAGAAAACTGGCAGTCCTCTACCCCAAACCAGAAAACACATCCCTTCCCCCCCTTACTTGCATTTCTTCAAAAGGTTGTGAGGTCAAAAGCAAATAATGCAACTAATCTTGAAGATTGCTTACACAAAAGCAGGAATGCATGTCTGTGGAAGTGTTTTGGTGTTTAGGCCTGCTGTCAGTGCTGGTAATGGACCTTCAAAATGTGCTTTTTAGAAAGCTTTCAGGCAGCTGAGATGAACTTTTAGTGAGGCTCTGTATTGGACATGAGGCTACTGGCGGATCTGTCTTACCTAATTTAGATGCAAATCTCATGCCACAGGTAACTCCAGCTGACCTAACTCCATCTGATTGTAACTAGGCTTTGCTGAAATGGGGAGTTAAACTTTTTTTCCAGCAAAGCACTTTTCCACTGAAGTTCTTGGTTTTTCCAAGGCAGAGCAGAGTTGCTCTGTGTTTCTGAACTTTGGAATTCCGCATTGGAATTGAAAATGGTGCTGCCAGTGATCCAGCTGGATTGCTGAAATGGTGTTCCTGAGATGTGGGAGTTCTGTTGGGTACCACCCAGCTGGCACATTACAGGGCTATTCCTTTGTCCTTTATGGCCAGATACATGTAGTGACCAGTTCCTTTCATGCCACAGGACCCCATGGACTTTGAGTGGAGCTACTGGATTGAATGGGGAAGGGAGCGTATACTGTGGCTTCTGGCTGGTCACCTGCTGGTATCACAGACATCTAGGCTCTTGGTGGAGAAGGTATGTAGGGATTTTCTTCACAGTAGGGATTTTCTGATGGGTTTGTTTACTGTGGATGTGGGAAGCTTTGCAGTGAGACCACTGAGAATAGTAAATCTCATTCTGTGGTGTGAATTGTGTGGGGGGGTTGGTTGTCTTAATGTTTGGAGACTTCAGTCTCCAACCTCTAAAAGCCTCTGCCTTGTTGTAAGCCATTAAACAACATTGTTTGACTTGTACACATAATAAGGGTGCACTTGTTCCTTTGTGAAGAAAGTAGGTAAAGTGATGGCTGCTTGGGTTTTGGCATGACTGCTAAATGATTGCATGATTATGGGAAACGATCTGTTTGTGGTGTCACACCTGCTCGTTTGGGGAAGGAAAGGAAGAAGTTATGCTCTCCCTCAAATTAGGGAGGCTCTGATTTTCTATAGTGATGCTACTACAGAAACACCTTCCCTTTCACTTCTAGGGATACAGTTGAGTTTGTTTTTTCATGTGTCTTCCTCACCTTGACTGTTGACTGTATTTGTCTCTACTGCACAGCCTGTGTAGGCAGCACAGGTATTGAGTGCCTTTTTTCTTTAGAAATAATTAAACTAAAGATTGTTAACTTTCTTTTTCTGACAGTATAAACCATGGTGCTTGATGGTTTATGGAATGGCTGCCTGCTGGTTGTTACTGGGAATCAAGGGCTTTGCTGTCATTTTGTTACATGCAGCTATTTCCTTTGCTGTGGCTCAGTTTCAGCTGTCACTCCTGACATGGTTGTGCTCCCTTATTCTTCTGTCCACTTTACGCATACCAGCGGTGGAAGAAACCAAGGTAATGTGAGAAGGACTAATTAAGCATCAAATTAATTATGGTGGTGGTTGTCTGTAATGGCATCTCTCTCTATGGCAGCATACTGTCCCTTCAGTTGATATAAGTAGGGGTTGGTTTGAGAAACCTTAAGCAGTAGCACTGCAGTGACTCATGCTGGAGCTTCTCCAGTTAGAAAAGTCTCGTTTCTCAATCATGGTGGCCAGTGCATTGGGATAAAAGTATATCCCTTTGTGTGAGTGGTATTCAGTAGGGCTGAATTATGATAATACTGCACCAGTGCTCTATTAAACACATTTCATTAGAACTCTAATCATGCCAATTTAAGATGTTGGGTTTTGGGTTTGTATCCAGGAGTTACTCAATTAAGCTTGCCTGTACTTATTGGTGACTGTGACTTCTGCAGGGAGGGAGACTTTCTCCAACACTTTGATTTGTACCAAATTACTTACTTGCATCAATTAGCTGTAAGCAAGCTCAGTTTTGCTCTCTGTCTAGTGGCTTTTTCTGGGTAGTACAAATATGGAAAAACTGTTGATCAGTTGTGAGAACATGTCCTGTTGTATTTTATTGGACCAATGGGAAAAACTGGACATTTTTTGTAAGGGTCGTTGCCCTGATGTTCAGGAGGACGAATGTGTAGAATCTCTTCATGTAGTGTGGTCAGTTTTGTGATTTGCTCTGGTGAGGAGAGGGCCCACTGCAATACAAATTGTCAGTCAGCCAAGCTACATTTGCTCATATTTCCAAGGTGTTTTTGGTGATAGGTTTTTGTTGTTGGCAATAAGTGTGACACCAAGTGTCAAAGTATCAGTAAATGCTCAGTAACATTTTTTCCAGCCTTAAGTTTTCTCAGGAGTGACTGATTCTCTTTATATCTAGCTTCATCCCTAGTAGTCCCTTGGCTATCAACTCTGTTGCCAGCTGTTTTGAATGTTATAGTGTTGGACTAAATCTGCGGTAGATACTGTTTCATTTCTGTAAGAAGAGCTCTCCTGCTGTCCTAGTTCTTCGCAGCCTAACATGTTTCTGAAATCAAGCTGTCTCTTTATGCTGGCTGCAGTAGCTCTGGAGGACCTTTCTCCATCAAAAGCCAGTGCTTGTTGTTCATGTGTTTAGTGCTGTTCACTTTAGATTCTCATTCCCACTGCTATTGGCTTTAGTTTCTTCCTGCTGCTGCTGACCCCAGAAGTTGAGATCCGAGTAGACACTGCTGTCTTGCCATGGAGAAAACACAGCGTTGCACCATCAGGATCTGGCTTTGTTTTGTTTTGCAGAGAAAGTGGTATGACACTGAAAATGAGTATTATCTGCTGCTCTTCACTGTGTCTGTCCGCTGCCTCTTCTGCACTAGCTTCAGCCTGGAGTACTGCTGGCATGCACCTACCCAGAAGTCATCCCATTCATTCCCCTGGATGCTGGCATATGTGTTTTACTATCCTACATTCCACAATGGACCCCTGGTGAATTTTGATGAATTCAGTAAGCAGGTAACAGTTGTTCTATGGGTGTCTAAAGCTGTCTTCCACATAATCATAAAATCAACAAATAATATGATAGGAATGTGACAATTTTGTGTGCACCATGAGGAAAATTTTGATGTCCTGGATATCGACTTTTAAGGCAAACCTGTCTCCCCAAGTTCTTCTGCTTCACAGGATGTTTTGTCTGACATCAGGTTCATCCCTTCAACCAGGGAGCCAGTGACATGTTTTGTTACATTTGGAGAGTGTTCATAATATTAACGTGCAGCTGCTGGACTCACTTTTTGTTTTCTTCTTCATCAGGTGAAATAAAGCTAATATTTTCAGCATAAGCTTGCTATTAACTCTGAAACAGATTTTGGAGTCACAGAAAGCTGGTAGATCGTATTGGGAATTCCTGAGAACTCCAGTTTTCTCCTTATGTTGATGTGAAAACAGCTGATGACTTTACTAGGAGCACTTAGCTTCAACTGAGCAGCTTGTTTAAAATATAAGACCTACAAACTGTACCGAATGCTTTTGTTAGTCCCTTGCAGGCTTCTTGTCAAGCCTGCTTTTTACATGATCAGAAAAGTTCTTGTTTTCATCCTTTATTGCATTCTGTATTTTCTTACATACTTGAGTAACAAGTGGTATCACAACCTGCTATGTCTATAGTTAAAATTATTGTGTCAAAGTGGATTAGAGGACGTTTCAAACCATAAAACTGTTTTTTCAGTTTATGCATAGAAGCCTAGGGATTGCTTGCATCTGTTTATATTTGGAGATTTTCCATTGAAGCCAAAGCATATACTGGGCTTTATGAAAGTGAAACTAGGTTCTGGTGGATCCTTGACTGAAAAGTTCTGTGCTCATTTTTTTCACTTGCTTCAGAAGATGCAAGGTTGAATGTTATCTTGGGCTGGATATTGTGGGAAAAGTCCCCGCATAGTCTTGCATAGAAACGGAGGTAATATTTTTTACTAATTATTGTTTTGTAGAAATTCTGGAGCTGGAGACAGTGAACTGCTGTATTGCCCAAGGAGTGTAATACCAGTTCTGGCAATTGGCTTCCACTGGCAGGCAAAAATGAGACACTGACACTTTGTCACTGGCCTTTGTTGAATTTCGGGGTTGAAACAAGGCATAGCAGTTCTAGATGTGGGTTTGAAGGCTTGTTGTGCAAATCCTTGTGATGAAATGGGAGTCTGCAAGCTTTCATGTAACTTATACAAAGGAACCCTCCAAATGGGCTTGCATGTTAACTGCACTGTGCTTGGGACTGAGGGCCTGTGCAGATGAGTTGGTTACTTCTCTTGCACGTGCATTTTTGGTGGCCAGCTAGAGACTGGAAAAGGAAATGTTGCACATAATAATAGATGTATAACTCATGTCTGAGGTTTTTAGGCAATCTTATGTTTCTGGTTTTTGATTCTATTCTCTTTTATTGTGGAAAGGTGGTGCAATAATAATATGCCTATGTGTTTACTGTAGTTAGAATTTGGAGCCTCTTGAGAAGCCTATCAACTGCAAATTTTGCCTTATCTGATATTTAACTTGCATTTCCATTTTCTCAGCACATTCTGTAGGTCTTGCTGACTTTAGCAATGCTGTGGGAGGAAAATTAAGAACTGTCCTCAAGGAATTGATTCTCTGCAGTTGGTAGAAATCGGAGGTATTTTAAGAGTAAGCAGTCATTTTGTTTGGAAGGGCTGCTGCTTGGAAAACCTTCTTCATAGCTGTAGTTTCTTTAATCTTTTTATATTATCTGCAGAGGTCAAGTTGCAGGAATTAAAGTCTGATGTCTGGATTCTGTTCGGGTTAACAGCAGTTGGCCTTTTTTTACAACAGTTTGGTGCAATGTGCATTCACATTTGGCTTCTTGTTGGTTTATACTGCTTACTGAGATTGAGAATGGAGAGACTAGTGTCCCTCAAGAGTGTGTCAGGAATTTCCAAGTGGTGTAGTCAGAAGTTCCCAGGATGAGTATTTTGAGTGAAACAGCCAGTTTTGTGCCAGGTAACCTCTTTGGATTTCTTCTTTAGATGAGGAGACAAGAAGCTTTCAGTGTGAAGACCAATCTCAGCATCTTAATTGTGGGCATTATTCGTATTTTCTTTTGGTGGTGCCTGGCTGAGCTGATGATTCACCTCATGTATATCCATGCTCTCTACAGTAGTGCTCTGCCTTTGGAATCTGCATCTTACTGGGCCTTGGGTGAGTATAGAAACAGTAGCAGAAATCTTTCTTCTTCCCCTACTTCAAGAACCCCAATCTGCATCTCTTTTGTGTCCATTTGTAGGTACTTAAATGTAGCACATTATAGCCAGCCACTGTCAGAAAGGTGGTCTACAGACTTTTAATATAACATGTAGATTCTCCATAACCTTAGTTGAACTTACTGAGCTGCTTTCTAAATTAAAAAATATTCTGTACTTTTTCCAGTTTGGAGTATGTCTCTAAACTTTGGTCTAAAGTGGTTCTCTCCGTCAAGTCATAGAAGGACACTTAAAAATAATTTATTTAGTGTGGGGATGGAGGAGGGGAGATGTTAAGAATTATTTTTATCTCTTTGTGGTTGATGCTTCTGGTTTGCATTCACATTGAAAAGTAAAAGGATAAAACTTGTGAAAATAGTAGAGGGAAGGACTTGTAAATAAGGTAACCTGAAAGTAGTAGTCAGTTCTGTTTTCCTGCTTGGCCTCCCCTACTTCTAGCCTGTCTGCAGCTCCCTGGTATTTCATTAAAATGTCCAACTGTGAGGAAAGACAGTGCTGACAAATGCAGTGTAAATCAGCAAAAGCTTTAGGTGATGGTATGTAAGCAATTGGCACATGTGGTTGATTTGGCTTCCTAACCCTACTTCTCAGCTGTACCACCAGGTAGGAATTAAAAAAACTAAGAAACCCCACACCTTAAAAGTGGTTTCTGAAAAAGCCTTGGTGATTCCCGACTTGCAGGAGGTGTCCCTTACACCAGGGATTGATGCACACACTGGCACAGTCCTGTCCAGCACTCGCTGAAGCTCACCTGTGTCACCACAGCGTGTGTGTGTTGGAGAACACTCTCGGACTGCGTTGGACTCTGGTCAGCAGAGGGCAATGTGTGCACTCTCTGTGTACCCCTGGTGCATGCACGCACGCTTGAAACATGTTTCAGTATTGAATTTTTATATCTAAAAAGGGCAAGGGCAGATGGAGAGCAAGAAAGGGAGGTGTTTGCCTCAGTGGTTTGTTGTTTGTTCTACTCCTCACTCAGTCACTGTTTAGAAAGGGGATTCTGAGTTTCCGTTTTCTATTCTAAATGTCAATTCATTGATGAGTTAAATCTGTTAGCTCCTAGTGCTTTTGTGTGTTACAAAAAGCTGGCCACTTGATAATGCAGGGATGGCTCCAGAATTAGGGATGAAATGATCTAGCTGTGTTGCTACTGGTAGATTCCTCCCTCCCTTCAAGACTAACAGTATTGATTTTACAGGGTGGGGTGAGAGTTACTTTATGGACAGTGTGTATTTATTTGATGAAATAAAGTGTGTTATTCTAAGAATTAAAATGCATTTTGAACAGAGAATTAGAAAAGGTGAAAATGCCTCAAAGCAACAGGAGATGAAAGCCATTTTTAGAGCAAGTTTGGACTGTAAAGATGCCTGATTTCAAATTAAGTTATTGTATTTTAAAAAGCTGCCTATGGAGACCCTGCCTTTAGGAGAGGTGTACTCAAAATGTAACCCTACTCTCACTGAGTGTTGTTTTTGTAGTAATGTAGGCAGGTGTTTAAAATATAGTATAAATGAGATTTTGAGCTACAAGTTGGTCACTTAGTGTTTTCTCCTCATGTTTTATCACGATGATTATATAAGTTACCTAAGACTCAAATCAGTGATAGGCCACTGTGGTGACTTGCTTTAGGGAGCTACCAATAGATGAGTATGGGTACTGATAATTTACTGTTAAGTCTTACTAACCCTGTATGGATCTCACTGTGCTTCTACACCAGTTCTTGTACAGACCCAAACTCTCCCCTCTGTTACTTTGTATGCTGTGTTATTAGAACTAATTTCATCAGATAACTGAGCCTTAAGACCAAGGAAGCAATCTGCTGTTGATTCAAGAGGATTATCCATGGTATGTAAGCCTTTCTGCACTGATGGGATTTGTTAATTTTGGGTTTCCTTTTTGACTACAGCAGCTTCAAAACAGTGTGGAACATCTACTTACACTTTGATGCCTGGCTGCCCTGATAGCCTGGTAAACTTAAGAGAAAAGCTGTGAGGCTGTTCTGCAGTCACCTCCAATTAGGGAACTTATATCTGCTACTGCATTTTTTTTCTGGGATAACTTTGAACGATGGGCAGTAAGTGCCAGCAGTGCAGGCGAGGCAACACTCCTGTGAAATTTTGCTCTCAGCACTTAAAGGCAATGTCAGTCTACTCCTCATGGCTGTGAAGCTACAGGGTGTTCTGCATCACTGTGTGGTGTTCCTGTAAGGTGAGAAAACAAAGAAATAAAAATATACCCCAAAATGAAACCCTGAGTTACACTACTTCTTAAAAAATGCTAGTGTATAACAGTGCCATTTATGACCATGTAAGGCAGAAATGCTAAAGTGACCTAAACTAAAATTGCTAAGGCCACACAGGTATAAAATTTAAAAAATAGTGCCTAGGAGAATGTTACCCAGCAGAAAGAGAAGTATTTTTCTCTTGTGTGGATGAAATCAGGGGCAAATGAATTTCTAGAAGCACCAGCATACCAAGTGGTGCAGTACAGCTTTTCACTAACCAAATATTAGGTCCCTCATCCAGAACAGAATGAGGAATATGGTGGGGCTGTATCCAACTCTATGCCTGTTTGCTATATATGTATGGCCCTTCAGTCTGTGGAAGGGATGTTAATTTCTGAACACAGAATTAATTTTTTAAAGATGTCAGCTGTGCAATCACAGAACTGTTATTTATTGGTCCCAGAGAGCCATTGTTTGGAGAATGTGAGCATTTTCCAAAATTCACAAATCATTGTGTCTCTGTTCACAAATGTTTGTGTCTGTGGATAGTTAGCTATTGACATACTGAGCAATATCAGGGCATTTGTGCTTTTTTAATGATGACTATCAAATGCAGTGTTTATAGCAATTCCATGGTTTTGTGTTAGTGCTGCATTTCGTTCTGGTAGCATCAGTCAGATTGGCTGAAAGAACTGGGTGCTTTCAGAATTAATGACACAGCAGGAGGACCCATATTCCATGTTAATGGAAGCCATGATCGTTCATTCTTCTCAGTTTTAACGTTAATTGGGAATAATTTTCTGCCTTTACATTTTACACTGTAAAATGTAGATTTGCACCAAGAATAAAAACCAGTAATCCAGTATCCTGATGAATTGCAGCATACCAGAAAAATAGCTACACTGTGCCAGATCAGAGGTTCATGTGTTCTACAGAGTAATTTTGGATATGGTATGTAATGAAGTAAGAGAAAAGAAATTAGTAGAAGACAGGTAGATTGGATTCAATGCCTGTTCCTCAAGCTTCTGCAGCTGAATGACATATTCACTGACATGTAGTAATGGGGAGCTTAATAGCATTGGTTGAAAGAGCTGAAATTGAAACAAATGATTTCTTTTTCCTTTGCTATGACAATGTAGACTGTCAATGGTAAAATTCACTTTGCTGAGGTACATTCTGTGGTATAGAAACTGAAATGTGTGTTGCTAGGTCATTTGTGTGTTAAGTCTGATACTGAAAATGCAGATGTTGAAAGAAGCACTGCCTATATTTCTCTGATGAGGATTCATATTTATCCTGGTCATTCAGCACCATCTACTTATCTCTGCTCATCTGAGCAGAGCTTCATGTCCATCTGGCAAGGTACAGAGAATGATGAAAGACAGAAGTGTGTATGAAAATATGTTGTTGGATATAATTGTAACACTGGATCAATCTAGAACTTAATAGATCCTGTAGTTATGAAAATATATTTTGCTAGGAATCTGTGCTTTGTCAGAGGTGTGTGATGTATAGATATACATCTGAGATGTACACATGATAGAATGTTGTGAATTCTTTGAGTTTAATGTATCAGTCCTAACCATGTGTTGTCCTATTCTAGTGAAGCATGTACAAGGTAGTGTCAATTAGCTATCACTGTTTTAATTATTAACTAGGCTCTACTACTTCAAAAGGATATTTTCATATAAGTGGCATGTAAGTCAGTCTAGAATATGATCTGTTCAAAGGTGAAGCCACGTGGTTTAATCTGTAGTTGTTGATCCTATGTTTTAATTTGTTAGAAGAAGAAAAGTTATGTATGTTCTTTGACAGAGAGACCTACAGAGTGGTCTGTGTAAGTTGGATGTAGGGTGCTGGTTTTGATGTGTTTGCAGGTTTTTTTTGATAAACCCACAGACAGGAAATAGATTTCTGAGTTCATTTTCAGAAGCATGCAACGTTTTGCTGCTGAGATCAGGGTATCTGTTCATCTGAGTAGTAATGAAATGCTAAGAGAAGTCTGAGATTTTTTTAATCCTGAAAGATAATGATAAGGAGAAATTGATGAAATATTTGGCATCTTGAGGTCTGAAAACTGGAAATATAAGCACAAATCAGAAAACTTAGATTTTTTTTTTCTAAAATATTAAGTTGTTCTCTGTAGAAAGAACATGTGTGTAATTTTTCTTTTTCTAATCTTTCCTGTAGGCTAAGCTTCAAGATCATATTGGCAATTAGCCTACTTCTATGACTACTTTTCTTTTTACTCACGTGTGTTGTGGCTTAATCCCAGCTAGAAAGTGAACACCACACAGCTGCCCACTCCTTTTCTTTTCTTGGAGAGGTGGGAAGAGAATTGGAAGAATAAAACTGAGAATTTATGGATTGAGATAAAGACAGTTTACTAGGTAAAGAAAAAGCTGCATGCACAAGCAAAGCAAAGAAGGAATGCCCCACTTCTCTGGGCAGGCAGGTGTTGGGAAAGCTGGGCTCCTTCATGTACAATGCTTACTTAGGAAGACAAATCCATCACTCTGAACATTTCCCCTTTCTTATTCCCCCAGCTTTTTATGCTAAGCATGAGTATATGGTATGGGATACCCCTTGGGTCAGTTGGGGTCAGCTGTCCTGGCTGTGTCTCCTTCAAGCTCCTTGTGCACCCTCAGCTTTCTCACTGCTGGGGCGTGAGGGGCAGAAAAGACTCTAAACCCTGCAGTAACGAAAACATCTCTGTGCTTTCATCAACACTGTTTTCAGAACAAATCCAAAATACAGCCCCACACTGGCCACTGTGGGGAAAATAACTCTGTCCCAGTAAAAGACAGTGAATGTGATAATTCTTGGTTTATTTAGAGAGCCTTTTCCTGCAAGTAATTTACTACTGAACATAATGCTTACAGTAGATGTTTTCATATGATGGTTTGGGTTGGAAGGAGTCTTAAAGATCATCTAATTCCAACCCCTTTGCTGTGGACGTTCCTTCCACTAGACCAAGTTTCTCAAAGTCCTTGGGGTAGGTGTCTTTAAGGCATGTGTGTGCTTGAAAAGCTCTCTGGTTTACTTTAACTTGGAAGACCTGTCTATGCCTTGTCTGAGAGTCCCTTGACAGCCCTGTTTAGTCTTGTTTAAGAAATTTCACTATGGGACCTTTATGTCCATTCAGCTTTCTCTAAAAATAAGCCCTTTGTCTCCAGGACAAACACTGTGGTGCGTTCCTGCCACTACTCCATCCACAGAAGGATGTTTCTTTCTTATTGTGTGCTGCTGGAAGGCTGGGATGTTCTGAACTTGATAATATGGCCCCAAATTCTGAACTGTTTTAAATGTCTGCTTCCTATTAGACTTCTGCCATGTGTCAATAACCTTTTTGAAATGTGACTGCTGTTTATCTCTCTTTTCTAATGGAACATGTCCTGGTACTTGACAGAAACAAACATCCACAATCACTAATGCCATAGGGTCAGTAGCTGCAAAAAGGGTGAAGTTGTGACATTGTGCTCATAATAAAATTGCCTTCTAAGTTACAGCTGACCATGACTTTTGGTGTTGGCTTAAAGACAGAAAAAGGCCAGGTGTGATTTGTGATACCTGGATGCAAACATTTTGTTGCTTGCCTATGAAAATATTCTATTCGTTAACTTTTGTCAAAAAATACCAGTCAGAATTTTGAGAGCATGTTGACTAAAATTGTGTGAATATTCCAATTTGTCATGATCTTTGTTTCAAAGCTCTATGAAACTTAGGAAATGCAGTATTGCAGAAAAATTAAAGTTAAGGAAAATATTTGAAGATCTATATATACATTTTTAAATTTTTAGATTTAAAATTTAGATTTTAAATTTTACATTTTTAGATCTATATAATACATTTTTAAAGCATGGGAAAGCTTAGAATTTTTTAAGGATCAGAAGATGATAAATTGAAATTTCCAGCTTCTATAAAAGTAAATTGCTTTAGTCTGGGACTTCAAGTAGCTTGACTGTTGAAATGCATGGGATTAAGACTGAGTACTTTAACTTGATATTTTATTCTGTAATACATTCTGTTTAAAAAAAAATCTCGACTTTGAATCCTTTGAATTAATTTATTCTGGAGTAAAGATAGAATCTTTGCAGTACTCTTTCCTCTTAGATATGTTATAACATACATTTGGTATGGCTTGTTTCCAATTTAAAAAAAAGCTCGTGTGTGGAGAAATTATTATATCAAACATTAGAGAGGAAATTACTTGATATTGTTAATGAATTGGATTGTTAATTTCATGCTTCTAAATCAGGTGAAGGAGTGTGCTTCTGGCTGCTTTGTGCTAGAATGGAGCAAATACAAGCAGCTGGAATGTCTCAGGTATGCAAGAAGGTTTAAAGCCTGTGCCTGTTGCCAGTGCAGCCCAGCTATTGTGTGGCTGTGAATCTTGCCCTTAGTTTACTCTGTGTGTCCAGAACTCTCCTACTGCTGGCATGAGTTCAAGACCAAAGAGAACTCGATCAGTGTATTTTGATAGGGACCTTTGTGTTGCAGTTTTTGTGAGTCTTAGAATTGCCTCTCACAGAGTAGCTCCTGTGTGCCAGGTGTGCTGTGACGTGATGTCTGTGTTTAAGATACCAGTGCTACTGAGCTGCCTGTTAGTTACAGTAATGACAACCTCGATGTGTTTTATTGGAGATGGTGAAAATGCCTTTTTTCCACAGCTTGCATATTATGACTTTGTATCCGTGAACTCAATCTTTCATCATTATATTAAAAATCGAATTATTGATTTTTTTGAGTCTCAGAGTGGAAGCCTGTTTCTAAATACCTTTCCATCAAGCACAGCCAAAGAATTTTGAATTTTACTACTGCAAAGACAGCTGTGATTTTCATAATTGATTTGTGTGGGTGTCAGTGTTCAGCTCTCCAATGAAATTTGTCAGAAAAGAAATGAGACACTGAATGAGAAGGGAATTAAAGCAGAAATTTGTCTGTACAGATGATTTAGCAGTATCTAATGTGGAGCTAATTGGCTAGTATCCAAATTGTGCTTCTGATTGTTTGTTTTCCTCTGGGGAAAAATGTTATTGAATACTCGATGCCTGCTTCCCTGAAGTAAAATAGCATAAGCTTGATGTCTCAGTATTTTGTTCTAATATCAATTTTTATCTTGTATGGCACAACTGTTTCTTATCATGTCCATGGATTACAATATCAAAATTTAAAATGTTGGATTGTTGTAGCAAAATACTGGCTATGTGTGGGTCGGCAGGAATTTTGCATTTTACATTATTAGTACCAGAATGTTACTCTAGGTTGTTATACAGTGAATATATAGGTGAATTTTTAATGCTTAGATTTTGGTTGTCATCCATAGTATACTCACTAGTCAGCAGAATGTAATAGGGATGTTCCCCCTGCCAAAAAAAAAGGGCAGGCTACTTAAATGTTCATGGAGTTGTACTGCAGTCAGATTTAAAACTTTGTCTCCAAGGACGGTCTGCTGGAAGGCTTTAAAATTGTGTTGGATGTCTAAAGTCCTTCAGTCAAGTTAGGTAATATAACTGAGCAAAAGCAGAGCACTGGTATAGAAGGAGATGTAGCAATTGCATTTTATACTTTTTTTCTCTATTGAAGTATAATTGTAGTTTCCCTTCTTGGTGGTGAGATTTTCTGTATATCAACTGTCAGATAGAGAAATTCACCAAAGTTATTGGATCCTTCTGGAGTGACCTCACCAGTTTCTGCTTTTTACTGTACTTCTACTTATTGCTCAATACTACTTTGTTCAACAGATAACATTTAGAATATTAGTGGGAATCATCTTCCTTTATAATTCTAAGGTTGTTACTTGCATATATATATATTTGAATAATAATAATGAGAATATGTATGATTTTCATCTCAGATCTGTATAAGATGCTGGAGTTTGTGTCATAACCTGAGGTTGTGAGCAAACACAGTGACAAAATTTCTCCTTTGGAAATAAGGCAGCTACAGGACCTTAAGGAGACCTTTGTCTGTATGTTTAAAAACTGAAATATGCTTTAAGCATTATGCCAAGTGGAGTTTGAGTTTTCTGTGCCTTGGGTGCAGCAGAAGGGGATCTTGTAGGGGGTGTTTTCTGGATACTCGATCTGACAGGGCATGGAATGTTTGTGGGGGTGTCAGGATAATGTACAGCTATAACCATTGTTTATGGCTGTTCTAGAGCAGCAAGTGTAGAGTGAATTGGTTGAGGTTTTTTTGCCAAGATAAATTTATTGTCTCTGTGGTAAATGTTCATTGGTTATATTGGTATACTCTGATTTTTAGCTCAACATAAGTCAGTTGTTTTTTTTTCATAGCAGTCAACAGCCACAGTCCAGAGATTTCTGAGTGGAACTACAGATGCTTATTTGTGCCTTCATGCTGGAATGATGGTACCATTTTGTATGTGTGCCTAATGTCATAAATGCATGGGCTTTTGTGTGCTGTGTCTCTTGCAAAGAGACAAATGTTATATATCCCATCAAGCAATGGTGCTTGGCTTAGTTCTTGGAATAATTGCTGTTTGGAGGTAATCAGTATTGACAGGTTTTTAAAATGTTTCAGGACTTCTTTAAAGTATATTTTGTTGGTTTTTTTTCTTTTAGGTGGCCTGGCTTTAGCTCAAGTACTTTTTTTTTATGTGAAATACCTGATTCTGTATGGTGTTCCTGGCCTCCTCCTTCAAATGGATGGACTCAAACCTCCAGCTCTGCCTTGCTGTGTGAGCCTGATGCACAGTTTCACTAAAATGTGGAGGTTAGTAATTGTTGCTTTTCAGACAGTTTATTACTGATATATGGCAGTCAGTAAGAGCATGCATGTGTGTTCATGCTTATATACATTTTAGTTTTCCTGTCCTTGTGCTTTTTCTCTCATCCCCATTATTCATCTTTAGTGCTTTTTAAATGGACTTCAACTTGTTGGTTACTTTTTTCACACTGTGGAGGGATAAGAACCAGTACCCATTTCAGCATTTTCATAATTTCAATTACTAGAGTTAGACTCAGCCTACCTAGTTAATATAGCAATTATTTTTCTCAGTTATCTATTAAATGATTTTTTTTTCAGCTTGAAATCCTTCCAGAGATTAAAAATAAATGCTTGATTAATCACATGAGGAAAGCTGTAGTTATATTTTAACATGTAGAGTCATATGGTAGAAGAAGCCTTGAACACGTCAAAAATACTATGGAAATGTATTTCTGGATCTGCTTTGCTTTTAAGGGAGTTTCAGCACAATATTTCTTCAAAAACCTATGAATTTTGTGTTTTATGTTTGCTTTAAATCAGCATTCACTGAAATATTTTCACCAAAAACTCTCTCCCAGGTGGATTCTGCTTAATGTTTACCTCCTGTGTAAGAGTGGATTCACTTGACTTCTCTCCTCCCTTGTTTTCCTCTGCACTAATCCAATATTCCTTCAGGCTGTGGGATTCTGTGGCCCAGACTTCTAAAAGCATTCCCCTAATGATTTAGATTTGTCAGTATTTTAGTGCAGAGGTTTTTCTCCTGTTGTGCTAGTGTAGAGCCTGTCAGAACGGTGCTCACTCCATCTTGTTTCTGACTGCTTTGCAATATAAATAAAGCTTTTAATTTTAGTCCTAAGAACAGTAGCCCTGCTGTTATCAGAATTTTATTGGATGAGATTTTAATTTTGTTTTCAGCTTGAAGCTAGTTATAACAAGAAGGCTTTGTAGTTTATAATAGTTGGCAAGTGTAGGTCTGAAGTATTCAAAGTAATGCAGCATGAAAAGAGTGCAGAAAACAGATGAATTATTAAAAATTATTTGAGCTACTAACAACTGTTTTGGTTTAAATGCTCTTTCAGAGTTTGCATTGAACTTATGACCTACACAGTTAATATAGAAATCTGTCATTTTTACCAGGCACTCTCATGAGAGCAGCATCTCTTGGCCTGCTGGCCCTTGTAGGCAGAGTTGCAAACAGCAGCAGTTTTTCCTCTTTGTCAGTTCTTATTCCAGGGAATCTGTGTATTGCACTGGAGGTGCCAAGTGAAAGTGAACTTCAGCACAAATCCTAACGACACTGCTGTGCCAGGTAGTTGTAACAGGCCATGAAAAGGTGCTCTGCACCTGCAAATGTGTGGGGTGTATCACAGTAAAAATCAGCATTCCTTAAAATATTCATAACTCTTGTACAGAAATTGAAACTAATATCTTAGTAGAAAACTTTTCTTTATAGAAGGAAAAACTGTCAGGTGCCGATATTTATCTTTTGCACAATTATTTAATTTATATCCAGCATTCATTGCCGGAAGTAATAAAATTATTTCGCAGATTGAATTTGTTTGCTTTGAATGTTGAAAAAGGTCAGTTAATATATACTTGACTTGATTTCTTGCTCTCAAAGCTCTTTAGTAGTAGATTTTTCTGTAGCTGCTGTGTTTTGGGTCATTCTCAATTATCTAAAGAGCTTTGTGAATGCCCTGAATTATGATCTCCTTATGCCTTTGCAGTTAAACTCTTCAAACACTCTACCCAGAGGCTTTGCAGTCTAATGTAGTGCATTGGTATGTTGTATAGGAGCATTGTGATAGAAGTAGGAATAGCCTTTGTTTCTGAACTGTATGACTGAACAAGACAAAGTTCTCAAATTATGGGTTTAGCATAAAATAAGTGAAAAAAGGGGAAAGTAAATGGCTTATGTTGAGAGGCCTTATTAACCATGACACTGTGTTTCCCTAAAGTTCAAATGCACATTTTGATAGTTTGTGAATACAAGACTTTAGCAGGAGTGTTCCTGACAACTTTATCAGAGTGTGTCAAATTTAAATATTAATAACATCATGTCTAGTTTTAAGCTGGTAGAGTGAGATTTGTACCAGGCTGTTTTCATTAAATGGTAGTCTGGTAAAGCTTATTCAAGACTTCTTAGGGCCAGGCTGGGAAATGGAGTGGATTGGAATGATCCAGATGACTTGGAGTTACATCATCCTTACCTTCTGTCTGGCATCAGGGACACTGCTTGGAAAAAAGTGCTTGTGTATGCTTGGCTTACTCTTCCCCTTCTTGCTGGTATCCACTAGAGAATACTGTCAGAAACATGCTGGCTGGACTTTCCAAGGCCCAGTATTACTATTTTTGTTTCAAAGCTTTTAGCAGTGCACATTCTGAAGGAGAGAAGGTAAAGCTTTTAGCAGCACACATTTTGAAGGAGGGAAGGTAGCCTGGAGAGAAAGACACCATGCATGTCACAATGTAAGGAATGCAAACGTGCTGCTAAGGAGCCTTACACCACCACCTGGTGTTCTTTGAGCATAGCAACAAAGCTTTGGATCCGATCTATCCAGACCAGTGTCACTTCTAGTCAGTACATGCTGACATAATTGGATGTGATACAGGACATGGAAGAGCTTTCAGTCAGGAAGGTAAGAAAGATACCACAGTGTGTCTAAATTTGTCTAATATTTCTCTAGATCTGAAAAGCAAAGCAGGTGTTAAAAAAAACAAAACAAATAATCTACCTCTCTATTTACGGTACTAAACAATAAACCAAATTGTGACCATTCAAACCTAAAAATAAAAGCCTTTAATTTAAAAAGTTATCAAGCCTTCTTAATTCATATTTAATCAGGACAATCGCTAGAGTAAAAGAATTATCAATCTTGTTTGCTGTCTCGAGACAAATACAGGTGTTGAATGCATTACTCTGGTTTCATTCTACTGGGATATCATTAGCTTGCTAAATATGCAGCTGCATAGCTAATAAATGCATGATAAATGCACTGCTATTCAAAAGCTCTATTATAGCTGTGAAAAGGAGTCTCTGAGCTCCTGATTTCCAGAAAGGACAGCAGTTCAGTGGCACTCAATCTTAGTTTTTAATGTCTGCTTTATCTTAAGACATGACAAATTAAAACTGAGTTTTTGTTACCAAGGTTAAAAGCAAGCTAATGAATTGTGAGAGAGAACCAATGTTGTTGGAAACTTGTGCTTTTAAAGAATTAGTCAAGGCTGATGCTTGCCATACAGCTTCTCAGGTGGGAGGGATCAATTGTGTAGTGCAACTAAGAGTTGTGCTACTGCTGAAACTTGCAAATTGAGACTTCAATATGGAAAAATATCCTAGTGGAGGAGTAATGGTTTGGAAACTACAGAAACAAAAGATAGTACATAACTAAATCCTATAACAGTTTTGACATATTGGTAAATTATCTTGGAATGTATTCCATAGAAGAACATGTCAGTTTGTAAATTAGGACAACAGTTAGCTCAGCTGCTGTTCATGGAAAAATAATCGTGCTTCCATTTTTGTTTTTTTTTTAAATATCGTTATGGAGTGTGACAAAAATGTTGACCACATTAGTTAGATATGTTTTACTATGCTGTGGGAACAGCATGACATAAACCCCCCAGTTATTTCTGGTTGTAGGGTGATTTGAAATGTTCAGAGGAGCTGGAGCACCTCGCCTGTGCAAATGGTTTGAGAGAGTTGGGTTCAGCCAGGAGAGGTGAAGGCTTCAGGGAAACCTCATTGCAGCCTTCCAGTACCTAAAGGGGGCTTTTAAAAAAGAGGGAGAGAGACCTTTTTATGCAGGCAGATAGTGATAAACAAAGGGAAATGGTTTTAAAGTGAAAGAGGAGTGGTTTAGATTAGATTTGAAGAAAAAATTCTTTAGTCAAGACAGTGGTGAGGCATTGGAATATGCTGCCCAGAGAAGCTGTGGATGCCCTGTCCCTGGAAATGTTCAAGAGCAGGTTGGATGGTGTCCTGATCAACCTGGTCTAGTGAAAATTGTCCCTACATATATCAGGGACATTGAAACTAGATTATCTTTAAGTGTCCCTTACAATCCAAACAATTCTGTGATTTTTCTCTGTCTTTCCACACCTTGAAATCTTGTCATTCTTAAATATCCCAAAATAGTTTGGAAACAAGTGTGTTGGGGATGAATTGTGCTAAAACTTAATGCATGCTTAATATAGATTAGTCTCAGCAAGAGCAGAGGCTTTTCAAGAAGGCAGGCAGAAGTAGCATATGAAATGTAGATTTCATTGTAAGCAGTATTTCATCTAGAATAAAGAAAAAGAAGTTGAAGAATGCTGCCAGAGGAAAATAAAATGGAGTGATAAAGATCAGATCATTTTCAACTACTATGCTTTAAGTTCTATATTTTACTCTGTATTTAACACCCTGATTCTTGACAGACAAGAATCTGACAATGCAACCCCTGATTTTCTTGCATGCTCAAGGGGTGGACTAGGAAGGCTGTACTTTGCACATACAGACACACACACTTCTATATGAACAAGTTAAGTTTATGTTTTAGTAACATCCAAAAATGGCATCTGAGTTATGATTTGCAAGAAATTGTCTGCCGTTTAGTTTACTAGCCTCCTTACTCTAAAGATTATTTGCCTGACATGAAAAAAAGTGGCCTTTGTACGAGGTCTCAGTGAATTGCTTCAAATTATGGATTACAGTCGGCTGTGGGTTTATCACATTCTTGGCTACAATGATGCCATAGAAAATAAATGAAAAAATAAAAACGTAAATTTATTTGCATTTGTTTCTTCCTGATCCTGGTACTTTTTGCCTACTTTTACTGTTGATCCTGAAACTTTCCTTCTTCTGGGAACAATTCCTTGTGTGTCTGTCAAAAAGGATGTTGCCAGGGTTTTTTTCACCTTTGTTTTGGACTTTTCTGGGAAAAGATAAGTCTGACACTCATGTAATGTGCACAAGAGATCACTGTGACCGCATGCAATAATTCTGGAATGATGAATAGTCTGCAAAAACTTACCATCTTTTATTTCTGGCTTAAACTCTTGATAGTATTGTTCAATTGCCTCTTAGTTTATGGTGAGGACTGAAATAGGTATTTAAGAAAGGCAAATGGACTTCCTGACCTGTAGAGGAAAGTAATTACTTGAGAGGATTTTCATCTGTGCTTCTTATGGTCTCAACCACTTTGACACATACTTTGACACGTTCTTTGGGCTTCTGATTTTTAGTAGTGGAATAAATAATCTTGGGAATTAACTTGTTAAGTATCTCAATACAAGAAAGATGTTGAACGGCTTTGTAAAATGCCATTAAGGAAATTTAAATAAGATCAGAAGTGGAGTTTCTGTCAGTGCTTGACTTGGAAAGCTTGCCTCAAATTCCCAAATAGCCAATGTTTGGCACAAGTTAACCCAAACATAATTGTGTGTAACAATAGCAACTGTAGCTGTGCTGCAGATCTGTGTAGTCAGGATGACATCCCTGCCTCTGGGCTCAGAGTAATATGCCTTTGTGTGTTTAGGGGCTTGTACTCTAACAAATGGTGAAAAGTTCACTCCTTCTGTTTGAGTCTTGTAGTGCTCTTTTGTGGTGTTGTTCTGGATAGGCTGATGGATGATCTGAAATAGGAGATAGCAGATTTTCTCCCAAAATGTCTCCTTCCTATGAGTTTAGTTCTCTGGTTCCATGTTGGTAATAACAGCAAATTGCTGTTGTGCAACCTGTCATTTTGGAGGTAATTGCAGGGCAAAAAGGAATGATAATAAGTTAGACTTCTTTACATGGCAGGTGTCCTCAGGAGTAAAGTTACCAAGCCTTGAAAAATTTGCATGAGGGAAGGAGAGGCAGGCAGTGAAAAGCAACTCCACGTGACCATGGCAGATGGAAGAAGGGATTCAGCATGATCACCCAAAGCCTTTAGAAGTTTGAATGGCACTTCCAGATTTGTGGCTCACGCCTGCTGCCCACTTTGCTGTGGAAAGGGTCTCAGCAACTGCTTTCCAAAGCTGTAGGAACCCCTCCTCTGGGGTTCTGTGCCTGGAGAGAGGGTCTGTCTGTGGGTTAGAGCCAGGGGTGCTGGACAAGCCTGCTTGTATTATGACCAGAGAATCTCATTTTCAATGCTATGAATGGCCTACCAGTCAGCTTCAAGAAGATCATGTATTTTCCAGGTAGTTTGTTTTGTGTTTGTCCTACAGTTCTAGACAGCTGTGGTTTTGAAAGCACTCTTCTCCATGTTTGTGATGGGAAGTACTGAGCAGCTGGAACTGAGACAAGAAAGGGATGGACATGCTTATGTATATTTCCTTTTCCTCTTGAGTTTAAGATTATCTCTTCTGGTATGTTTTTACTCTTTGATATTTTCAAAGAAGGAAGTTGTCCAGTATGTTGTAGACAGTGTATTAGGTAGAATAAATGTCTTTTAGTTACCTAGCTTCTCACTAGTTTTAGACTTTAAAAATGTTAATGCTGCAACATTTCTATTCCAAAATCAAAAGGCATCTTTACCCTACTGTGTTTTAGAGCTGCTATCTTAAACATGAAAAAAGATTATTTAAAAGGATATTTGAACTAAATACAATTATGCCCACAGTGTTGAAACAGCCTAGTGCTCATGAGTAAAGGAGAATTTTCTTGAAAGTTAAGCTTGTTGCCAAAGTGTGCAGAAGCCCTTGTCTGCAGACTTTAACACTGTGAAGTGCTAGGATTAGGTTTCTTGTCCTGTCTGTACAAGTGCACTGGATCAGATCCCGAATCAGTAGTAAAAATAACATTCATAAAACCAGTTGTGTCATGGAAAGCTTGTGTGCCTAGAGAGGTAGGCAATGTGCTTCAAAACACTTGAAGAAAGTTAAGTTTTCATTCTTGAGAAGATTTTTTACATGGTCTTTGAGGATGCTGAGTGTGCATCTTGGAAAAGAAAGCACTCTTCTTCCTTCTGTTGGTACATAAAGTTGAATGTAAGGCAGGTATCCTGTATGTCCTTGCCCTTTGCAACTCCTGTAGTATTCCTAAGCAGAATGATTTGGTGTTAAATACACAGCCACAGTGTGGAGTGACAGCTGGAGTTTAGGAAACTTGTCCTTAGGCTGTGGAGTCATAAGCAGCCTTTAAATATTGCACCTGCTTGCCACTATCTGAATACTTCAGCTTCTTGCCAAAAACTTGGCTATTTAATTTTTAATTAGTGTATATTTTTAGTAATGGAATAACTTGTTTTAATGTTGAAAAGTAAGTCTCCCTGATTTACTGTGTTTTTTGTTACCTGTGGTGATGCTTAAAGCTGAATGTTGATCTGTGATGTTTCCAGCTAAGATATCACCTGAATATATGAATGTTCTGGGCTGGCTAGTCATTCTCTCTCTCACTGATGGAGACAAAGATTTAACCACTTTTGATGTCAGCTAAATTAGTGCATGCTGCAGTTACCTACTGTACTGTACAGTTCAATTTGCTGGTTATATTAAAACTTTGAAAGGCTCCTTAAATCTCTTCAGTAGAGAAAAAAGGTCTTTGGAGTGTAGAAAGAGGTGCAATAATAAGGCACTTTAATCCTTCTTGGGTCTAAATTGCATAATTATTGGGAATTTATTTGTGTAATGAATACGTTGTCACTGTAATTTGAAATTGCTGGGGTTTTTAAACAGTCAAGCCAAGCTCACCTACTGCTCTTCAGCTGTGAATCCCATTCTTCACTGTATTTGATATGAGCTCTGCATAGACACAAACTATTACTGCTGCTCACATTTGGCAAGCAGCACTCTGCCTGCTCACAACTACTGTAGAAAATGAGTAATGGCTGTTAATAAAGTTGTTTGCTCTGTTTGCTGTAAGGATAAAGATCTCACAGTAATTGGATGATCATGCTGCAGTGCAAGAGTCTTACATGACAAAGACTGAGGGAGAACTTTCCCTGTGGGAGCTTGCTGCTAATGGGCATTAGGTTTCATCCACTCGCCATGAGCTACCGTGGGCTTTTGAAGAATTGGGGAAGGTATAAAATTAAAGTAATATTTCTTCTATAGGAGAGATTAACAGAATACAAATGAGACTTCTCTTTTGAAAAAAAGTGTTTGCTGAGCTCTATCTCCAAGATCCAACGATTGGGTATGTGAGAAAAAGAACCAATTTGTTATTTTAAAGCCTCCCAAGTAGGCAGACTTGTGTGTCATTTATATAAACACTGGCAATGGCTGATGCTTGCTGAACATTCTGCTTCTCTTTCTGTCCAGGAGATTACAGGGTGAGGAGGAGTCACTGCCTAGAATCATTACAACTTTCCTCAGGCTTTCTGATATAATACAAGTTCTGCATTTAAACTGAAATAATACAACAAAACATATTAGGTCGTGAGTTCAGTTTGTAGGCTGGAGGCCTCTAGCATTATGAAGTGTTTTTCTGTGGTCCTCAAAAGAGCTTTCTCCTTGTGGGTGTCTTTCTGTAGGTTATTTTTACTATGCAGGTCTCCAGCCTGAGTTCCCAGTTAAAAACTGAAATTGTGCAGATGAAGCTTTGAGACTTACTAATAGTTTCTACTTGGAGGTGAAAGTGTATCTAACAAAATGCATGCTGAAGTTGGACTGTATTCTGCATTATACAGACTGTCCAGAGTCAGTCCAGGTATATTTCTGCTTCCCTTGAAGTCAGTGAGGGTTTTGTGCTGATTTTGATGGTGTCAGGATTTCACTGTGGATTTCCACTATTCTCATGGGTACAGGAAGCCCTAGCTTGTCCCTGTGATGTTATGCAGTAAATACTTTCCAAATAATATGTTTAGAGCTTTAAGGGATCACACATTTGCAGAGGATTCTTTCTATGAAGTAAAGGGTTTTTTTTTTGTTGGTTTTTTTTGTTTGTTTGTTTTTTTTGCATTGGCCCTATTGGTGCTGCAGAGCAATTATAACACTGAGCAGGAGCCCCTATATGGAAGCATCCAGCACAGGCACCTTTGGTTATTCCAATAATGGAGGAAACCAAAAGGCAGCTTGGTATACTGCTGAATCCTTCCAGGAAGAAACAGACTTGAGATTCAAAGTGTTTTGTCTAAGCATGAAATGTTAAAATTCCAGTGTCCTTAAGCAAGTGCCAGAGAATAATAAAAATTATCTTCATGTATACACAAGTTCTGCTTATTATTGCTGTAAGAAGAAATTGTTTGTCAAAGATACGACATGAAAGCAATTGACAGTCTTCGTATTTTCTCTCTCAAATAGCATGGATTTGTTCTTAGGTGCATTTTTACATTGAAATAAAAGCAAACTGCTGCTAGTTTACTGCACTAGAGATGGTTAAAGTCAAAGCTTACAAACAAAAGAGTCCATTGACACTTGACATCTAGGCTTAGCAAGTTCTTAAGGTCTTGATGATTACAAGAATATCGAATTCACTTAAACAGAATTTTATCATTGGATTGAGCTATGATTTGGGTTTTTTTCTATGTTGCATGGTAAGATGGAGATGCATAGGTAGGATTTGCTGAGTGGTAGAAGTGCCAAAAGAGCATTTGTTCCCAATTTCACTAGCATATCAGTGGGCAGACTAAAATCTATGTGGATGGAATTCACCAAGTGTCTTGCACAAATTGAAAGGCTGATCTCAAAAATGAGAGCTCCAAAAACATCCTTTTATGTGGCAAAGGAGTCCCCAGAAAAATGTTGAAATATGGCTTTAAAGATTTGGTGTCAAAAAGTCTATTTTATAGTTTAAGTAATAGATAAATCAAACAGATTGTTGTATTGGACTGGGTTACATTTTTCATCAGACATCTGTCTTAATTTAAAAAAATAATACTGCTACACAATATTCACAGTTTAAGTGATTATTTCCAGTTTGCTTAATGTGTTTGTTTCTCCTGCAAAGTCTTTTGTGACAATTTAATTGTTGTTTTTCTATTTGAAGTTGTGCATCAGCTTTCTAAATAATATATTCAAATACGAAGGCAGTTATGTTATTTAGAAGAAGAATTGTTCTGCTTGTCACTGAAGAAACAAACTTTACCTGAAACCTACACCTTCATAGCAAACTTGCAGAAAACTGAATGAATGCAAGCCATGGACAGGTAAAAGTGTCTTTTAAAAATATAGATGGCTTTCCCAGACGTTTATTTAATAATGAAGATGATGGTGAATCAATTGGTAGCAGTCACTGCTTGAAGAATACTTACTCTGTTTGGTAGGCTGTACCCCCTCCAGGGAATTTGCTTTAACAAAATTTTATAGCTCATTGAAACATTAAATAATAGTACTTTAAAAACCTGCATATAGTCCTTAGTATCTGCTTTCCTGGTAGTAATCCAACTCTTCAGACAAGACTCTAAAATTGTTTCAGATTGACATTGCACACTTGTAATTATTTGAAATTTGGAAGCATTCATCTTTAAGGCATTGTCTGGTGGGGAGGTTGCCACTGGCAGCATTGTAAAAAACATGAGCAGATACAAGAGAACCCAGAAAAGTAGTTCTGGGAAAAAGGGGAATTCCTTTTACAGTCTTCTGGGCATCCCTGCTGTAAGGGATTGCTCAAGAAAGAGGGACGACAAAGCAACTTGAGTGCTGTATCAGTAAAGGCAACTGTCATTCAGACTCCTCAGTCTCCAGTGGAAACTATTCTGGTGTGGGAGAGACTCTTGGTCAGCAGCTCACTGCCTAAGTGCCACATTTATTTGTGAAGACAGCTAATAGAAGTGCTAGTCTTGCAAACACTTGTGCAGTTAAATAGGACAGGCTACTCTGAGGATAAGGGAATGACTTTGTCTTTCTAGTGTCAAGTTCAGCCACATTCTAAAAGAAAGGGCCAAGAACCAAGAATGTTGAAACATTGCAGCACCTACCATACTTTTTAAAAGAGATGTTGAATACCCAGAGTACTGAAACTGTAATAAATAACCCACTTGTTGGACTTCATCACTGCCATAAATGGCAACCAGGCTGATTTGAAGAGATTTAAGTGCAGTTATATTGTTTGCTCCAGCAAAGTCCTGTCCTGCTTATAGAAATTACACCATTCCTTTCTGCATTCAGAATTGTTTATGTTCAGTGGCAACATGACTGTTTTTAAGGTGTCTGGGATATTTCTGTCTACAATGCAGTGCAGTCTCTGGGTACACAGTGTCACATATGCCTGTCTACATCACTATTTTATTTTTATTAATTTTACAAATGGCAATCTATTTACATAGGTCTACTCCCCTGAAGGTAGGGCCCAAAGTAAGAACCAGGTCAGTATCTGATTTTGAGTGCTGATGTACTGACTGCTTGCAGTGAACATCTTTATGAAGTCCATGGTTAGCCAAATACTTACCAGATTATTCTGCACTTCATGATTTGCTGTACTTTGTTTTCCAGAATAGTGTGCAGCCCAGCAGTCCTGGCAGGGGGGCTAACAGAAAACCAAGCTGTACTGGTTTCTCTTCAGCACATGGCTTAAAAATATGGATGTACAAAATCACAGTTGGGCAATTGAAATGATTGCAATTGGTTTCATAAAATATGACTCTAGTAGCTGGCTTAACTTTAAGTTGATTCTTGTAATCTTGGCCATGTGCTCGGTATTTGCATTTTTTTAATATCATTGTGAATCCTTGGGAATGAGATCTCACGATCAGACCTGTGAGATCAGAGCCTTTTAGTCATCATGTTGGAATTGTGATTTGTAGTCCCTAACACAGCTACTGAGTAGCAAGTTTCATCTAGACAATCTGTGAGGTCAAATCCTTAAAACCATAGGCTGGTATAACTTGGTTGAATGTAAAAGCTGTGTACTATAGGCTCACAATTCCTTTTTTGAGGAAACCAGCATTTAGGCTTAAGTTAAAGGCAGGCACAGTTTTGTGGGAAGTGGGATTATAAACAATCCACTGGATGCTTTGTGTTTACGATTTTAAAATTTTTCCTCCATCATCTTTGTTCCGAATGAAAATTTGAAGACAGGTTGTTGCATAATGCATTTGGCTTTCAGAGCAGAAACTGCATATCTGAAATAATTTTGAATTCTCTGCCTGCAATCATACATCCTTCTCCTGCAGGTGCATTTTCAAAGACTGTATTTTGGGAAAGGTCTTTGGTGGTTTAGAGTATGTGTATTATCGATCACCAATCTGTAGTTGATGTCTGGGAAAAGACAAGTTTGATTATGAAGGATTGTATGTGTAAGGTTTTGTTGAATTGTCTCAAAGTAGAACTTCCATGCTTAAGAAAAGTATGAAAGTTGTTTAAGAACTGTGATTCAAAACTGCCCTTCAGAGGAGCAGAAATAGGCATGCTTTTATAAAGAAAATAGCTATCAAATTGTCTATAACGATTATGAAATTGAGATTAAATATATCTCCCCTTTATTGTTCCTTTGGGTAGTTAAGATTTTGCTTTGTTCTAAGGCCATTGCTAGTTTGATAAACTAGATTTTACTTGCTTCTCCAGAATTTAAAATACTATATCACTACTGACATTTGAGCAGTGTAGAGAATTTAACTGGTAAATAATTTTTACTCATATTGCTGAGGATATCCTTTCTCGTGTTATTTTAGATTTTAATGAAAATGTTTATTTTGAAAATTATGCTCACTATAGGATTTCTGAAACTTACATGACTGAGGCACCCTAAATTGCAAAAACTACCAGCTAAGTCCTGTATTTTGCAGAGATTTTCAGGATTTAAGAAGCTGTGTGAAGTTGGTTATAAATTTTGTTGTAATATCAAGTAAATATGGGAGTATTTTATAGATAGTAGATAATCCTGTCAGCGTGCATATGGCAGATCTAATTCTGTGCTGATTGTGGGGGACACTGCCATGCCTGATGGGTGAAGCCCTCTGTTGAAAGGATCACTATGAATTTTTTAATGCCAATACATTTTGATTATTTGTTCTCTTTTTTCATTTAATGAGGTTGCTTATTTCACTCCAAGTTGCAGCCTTAACACTGCTGTGCAAACCTTCTTTTACCCTATTTTAACATTTCCATCAGAGAATGGAGAGATTAATTGTATCTGTTAGATCTGTTTCCATTGCTGCTTCTCACTGTATTTTCACTTGTTGACTTAACTGCAGTATGCATTTAAATATGAACAAGCATAGTCAAAAGTGTCCGGGGTAGTGTTTTGTCAAAACCAGCCTCCCATAATGCTTTCTTTCAGTGTTTGTGCTTTGCATGATATTTCTATTCATTATATTATATGAATATGTATGCATACAATATCTATAGCCTTAAGTAATTTCTCCAATTTGAATTTGTTCAGCCTTGATATTCTTGCTTTTGGAACTAATCAGTGATACTGTCTTGAGATGTCTTTAAGATCTTAGCTTCACACTCAGATGATGCTGTATAATCTCAAAATTCTGTTGGTCACAGTGTACATCTTAAAGGACTGCTTACACTGTTTAGAATTCAGGATCTTGGGTAGACTGCTGAAATATATCAGTACAAAATCAAACTTAAGAATAATGGGCCCTGTCTATGTATGCTGAATTATATCTAGTGAGGCTCTGGTAAGTTTTCCTTCTTGCTTTTATCCTAATAAATTGGTTCTATGCATGTTTATTTTTAATACTTATTAAAAATACTTCCATAAAATATCCAATAGCTAAAGCTGCTATGAAATAAACTTACAAAACTTTTCTAATAGCAAGTGTTTAAGATAGATGTTTTATAGAAATACATAAACTTTTAAAATAATGTGTTGGAAGGAGTGAAAAATGAGGGAAAGGGTGGCATGTCATGGCATCTACAGCAACCGGTCTTGTTTCCCTCCCTGTCTGAACCCACTCTGCCTCAGCTTTATCTACCACAATCTCCTTCAGCTCTGATATCTCAAGTTAGCAGGACCATTCACTTTTTGTGCTTTTGGTAAGCCAAACTCTTTGGCTTTTGGTTCAGTGTCAAAAGTAGTGGTATTTTTATCTTCCACATCCCTGTCCACAAGAAGCTCAGTGTGTGTGTCCCATCAGAGACTGTTAGCAGGTTTGGTGATTGCCATGGAGAACAACTGCGAGAATTTGAAAAGGTCAGCCTGGCTGAAGATGTGAAAGATGGCTGTTTGTTGGATCTCAGGAATCTGGAGTTTTTGAGCTTTTTGTACTTCCAGGCACAGGCTCCTTGAAAAACACTGCTCTGGACCTGAAACCTTGGAGAAGGCTTGTAAATATGAATAATGAGATAGAAAACACAAATGTATAGTGGGTTAGATTTGTGTATTTTCACTAGGTGATGGGTTTTAAATTTGAGGTTTTTGTAGGATAGTAGTGGATATGGGACAAGATGGAGAATTTTGAGTGGTGTCTTTTTCTTTATTCATCTTCTTCTTTTCCTTCTTCAGCTTTATCTGGCTCAAAAGGAAAACAAATAAGACTGATAACAAGCCACTAATGAGTGGTACAAAGCCCAGCATACACCCCCTCAGCTGTTTTGCATTTTTTTTTTCTCACTGTCCCAGCACAAGTATTCTGAGTGCTTGGTCCTAGAAAGAAAAGGTTTTCAGAGCTAAAAATACAGACTGTGTCCAGCTCCAATACAGAAAACTGTCTGTACAACACAGAGTATTTTAGTGAAGAGAGGGAGCCAAAATACAATGTGTGTCCAGACAGGAGGAATGCAGAAAGATAACTGGATGCACTTCATGCAGTTTAATTGTGCAGTAATATAACAATAATATAAAAGGTGGAATGATTTCAGGAAAGGGTTGTGAAAAATACAGATTTAATGATTACCAGGTACATGTTTCTGGCAGGATGTTTTTCTGTTGCAAGGCAGCTTTTCAGTGAGAAATTAGTTGCTCTCCTCTCTACCCTGCTGAGCAAGTGGGCTTTCCTTCCCTGTTAATTCCTAGAATATTTGTAGCTTGTTATCCTTCTATTATCAGGATGCCATTAACTATCTGATGATTTCTCTTGCTCTTTCAGTTAGAAAGCAGCACAAAGCAAACAGTACTGTTCAAATGAAACTGTTGTACTCAGAATGACCAATCAGGTTTTTTGGAACAGAATGCTCAAGAGCTTAATATATGCCAAAATGTTTTCTGTGTATGTGAAATAGAAGCTCATTCCAGAGCAAGTCCAGTATTAGGAATAAGGCATTTGTGTTTTCCACCTGTGCCATTATGCACACTCTTAATTTGGGGTTATATGGATAGTCCCATAAGGCTGGCACATACTTCAGATAGTAGGTAAATGTCTCAAATCAGCAGATACCTTCCTGTAGTGTCAAGGATTTTCTAGTACGTTGTTCATGAGCTTGGTTCTCCTGAGTTATCTTAGGAATGGAGGAATCAGAAAAGGGAAAGAAATGTTGACAGCTACTGTCAATGTATGTTGTTAGGGCTGAAGATTTCAGACGTGGCTCTTGTAATTTAATGTGATCTAACTCGTACTTACTGTCAGAATTCCTCAAAGTTAATTTCCTTACTGATGTGAGTGGAACACACTTGCAAGGTCTGCTTCTTGGAAATTCTATATTTGAAGGAGACATAAGGGTTTTTTTTTGATGGTTCTTTATCGTGGAGAGGATTCACAGCAGTCCCTTGCATTTTAGTGCAGTACAGAGCAGAAAAAGGGAAAGAGATTCCACAGCAGTTTTGCACAGAGGATCTACTTGCATATGACAGAAAATGTGCTGGTGATCGGGATGCTTACATTATTTCCTATAACAGTATATACACATTTTATGCTTTATGTGTGTTATAATACTCTGAATGTTAATACTTTATTGAATAAATACTCCAACAATAGATTTGTGAGTTTTATAAAATGCACCTAAATTTTCTTATATGATGATCGTCATAAATTTCATGTGTCACAATAGAGAGGAAATTGTGTAACAATATTCCTCTTTGCTTTATCAATTCTATTCACTTTATATTTGATATTATTGTTTTGAAACAGAAAACAATTGGGTTTTTTTGTTTGTACAATACTCAGCAGTGTATTATTTTTTAATAATTAAAATTTGTCGGACTTTTTTTTCTTACAGAACTTTTGACGTTGGACTGCATTGCTTTCTGGTCAGGTAAGCTAATACTTCAAATTGCACTCCCTAATTGCTGTGGTTTAACTTCAGCTGGCAGCCAGGTCCCATGCACACTCACTGTTGATTTTTTAGTTTGAAAAACTCTAACTATTTGTCTTGGCTATCTATCCAATATCACTAATCAATTACTTAGGAAAACATGACTCAGGAAATTTCAGTGGCTGTGAAAATCTTTAAAAACTATTTTCTATTGGTAGCTCTAGTACCTTCATACCTTATAAAAAGGGCTTGAATTTTATAGAAAATGTGGAATGTGGAAGGGAGTCTTACATTCTCAACAGAAAAAACAATCTATTCAGTGCATGCAATGGACTGTTCTGAAGATGAATAGGGAAAGTGGAATCATTGTTTGAGTGCTTTGGTTGATGATATTTAGAGGGATGAAGCAATTAAAGCAGGGCACTGCAGCAAGAAAAGGGAGGTTAATGCATTTGAATTCTACACTGAGAAACTGATTTTGCTGTTAAGAGTTTTTTGTGTGGGCAAAGTCACGTATGTTCACCAAGAATGTGTTTGCCTTCGTTTTTGATAAAATGCCTATTACCATCTACCAATCTTTACAAATAAGTGTAGTGTGAGAGGTGATTTTTTTCTGTGGTCCTTGGGCACTTAGAGAATTAATTTTATCAGTTATTTCATCCACTGAAATGTTAATCAGTGAAGAACTCTACCTTGGAAGAATGAATCCAGTATGTATGAGCCCGAGTATGCTGTTTGGGTCCCACCATAAGGATCAGGTGGTGTCAGCCTTTCCTTGAGTTGGCTTTGCTGGTGAACTCTTTACTTTAGGCTACTTTGTCATATTTCCTGGATAAAGACTGTCTTAAGCCTTCACACAATTCCCTGTGGCTTTAATGCAGTGGTTTTTTGGCACCAGGTATGAGATCATACAAGCCTGGGTCACCAGGAAAATTTGGTTTGTTTTAAGGTGGCACAGGCCAACCCACTTCTCATAACCTTTGAGCTGTAGACTTTGTAAAGTTAGGACTATTTTGTATATTTCTTTCTGTGTAACATTACAGTGTTTAACAGATAGCTCCGTTCGTTAAAGGCATAGTGTCAATATTGCTGAATGTACCCGTGTTTTAGAGTTCCATATTTTGATGAGCAGATTTTGTTTGTAAATAATTGTATAAGGAATTGAAATCATCATATTGAGACATGGTTTTAAAGATGCTACTTTATAAAAGAAATGCAGTGTCCAAGAAGGCCTTCTGGGATTGTGTACAACTACTTAACCAAGAGTGGAATCATGGAACACATTAAAATACTAAGTTTGAGCCCCTGGTAATGCTTTTTCCATGAAATATTTTCATTTGCTTCATACCACGAGTGTAATAAGATATTATTCTCTCATACAGCATTGCTTTACATCCCAAGGAGATGCAGTATTTAACATGTATGTTTGTGTGATCCTGGACTGCAAATAGTCATGGAATTGCATGAGTTGAATGTCATCTTTGACTCATGTATGATTTTTTCAAAGCCAGCTGTGTCCCGTGCAGTTCCTCTTCTAACCTTAGCTTAGACATTTTCAGCCTGTTATCTACCTCTGTTAACTACATCATCTGTTTTCTCTGCAACTGTGTTGCTCAGGAGGAAGTAATTTTCTCTTCTGTTGTAACAGAATGAGTTTTGCTTGGTGTTTCCTTAACTAAAAAAAAAAATTAAAAAAAAAATCCTGTTTGTAGGTGACTTTGGAGTAGGAAATAGACTTGGTATTAATATCTTCTGTTGGTCTGCCTTGTGAATTTTAGAAAGTTATTGCCTTTTTTTTCCCCTAGACAATCTCTGCTCCTCAGAATTTGCAGTTCATCTCCTGTGTTCATAAAGTATCTGTCATACATGCTATATTCTCCTCTTCACAGTTTTCATTTCCATGTGAAATAAAACAGTAGGAAAGAAATAATCTCACCTAGACAGATGTGAGTTGCAGGAAGCACTGAAAGTCGATGAGGTGGGATTTGAAATGCAAAATAAATTAATATTGCTTTAAGTATAGTGATTTGACCCTGCCATGGAACAAGGAACTCAGTATGACACTTGCAAATACAAAGTGCAGGGCCAACAAAACTAAAAATAGTCTCTTCTAAAAGGACAATCTGCCTAATTAAATGCTGATTGAAGGAAGTAGGACTGTATGTACTGTTAGCCTGGTGTACACAGTCAGTGACTTCCCCAAGTGAAGCATGACACAAAGTATTGCAGAGAATTACAACTACACAGGGCTTTTTCAGTAAAAAAAATTAGAAAATAATTTCTGTCCACCCATTTATGTCTTGAACTGTGCTTCTGATACCATCCAAGATAGTTTGGACAAGTTTGAGAATCTCATATTTTCAAATGTACCATGAGTAGGTGGGTATTATACTGTAGTGGCTATTAATGTGTTGTTTACTGACTTGGACTGAACTGGATTCTGGGACTAGATTTTTAATTACTGCTTGCAAGCTGAAATCAAGTGGTGTTATGGAACTTATATTTGTGAAAGTAAAGTGCAGTTGAGTATGTGGAGATTCTGGGTTTTGAACATTTGTTAGCTATACCATTATATTTGAAGTAGGGATCCTGGAAACTCACTGGGGAAGGATTAGTACTTTTGTGATGAAAACTGGGGTTTGGTAGTAGTAATGGAAAATATATTACTATATTTGGATGTTTTTTTCCCCCAGTGTTTTCACACAATGGTATGAAATAACTCATTTGATACTACTCAGGATTACCTAAATTATTAATTATGTATTTAAATCACATGATTACTATACAAATATAATAATGTTTTTCCAATGTGGCTGCAGGAGAAACAACCCTTTTTCTCCTAAATCAGAGCATTCTCAGAATGGAGCAATAGGTGTATTTTCAGAGTTAAAAATATATAGAAATAACCTTTAGCATACTAATTTGGAAGAAAAAAGTGTAAGAGAGGCTGCCTGTTGCTGTTTGCTCACTGAAGTTATTTTATCTAGGCATTTCATACAGTGCTGACAACAGGGCATTGGATGAATAAAATTATGAACTTGTGGGAATATTTACAGTTCTGTTGCCAAACAGTGCTTCCTTTAGGACAGCACTGATGAGGACAGTGGGGAAGAATGACAGTTCCTGCAGGCATGATTCTATTGAAAAATCTCTATGCTTTCAGCTCTGCTGTGCCTTTGAAAAAGTGTGAATCATACTCATTTCAGTACAGATCTGGCTTTGAAGAGAGCTGCAGGACCACGCACCCCCAGCGTCTCCTTAAAGGCATCCATCTGTTAGCAGTGCTCTCAGCTCACCCCATGGTTTGCAATTACTTTAGCTTGTTTAGAGTTGCAGGTTATTTAGGTTAGCATAGTCCTGGGTGCAAAGGTACTCTGAATGCAAAACTTGGAAATCACATGATTTTTTAGTTTTCTCAGGTAAAGCATGGTATAGTTTACCTCTAGGATCAAAATCTACTGTGTGGTGACCTCTACTGATTTTTAGTTAGGAAAAGAGCACCTCTGTGTAAGGGCAGAATGATCTCATGGTGAAAGAGGGGATTGTGGTTCTAACTAAGGTATGATTATGAAGAAGAATAGAAAAATCTGTTCATCATCTGGCTCAACTCCTGTTTTAGTTTGCTGTGGAATCTCTTGGGATCCCACATCTTCAAGCTGTCCCAAGCCAAAGAAATCTATGCCCCTGCTTAAAAACAATCCCAAGCAGGTATCTGTATCACTGTATTGAAAAAAATCCCCACAAAAACAACTGACCAGAAAACCCCAGCACACCCCAGAATTTCCACAATAACAATCCCCAAACTTTTGAGCTTCTCCTTTCTCTTTAATGCACACAGGTCTTGGACAGTCAACATAGGCTGCAGCAGTTCTCTAACTCCATTGCTAGGTAAGCTCAGTGGTGATTCTTGGCTCCAACAGCTGGACACAGATTCTGTGTGAGGTTCAGTGCAACACGTGGCCATCTCTTGGGTACCAAATACCACTGCTAATGCTATTCTGTCTCTCCTGCTCTTTTGAATGCAGCTGCCCATAAAATAGCATTGATGATCTAATATGTTGTAGCTGGGCTAGACAGCAGAGCATTAATGAGATTCCACTTTTCTCCAGCAGCATTGATGAAGGTATGTGGTTAGACCCCCTTGCCTTTGCAAGTGCTAGCTAACCCAAGAGTGCATTCTTTGTTTTGTCAAGAAATGTGACTTTTTGGTTCACTCTATCTCCTGCATACCTAGTGAGCCTTCAAGCATACACAGCAGTCATAGAATCATACAATAATTCTTGTTCTAAGGGGCCATTAAGGATTGCTTAGCCCATCCAACCCTGGAATGAGCAGGTACAGCTTCAACTAGGTCAGGTTCCTCAGGGCCCTGTCCAACTTGGCCTCAAATATTTCCAGGCATGAAGCATCTACTGCCTCTCTGGGCAACTTGTTCCAGTGTTTCATCACCCTTGTTTGTAATAAAAAAATTTCTTGCTTCCGTCTGTTTGAATCTACCCTCTTTTAGCTTGAAGCCATTATGCCTTGTCCAATTGCAACAGGCACTATTTAACAATCTGTCCCCATCTTTCTTATAAGCCCTTTTTTCATCTTGAAGGTTGCAGTAAGATCTCTCTAGAGCCTCCACTAAGCTGAACAGTCCCAGCTCTCACAACAGTGTGTGTCCAAGCTGTCTTCTGAAGCAAACCACATGTCTGGGAAATGTGTTCCCAAGAACAAAATCTGTGTGTGGTTCTGTGGGTCCTTCACACCAATAGCTCATACCAAGGCCACTTGTTTCTGATAGGTGGTGTGGATACAAGTACACCATCTTTGTCTTCCTGTGCCCTGTGCAGTCACCTCGTAGTTCCTTAGTAGATTTTACCTTTGGGGTTTCTCTTTTCATGCTGTCATTTTAGTCAGTATGTAACCTCATTCCTTTTGCCATAAAATATGGCCACAGTGCTTCACTCACGATCCTTTAGACACCTTGAGGAAAATGTGGTGACCTAAAGAATAATTTCTGCATTGTGTTGATTTGGCTGGTCTATTCCAAATGAAGCTAATCCAAACCAGTATTGCCAAAACTTTGTACTGCTTTCCCTGAAAGTCCTGGTTGCAGCAGTATTTGACTTTTATGTGTACCTGTGTCAATGGGAGACTTACTAAATTAAAAATACTCTTTTTCTTTAGTATAACCTGTGGTATGTCTATGACAATTTTATATATCTATCTCATTTTTCTCACTTGGATTATTGCTTGCACAATAGTATTGAGTAAGCAGAAATGTGTCTGGATGAAGGAAAACCATTTATATCTATCTGTAATCATCAAAATAATGTAGACAGTAAAAACTGCTGATGATGCAAGTGATGCACTGCATCATTCCACTTCAATCTACTGATAGGCTTCCTGGGGAAGGATCCAGTGATGCTGGTAACTTGTTTGTCATGTGCAGTTAGGACCACTGGGTGTAGAATATGTGTAACTGCTGTACTTGAATTCTGTTTTGGGTCATTTCTGCCTCCGATCCCTAGCCTTTAAGCAAAGCAAGGAGACTTGAAGGGTGTGAGACTCCAGTAAGCACTGACCGGTCTTGAATTCCTGGGATCTTTGTACACCTCTGGAACAGTGCAGATAAAGCCAGGGGAGATAGCAGAAGCAGTATTTTCAGTCAGTGTCCAGCTGTGATACAAGGTTCTGGAGCAGACTAACAAAAAATGGGCTGTTTCCAGGTTGTGTTACAAAAACATCCTTTTAGAAAAGAAAGCCCACTGAAATATTGCCTCCTTAGCCAAGGAGCTAAGAGGAACAGAAGGTGATTCTTCTCATCTTTATGGATATTGTGGTGTGATGTGCTGGAGACAGCTTTTGTAAGGACTGTTATAATATATTAAACCTAAATATGTAGTCTTGTTGGTAATAAGCACAACTGTAATAATTAGTAGATGTGATTTAATTGGCTTTGTGTCTAATTTATATGTTATTTTAAAGTTAAAGCATTTATTTCATTGCTGTGAAGAGGTAGTGGTATTAGCTTAGAGAATTTTCTTCCTTTCAATATGGGGCCTTAGGGTTTCTGCAAAAATCATTTTAAAGTTTTAAAACAGAAGAGAGTAGCAGCTAATCCATCCATAGAGACCACTGCATGGAGAAGTTGAAAAATATAGCTGTTTTTATAAATTTCTGCAGTTACATCCAGTTGCATTGCAGACTCCTGTGAGCTCTGCTTTCAGATGCACTGGAAGTTTGCAATGTTTGCTATTGTTTGTAATTTTTGAATGGGTCAGCACTGGTCTAAACGTGTTCCTGTTGAAAGCAGTGATAAGAGTGAAGTGGTATTAATGAAAAGAAAACAAAAAACCTCAGTAAAAACCAACAAGTGCTTGGAATCTTCTAAAATGTTCCAGGTTTTAGACCAATATGACCGCTGCTAAAAGTCTATAATTAAACTCCTGTGGATTGCATTGGGAGGCTCTGTAACTGTTCTCCTATGTGTGTATTGAGCACAAGTTTGAACTGTACAAGTGACCATGATGTGTAAAATCAGTTGAGGTGTCTTAGAGTGGGACTGTGTCCAAAACACCTTGTTTGTTTTAAAACAAGCCAACCTTAAAAACTTGATGAAACAGTAATAAAGGCTGGGTGCTAAATTGCTTCAGAGGAATTGCAGTCTCTCAAACACCTTCTCAGAATGAAACCTTTTTTTTTTTTTTTTTTAAACAGCAAACAATCTGTTGTTATATAATGAATTAGCATCGAGTGTGTTGCAAAAATAAGGCTGGGGTTTGTATAAACAAAACTGAATCTTTATGTAAATGTTATGTAAATGTGACATTTAACTTAAACTGTTGGAGTGGGGAAGTTGGGATTAACAATGTACAGATCTCATCATGTTTATGTGTTGCAACTTTGAATTAAAACAGTTTGTTATTTTTGTTGCAGGGTGTTTGAGTTACTATCTATGAGTAAGAAATACACTGTGAAACATGAAATATTTAAAGATATTCAGTTCATGCTACTTTTAAATAATAATACTGAGTATTTTAACAGAGCTGCATTAAAGCTTGCATTTTAGTGTGTTGGAAGCAAGTGTGTGCCCAGCAGCCTTGAACCACCTGTGATTTTAAGGATTCTGAGTTTATTCTTTGTGTAGTCCAGGAAGGTATGTCACAGGATCCTTTTGTCCCTCAGTGCTAGTATTTGGCTGGAGTTTACATGTGATTTCAGTCTGAAGGGCTTTGCATCTTTCATGGGTGAAGCAATCAGTATTTCAGAGTCACAAAAGTAATACATTTAAAATATTAATTACATAAGCAATATTTTTTTGTATTGCATCAACTTCCACCAAGCACTTCTAGTTAAAGCTAAGCATGTATAACTTTTGATATGACCTAGAGTATAAGTTTACAGAAATTGGCTTGATCTGTTTGCTTTTTGGTTAATTCTTTTGTCTTTTACCCTTTTAACGTTGCTTTTTTTACTTCTCCTTGTGGTCCATATTTGTACTTCAGCATGCTAAGAGACATAATTACAGCTTCTGCATAGGAGGATAGGGCTGGTATAAACTTCAGTCTCAAAGTTGTTCTATGTTTTAGATGCGTTGCAGAAACTCTCATGCTCTTCAAAGTGAAATTGTTAAGATGTAGACCAGAGCCAGAAATAAAAAATAGGATGAAAGGAGTACTCCTTTCTACCTCTGGTAAATTAGTTGTATGCAGCTCAGTAAATGACATCGCAGCCAGCACATTGGACTGAATCTTTGCGGCCAGCCCTGCTGCTGCTCTGAGCTTGCTGTCCATCCCCCCCCCGCCGAGAAAGGACCTTGTGACGAACCTCCCGCCCTGCGTTCCCTGCCGTGTGCGGGAGAAAATAAATCCCTCAGCGCCGACGGCTTTCTCCTTTCTGCCTGGCGGCCGATCCGGCCCGGGGGCAGCTCGGAAGCCGCGGTCCCGGCAGGAGCGGCAGGAGCGGGGCGCTGGCTGCGCTGTGCCGCCGCCGCCGGGGGGCGCTGCTGGCCCGGCCCTGGCCCGAGCGGCGGCACCGGGAGCTGCTGCTGGCAGCACCCCCGGGCTGCGCTCCTTGTCCTGCTGCGCTCGCCCCGCTGCTGCCCGGCTACTCCTGGGAGCGGGTCGGTCTTCGCCTTCTCTAGAACATCCTGGGGAGTGACACGAGAGTCCATCAGGCTGCCTGACTGTTTTTTTGGAAGATGGTCCCGCTTTAGGAAGTGTGGATTCCAGAAGATGCAGTCTGTTATACAGTCTCCTCTACTTTTGTGCCTTTTCTTCCTGAAAGCACCAGATCAGACAGGAGATAGTTCATATAACATACAAGACTTTAGGAAGAGCTGCCCAAATGACCTATTTGGCTTAGCACCAGAGAATACAGAATGATTCCCTTTATCCCACTTTATGCCTGGGCAGAGAAGCTTGCATGCCATTCTCTTCCTTGGCTACTTTATTGTGTGGAGTGTTATGGAGACAGAAGCGTTCTTTTTATTAATGAATCCTTTCATTAAGATCATGGTTCTTTGGCTCATCTTTGTGCACAGGGTCAGCTTGCTTCACCTTGCCTGGGTCTAGAAGTAGATTTGAGGTGGTTGTGATACAGCATGTCAAAGCAGCAACCCCTTACATTTAATCCGAAGTTGTAAACTACAAAGGTTTCTCACATATGCTATCTGGATAGAACATCATCAGGTGTGTCATTGAAGTAGAGAGAGACCATCCTACTTCTATGGCCATGCAGCAGAGTCTGGCAGTTTCAGTCAGATTGATACCCTGGTAAACTGTGTGGTTGTTAGTACATAGTCTGCTTTCAGTCCTTATCTCCAGTACTCGGTTCTAGGTTCTCTGAATAGTACAGGAGAGTTTATAGAGTTAAGGCAGTCTAACAGTTTAAACATTTAACTTAGAGCAAGGTGCAAAGAGAGAGCATGGGAAACAAAAAGGAGGAGAGAAAAGGGATGAAGCAGGAGGTTTAATAACTCATACCTAATTACCCCTAGATCAGGTAGTTTCTGTGGAGGTGAAAATACTTTGAGACACTGAGTGAAAGCATCAGACCTTGGTACCAATGTATCTGTCTGAAGTAGTATTGATTTCAGTAGTGAAGCCCAAGCACAGCACTTGACTCAGTTATTTCCACCACGGGTGGTAAAGTTGGTGTGTTTAGAGCTGCAAGCAGGAGAAGGGTAAATGACACTTTTAAAGTGCTGCCTGTGTGGGATAAGAGACGTTTTAGTGATTGTCAAGCTGAATAAGATACTATATTGAAAGCCATATTCTCTCTGGATTGATGCCTAAGTGGTGTATGGAATTGCTGAGTGCAACTTAGAGGCCACCAGTGTTATGGAAGGCTCTAGAATCCATCTGCAGAGATGAACGCTGTTCTGGCTGACCAGTGATGGGAGGTGCAATTCCAGCTTCACTGTGGACTGTGGGAATTCAGTGAGATCCAAATTTCACCCTGAAGATGTCCATGTTTTTTTCTTTTCGTAGATGAAGCAGGATAATGGTCATCCTTTATAAAGTACTTTGAGATCTATGGATTAAGAATGCTATATAAGAGCTCAGTGATGTTTAGTATAAGCACTTTATGTAACATCAAGAACAGATGATAAAACAGGACAGGAAGTAACTATTGGATTTAGACTTGTCCTGTCGCAGATATGAATTTAGAGCTAAAAAAAGGAAACAAAGTGATTTCAGTCTGGGTGCTCTTAATTGCATATATTTAGATGGGTTATATTTATAGATAGGAGACTAGTAAAAAGGTGATCTTTTAAGCAGCTCAGGTAAAATCAAGAAAGCATATATAAAATACACAAGTTAACATCTTTGCAAATATGTGCTGTTTATGGTGTGCTGTTTAAGGGGAAACACTCCTTTCCTAGCTCCTAAAGAAATTAGGCTGTGAATCAAAATTTCATGCAGGCTTCCATCTTAGAGGTGACAAATAAATAATTGCGTAGATTTCATGCTTTTGAAGGAAGGAAGGGTCAAAAGCTTCAGGCTTCTATTTATCTTACTGTCTGAAATAAGTGAGTACAATAACATGCTGTAGGCTTCCTATTCTATCCCCAAAATGTAATTGCAGTACTTCTATGCAGTGCTGAAAAATGAGCTAAGGTCATGGCAACCAAAGGATAATTCTTACTGTCAGCTGTCATACAGTTCTTGCTTCTTTTGTTCTGGAGAAGATTTATAATTTTCTTGCAAGCAACTTGATAGCTGGATACTTGAAAAGTTGACTCCACTTTCTAACCAGCCTCTGCTGCTCTGTTCTATTTGAACAGCAAAATTCCATTTGCTCACCTGAGTTTTGTGATGTAACCCCAAACTTGAAAAAAACCATTAAATAAAAAAGAATTGTGCCTTGACTGATGTAAAGGGAATGAGGATGTATAAGTAATAACTATTGCTCTACAATTTTTTCTGAATACTAATGCTATGTAATGAACATTATCTCCTGTAGCTATAGGGATAACAGTATTCTATGTGCTAACGCTTTCAGAGACAGATGTGGTAGATTTACAGATTATTTAAAATGTATCTAGCATTTTGGTACAATGAATTGCTTTGCAAATCTGGATTAGACCATTGCTCTGAAAATATTAAATATTGGACATTAACTTGTAAAGCTTCACAGTATTTTTAAATATTGTCTTCAATTTTTTGACCAGTGATAAGGAACTGACATTAGAATGTAAAGAACAGTAATGTTTTTCTTTGAGTTACTCGTATATATGTATGTGTGTGTGTGTGTATATTTGTGCGCATATATATATGTATTAGAAATATATGTGTATATGTAAAATATATTCCCTAAGTGGATGGAATTGGAGATTCAAAACAGGCCATGTCTTGCTCAGGTAAATGGTCTCACTTGAATGACCTCAGAGTGTAGGAATAACTCAGAGGCAAATATTGTTCAAGAGTAACCTAAATAAAGTTGATCCTGCCATGTAGATTAGCTGATATCTGCAAAATTCACAGATTGTCTAACAGAAGAAATGTGTTCATGGGCAGAAATTTTTGCAAACACAAAGTAACAGTGAAATATAGAAGTTTGCCTGTAGGATGGTAGACAGGCTGACAGTGTTTAAGCTACACAAGCTTCCAGGACACTCTTTGGCTACAACACAGCAGGAAAAATGTTATTTCTTCGAAAAAAATGTTTGTCTCTGAATGTTAGGTAAGTAGACTGTACTGTATTGCTTGAGTTACCATCTCTGGAGGTATTTAAAAGACATGTAGTCATGATTCTTGGGGACAAGGTTTGATAGTGGACTCAGCAGTGTTGGGTCAGTGGTTGGACTTGATTATCCTAAGAGTCTTTTACAAACTAAATTCATGATTCTAATCAGCACCTTTTGTTGAGGTCAGTACTGCAAGACTGCTGTTACCTGTTGCTCTTGAAGTGTGCTGTGCTACTGTGTGATGGCTGTGCATACAGAGCCTAAGGCTAAGTACTGCCTCTTGACTAGATGAGATTGGTGTCCAAGTACCAAGAACTCCAAAATACCTTCAGAATTTTCCACTCTGGGTTCTCCATATAGAATTTCTGAGCTTTTGATGGCACGTCTGGAATATTCCCAGTACTAGTAGTACCACAAAGTCACTTGTCATTCCTCCCACAGGCAATAAGAAGCCTAGTTAAAATAAAAGTGACCTGATTTAGGTGACATTTTTGTTTCAAAGTGCTGTTGCACAGAATTAACCTTTCATTTACAGTGATGAATCAAGATAAAAAGATCTTCTTTTGCATTAGAAGTAAATGATTAAAACTGCAACTGTTGACATGGATATAGAGGTGGAAAGCAGCCTTTGATGATCAATAAGTTTTAGCTGATAGCCAAACAAGAGCTTTTACTTACATGTGAGAAACCTGCAGTTTTATCATTGTTTTCAAGGCAAGGCATAATCTTTTACTGAAAATAAGTTACTGATGTAATGTTAGTAAAGGAACTTGGGTCAAGGGCTTCCTCTGTGCACATTCAGTAGGTTTGTCCTATATCATGTACCCAGTAGCACCAGCAGTGGGTAGATGTCAGTGTGTCTTAAGGTGCCACTGGACAGTCAGCTGTTGAAACAGACATGACATATGGTGGGAGCTTTCTGTAATGTAGATCTTAATAAATACTTCATTTATTCTTGTTTATAGTGCCTAGTTTATAAACTATGTAAACAGCAAAATGGGGATGGTTAACAAAGTAACCATGGAAACCTCTCTTATCCTCTTTCTCTTCCCCTCTCTGTGAAAGATGTTTTGATGATAGTTATGATTTCTCTCCTCACTGTGATTTAAACTAACAAAACTAACACTGTGATTTGGACTAAAAAAAAAACCAAAACCTTATAAAAATTGTATTTTAAGTTATTGCTTATCTAGTGACAACCAATAGGCCAATATTTGAATGATCAGCATAAAGAGGGATTTTACATTCATTCTTACTGCAAGGACGAAGTATGTGCCCTCAAATAACTGTCTGTAACACTAGCAGCAAGCTATGGCTCCTGCATTTCTGAAAAATACAACTTTTGGTTTAAACACTTAGTGGTGCTTAAATTGGGAATGAAGTGTTTCATACTTTTTTGGATGATACAGCCTTTTGTCAAAATACAGGCGGCCTTTGCAGAACAACTATCTCTGAATCTACAGAACTGACAAAAAGAAATGTGAAAGGAAATAGTGTCTTATATTTAGAAACCACTACACTTCAACATTAGAAGTACTGGAAAAAAGAAGACCGGTGTAAGGGTTAACTTACGTTTCTAATTAATTCTTCACAAAATAACAATTGCAAATAGAAAATACATATTTTATATAATCTGAGACAATTTTAAGGAATGTGTAGGTATGATAAAATTTGGCAATAATGTTTCACATTCATATTTTAATTCTGGATTGTTATTTCAAGATGATTCTCTGTATGTTACCATAACAGTAATTAAACTCAGCAGGAAGGGTTAGTGCTCTTTAGTTTTTATTAAATGAACAAACTGTTTCAGTAATTTAAAAACTAATTACTTTCTTGGATTAACTTTGTTTCGATGATTAGATACCACACAACATCTATTATCTGAATGCTTTTATTGTCACTTGACTTGGAGTTGGAGAATGACTTCTGTTAGTCCTCCAGTGGTCTATTGTTTATTACAGTACTGCTTGTCCTGGATTCAGTCTGGTTTTAAGAATAGCTATTGCCAGGCTTTCCATCACTTTATGTCTCTGCCTTTATGGGCAACAATCCTGGTTCATCAGAGGTGGATACCCACCTCTGGAAGATTTTCCTTGCTTTCACTTGTTCCAGATTCCAGAACTGAAGGCTTGTTGATGTTTTGAACTGTCTGATCAGAGCTTTGCATGACTCAAGAGCAATTGTTATAATGAATAATTTTGCAATTTCTTATTAATATTTTTGTCTTTTTATTTTGTGGTAGTACAGGGCATTGTCTTATGCAGGTTTTCTACTGCCTACAGGACTTGTTTTAACAGGTAGTATTTAAGCCCTGACTTCAAGTCAAGAAATTTTCTAGAGACTATCAGTATTTTACTTCTGTATGAAAGATCAAACTTGATAGGGATGAAATGTTTTGTACAGCAGGCAGAAATTGCTCCTGCAGACCAATCTTCTGTTATTTGTACTTTCCTGTAGATGTGATATGCAAGCTCTTTCTTTTGCTTTTTGATTGTCAGAAATTAATAGTGACAAGTTAGCACAGCTATAACTAAGTGAAAAGTTGTGGTTGAATTGTCTCTGATTGAAGGGTCTGAAACATAAGTTCTCTGAGGAGCAGTTGAGAGCACAGGGGTTGTTCAGTCTGGAGAAAAAAAGACTCAGGAGAGAATTTTTTATTGCCTTCCACAGCTATCTGAAAGGAAGTTATGGCAAAGTGAGGGTTGGTCTCTTCCAGGTGACAAGCGACAAGAGAAGGGACAATGGCCTCAGCTTGTCCTGGGGAGGCTCAAGTTGGATATTAGGAAGAATGTTCTTCACTGGAAGCGTGGTTAAGCTTTGGAACAGGCTCCCCAAGGAAGTGCTTGATTAAGCATTCCTGAAAGTGTTTGTAAAACAAGTGGACATGGCACTTCACCATGTGGTTTAGTTGACAAGGTGGTGTTTAGCCAAAAGTTGGACTTGATCTTGCCAATCTTTTCCAACCTAATGATTCTATGATTCTTTGAATTTCTGATTGCAGTCTGTGTACAAGATTAATGGTGTATGCCAACAAACAAAGTTATACAGCAATTGCTCAAAGAATATGTGATCTTATTGATTATATGTCTTATTTATGTCAAGTTAAAAGATATTTTGGTGCTAGGAGGGAAGTTATCTGTATTACAGAATATTAACCCTTGTTGCTTTTTGGACAGTGCTTAGAGGAGGGTGTGAAGGTCAGAGGCATAGACCTCAAAAGGGAATGTCAGAAAGTGAGTATCTAATACTTTGCATACCTTTTGTCCCACTCAAAATTATTTTTATGCCTAACATTGCTGTTCTCAGTCTGGTTTTTTTCCTCCCCTTGTATTGAAGTGGGGAAAGACAAAAACTTGGTCCACCTCAATACAGGAGCAGTGACACAAGGTTTTATTAAGTGCTGTCATGTGCATGGAACAAATCAATGGGGAAGGCCTGAAATTGTTCTCAGGTTTCTTCCACCTTAACAAAAGGCTCAAAAAGCAATATTCAGGCAGAAGTGTCTCACTTCAGCTGATGGTGTCTCTGAAGAGTTCAGAAGTAAATTACAAAAATAATGACAGCTTTCATTAAGATGTTTCAGCTGTGAAACCGAATGTGTAGGAGTTGCAGGTTTTTGCTAAAGCTGTAGGAGCACAGATCATTCTGGGGATCAAACTAACAAATTATTTAATCACAGAAAGCTGACATATCTTTGTGCTGGTTATGCTCAGTGTTCTGGATGCAGCTCCATCCTGATGGGGTCATTATAATTTCACTGAAGTAGTACAGACCTTCCAGAACCTGCTCAGAGTGGTCATAGTATCCTGACTCCTCTCAGGTGTCCTATGGGGACACTTGAGGGCAGAGGAGGAAATGCTGCTATGACTTACTTTGTAGTTATTAAATATTTAATCATCAGTTCACAGAGTTGATCACTTGACATTTTGAATCCAGTTAATAGAGATAAAATAACGTTTTTTAAAGCATAGTAACACAAATAATTGTGCATATATATGAGTAAGTTTTAGTTCACTTTCTTATGAATCAGAGAATCATTTAGGCAAAGACTAACCCCCCAGATCATTTGAGTCTGAGCCTTGATCACTCACCACGTGGTCAATTAGACCACAGCACTAAGTGCCATGTCCAGCCATTTCTTAAAGACTTCTATGGTGACACGGTGACTTCACCACTGCCTTGGGCAGCCCCTTCCAATGCTCCCAGCCCCTTCTGTGAAGAAATTCTTCATGATTCCCATCTGAACATCTCCTGAAATCACTTTATTGGAGTAAAGTGATTTTTTTCTCCTCATAACAAAGTTATTTTCTCCTAATAACAAAGTTATTAATGCCATTATGTTAGGTCAGAATTTTGTGCTTTGGTTTTTTTTGTCCTCGTCATAACATATAGCTTCAGACCCTGAAATTGAATCTCTTCCAAGATCATGTTTGTTTTGAGATCAACAGACTTTGTTGTTTCTGTATCTTTTATAGAAATAAAAGTTTTGCTCCTCTATGAAAAACTATGTGATTTTAGCTCCTAATGCTGCTGCCAAGAACTGCTGATGCAAAAGTAGGCAGTAGGCCTATTTTTTGTTAGAATGATTATTTAAAAATAAACCAGTAATCAAAAAATACCATTGTTCAGGCTTATAAGTCCTCTGAAAGGTAACAATGAAATTAGTACTTGCACCTCTTTTAAGCCTCCTTTTGATGGCTGAATTCAGTAAGGAGCTCCTTGCTCTCACATGCTGCTTTTGCTTAATTTCTTATTTGTCAGGATGGACCTTTCCTGAGCTTGGAAGGTGATCCTTGAATATTAACTAGCTTTCCTGGACCCCTCTTCTCTCCAGGGCTATATCCCATGAGGTTCTTATAAACATCCTTCTCTGAAAAGGATGGTGTCTGCTCTTCTGAAATCCAAGGCTGTGGTTCTGCTTACTGCCTTGGTCCCTCCTCTTGAGATCCTGAAGATCATCATCACATGGCTACTGCAGCCCAGGCTGCCTCTGACTCCTCCATTTCTGACCAGTTCTTTGTTGTTTGTAAGTACAAGGTCCAGCAGAATATCTTTCCTTATTGGTTCCCTGTGATGGGAAGTTGCCATAAATGCACTCCAATGCTGCATTGCCCGAGTGCTGCTGTGGGGTTGGGAGGTCTGTAACAGGAACACCCATCCCTAGGCACATCTCCATGAACTCCAGCTGCTCTTTCACAGGGAACAAGTCCCTGTCCAGGCCTTCCCATGCTGTCCTTCCTGAAGAGCCTGGATCCATCCCTGACAGCACTCCAGTCATGCAACTGCGCAGAGTCTTCTGCCTTCTCCTGTTTGTTTCCTGCCTGCATCAGAGCAGAAGTGTTTCAGAGAGCCACCCAAGCATGCTGAGTCCCCAGAGCAGGCCTGAGAGCTTTCACCAAAAGACCATTCCCCATTTATTGCTGTCTTTGGAACAAAATATACTGTAAATTATACAGAAATGTATGGTAGTAGTCCTGGTATTCTTTGTTGATCGCATCTCTTTCTTTTTCCTACATTTTAATTTATGATCAACATTAGGAGGTATGGGGTTCTCTTTCTGTGCAATCAATTTAGTACTAACCCTTACAAAATTATGTTCGTGATGAGAGCTCCCAAATCACTGTGTTTAGAGCACTCATTGGGTGCTAAACATGGCCTCCTTTTTTTGTTGATTTAGCTTGGTTGGGATTTTTGGAAATCAGTGTGATGTTTGTGGAAAGATGCTTAATCAATTTTTTTTTAATGCAAAGAAATGAAAGTGATCTCTAAAGAGATGATTTATTCTTTTATAAGCAATAAACTAGTCATTATCTGTCTTATTAATTTATTCTGGGTTTGATATCATTCCATCTGTGCTTTTTTGAGTTGTTGCTACTAAACCAAAAAGTATCAATTAAATATTTATCTATGAGCACCTGGCAACCAATCGTGCAGTGTGCTGTTCTGCTGACTTTGTGAGAAATGTCAGCTCACAAAAGTTGTTAGTGACAGCCTGCAGGAAGGGAGACACTGACGCAGCAGTGATCTTGCAGACCTGATAGAAATGGACAGTACATGTTGTCAATCACTAGGCCTGGGAAAGGAATCAGGGAATACAAAATGGGGGAACAATAAGGCAAGAACAAACAGAGGGCAGGAGGGAAATAAAATCTGTTCCTACTATACAAGTTGTCTGAGACAGTTCTTTGTCTCTCTGGTGTATGTGCTTCTTCCTCTTCGCTGTCTGTAGGCAAGATATTGGAAAGGGGAGCTAAGAGCATCAACCAGTCCTGTCTGACTGAAGGCACTTTATTATTTTGTCATGCCTGTCCCTTTGCTGATTGGAGGTAAATGAGACTAGAGGAGATTTTCTTCCTCCAATGCCATGGGGTTAGGAGGAGGAGGAAAAAACAGGATTGTGCATTATTTCTGTTGCATATACAAATGACTCAGAAAAATGATCTAAAGGGATTTGGTACTTCCAAGAGCAATGGGCTTTGATTCCTCTTTGCTTTACAGAAGCCATAGTCACAACATGTACAAATAGGCTGAGAATTGCTGTCATTTGCTTATAGAAGCACCTCCTAACTCATGCTACCAAATGGTAAATCATAACACTGGGCATTGGAGAAGCAATTCCACTGTATTCAGGGTAAGAGTGAAATGATGGGGAGTAGGAAGATGGTGCGTGGATTGAGTTCTGACAGTGTGTCAGGCTGGGCTTCTTGGAGGCAGATGGCATTAAAATGTCAGAGCATTAAAATAAGCATGTCAGGAATAGGATTGGGCATGTAAGAGGTAATTATTCCACAGAAAAGTGATATTTCTATGAAACAGATTCTGAGAGGATTTAGGATGGTTTCTGCTGTAATTAGCTGTGTGAAGCTTATCACCCTGTCTTTCAGCCCTGGCAGGAGACTGCCACAACCACTTTAGTTGACAGACTGAATTATTTAAATAAAGGCAAAAATGAATGGATCTTCCAATCCTGCTTTTATGATCTGGGAAAGGAAAACCTTTGCTTGGAAAAGGTCTTCAGAAAGTCTCTTTTGAAGTTATTCAAGACTTGCTCTGAAATAGGTTCCTATTGATGATTTAGGAAAGAGTATTGTTCCTTAGCTGATGTTCAGCATTTTTGCACCATTTGCTGTTGTAGCAGGACCATCTATTATTTTACATCTTACCTAAACTGAGGGTCCTACTCAACATTGCAGTAACAGGTATCTGTTTGTGAAGGTAAAAGTACTGTTTTGAATAGATGTTCCTTTTTTTTTTTTCCTAACACAACACATTGAAGGGTATGACTTTGCATCTGAACTTGAACTGAATTTTTGGTATAAGCTGTCCTCTCAAATAGGTGCAATGGGATAGTTTTGTGTCAGGAGCACTTAACTCTGAGGACTACTTTACAGTAGTCTGGCATTTAAAAAAAAAAGAATCTAAACTGCTGGGGCTCAATTCATCCTACATATTAGGATGGCTCTTTAGGCCATCTTGTGTGTCTGCTCACTAAATCCTTGTTTTGAGACAGAATTCCAGTATGGTGAGGCCAGTGCAGTGGTCTGTGTGACTATCTTCTGTTCAAAGAAAGAGGAATCTCCCTGTCCCTGCATCCCCAGCTACTGTGGATGCTTCAAAACTGTTGTATAAGACTCATAAGTTGATTTTGGATTTTTTCTGTTACTTCATTATTTTTAGTTTGAGGATCTCAATCCATTACTGTAACATTTGTCATTTGAAACCTCCCAATGTATCCTAAAGAAGGGAGCTTTTAAGCAATTACTGCCTTAGCCTGAGTTGGTTTAACTCAATGTTCATACCTGTTGCTTTTACTATGGACTCTATACATAATTGAGGTTGAAACTTGCATAGTCTTTCAGTTCCTTTACAGCTCTTTGCATTAAACTGTCTGGGAAGTCCTCCAGTAATCCTTGGGTACCTTTTGTGGTATGATACCAAACTTTCCTAATGTGATTTGCAGTGTACGTCTAATGAATAGAGTTGTAAAAAATTTAATGTAGTAAGTTTTGATTGTGGGGAAAAAAATACATTGCACCATGTTTCTCTAATATGTGATGGACAATTTCAGGCAGCCAACATTATCATCTTATGCCTCTTTGCTGTCAATATCAAATTTTGCCTTAGATTCTCGCAGGTTTTGAGGTTCTTTGTCTAAAGAATGAAAACTTCCCAGGAAAATTACTGAAAGTTCCTGGTAACCAATTAGTTAGATCTACCTTTCTCTTATTCTAAATCAGATAGGTATTTTCCTAAGTTTTATAATTCTTGCCACTCCTGTCATTTGGGTTTGCCCATTCAGCTCACCTGCTTAGTGCTGTGGGTGTCCTTCTCTAGCCACAGTCTTGAACTGGTGATGATAAAATACAGCAGTAGCAAGGATAACCATTAATTCCAACTGATTATATACAGTATCTGCTCCATGTCAATCAGCCCTACCTGGCATTTTCCCCAGTCTGCTTTCTCACATCCCAAAAGTCCATCTTGTTAGCTTCTGTGTAGGTGACTGGAAGAGACATGGCACTGATGGACACACATGGCATTGTGGTTGACCTGAAAACACTTGTTACATCCCTGTGTTTCCATGACATCCTGTGGGATGTGTTCCTATCCTCTGATGAGCAGTTCAAGGTTTCTCTAAAAATATCTGTGTTGAACTATGAGTACACATTAAGCACACATGGGAATTCTGAAAATGTAAACTCCTATGGTTCATGCAGGTTGTCCACTGTTACTCAGTGCTGTGATTTGTTTGGGTGGGATAACGGGGGCAAGCTCTGCTCATTTTGGCAGCAGCAGGTGATGCACGTTTCCCTGCCTCCCAGAGTAAGTGTTTAGATGCAGTTACAAGATATGAACAATTGGCTTTACCTCTGGAAGGGTGACTTTGAGGATCGTTCTTATTATCCTTGCAATGGATTGATTTAGGTTGTTTACAACCTCCTTGTCATCTTTGTTTTCTCCTCTGGTGACATATTATGTTTGTAGGCTGTCATTATGCAATGTTTCATATCTATAGATGGCATCCCTATTTTCATACATAGTTATAAAAGTATAATGGGAAATATAATAAGCAATTTCCTCCTGTCGTGCAGTCAAGTACTAGTATATATGACTCAAGTGTCAGGGGAGGACAGGACAGGATTTGGAACTAGATTCTAGGGCAGCACTGCTTGATTTTGTTTAGAGTTTTGTCTTTTTTCCCTGATTGCTTTTTATACCATGCAGACAGTCTTGATAGTCTCTAGCTTAGCTATCTTCAGCAGCACAATATAGTGTGTTCTTGAAACCTTATTGTTACACTCACAGAATGCTCTGTTCTTTTTTAGCTTTTGTTGCTGAGAACCTTTGTTCCTGGATAGAGCACCACAGTGTGATGATGTACATGGAATGGTCCAGTTGATATTGAGTACTGAATTATTATCCATGGGCCGGCCACTAACATTCTGTATACTTCTATCCTACTCAGTACTAATCAAGTTCAAATTTTGGGCCCCGTGGGGCTGAGAGACCCAAAAGATTTCACTGTGAAGATGTGGGAGGCCAACCAGGGTCAGCAACCCTAACCCTTAAAGATAATGAATCTTTCTACATGCAGATTGAAGATTGATCTTTCCAGGAGTTTAATTCATTTGGTAATAAAGACACACCTTGGTAGTGAGCACCTACCCAAACTAAGGGCCATGGTATCACCGTTTTGTCCATGTATTTTGGAAAATGTATGCAGTCTCCCTTTGTGCCATAGTGCTGTGCTGTGTTGCACACACATTTTTCCTTCTCTGATGAGTAAGCTACAGAGTATGGCAGGTTCAGTTTTTGCTTTTTTGTGAGTTTGTTTGTTCATAGATACTTGTTTTTTAAAGACACAACCAGAGTGCATTCAGATATGTAGCAATGGGTCTAGGATAAGAGGTTTTGTAGAAGAAGCAACAATGTTTGAACAAGCACAGACTGTTTCAAATAAAATACAGAACACTTACCAATGCCTGAAATTGACTTTGGAACAAACAGAGGTCTTTTCCGTATTGTGTTGAATAGATACAGTATCTTGAATCACACATGACTTGCAGAGAAGAAACTACGTTAAGATGACATTCAGAGTAACTTGTGTGACAGAACAGAATCTGCATTTTAACCATGACAGTTATGACAAATCTTGTTTAATTTGGTGTCTTACATAATATGGCTTTCAACATGTATCTATTTCATGCATCAGTGTATGTGAAGCTTTACTGAACCATACATTTGAATGGTATTTTCCTGTGCATTTTAAGACTGATTGCAACATGGTCATTTATCTGTCTTGAAAGTAAATTTCCCAAACACGCAGAAGAAAATAATGTATCTTTAGAAAAATCTAGAAATTTGTTAGAAAAAGTCTTTAGCATGAGACACATCAGTGGAAAATTCATAGATAAACTGGAGAGTCTAGAGAAGAAAGAACTACTGGCTGTGTTCTTCCTATATGTTCTTTCACCCCCAGAGAGATATGTGTTCATACATTGATAATAGTGACACTTTTGACTTAAATCACTTTCTAATTTCCAGGTGCTGCACCAATTTTAATTAGTGTCTCACCTTGTTTCCAGTCAGCTCATTCTCACTGAGTCAGAACACATTATTCCTCAGTGTGCAATGTTTCAGCATAATCAACTTTCAGGTTGCGGTCTAAAATCTGTTCTTTCTACTGTACAAGCAGTTCTTAAGAGTTATACATGGCAAGGTCAGTTGCATTTGAATAATTATGGTATAATTTGAAAACATAATTACCATATGGGTAGTAAATCCATTTCCATCATTATTGGTCAAATGTCAAATTTCTAGGATACACTCAATTTCTCTCTCATTGTTTCTTCACTCTGCTTTGATTTTCATAAATTGAGTCTTGTTTTTTAGTTGTATAGGAAGAAAATAACGCTGAAAAGAAGCAAGTATGCTGGGTTTTTGTCCTTCTGTAGTTCATCTCCACATTGAATTCTTTTCACAATCTTTTCTCCAATTCTGCAAACCTGCTGATGAGCAGAGGTAGGTTGCTTGCAAATGGTGCCAGTGCAGTTAGATTCTTATCTGTGTTTGCTTTAAGTGTGAGTTCAATCACTTAGCTATTAGATGAAGCTGATGTTAAAATTTTGGGTCTATATGAAATGGTTTGGGGAGTGTGCTAGTTTGACAGACTCAGAGGTTTTTCTCTATGAGAAAAGTTCCTCTGTTGAGTTGATAGGACCAATTGGAGGCTAGTTTGGTTATTGACAACCTGAACAACCAATTGGAAAAAGTTAGTTTGCTCCGTGAACACTCATTTTGAAGGAGGTAACCCAGAGCTGAGCTCTCTTTCTTTTCTGGTGGCAGTCCAGGTAACTGGGCCCGGGCCTGGCAGGGGGCACGGCGGGGCCCCTGTCTGGGGAGCTGGCATGGCCCAACAGAGAGGAAGGGTGGCCATGGACCAGGCTGGGCCCCTGTCTTGGGAGCTGTCATGGCCCGGCAGGGACAAGGGTTGGCCGTCCACAATGGCCAGGGAGACCCAGAGTGGCTGAATGATATCCCGGCTACCCCCTGCTTCTCCTTTTCCAGCACCGTGGAGTTTTTAAGATCTTAGCACAGTGCCAGCATTGCTTTCCCTATGTGAAATCTTAACTTTTTCAATGTTCAGATAAGTCTTGCAGACTTTTCAATCCTCCCCGGAGTGAGAAGGGAAAATTAAAGAGCTGAGTTTCTTTAGATGGAAGGAGAATGAGGAGATACTGTGCAGATGGCTGAAAAATCCTTTTTTAAGATTGTAGGGATGAACTGATATCGCACTGAAATTTCCTATAAACCATGGAGAAAAAGACATGAGGGGGTTGAAGTGTTCCATTTGATAGATCATTTGACCAAAAGTACTTATGTTGAGAATCTTTGCCCCGAGGAAAGAAGGGGATCTGGGTTTTCTGATGATGAAGCATGAACAGAGAGAAAAGAGATGAAGAGAACTTTTGCTTTGGAACAGTTCAGTCTTAAAAGTAATACCCCATGAGTTTAACATGGCCCGTAATCACAGCTTTGGGAAAGCTGTGAGGATGGGAGGAACTTCACGACTTTGCAAGTATTTTCCTGGGTGGGTGCAAATGTGAAAGTGAAGCCACGAGAGGACTTGTTCCCCCCACCTTGTGGAGAAGTCCCTATGGTCTGACAAGAGGAATCGTCTCTCTCCGAAGTGAAGTGAAAAAGAACTGTTTAAGTTGGGAACTGACTGAAGTATTTTTTTCTATGTTTGTCCTGTTATGAAGGTTAGGAGAGGGGAGGAAAGAGTGGTCTGAAGATCTTGTTCTGAATTGGTTTTTTTCTTTCTCTTTCTTTGTGTAGTTAATAAAGTGTCTTTTATACCCTTTTAAGTTTTAGGCCTGCCTTGCTCTTTTGCTCCTGGTTCTGTCTCATAACAGAAAATGAGTATATTTAAATTGGCAAATCAAAACTATGACATTATTTGGTGCATTGGCCAGGAAATTCAAATTAAACCAAAACATTTTGGGGGGAAATTAAATTAAACTGAGACAGGGAGTTTGTTTAGTCATGTTATTTCTGTTGTTAATGTCAGGCTCATGATAACTTCAGAAAGCCTAGGATTTGAAGGTGGACATGTCAAGCAATTATTTTCGTATTATAATAGAGGTCAATAGAGAGTATTTGACAAATTGAATTTTTTGCATATTTGATCAACCCTTGCCAGCAGCAAATGCAAATGAGAGAATGCAAATGAGAGGCAGTGCTTCATGCCTACCTCTGAACTAGTCAAATGCTATCGGTAGAACATTCTCTTATGTTCTGGTTTGGGACAAATTTGGAAGGGAACTTCCCAAAGGGATGTTTCCCTAAAGGGCAGAATTCAGCAGCCTGTCCCCCAACTGGTTCAGGAGATAATCTCCTTAGAGAAAAGTGGAAAAAACTGTTTATTTAGCAAGCATGAAAAAGAGAATAATATTAAACACTGCAACCTCTTGTTGTTCTCAAGAGATGGTAAATTGAGAAAGTCCTTCTGTGTTTCAGAGAAAGTGAGTCCTTTTGTGGAGTGTAGTTTGGCTCACTCCATGTCTTTCAGTCCCTTTGGGGCTCGGACCCAGCGTCCAGCTGCTTTAGGTGGGGCAGGGGGGCCCAGGCCACTGTCCTGGTGTTCTGGACCAGAGAGAAGCCAAACAGTTCCAGAAAGAAAACAGCCCTGGAAAAACCTTTCTTGATGTAGCTAACGGGGAAAACCAGCAAAAAACTGAGAAAAACTCTCTCTCTGTGATGGAGAACTCAGAGATCACTGCCTCGAGCTCAGAGAAAGCTGAACTCTTATCTCTATGTTTTGAATACAGCATGAAAAATACCTCTCTCCCCCTTCTTTCTCTCTGGCCCTAGCTTAAAGCTGCAATACCCATTTCTGAGCAAAAAGACATTCTATGGGGATACCAGCATCATCAAGTCACCTCAAGACATTTTCTTTCCTTTTCTCTCTCACATGTACTTGGAGAAATTCACATGGAGTTAGCAGATAGCTGGTGGGATACAGGCCTTGCTGTGCTCCTTAGAGCTTTGATAAGCCCAGTACAGCGTGACCTGGCAGAGAGATACTAAGACTTCCTCAGAAATGAAACCAAGGTAGCCTTCTAAAACCCTGCCTGGGCCTTACTGGTTTCCTGCCAAAGCGTGAGATACGCTGAGTGTTGAGTCGGGGACATTGGATATTGTCTTGAGGATGGTAGAACTGCACTGTGCAAGTCACGATGCTGTCCTGGTTTGTGACCTTTTCTAGAGGCAGGGATGGGATAGGTGAATACTTCACACTGATTCTGGATCAGTCTGTGTGCTTTAGATTTGGTGAGTGGTAGTCCTAAAGGGGTTTGGTTTCTGAGAGAGTCCTCCAGGCATGGCAAATAAGAGGCAAACTTTCAGCAGTGAGTATGTTGGAAAAAAAGTACTGTCTGTGCAGACCAGGAGGAGCCTGTGAGAAACAGAAAAACGTGCTGTCAGTTACTGCTTGTTTAAAAAGAGGGTGAATATATGAATGGAGAGTGCCTTGGATCACTTGAGAAGGTTTGGGTTCTACATGTTATGTAAGTACACGTGTCTGTTGTTAAGCATGTACATGCTGTCCAATTAAGCAAGACAGGTCTGTGCCTAACATGGGATCCGTAGAGTTTAAATATACCATTGGTTTGTACTCACATCACTTGTCTTGTTCCTTCACATAATGGCTTTCAGAGCCAGTAATGGCAGAACAGGCTTTGTGCTGCAGTGATTTGTCTGAACTGGCAAAATGTTAAACCTAAATAGCATTATCAACTAGAAAATTTTGAAACATGGACAGGACAGGCTTGTCTCACGTGTCAAGCACTCTGTACAGGCTGCTGCCTGATTTTGGATACTATCTACAGGCTGTGTGGTATTGTTGATCCTTGCAGGATTATGTACAGAGAAGATAAAATGCTTGGATTAAACAAAAGGTTCTTTGCTGCTTTATTTCTTGCTATAAGAAATATGGAAAGAGAATGTTTTTTTAATTACTGAATCTCAATGACTCGACTAGAAGTGACACTGAAATAATGCTGGGATGTTAATTTTCAATATTACACTTCAATTTTAAATAAAACAGGACAGAACTGAATCAGTTAAATAGATTACACAGTAAACAATCGATGCATTGCATTTATTCATCTTGTTTGCACCCAGTGCAAAAAAACCCAAGAGGGAGGAATCAAGCCTGCAGCACACAAAATATATTTTCCACGTTTGGTTCCACAAAACCAAAGATTGATCATAAATATGTTTTCTTAATCATTTTATCTTCCACGAATTCTGAGTTTAAATGTGTGGTGGTTTTTCATATTGCTATTTTCCTTTAGAAAGTGAAAAAGCATAGAAAAGGCAGCTGAAGGTAGAAGATGGAGCAGAATGCCCTTGCTATTGATTTAAACTTTACCTACTCAGCAAAAAAAGAGTCACAGCTAGGCTACCATCACAGAATGTACTAAGATTTAATATTGAACTCTATTAACAAGGTTAAAAAATGCTGTCTGATAATTATGAACAGGTTTTCTTTCTCAGATGCAGCTAGCAAAGCATAATATCTGTCCTGTGCAAAGATCCTGTTGAACACAGGTGTTATCGTTGTGAAGAAATGTGTATTACAGAACCATAATTAGGAGTAAAACTCAATTTATAATTTAAATGTTTCCTGCATTCACTTTTGTTCATTCTTCGTGGTTGTTACACTAGGAGCTATAAATCACCTCCAGTTCTGAATGGCTGCAGCCTGCTGGAAATCTTCAACCTTCTGCCAGCAGTGGATGCTTTAGAGGTTGTAACACCAACTGTTACTGGCTTTATACTGTCCCCTGTAGCTTTAAAGGGATTTTGGAGCTTGCTTAAATGAGTCCATGTTCAGATCCTTTGATTTCCAACCTTTCTCATCATGCCAGGCCAGAGCAAAAAAGTCATTGCCTATTGAGATCTCAGGAGTAGCCCCGGCAGCTTGTGCATTCCAGCTCGGAGGAGAAGTGATGAGGGAGTGAGAGAACAATGGCTGTCCAAGAGGAATTACATCAGGAGGCTGTGTCAGATGCTCAGCTTGTCCCATAAAGGCACAGAAGATAGTCTGAGATGCAGAGAACAGTGTTTGCATGTTTGTTCTTTAAGGGAAATTTGAGCTTAATATTGATACCTCACAGCTTCGCTGCAGAGTTAGTAACATGAATGTGCTCAGAAGAAGATTTAAGTGGCAGCCTCATTGTTAAGGACTGTAGTTTAGTTTGCACTGTATTTTCTTGATGGTTTCTCTACCCTATGGAGATAATTACTTCTCAATAAATATGCAAGTAAAAATGTCAATAGATTGTGGAAGCACAGTAAGAGTAAACATGCAGGAAGACTTAGAAGATGAAAACTCTTCAGCTAGGTTATAATTATGTACAGTTATTCTGCCCAGTGTATGAGATGAGAAAATCATTGTATCTTGCATGTGGTATTGGATTTTTATAGTGAGGAGTTTTTAATGTAGGAAACATTGGTTTCAACTATAAAATGGAAATCCTTTAATGCATGTGCTCTGGAAATTGAACTAACATTCAAATGGAAAGAAATATCTGTCAGGTTCACTCTGCTAAATCCAATCTCCAGACTAAGTTAGCGGTAAATTAATATATTTTTGTCCTGCTGCTTTGCTAAATGTCTGGTCTTGATGAACTCTGCCTCTGCATCCACAAATCTCACAAAACATGCAAGGATCCATCCAGGCAAAATATTTGTGCGAATACATATAGAAAAAGAAGTATAAACACACAATTATTCGATGCTTTTTTCTTTTGAAATAATAGTTAATTGTAGCATGATCTCTGTAACTCTGAAAGGTCAAGAAATCTTTCTGATTCTTCAATCCTCACATTTTGAAGATAGTTTATTTGGCTAATTTTAGGGATAGAGCAGAATATGCTTGGTGCAAAAGGTACTTGGAAATGAAAACAAGTACATAATCCAGATCCTTGTCCATCTGAAACTGATGGAAAAAAAATCTCACTGACAATAAAAGAAAATATGGTCTGGCTTTTTCTTTTAGGAGGAAATAAACTCATCTTAGTTCTCACTGTACAGGATATAATGGAGACTGAGACAATCATAGAATTGCCAGATAGTCACAAGAAGAGGTTGGAGTGGGCTGCTGTTGTGGGACTAGAGGATATTTAGTTTCTAGAAAAAGGTGAGAAACAAGTGAATGCAGCTTAGAATTGCTAATGGGCAAATGTGAAAGCAAATAAAAATGAGAAAGTGTTGTTTTATGCCCCCTCAACTTCACGTTAATAAACAGTACTGTAGTGATAGATCATCATTATCAATCTCTGCAGTGGTGCTGTCAAACAAAACATTTGCATTGTAAACAGAAAATTTTCCAGGATGTTGTCAACATGCTTGACCCCACATAATTACGTTTGGCTTTTTGGTATTCATGAATTCTATGCATATGGCTCTGCTCTGCCACTGCATGAGCTCAAACTGAGAATTGTGAGGTTTAAGTAAGAGGTAGGGGAGAATGGGAGACTACTCCTTAAACTGGCTGAGCATTTCTAGTCTGCTTCAGGGCAAAGAGTCAAATCACTGGTAAGGGTACACTTGAAATTCAGGTACCTTTTCATCACTCCTTAGCTTTTGGTGTCAGCCAGGTGCTGATGGATGCTGTACCCCCATATCCTTCTGAAGTAATCTGTCTGTGGAAAGGGAAGGTGCTCATGGAGGCAGAGATCTGCTGCAGCGTGAAGGCAGAAAGTGTTGGGTAATGCTTTCCTTGCAGCTCTTCAAGTTGAGTGATACCCTTGTGAGTGATGATTTGTGACCAGAAAAAGCCATTTTACAGTGAAGGACACTCTCTGCAAGATGGTGGAAAATCAATAGCAGAGAGCAGTGGTTGCCTACTGCCTTCCAGCTAAGGTTGAAGTCAAGGACAAATGTTCCACCTTCATCCAGCATCACCCATAGTTTGGGGTGCAGAGCCTTGTGTTTCCTTTTAGTGTGGTGGGACGTTGTCTATTTGTGCATGCACTTTTTTTGTTATCTTCACTGCCCCATGGCAAAATTGCAGTAGGATGGAGGGATTTTGAACTGTCTGATTCTGTCCCAGGTGGGGAGCTTTCAGCCCAGGAAGGTACTTACATCCTGTTGCTGAGGGGTAGCACTTATTGAATATTGAAGCAGTTTAAATGCTTTGTTCAATATTTGGTAAATAATTAAAGTAGTTCAAAAGCTAATTCATAGCTATCTTACCATGACATTCTTTAGATTGCTGGTTAGATTTTAACTTACAGATCTGTTTTTTTCTTGAGGTTTTTCAGGGAAAATAAGCCAGTTTGGTATTGATGATTCTATTTAACTCTTTGAAGCTACGTTACTTCTTTGAATGCTGTTTCTTAGCTGGTTAGCCCTCAGTCCTAAGGATGATGTGAGCACAAGCTGCTATTTCACAGTGTATTCCCAAGTACCACCAGGAATTTGCTAAGCAGATCCCAAGCTGGATGAAATTTTCTTATTCTTGTTGGTTACTTCCACTTTTGAAGAAAGGAAAGGACTTGGTTTGCTTTTTACAGTCTGCTGTCTGCTGAAATCTCAAGAAGCAGAAAACAAGAAAAACAAAGACTAGTGACCCAATGTGTAAATCAGATGCTTCCTTGAATAGCTTTCAGAGAATTTCATCAAGGCACACTGACTAAAATGCTGCTGACATCCTTAATGGTCTTTAACCTGTTTTCTGTCTTTTCTGGCCTACATTTGTCCTTAACAGCTAAAACTAGTTTTGTTGGTTCACCCTCTTGGGGCTTTTCGTGAGGATCAATGCAAAATCATTATTTCATCAACCATTATTTGTTCTGTTTCTGTAACAAAAAGACTGCCTTTGGACAACTAGAGAGATAAACAGCTTGGAGTTGTAGTAGGGTAGGAAGATTTATGGTACATCTTCTACTTAACTTTCCATGACACCTTAACTGATGATTTTTCCTTGGCACTTTTACCATTCCCTTTTCCTTGAGTATGCACCTGGCTTTTGTCCCATTTTTTTTAAACTGTTTTTTCCCCATCCTTACATATATATTTAAATTTCTGGCTGTAACTATAACACTTCTTTCTCAAGTTCTACCTTTGCATTGGAGTAATTTCTTGCTGTATGTTGATTTGTTTAGCTCTAGCCCCGTTGCTACTGACTTCACAGGAACTGTCATTTTCCACTTAAGTTTTTATCTGGAGTGAACCCTCTTCCTACTGGTTGTTAGGGGAGTATGTCTATTCTTTCTTTACAAATGAGAAAAAAGGAGATTATCATTATTTAAGGGTGCCACTTCAACAAAAGTAAATATTTTGCTTCACTTGGCTTAATTGTGTGTTCATTCTCACTTTTATAATGATTAGGAAGCATTGATTTGGGCTGATAAATGTGTATTGTACTCTACATCAGAGGTGATTTAACTCTGCTGGTGTTTGAAGGGTTTTTGACACAGGCTGAAGATTGTAGAGAAGTTTTTTATTGTGGAAGGTGCTGTATAATCTTAAGTGATCCCAGCTTTACCTAGACATCTCAATGCCTTGGCTGTACTTTATAAATAGTCATTTCCCAGAACTGCAAAGTGCATTTTCTAAGAAATGTGAGCTCAAGAGAGGTGAGTGACTTACTCAGTTTGGAATAATGTCAAAAATCTAACTCTTCAAACTTTGTGCACATGCAGCTTGGAGGAATATGTAATGCTGTGCTTTCCTTAAGCAGATACTTTGATATTTGTGAAGTTTCCTGCTATATTTATGCAACGTCTCCTCCATATTTCTGCTCTTCATTAATTACATACCTTTATTTCAGAGTTCCATTGAAGTACATTTCGTTGATGTTGGTTTGTAATTTGAAGATTGTAATTCTTACCGAATCTTCACTGACTTTGGGAATTTGAACATTATTCTGGTCACACACAAATTTGTATTTCTCATGTACCCAAGTGAAAGTCTTCTGACATCTTGATTTCTGTTTGTCTACAGAACTATACAGCCCAGTGAAGCAAAGGTATTTCACAGTTTGGTAAAACTGCTGTGTGGTCTGTGGATAATAACAATGCCCTTTGACATGCATGTGTACAGAGGGATATAAAAATGCAAAAGAATCATCAAACTCTCCACAAAGGAGTCTTCAAAGATTAAACAGTCTTTCTGTTACCTAGCAAATTTTAGAGGGCTATTCAACTTTATCACCTTGTCTCCAAGCAAAAATGGTTTAATAAGGAAAATAAATAGGTTCTGTTGTAGTGACTGCATTTTGTGCAGTGCTTTGACAAAGGCATGCTGGAAAAGGTAGCTGTTAAATGCGTGGTGATGAGTGTATTTTAAACATCTGACTTCACACATGCGGATGAATCCACATTTTTTCTGATGTACCTGGCATACTAAGATTAGCAGAATGGCTAAATAGCTTGTGCTTACACCTATGGAATTTAAATCAGCTTTCTAAGAGAAGGGAGAAAACACAATACTTCATTCTTGGCATGGTCAAAGCAACAAATGACACATATTTAACAGTTTTTCACTAACTGTACCACAAACAGTTCCATATGTACAATCACATGCAGAGGCAGAACTGGTCTCTGTTGCTTCAGCTGTAGTTGAAAACGACTTTAAAATGTGCTGTTGTGAATGTACTCTTATGAAGAGAGGGGAGATGGCAAGGGAAGAGCTTTGTTGTAAAAGGTTTATTTGTGTCGGAAAATTATGCCTATGCAGCCTCCAGTTGAGGTATGCAGAATTCTGAATTTTGAGCTGGGCCCTCTGATATAGAAATAGTCCAAATTATAAACTTTCTAACACAATTTGAAGTACTAGAAAGCAGGCATTCTTTATTACAGCACTGGACACATTTGAAGGATTTTTCCTCTGATAGAATGTGTATTGTGAAACTTTACAACAGTATTTAATCCATTGTGATCATACGCATTCATTACAATATACTTCCTAGCTAATACATAAACATCCCTTTTCCTAGAACTCCTTTACATGCCTCTGCCTCTTATTGGAAGTCCTTTTATGGTCCTAAAGGGTCATCTAAAGGGGTCTAAAGTGGTCATATTTACTGAGAGCTTCCAATTTTCTAAATGACCTTGCTTTGAACTTCTCTTAGGGCATGCACTATTGTTTCTTGTTATATAACTTTGCCACAAAAACCACTTAAGTTCCTCATTATCTGTTTATCCACTGCTTCCAACTGCCTTTAATATCCTGTGTGTCTACTTTTACATTCCTTAATCTAATTTTATAGCCTTTAGTTTTAGTCTAATTTTCTAGCCTTTCTAGTCTTTTAAGCTCTATTTTGCAACTTCAAGGGAACTGGAAGTTTCTATTCTCTGTGTTGTCTGTCAAGTCCTCCCTTTTCTTGAGACTGTCTCTTTGAGGCAAGTCTCAGTGCTTGATTTTCCAGCACAAAGTGTTACAACACCTATAACATTGAATCATAATACAAGCAAGTACACGTACTACAATGATTACAATGACTGCCACAAGTGCATTTTGTAGCAGTCTCTAATTTGGTAGCCATGAAGTAAACCAGTCTCACCAAGAAGAATGTTCCTCTTTCTGCTAGTCTTCTACTGCTCTTTCTCTTGGGATGATTCCTGTCTGTTGAGCTTCAAACCCATCCCTGATGTAAGTACAACACTCCTGTCCTAAAATAGCACACATTCCTCCCTGGCTAGCAAGCAGATAATCTAAGGCTATGCAATTCTGTACAGCCATGATTCATGTTTGTTGGCGCTCATAGGATGTGCTATTTCATACTTTAATAGTATTGTTTGCCACTTCTTCATAATAATCTATTTAGTTTGTTAATATAAATTCTATAGTGCAAGGCAGCACGCATGGGGCATAGAGTGCAGTGTTTTGCCTGAATATACGAGGTAGTTATTGAGGTCTTGCCCCACCTTTAACATGCACATCCCTTGGGATGTAAGGAGTTTGATAGGGCTGACCCTAGAGCAGCTTGTAGGGGCTTAGTTTTTCTGTGCCCTTAAGTTGGATGCTAATTCTCAACAAAGCAACTGAGAGCATTTGTACCCAAGTCAATGAGGTTTGTTGACAGATTTTACTGAGTTGCAGCTTAATAGTGTAATTCATGCTTTCTGCTTTTCTGCTGTCTTGTGGTCAGTAGGGAGTGTGTCATTCCCACTGAATTCCCAAGGCCTTGATAACTTGTTCCACTATTTTTGCTGTAAAATGAGACACTCTGATGACATTCCTAAAAGAGCCTCAAAGCATGGATTTATTTGATTTATCAACATTTTTACTTCTTTTGTTGGTGTAACAGGGTGACCACTTCAGGTCACCCAGAAAAGGTATCCACTATGACTAAAATATATTTATAGCTGTCCTTATATGTGAAAGTTCTGTAAAGTCAATTTGCCAGTAATCTTCTGGGGAATTACCAGATTTGAAGTCCCTATTACCACTTTGTTTAGAGTATTGGGATTATTTCTTTTACGTGAGCCACACTTTTGAGTCTTTGAATATACCATTTCAGTCATCTTGGAGCTAATCACTTTCTTAAGTGTTTTAAAGACTTTTCTGCACTCCATTGTGTAAACTTGTGGTCTCTGTTTGCTATTTCTCTCATAATTGTCTTGGGAGCTATTACTTGTCCTGGAGGAGTTACTGCCTATCCACTGGGGCAAAATCAAGCTTCTAATGCTTCAGTTAACTGACAATCCTTTGCACTATATTCTGGCTTAATATCTGCTAGACGAATCTCTTGTTGTGGAACAAAAACGTGGATGCCTTTTTCTGCAGCCTCTTTAGCCACCCTTGCCCCGAAGTATGGAATGATTTCCACACTTTGGCCCATTCCCATTGTATTTGTCTAGTGTGTTCTACAATGCCCAGTTGCAACTTCAGCTGGTTCCTGTACTGCTTCCAATAAGTGTAATCTTTGATTGATGTACCTGGTGCTGATAACAAACACTTCTTGCAAATTGTCCTGTGAGCATGCATTACACTGAAACCATACTTAGAATCCATCCAGATGTTTTCTTACAGTGCCTGTGTTAAAGTAACCAGCCTTCAGTACAGAAACATCTGACTTTAGAGCCTTAGATTCAATTACCTTGCTCAGTGTAGTTATCATGGATTCTGACCTGTGTTTTCTTTTGCAAATGAAGCTACTTCCATCCCAGTATAGTTCTCAATCTTGATCCTGTATTGCAATATCCTTTAAATATGGTCAGCTGTAATAAACTTCAATCTTTTGTAGGCAAACATCTTCTGAAGTACTCTCTACCTCAGTGGCTGACAGAAACATAGCAGGATTAACAATAGAGGAGGATAATGGTATCTTCTTTTATTCTCATATGCTAGTTAGTTTTTAAGTTCTATTTTGCAACTGCAAGGGAACTGAAAATTTCTCTATGTTGTCTGTCACATCCAGTGTAAGAGCTGGGAGAAGTAAAGAAAATAAGTGGGGAAAAAAAAATTCTTTTGTTCATGGTGTTGCTTATACATTTTGTCTAATAATTGTTTAGGACACAATGAGCAATCCCTGATGCAGAAAGCTGGACTGGAATATCTGCATCTCTCTGAGTATTGCCCTAGCCACAGACTTGTTTTTTCTTGCATATGCACTCTTTGAATCTCATTTTCTTTTCTGCCTGGTGGCAGCCTGGTAACAGACAGCTGGAGCACTCCTCTGAGAGGCAAGATATGTTGGTCTCCCTGGCAAAGAGCCTGACCTCTACCATTTTATAAGCAGAGAGTGACAGTGCTATTAATAAATCCCTCTTCTAGCTGCATTTTCAAGGGAGTATGTAGCCTGCCTGTTGTGCTGCTGAGCCTAGATATCATCAGCACATGATAGGTGTATTGTGAATATCAGGAGTGAATTGGGCCCCTGAGGGAAGTTAGGTTCAGAACAGTTTCAGGGAGCTCTGCAGGCTCCTTATGAGAGAAGGCAGGAGTGCCTCCTTCCCAGCTCCATCTATCAGCTGGGGACACAGCCCTCTCCCACCCAGAAGCTGAGCTGTAGGCACTTAACTCTAGGTTGTTTTGGCAGTAACATCTAGTCTTCTATTGTCATAAAAATATTTGGGGTGCTGATTTGAACTTAATGCTGTAACCAGTCTTTTGGCTCTTTGGTCATCTGGAAGCTCTCCCATTTCCATTCTGATCAAAGGCAGCTGACTGGTAGTTTTGCATTTGACTGCAAACAGGTGGTCGTAGGCAGAGTTTCTTTCTTTCCTAGATACAGCTGGAAGACAACTCAACACAGCAGTCCATCAGTAATGAAACCTTTTCCATTAGAATGAAATATTATGATTTAGATTAAAATTTCATTTGAAATAAATTAATCTCTGAAAACACGAGCTACCTTGGAAGAGTGAATTCAAAATGATTTATTCAGTATTTTGCAGTTATCTGCCCTTTGACATATGGACTCAACTCATAACATTTTTTGTGTTGAATGCAAGGGAAGAAAAGTACTTTGAACACTTCTCAGTTTTTTAGTAGGAAACTTCACACTCAATCATTGCTGGGAAACATGCTAACAATTGTGAAGTGAATGAGAATTTAGGTCATATTTGTAAAGCTGAGTGTTCTTGCATATGAATATTCTCATTAATGCTTTGTAAACCAAATGGACTTAATTTTTCATTAAACATTTTTGTGGTAATGCAACAAGACTTGCCTGTAGCCAACATCAGCTTAAATATTTTAAAGGGTCTGCATTTGTCAAGGTCTCTAAACATCAGGTTAAGCTGGTGAGGTGAGAGAGACTTACAGAGCTTAAAAAGCTTTGCCAACAGCCAGCAAAATTGTTAGACTGTGAGAAATGGAGTTTCACAGAACAAGGCTTAGTCTCGTAATGGAAACTTTGCAAAATGGTATTCCAAATATCTCTGGTTATTTCTTTATTTCAGGTGCAAATATGAGTGGTTAGACTTCAAAGTCATGTTTATGGGAGATATTTCTGTTATTTAAAACAGATTTGTATTCCTGTAGGACCCAGTCTTGCAAAGACTTCCAGGTGTGCTTTATTTATGCACTCTGCATAGCTCCATTCAAGTCAGTGACAGCTTGAAGTGACAAAACAGGAATCATGAGAACTCACCCAGAAGTAAGAATTTGCAGAACTGCACCTGACATATTTTTATTGTGCAGCAGAAAAAAAGGCAATGGTTTAAGGCCATGAAGAGAGTATTAAAAATAAATGAATTATGGAAGGCCAGAACCTGCATAATACTTCTTGGACAAGATTTTTTTTACACATGTCCACAAATGAACACTCTCACCGTACAGAGCCTCAAGCAATTTCTGTTGTCAGGATGCAAGATAGAAGACTGCATTATCTCTTTTTAAACATTTGCTGTGTTGTCTCTGTAATTGCCCAATTCCAAACAGTATGATAGTCACACAGTTAACCCTTGAATGCTTTGAAACTTACAGAGACATTGGAATTTTTAGCATCAAATGTTCCCTGAAATAAAACACAAAATCCTCATATATTAATTGTATTTATTTTGCCATTACAAGCAAATTAACTTTTTCTTTTTTTTTTTACATTTCACTTAGTTCTGGATTAGACATTCCAAGACCAATGCCTAGAAAAGGGGAAAAAGTTATGGGTAGCATGCATCTTGCTCTATTACCTTACTTCAGGAAGAAATTTAGGCACATGTTGAAGAAAGATCCTGGACAGAGCAGCAATTAAACAGGTGCTTTACCTGCATTTACTTCAAGATTTAAGTATGTTTAAAATTACATGCATGTACAAATAAGAGCAGTATGTGGAGGTCTCAAGGAACAATATCCCTCCTGAATGATTCTTAACTGATTACAAATGCTCGTCTTAGAGGTTTTCTGAAGTTACCAGAATAAAAACTTCGTAATGTAGAGTCATTAAAAGAAAATAAACTGTGTGTTTTTCAAGGGAATGGTTGTCAGATCTCTTATGATTGTTCTAGAGATTACTACTTCAAGAAAGCTAACAAAATGGTTATTGGATTTAAAAGTTATTCTCTGTAAGTAAATGTCACTTTTAAATACTCCAGCTATTATGCTTGTGTTTGCATTACTGTAGGGATTTAAATGGTACCATTTGCATATATTATCCTAGTCTCTAATGTTCACTTAGTGAGTTAAAATTAAGATAAGTTGTGTAAATGAAACAGCTTGCTGGCTGTAGATAAGGTCATTTAAACTGCTGTACCTGGACTAAAAGTAATGCACTTGGGGGAAGACATATACACACTAGGCTTTGTTTGTGAAAGTAGCATGTTTAATTGCATGTAAGGTTTAGTTTGAAATAAAAACAGAAATAGAAAGATAGCAAACACAGAAATATGTGTAAGATTGACATATTTGCCTTAAGAGGGGAAGGCTAAGAATGTATGTTTAGTCTTCTCAGGTGTGGGGATGTACACACAAATAATTTTCTCTATATAACATTCTCTCAGTATTTGTATTTATGTACTTAAAACACCTCCCAGATGTTTTGAGATTTTAATGACATGGAGTTCTCTTCGCCCTTCTCTCCATGTTACATGCATAACATTTTCTTCTGACAGCATGAAATACTTTTCCTTGTTGTCCTTAAGGGAGGTCTAGCCAGCTCCAGCCCAGGAGTAGTTGGCAAAGCCTGACCTGTGGCATTCACGTGTTCCTCTCTGATAGTCTGCCTAGAAATCTCTATTCTTTCACCTTCAAATTTCTCCTTGGACGTTTTGGCAGTGATTGACCTTTGACCCCCAAAGTTAATGTTTTATTTTTAAATACTCACCTAGCCTGCATTTTTTGATACTGAGCATTTTCCATCAGTCTGATCTTCTTATCTGTAATTTTCATGGATCTTAAGGGGGACCATTGCTGACCATCCCTCTAACACAGCCTGGAGGGACGTGACCAATTACTACCCTCAAATCTACTTAACTCGACATCCTTTTCTCTTTGCAAAATACTTTGCTGCTTTCCTTTATTAGTCCACCTTTGGCTCATTGACCACCAAATAACTGCCAAGTTTTCTTTTCTGTATGTAAGTTAAGATAAATTTGTTGTATATTGGTGCCACATTTTTCAGCTTTTCTGCCTTCCTTACTCATTTAGAATAAATGTGTAATCTGTTCAAGAGCTGTTAAGAAACTCTACTACAAGGGTGTTCCTTTGAGTTGTGTTAGGCTGCTGTGAGTACCCATGGTTACTTTTATGTGCTAATAGTTCCCGAACTGGGGATTTTGAATTTCTGTGTGGATTTTCTGTGATTAGAAATGGGAATCATCTTAAAAGCTGCATGGAAGCTTAAAATGAGATATTTATGTAATGCTGTTCTACTTATGGTGCAGCAGATCAACATGTTCTACAGCAACCTCTCAATTTGTGTAAACCCTGAGTACAGTACAAGGTTTACAGACCAAAGGGATTGCAGGGATAGATTGCAGGAAGTATTGGTAAGAAGAAGAAGAAAAGTTAGGAAGCATGCTGTATAAAAGACATAAAGATATAAAAGACATCAATTTGTCATAGCCATTACCCCTAAATCTCTTTCCCTGCCTCCTTCTTTCCCTCCTCACAGATTTTCTTAGCAAACTGCAACTTTCTGAATGCACTGTAAGAAGTTCCTTTTCTTCCCCATCCCATGGGGAAGGGTGAATGAGAGGCTGTGTGGGGTGTAGCTGCTGGACAAGGTTAAACCACAGGAAATTATTAGTTACAGAGTGTGTGTTGTATTGTAGATGATAATACAGAACTAATGTATTTCTTCTGTCATCTGGCTTAATAATGCTTTTCACTGAGTTATTTTCCCTCACAGTTAAGTGTTTGTGTAGCTTTTTGTAATCATATGAGGAAGTATCCTGGGGAAATCATAGGGGGAGTATAGAGAAATTAGATTCTAAACTACTAGGTTGCTCTAAAATATGTAAAATGCATCTTTGCAGCAATGAGAGTTCTGGCATGGTTCTTTTGCAAGACACTTTTGGCTATTTTGATAATCTGAGAGCAGAGATACCTGGTTTTGAGCCAGGCTCTGCCTCTGGCTGCACACTGAGTTGCCTATTGCTTGTATGCAGGCCTGGCAGTGCAGCAGTGTATGCACATGTACATCACATGGATATGATGTGCATGGATGATAAGGTAGCAAATCCTTTTTTCCCTGATGTGTTCTGCAATGTAGTAATGACTTTCTCATGAAATTTTTCTGTGTGAAAAATATAGGAACTTACAGAATTACTCTTCACACTGTTCAAGAGAAATGACTCCCAACATTTATCAGTCCTTTATAACCACTTTAAAACTGCCACTGGGAATGCCCTGACAGGGGAAGGCAAGACCACACGATCTGAGAATGGTTACTGCCCTTGTGGCAAGGAATGGCAGCCAGCTGCCTGTCCATTTCCTTATGGCACTAGCAAGGAAGGAGAGAGGCATTGCTTTCTGCTTTCCATTTCTCCTCTGGGCACGAAGTAGACTATCCACAGTACTGGAAGGGAAGGTCAAAGTGAAAATTTTGTTATTTCTTTTGGTTTCTCCCTTCTTCAAACAGGTCTTCACACAGTGGATTTTCAGTTGCACATTTGCCATCAGTCTCACTAGGAGCTAAAACTTCACTAACCTTAACATTAATCAGAATTATGGGTTGTTGCTGCTCAATTATTTAGCTGCTGTTGTTTAACACTAAAAATCAGAAAATAGTCTGTTTTTCTCTGCTGAAAGCCCTTCAGGCCAGCCTAAACTGAGCTGCAATTGGAAACAAACGAGTTGATGCTGCTGAGCTCTTCCTGGCAATGCCATTGCCAGTGGAGGCTGCCTGTGCTGGCAAGATGGCTGGAGCCTACACAGCAGTGTCAGTGCAGGGAAGGGGACTGTACAGAAACCAGAAGTATATCTGCAGTAAAAGCTACCTTTTGTGCCGTGGATTTAACCTAGAGCCCTATGGGGTCAGCAGAAAGGCTTCTTTGGGCATTGAAGTCAGATCTCTGTCACAGAGATGTGTCTTTTTGGTAGTGCCTGGGTTACTTTGAAATGCTGTATTTCAGAGATGAACTCCATTGGTTGGAGCATGATGCTAACAGGGCCAAGGTTGTGGATTTGATTCCCCTACAGGACATTCACTAAAGAATTGAATTTGGTGGTCGTTGTGGGTCCCAGACGTTTCTGTGAATTGACAGACATGAATCAGGTGGCAATTAAATCCCTGAATGTACAACAGAGAGCTTTGCTGAGCACAGCAGGGCTGGCAGCGTCCTGCTTTGGGCTGCTCTGGGTGCAGCTCTGTGAAACGAGGCACTGCCATGCCCTCCAGGGGAGCTGGTGATGGAATGGGCCCTGCTTAAAAAAGAAACCAATCAGCCTTTAAAAAGGGAGAGGAAAGGTGTTGGGAAAGTCTGTCCTAAGAGTACTGAGCTGCTTAGCCTCTCATGCCTGTAATCCTTCGTGTAGAAGGAATTTGCTGAAGCAGCAGTCTGTGGCTCTGCTCTCTTTACCCTCTGTGCCACAGCCCTGCAGGAAATTCACTGCTTGCAGACTGCTAAGATAAACCTCTCTGCCATTAGATTAATTGATTGCAATTGCAAGTGTCTGTTACTGCCACACTGTTCAAACATAGGAAAGGGAGAGAGAAGAAAAGCACAACATAAATAGAAACTATTGATCTTAATTTCTATTTATTTTCATATACTTAGTGAAAAAGCACACCTATACTGAAAAACGTGTAATCAGATGTTCTCTGTAGCAGATTGAAGTAAAAAGGTGTATTGATGTTATGCTAAGAAATAATTTGGAACATTTGACACTTGTTCTTTTAATGACTTTTTTGTTTACCCTTTAATTATGTTCATCACTGTATTTTACCCTATTATTTTTTTTCTTACTTCCTAAGATTAGGAATAAAGTAGTATGTTAATTTCTTGTTTACATTTTTAAAATAATGTTTATCTCTGAATATGAAAACTGATAACCGGAGATAAAAATGTCACTGGAAAAAAAATCCTTGAATTATCTTAGCAAGTAGGAATAGTCTCAAATATGAGTACAGAGTGTCATGCCAAAGGAATGACAGCTGAGGAGAGCTGTCACTGGTGGTTCTCAGATACCACAACTCCTTGCTGGTACCCATGAGCTGGGTGGTGACTCCCTTGCCTGATGGGCTTCTTCAAAGTGTTGACAGAAATATGCAACTCTTTCAGACAATGTCTGGCCAGTGGTCATGCCTTAATCAGAAAATTATGGGAGTGGATATAGCTCTTCAGGCTGGGAGTGAAATGACACACAAAGTAGTGTCAGCTTTAACAATCCCATTGCTTCTGGCATTTTTTCTGAAGGAGCACTGCTTTCTGGACACTTCTAAGCATCAATTAATGACTAAGGTTATGACTCCTGGGTTCAGTTTAAATGCAGAATATAACTGCATGCAGAGTGCTTCATGTGGGTTTCCAGGCTTTTTTTGGTATGAGTGCTCCAAAGGTCATCAGACTGACATGATCCTGAGAGTATAATAGAAGAACCAGATAAGAAATATTTACAGTTCACATAATTTTTAATGAAATATTTTAAAAGAAAGAAATTACAACCTTTTAGTAATAAAGTATGTTTGCATGCATCTACATTTCTGACATAAGGAAAAGAGTCTATGGGTTGTGATTGTATATGAGTTTACATAATATTTTTTTTGTTAAGAATCTTATGATTTAAATTCACATGAAGATTACGGGTAATTTCTGTAGTTGACTTAGAACTATTCAAGTTTTAAAAATCTGAATATTTGCTATTTGCAGTTTTGAAAATATAGTTTGTGCTATATATTTGCCTAATGCAGAGTTCCCAGGACCACGAAATTATCCCTTTTCCAAGTGGTACATATTTATGTAATATTTCATGAAGTAGTCTACAGATTTGCAGAAAATAGGACAAGCTCTGTAAATAGAGCATGTCAGGTAGTTTTTATGCTACAAATCGACACATTTGTTCTGTGGTGGATGTTTTTCAGAGATTTCTGTGAAATCTCTAACAGCATTGCTTATTTGTCATTTCACCCACAGGTACATTTATGTTCCAATGGGAGGATCTCAGTCCAGTTTGCTTGGAACACTATTATCTACAGCCCTCACTTTTGCCTTTGTAAGCTACTGGCATGGAGGACAGAGTTATTTGTGGTACTGGGGCGCACTTAATTGGCTTGGAGTAATTGTGGAAAATGGCACCAAGAGGATACTTTCCATTTCACTTATTCAAGATTTAATTGTAAGTTGAATCTCTCTCCATTTCATATTCTTGCTTCCTGGCTCTATGTTCATCTGAAGTTTCTGGTTACTAGTTTGGTTTAACCAAGATTAAAAGTCATGGATAACAGGGTTAGCATTCACTTGCACACCCTCCAGTATGTGAGGTAATAATTAGTTCATATCACCAGAATTTTGCAAAGTAGCAGCAAAGCAGATGGTGAAATATGCATGGTCTTAAAAGCTTCCTCTGCAGTCCTAGAGTAAGCAAATGCTTGTCACGTTGTATATGGATGAACAGAAGCCAGTTCTAACATTTGTATTCTGATTTCACTCAGGATGGCCTTAAAATATTAATCTTCACTAAAATTAGGAGTGTATATTTCTAACTATGTGTTTCCTGGACAAATGTGTGTGTAGCAGCTGCTTGCATCTGGGAACAAGCTTACACTGAGAAAACTTAGGCCACTAAAGAGCCAAGTAAAGAAAACATTATTTTGCCTTGAAATCCTCTGATATTTTCATTTAACTTATACTTTTGACCTTCATGCTGTAGTTTCCAAAAGACAAAATCGACTTTGATGTGCAATTAGATGCAAAAACCACTATTTTAATTTTGATGGTCATTTTAATCTGCAGGTTTGCTCACTACTAAGTTCCAAATCTTCTAATAACTATTTATGAGTAACTAATTAATATGTCTTGCTTCCTTACTAGTGATAATTGCACAGAATTCATAATCCTATATATTGTTCTTTTGGTGGAGACTCACTCTGCAGCCTGATGAAGTCCTGATGCTCAAGGAATGGTCCTTGTTGTTCATCCTACCCATTTCAGTTTTCACTGTTGTGGCATCCTGTGTGTGGCAGCTGATACAGCTCAGTAATTTAGTATCCAGTGACACCTTATATCACCCAATTGTCCATCACTGCAATTTCAGGGATGGTCTGGAAGCAGATTTTTTACCTTCCCAGAGAATGAATTGATCAGATCCATTAATCCTCCCTCTAGGGTGAAACTGAGCTTCACCATCTGACCAGCTGCATGTGTTTGTCTCTGGACTGGAGGACAACATAGTTTTTTAGGCATCCAGCTATAGGAGGAAAGAAAAGTGTAGGGGCTTGCTTTTTATATCTGATGTCACTGTATTAGAAATTTTATTAAAACTCCTAGGGAATTAAGTTCTTAAATATCATAGAAATGATAATGCTGATATTATGAAGGTGGAGTTATAGACGTTGGATTAATTTCTAACATGTATTTCTAATTATAGTTAACTGATGCTGGCAGTAGGGTTATTTTTTGTATAAATTAAATCCCTAGCCAAGTGCATTTTACCCCTTTCCTCCATCTTGTTTCCATCCAGTGTTTTTAAAGGCTTATCCGGTGTCTTCCATGTTTCCTTTTTTTCTCATTTATATTTGGAAATACAGTTGTAGACTTTCTTTAGAAGACCCTTTCATATATTTTCCTAAAATAATTCTAAAAGCCAGAATTTTTAAATGCATAATTTTGGCACCTACATTGGTGCATGAGGCAGATCTCACTGCAACTATGGCTGAGTCATGATTTGCTTTGTGCCTTGAAGGTTTCTCTACAAGAACATGAGCTACAAACCACTCGTTATTGCTCTCTCCTCACTCTTCTAACTAATTCCCATTTTCTTCTTGAATGCTGATACTGGGGAGCAGATGAGTAGTTGGACTTTGCATTTTCCTTATCAAGGGGTGGAGTGATATGACATTCTCTGAGATGTACCACATTTAAAAGAAACTGAAAATTTTCCAGTGCCCTGTATAAATTTCCTCTTCCCCCTTTTAATCTGTTTTTTGGAAACATTCTTATAATCTTGTCTCAGTGAGGGGTATGCTGCAAGTCTAACCACTGTGGTGTTGAAGACCCTCTTCTGAGGGATGGGCTTTTCACCTACATTTCATCTGTTGACAAGCTGAAATCCTTTGCATGCTTGTGCTTCACTCAGTTGCTGTGTTGGCTCTTGAGGGCTATTTTTGAAAAGGAAAGTCTATTTTTGTCTTCAGAATAGCAGATGAGTTTTTGAAAAAATACAGAGCACAGGTTTATGCTTTTTTAAACCCATTCTGTTCGCCAAAACTCCTCATATATTATTCTTAAAGTTGAGATACATAATTCAGTTGAGCAGGAGGTATTTAATTGGTAAAAAAAAAATCTAGAAGTATAAGTTGAATTTTAATTCTACGCTAAGATTGAGATTGTTTCTAAGATTGAGTTGATCACTAAAAGTAACAAGAATGGTATCAAAACTGCCTCCTTTTTTTTCCCCTCACTCTATATTGTCTCAATTCTCTCGCAAAGGGAAGATTAAAAACCAAAATAGAGCATAGTCAGGTCTCATCTTTCCCTGAATTCTTGTGCTGACTAAATATATGTATGTATATATCATCTATATTTATGCAGATTTTATGGTAATTTCAGTCCCAATTCTCGAAACCAGCACAAAATGGGGAAATAACACTTTTGTAGCAGTCTGACAGGTTTTAAATATTATCTCGGGCATATTGAGCTAGAATGAACAAAGCAGCACAGTTGTTATTTGTGAGAAGTAATATCAGCATATAAACAAATATGTACTGAAAACAGTAAATTCCCTAACCCAAAAAATTGGTTCTGGAACTTTTAATTTGGACTGGTTTCAAACCAGTGGCTGGTTTCCTGCATTCAGCTCTTGAAGAGCTGATGCTCTTACATCCTTTTCAGCTTACACTCTTCTCAACTTTAGTGTTTCAGTAAGTTGTGTGGGGAGAAGTTATCTCCATGTCTTTTTTCCCCTCTATTGATTACTTGTTAGTTCTCAGTAAATTAGAGCTGAATTAATTAATATTGTCTTGTCAGCAAGATGTTATGTATAAAACAACAATAAATGCTAGGCTTCCTAAGATAGGACAGATCTGGGAACTGTATATAAAGTGGGAGAAGTTTCATTGTGTTTTTGTCAGATCTTTTTTTTCTTATTTTTGCAGGTCCTATTTAGATTTGTATGGAACAAAGTAGTGCTTTGCTTCACTGTTTCTATATTAATTTCTTACAGATGAACAGACTCGAGTAGTATCATTTGAAATCAATGACAGAATTTGTATTGACTTTTAATAAATAACGTGTCTAATTTATGAAAGAAACTGCTAATGGCTAACATTCTCGCAGTGATTTAAAGTTTTTCCTTCTCTTTCCTTAAGGAAAATGATCTTTAGAAAGACAGATCTATAAAAAAATTAGATCTTGGTATAAAAATAGATTTAAAATGAGTTAAACCTTAGAGTAGCTGGCAACACCTTTAAGTTAATGGATTTTTGAAAAAAGAAATATTTGGAAATCATCCAAAAGGAAGATGTAGTAAAGGGAGTGAAGCTGGCAGATTGATAAAATTAATGTTTTAATCTGAATTGAAATAGCAACATTTATCTTTTTAGTTCTTTAGTTAAGTGAAAACATGTCATTCAGTCTAGTAAGAATTTTTTATTCAGACATAAAGATCTCTCCTCTCAAAATCATACTATGATGAATTTCTGATTAAAGTTCTTATTTTTAGATTTATTTGGTAAGAAACTAAATGCACCACAAACAATTCATTTTGGGAAACCGACTAAATTTATGTATGGCCTATTTTAAATTTTTACTATCCTTGTAAGTGTTTTGTTTTTTTAAAGTATAGAAGACTTTGATTTCTAACATTTTCATTTATGGCTGCAATGAGGTGCACTAATTAAGTCCATTTCCATATGCTGTCGTTTCCATGTGCTTTGCAAAAAGGGAAGTAATTTATATGATGTCCATGTTTTTCTTAGTGGTTTAGATTAGACTTTGTTAGTGTGCTAGATTATTCTTTTCCCCAGAGGAAAGAACTCCTTACATTTGTCTCTGTAGTTAAAAGATCACCATTATTTTGTGCACCAAAGATGGGGTCAATGACAACTGGTATTCTCAGCTTTCCATGGAGCAGAATTTTAGATGATTGTCATAGTTTGGGTGGGGTCAGGCATTTTTTGTCTGTCTTTTTTCCCTCAGCTTAATTTTGTTTGCCCTATTTGTTCTGCTAGATGCATTAGTATTTTTACAGTTATTCATAATAAGTTATGCATTGTGCAGTGATCCTGCAGACAGCTGCTGTGGAGCATGGAAAGGTTCTAAGTGGTTAGCCAGACCTCTGGGCTCTGGTTCCACAGGGAATTAAACTGAACTAAAAGCTCATTGCTGTTGAAGGGGGAAAGGTTTAATTCCTCTTTCCTCCCTTCCTTGCAGTCTCACCACTTCCTCCTCCTCACACCTTCCTGCTGGAATCTGTGCTCAGCTGATCTAGCTCTTTATCCCAGCAGAAAGCTCTACTTCCTTGGGTTATTTTATTGCTAGATGCTTTGATTCATGGAGAGGAATCTGAAAAGCACCCGAAGCAATACGGTGTAAGAGACAAAAGCCAAGGGAAGGAAATGGAAGAGGAGGAGCTCGACTACTTGGAACCTCTTGCTTGTAAATGTGCATAAACAGTGTGGGGTAGCAGACTGAACCTCTGTATTTAAGAGCACTGGGACAAAGAAGCTAATTGGGTTCTCCTGCATTAATTACTCAGGCTATGCTAGGGCACACATTCAGCCTAACCAAGATGGAAATGCCTGTATTTTGCAATTGTATATACATATACAATGTATATTCAATGTATATGTCCTATATACATTGAAAAATTAGTATTTCCTTTAAGTGTCAGAATTTCTTTTTGCAAGTATAACTCATGTTAAACTACCATGAGACAAGTAAAGTTTCCTTCCTTAGTAGAGACAAGATCTGACTAAACATCACAGAGTCATTCCAGGGATGTGTGTCTGTTGACCACCTTGCAAGATTAAAGCTTTAATAAGATCTCTGCAATAAATAAAGACCCTAACAGCTGTTCTTCAGCACACACTGGGCTTTGATCTTCCTCTTACTTCATTTGGTGGAAAAAGTATTTATATCACTTGTTTACTATTGTCAAGCCAGTCTGGCCTTTTCTTTTCTTCAATAGTTTTGTATAATTCTTACGTATTTTTATTGCAGCCTGATGATTTGGTTGCCAATGGTACTCTCTTCGTAACATCTTTATGTACTTGCTGTAGAATTGTGTTGAGTTTGTTGCTTCACTTTCTAAGAATTAACAGATTCCCTTAATCAGACTGTTATTCTCTGATGCAGAGTTTGTTTTTGAGGCTAGGTACCAACCATAATGTCAAAACCCAGACTAGGGGAAGGGGTTTGCCACCTGCTTCCTAATCCCCACCCTGACCTTGAGTTCAGCCATGTCATTGCTCTAACCAGAAATCTTTACTATCCAAAGTAAACATACTCTGACTCAAAACTGGTGGAAACTTGTTCTTCTACATGTGAACATTAGTCAGGGCAGATTTAGGACTACTGATCTTTGGTATTTAGAAGCAGCAGGCTGAATCAAGGTGTTGTTTTGTACTGAGATACTGAATGGCCATCAGAGGTAAATAGGTGTTGCCAGATGCATCCCAGTCAGTCCAGGGACTTCTGGCTTTGCTGACAGTAGTTCTGAGTCAAGTGATTCTTGCCACGTTTCTGCTTTTGCTTGATTTTATTTTCTTCTCTCTTCTCTACTCTCCTGTGGTAAGGTTTCATTTCTCTTAATGGAAATAAATCCCTAAACGTTTTGAGTGCCCTGCTGAAAAGTGCTCACATGGTCACATACTTGCATTGTGGCACTGGTTTTCTTTGCTGAGAGAATTTCTCATCTCAAACTCAGTAACAAAAACTGAAAATGTAGTAGAGAGACAAGCATATGCAATATGAGACTTTTGTGTGGTGAATGACAAAAATGACTGCAGAAATATTTCAGGGGTAATATTCTATTATTTTCTACCTTTTGAGACTTTTTTTTTTTTTTGGTCTAATCTTTGCAAGAAATATTTTTGATGCCAGAAGTCGAGAAACAGTTGTGATTTTTCTGATATGATTACTCCTCTGCTCCAGACAACAATGTCAGCTGGGAAGCCCCTGGCATAGCTGCTTGGCCATTAAAAAACCCATTTCTCCCACCTACCAGCATTATTTACTTCCTCTTCCATTTTGGAGACATTGGGCAGTTTTCTGGTGCTCGGTCAGTAATGCTATTTAAAAAGCAAGTAAATCATGTTACAGTGTGAAAACAAGACAGAATGATGCAGCTTATGTGCTTCTTTGTTACTGTTGCATGAATACAGCCCCCCTCTGTGGTTTGCCTCAAAAATTAGTCCAGGCAATAGATGTCAGCAATTACAGAAATATGAGTTAAAGTCCTGAGGAGTGGTTGCACTCTGGTCTTCCTGCTCTGCCTTGAGCTACAGAACGTTGCTGCAGGGAAAGCATTGTCTTCATTTGCTGAGAGTGTTTATCAAATGTCTCCATAGGGATTATTGCTGTGTATTATTTATTTGGTAACAGTCATAAAGGGCAAGATCAAAATTCAACACTAATAATTAGTGAAGTTAGAGCCCTTCCCAACTAGGTTACAATGTAAAAGATAAAAATGTTAAAATGTGGATGAGGGAACTGAGAGAATCAGCATGGACAGAATGAGAAACTAAAGAATGAAAACAGGGATGTCAAGGATCTGGATGCAGAGAAAAATGCACAAATCTCTCAACCAGTGAGAGCTGAGACACATTTACAGGAGCATGTACACTGCCATTACTTGTCTAAATTCCCTGCTTTAAACATAAAACAGAAAACAGAAAAGAGAATGGTGCATTTCAGTGCTGCTAATTTTGCACTTTTCACAAGCTGCCACTTAGAAAAGAATAAATGGGCAGGTTCTTTGAGAATGAAGAGTTAAACGTAGAAGTACAGAAATTTACTTTTGTGTATGTCAAACTTTCACACATGCATCTGTAAGTGTAGTGGATACAGAAGAGCTGGTAGGAGGCTTTCTTCAAACAGAAGGGGGAGTTGGCTGTTTGCTGAGAGATGCTATAAATGTAGATCTTTTGGAAAATCTAAAAATGAAATGGTGCTAGTGCAAGACAGCGTTTTGTTGAGTGAATGTTTAGTAAGACATCAATAGAGAAGATGAGTATCTTCTCAAATACTATATATAGCATTTATTCCTAAATTCAGAATCAAGTTCTATTTGTGAAAATAGATCTTAACTGACAGCTGCATGATTTTTATTGTGTGGTCCTCTTTTTATAGGAGTTATGTAGGGAATTACAGGTTGTTTGCATCATCCTGTCTCTTGGAAAAATGCTGTCAGTTCCTGCTTTCATGTGTGAACCTTCCAGGAGCTAATTTTTAACTTTGCTTTGGAAGGAAAGTGTATACCTTGAAAAGAAATATGACCTCAAGCCACAGTTCAGGTTGGGTAGAAGGGAGGGAAAAATTGCAAGCAGAATGAAATACCAGAAAAATGAAGCAAACTGAAGTGAAGAGGATGTTTCTGGGTTGGAGTTAGGTGAAGAACACAACAAATAGGAATGTTTGCCATGATTTCTGAAGGATACAGTGTATGTTGATGAGGAAGTAAATTTGTTCTAGTGTTTAGTGTGGAAGTTATTGATGGATAAGATCTGGTAGCACATCTTGTTCACTTTCCTCTTACAGGCCTGTTCTTATCTTGGTATGTTGCAGCCCTAGGGATTCCATAATTTCCTTTAGATTATTTAATAAATTAATATTTTGTACATATGTTCAACCATAATTCTTTATTTTTGTTGCTCTTCTGTTCTGTGCTACAGTCTCTACTCTTACTCTGTTGAACATCTGTCCCTCAGCTTCAGAGTGCAGGAATGTGTTGGCTCCTGTTGATTTTCAAGCATAACTTCTACTATCATTAATGAGCACATGTAGTCCCTCCCTTTGTTTCTGCAGTCTCCCAAACACACTTTTGTCATTATGACCCATTGCCCACTGACAATGTGTATTACCAAACATAAGATGCTCCATTGCTTGGACCCAACTCATCTTTATTTCTACTGCTCACTTTAAAAATTAAATAAATTGACATTCTGTTTGGCAGAGCTTTGTCACAATTTTCAGCCTTTCCTCCGTCCCATCTGCTCCCCCAGCTGCTCAGTCACACCCTGCCCTCCATTTTCAGTGTGCCAAACTGCAGATAGATAAAATAGCTGGTAACTGTTAGTCAGGATGTGTCGCCTCCCTTCCCACTGTCCCATCTGCTCCTCGCTCTCTTTCAGCTTTTCACCCATGCTCCCGTTTTTTGTTTTTTTTTTGCTGTCCCATTATTTTTGGCAAATGGCTGCATTGCGGATGACCCAGATTTAGGATATGTATTGGGGTGTTCGCTCTTGCGGTGATGTGGTGGTGATTCCTGGGACTCAGGGGCATTGAGGAGTTGGCTTGTCATTCACCTGAACATATTTTCTGAAAGAAAGTACTTGAGGAGGGCTGGCACCTTTAACATTGACTGGGTGGTATCCCTTCTGTAGAAAAGTATGGAAGTTGTGAGAGGGGCTTATCCTTTAGCTGGGGTGAAATGGAGGGTGAAAACCGAAGCTCAGAAAATTGCACTAGTAAAATGAACTTTGCGGCTTTTTCTAAGCTCTTTGCTGATATGTATAAGAGCACCACCTGTACCCCTCCTGTACTGGGCAGCTTTACTCACAAACATTTTATCCATCCATCCCGTCCCCCCAAAAGTCCTTAAACCCTAAATAGCAGACTATTGCAAAGAACGTTTAACTTAGCTTTTGTGACGTAAAGATGAGTCAAGAATGCATCAGATTTTAAGCATTGTTTGTCTAATAAAAACCTTGAGGAAATTGAAAGGATGGAAAGGTAGGAAGCACACTTAGTCTCCTCTCATACACAAGGAGAGGCAATGAAAGATAATGCAGGACTAGGTGTTTTTTTTATGGTAGTTAATTTGCTCTATTTCTTCAACACAACAAATAGTGGAGCTTCTTTATCTTTTTTGGCTGCTAGGTTTGAGTGGGAGAGAATGAAGTCTGTAGCACAAATAGTAATAAAATATTTTATGCTTTTGAAAAAAGAATTCTCTTCTAAAAGTTATTCTAGATTGTCTTGATCCTTAAAAAGCAAAGGCAGATGAACATAGAATAATGTAATCTCTAGTGTTGCAGTTTGTAATATCAGGTATGTTTCATGTCACTCTGGTCATAGTATCTGACAGTCTTCTTCCACAGTGCATATGTTCACGTAAGAAATAATTCAGCTGCTTCTCCAGTTTTACCATACGCTCTTGTTTTGCCATGTGCTTGGATCCTCAATTCTCTGGATGGGTAGCTCATAAAGATACAAATGTTGTGAATCTCTGTTTTACTCCATGAAGATCGACTCTTGCTTAAATTGCAGGAAATTTAATTCCTTTACATGAGACTTGTTAAAGTATTTTTAGTATAAGCAAGCTCGATAACGTCACTGACTTTATGGAGAAGTTTTCTTTAATCTGTCCCAGAACAGCTGTATAAATGAGATGTTTTACAAACGCAGCACATGTAGATATTTTCCATCTTATGAGTGTTTGCCAAGAAGTTACCAGCTAATGTCTGTCAGGGGAGACTTCCTGCCACTTGTCACTCTGTCATCGAGATGGGTTTGCAGCATGGTAGAAAACATGTACCCCTGTTCCTGAGCCCTCCCTAACCCAGCATGATGCTTGGGACCTGCTCCCAGAAAAAGCCACTGCAGTTGGATTTGGTGGCTCTCTCAATAACCACCCTTTGGGATATGCCAGATCACCACGATTGTCACCATTTTTGCTAGAAAAAGTTTGGGAGCGGCTGATGTAGGAAAATGTAGGATTGCTTCCCTGTTAAAATACTGAGGGATCCATTTCTGTAAAAAACTTAAGTGTGATGTTGTGTATAGGACTGCAGTTTTGACTAGTATTGGGTATTGGCTGATACTGTGTACAGGACTACAGCTAGTTTTGACTGCTGTACAGAATTCAGTCTTAGGTGTCTCCTCAGCTTCATAGAATTGTAGAATAGTTTGAGTTGGAAGGGACCTTAAAGATCATCCAGTTCCAATCTCCTGCTGTGGGCACAGATGCTTTCTACTAGATCATGTTCCTCAGAGCTCCATCAATCCTGGCTTTGAACACTTCCAAGGTTGGGGCATCCACAAGTTCTCTGGGCAGCCAGTGCCTCTTCACCCTCACAGTAAAGAATGCTTTTCTAATACCTAATCTAAAGCTACACTCTTTCTGTTTGAAACCACTCTCTCTTGTCCTGTCAGTGCATGTGAATTGTCCTGTCACTACCAGCTTCCATCTGGAAGGTTGGATTACTTAGTCTTCCTCACAGCATTTTCTCTGTTGTTGGCTAACTCTGACAACTAAATGTATTTGCCTGGACCCTCAATTTAATCTTTCCATGCCATTCAGTGATATCACTGTGAACAGTCCTGCAAAAATGCGAATTTACTGTTGGTAGCTCTAACTGACCCTAGAGAGAAGTTCCTTTAAATTCTGCTCTACTGCCTGGAGCCACTTCTCCTGCCATGTTTGTGTATTTTGTGCTCATAGTGGTATAATTAACTTGCATAGAAAATTGAATAAGTATTTTCTCTCTAACTTAAAATTACACCATGTCCTTTACCTTAACTCTCAATTCTCACCTAAATGATCTGTTCTGGTCTGTGTTGTCCTTCATCAGCTTTCTCAAGAGACAACCATTAAACAAGCTTCCCATTTCTGGCTTGATTTCCCCTTAGAGGCTAAATATGACATGCATATGTAAGTGGAGATAGATTTAGGAATGGAAATGTTTGGACCGTGCAGTTTCTTTTCACACTGGTTTTCCTCCTCCACTCTCAAACATGTAAGATTTGCTTGTCAAGGTGCCCCACTACATCATTGTACCATTTAGTTTTCTAAGATGGCTGCAAAGGCTGCAAAGTTGAGAGAGCTCTGATTGCAGTCAATTTTGCTAGACCAAGCAATGTTCAGAGGGAAGTTTTTCCCAACATCTGGCAAAAATGTCTGAGGCTGATCTTCATGTACAGCAGGAATGGGTTTGGAATAATAACCTGAACTCCATTCAGCTTAAGGAAAGGTTGCCTGAACCAATGTTTTACAAGTCACCTTCTATGCCATGCTGTATGCATTTGGGCTGAGTATCACGACTCTATGTCTAGTTTTTTTGTGCAGTTGAGGTGCTACAGTCCATTTATTTCACTGTGTGTGGGGGAGGTGGGGATGCTAAAAGTAAAGTATGGTAAAGTATTGATGTGAGATGATAAGATGGAGCATCAAGGAGGGATGCAAATCAGGGTTTCAGCCATGGCAGCCATGGTTTCATTGTAATTTTAACACAAGACTGCCACTCTGTCTTCTGACTGTATTTCCAACAAGAAAGAGGAGAGAGAGACAGCAGTAAAATCCAGAGAAACATCACAACAGCAGTTGTTTATATTGCTCTAATGGAGCATATTGGTAAAAGCATTAAATGGCATAATGAAGAGTTGTGGGTGTTGAAGGTTTTTTAAATTTTGCTTTGGTGTAAACAAGTTGCTGTACATTCACAAAATCTACAAGCTTGTAGGTATATAAATAAAATTTGTTGTTATGGGTTATCTAGACCAACCTCATTTCTTTTTTGTTGCTAAATAATGCTTCCAATATATTAATTTGAGCACACTACCTGCCTGGGTACTTTCCTAGTTAGCTTATTCTAGATGGCTTGAGATGTTTAAAGAAAGTTTTCTTTTTTAGTTTCATAGCAGCTGAGTAAAATCTGCATTGACATCAAAGACTGTCAGGAAAGTGTGTACTTCTTTTTGGATCAATGCCTAGCAAAGCTAATGGAAATTAGCTACAGCAAAACCCAGTGAAGATTCAGTGATTGTCTAAACTGTGTCTGTCATAAACTGCTCCTTTACACCTTATAAATGGCTAAGGGCTTTTATGGTCTATACTACATTTAACTTGCCTTGTTTACCGTGCAGCACTTCTGTAGAAGGTGATGTACTGTATGTGACAGTTTAATCTATTTTTTTAGTAACTGTATTCATTAAAAAAAAAAAAAAGGTAGGAGAGCTTTTTTAGCTATTTATGTTGTTTTAGTTGTACTGCTTTGGGTTGTAAAACAGGCAAACTTTAGAAACTTACCAAGTCTGATCAGTACCTTGATGGAAAATGCAGTTAAACACCAGCTGTCTGATGGGTTATCCATCTCCAGCTCTTTATACTGCTTTAGCAGAGGATTTTTTTCCCTTTCTTAATTAAAACTGTTTTTGGTTTTTTTTTTTTTTTAGAGTTGACAAATAAGTTTGATAGACAAAGGGAGAGTGAAAGGTAGATCTGATGACAGAAAATGCCCTATTTGAGCTGCAGGTTAATTTAAGACGTCATGATCATAACTTGTTCTTATTTAAACTTTGCTGTTAACATGGATTTCATAGCAAGATTTCAAATGTTTTCTCTGTGTACCCACACTTACACAGTCTGAAAAGGCATAGACTTTTCATGTGTGTGACCATACATTCAAATCATGCCTTTCAGGAAGAGACAAACTTAAGCTGTCCTTTATGTGTGTGTGAACAGGAGAATGTATTGGAAGTCCTTGGATAGCTTTGGAGATGTGAAATACTACAAAGGGAAAAAGTTCTTTCACTAACTCAGCTGTCTATGTCTGTGAATATTTATAAAATTGTTATATTCTCTACCTCTCTCCTATCATACCCTAATTTTCATCCAGAATTTTCAGAGAAAAATCTCAGTCTCTCTTTTCATACATGACTATTTTTCATAGCATTATATGGAAGACTGACTATTGCTCTATTGTACATACTGACTGATATAGAGCACTTATCCTTAAACCTTATCTGTCCTCATTTTTGTGCTGACTCAGACTGACTCATATACTAGATATAGTTCTGACCAAGGCTAATGTTCAATTTTCCAGAGATTACTTTGCAGTAATAAGTTGAAATTGTGTTTCTCTGCCTGTAACTGTCATTTATTTGAAGATTTGTCTTTTTATAATCTAGTAGTTGAACCATTTGTTTTGATGCTTACAGAAGGAGCAATCTAATTGTCTAGAAATGTATTTTTTAGGTGTGTTTTGAGCATGTGTTTATGTTGTTTCAGGTATCTGAGCATGAATTCTGGTCTGCCTGTAGCTATTAAAGATTAATTACTGCTCTTTCTTTTTTCTTTTTTTTTGGATGCTGAAGTCACAAGACTTTGTTTTTACAACGTCACCATTTATGACATGAAGGCTGAGCAGCCCCTGATACTTCCCTTATTTTCTTCCATGCCCTGGAAAATGCTCATCACTTCATAGAGAGCATTCAATCTTTTGTAAATTCAGGCACCATGTACAGAGGCTTTCAGCCTGGAGCCACAATGTACAGGATATTTTTCCTTGTGCAGTGATAAGACAATATTTCTTGGTGAAGTGCTGTAATGTCCTTTAAATTTTCCTTTAGCAACTGAATAATAGACGAAGCTAAAACTTCTTCATCCTTCTTTTACCATCTTCTTGCAGTTTCCGTGCTGCACTCACACCTCAGGTGATAATGCAAAATCAGATTCAGAAAAATCTGATTAAACTAGTATATGGTGGAGAGAGACCTACTTTATTTGTATCACTAGGACCAGTTATCAACAGTAACAAAATCTGGATAATTACACTTCTTGAACATGAGCAGTAACATTTGCACTGAAAAGAAAATTTGAGATTGTATGTGTATGTGAACCTTTTTTTAAGGAGGTATTTATTTGTTAAGAGTTATTGCTATAACCACATCTAATCTGATTCTAGAATCTTTCAGCGATGTCTTATTAATCAACCAGAGGATTAATGACTTCTGAAGTTGTTTGATGCTGTTTGCTATGTACTGAAGTGATTTACTCTATATTGGATCCTACTGGAAGTATCACCCACCCTAGAAGCACATTGCTACTGTTCACATCTGTCGTCAAAAACTCATCAAGGAGCATATTTTGTAAAATAAGAATGATTCCAGTGAATGTATAGAACTGTGTCCCATTCTGGGCTCCCCACAACAGGAACATGGACATTCTGGAGTGAGCCCAGCCAAGGGACTGATAGTAAAGGGAATGAAACCTCTGCTATAAGAGGAGAAGCTGAGAGAGCTGGGACTGTTCAGCCTGGAGGAAAGAAGGCTCAGGGGAGTCTTATCCATATGTATAAATCCCCAACTGCAGGCTTTTCTAAGTGATATTCAGTGACGGACAAAAGGCAGGGGGCACAGACTGAAATCCAATTTAAATATAAAAACTACATTTAAACACAAAAAAATCTCTTTTACTCTGAGGGGTTGCCCAGCAAGGTTGAGCAGTCTTCATCACTGGAGATATTCAAAACCCAAACAGATATGGCCCTGAGCAGCCTTCTCTAGCTGATCCTGCTTTGATCTTTCTAAGTAACCTCCAGAGGTCACTTCCAGCCATAACTGTGATTCGAGACTGCTTTTAATCAGGGAGCCTTACTCCAATTTGAATGGCATTGGTGAGAGGTTCTGTTAGATATTTTAAAATCTTTGGGATCTATTCTAGAAGGACTTGAACTTCTGTATGAAAAGTGTTTGTTGTAATGGCAATGTCTTTTTCTAATGCTGCTGGGAAATTTGCAGGGATTGTTAACTTCATCTGCACCTTTTGGTTTGCCCCTCAGGAACGTTTCTTCTCGCCAAGATTTCGTCGTCGACTTCATGCTGTCCTAGCATCTGTTAGCACTTCAATGCTGATTTTATCAAATCTAATATTTCTTGGAGGAAATCAAGTTGGAAAAATCTACTGGAACAGGATCTTTATGGAAGGCAAGTTTATTTTTATGTGCTTTCTAGATAACAGAATGTTCCAAATGTTACCTTGGGTGGGCTGAGCCAGGCTTTTCTCTCAGTGCACTAACTGGGAGTTAATTTTTTTTCTGGTCAAAACGATCAAAAATCTGAGAAAATTTAAATAATTCTGCAGGCTGCATGACTACAAAGTTTCCTTTCTCCCATTCAAGTCTAGAAGGAGGGCTGTCAGGCTTCTCTGTCAAGTGAAATCACTGAAGATCAAGTAATAAATGTGTGACAAGTTACCAGGTTGAATTTTCCCCCCCACTCTGCATTTCACACCATAGATTCTGTGGACAGTTAGTGGGTAAGAGCTGCATAATACAGCATAATTGAGCAATTAAAGGCTTTTTTTTTTTTTTAGTGAATGTGATTTCAGGTTGGGGACCAGCTGACTATTGAGGACAAGTGTGGGGACAGAGGAACTTGGGTGACAGTGTCAGCCTGTGGTGCTGCTGAATAAGCAGTATGGGATGTTGTTCTCTGAGCTGACTCAGGAGACAAGTCTAGCTTTAATTTTTTTGCCAGAGGTCAATGTAAGTAGGACCAGTTTTCTTTTTAGGTTCTTACTGCTGCCAGTCAAATGAAGATCTTGTAGAGGAATATTTCTTCCTCATGGGGGAAGTACTAATAGGCTTCTGTGCCTAGAAGTGCTCTCTTAAAAAGACCACCACTGTCTATTGCAGTATTTTCTCCTCTTGTTCCTTTCAGTGAAATCAGCTCTGGAGTTCCAAGATCCTACTTAAGCATCCCAAAATAGTGAAATGCTTAAAGAGTAAGTTATGTACATGAGTGGAGCAATTTTTCTTCTGAACTAAAGGAAAAAAAACATACAAAGAGCTTGAAGAAGGGAATATTTTTAGCATGAAACATACTGAAGCTTTCTGATAATATGGGCAGGAAAGAGGCAGTACTAGGTTTTGCTCTTTAAAGCATAAAATACTTGTTTTCTGTTTTTTTGAAAGGCTTTGTTTTCTCTTACATTGTTTGCTTTCAATTAGTTGGCTAATAGTAGAAAATAAGCAGAGAGAAAAGGTTGAAAGTACATTTAGGCATCTCTTCTTATTTATTAAAAGAAAAAAAAAGGAGTAGTGAAGTTGTCTGTCTCAGGCTTATAGCTCCATACAAATGATTTCCATAATGCAATCTGTATATTAAATGAGAATATGTATCAAGAAAGTATTCCTTCCTTGTTAGAAGGGCTAGTAGCTGTACTGGGGTTTGCAACTGATGAAGGACAATGTTTTATCAAGTATATCAATATTTAATTAAACCATAATCAATTATTGATTGTTTTTCTAGGTGGTTTGTTTTTTGGGTTTTTTTTGGGGGGGGGGAGGAATAGTTCTTTGATCTATTCCTCCTGCACTTGAATACATAGTTACATAAAGATTAGGTACCAGTCATCTAAGACAGGAATAGGAAATTAGTTTAGTCATTTGCATCTTTGTTTCCATGATGTTTTAATCAAATTAACTTTATTTTTAGAACGTGAAAGCTTTTGCTTAGTGCAGCTCATACTCCACTAGTAGAAATCTCGGTGCTTAGCTTTGTGAGCTTTATGTGCCTCTATTATTTGATCACTGAGATGACTGTGAGGGTATAGTTTAACTGTATTGTTGTTCTGACAACACCTATGTACAAACTGAAACATCCACTAAAATTTTCTTGCATCTACACACCTGATCCATTGTGATTTTCTTACTGTGGAACAAATGGGGTGAACTCTGGTATCAGTCCAGGGTAGGGGATGAATAGATCGAGAGCAGCTCAGCAGTGAGAGACTTGGGGGTGCTGGTGGATGAAAAGCTGGACATGACCCAGCCATGTGCACTGGCACCCCAGAAAGCCAAACATGTCCTGGGCTGCATCCAAAGGAGCCTGGGCAGTTGGCCAAGGAAAGGGGATTCTGTCTTTGCTCCCCTCTGGTGAGACCCTCCTGCAGTGCTGTGTCCAGCTCTGGGGGCCTCAGCACAGGAAGGACATGGACCTGTTGAAGCAGGTCCACAAAAATGAGCAGAAGGATGGAGCATCTGTCCTATGAGAAAATGCTGAGAGAATTGAGATTGTTCAGCCTGGAAGAGAAAAGGCTTTGGGGTGACCTAATTGTGGCCTTCCAGTATCTGAAGGGAGCCTATAAGAATGATGGAGAAGGACTTTTAAAAAGAGTCTGTAGTGACAGGACAAGGGGGAATGGCTTCAAACTGAAAGAGTTTAGATTAGATACTGTGAAGAAATTCTTTCCTGTAAGGGTGAGGATGACCTGGAACAGGTTGCCCAGAGAAGCTGTGGATGCCCCATTTCTGGAAATGCCCAAAGTCAGGCTGGATGAATCTCTGAGCAACCTGGTCTAGTGGGAAATGCCCCTGCCCATGGCAGAGGGCTGGGACTAGATGTTCTTTAAGGTCCCTTCCAACCCAAATCATTCAGTGATTCTATGGTTGAAGGCCAGTCAAATTTAGAAGGACTATTCAAAACTTGCTCTTCAGTTTCAACTAAATTTAAGTGCTGGTCTGTAAAAGAGACAACAAAAATCTACATTTGGAGTGTGCAATGCTAAAAGGTAAAGTTAAATAAATTTGTTTGTAGTCTGCTCTGTTTATTCTGTTGAATCAAATTCATCAATATTTACGGACCAAACTGAGCATTACAAATACATAATCTTTGATGATTCTTTTGTCAACCCAAGGACAGATGAGGTGATCTTGATTTTGTCTTCACCTTTATAAAAAATTCAATGGGAATATGCTTGACTTGTTAGAACTAAGGGTGGTGGTGGTGGGTGGGTGTTCTGCAAGGCAGGAGGGCATTTGTTTGGGTTTTTATCTTTGTACTTCATTTCTGGTGTGATGCAAGCAATAAAAAGTTCCCAAGAATGAAGATTTTCTTTTATGCATTATGATTCTGGAGAGCTTTGATTAGAACAGATGTTGCCATTCTGTCATTGTCTTGTGGAGAATAGTCTAGATATCTGGCAAAGGACCCCCAGAGCTCTTTTGTACGTAATACCCAAATCTGTGTCCTTTCACTTGGTAGACAGAGCAATGTTACAATGTCCAGTATGTTACTGAAATCTGCTAAATATGTATCTAGTTGGTTTGAGTCAATAATTGTTAGCTTTGGGTCAAGAAGAAAGAAGATATTCTGTGAATTTCAGGTTAAAATATTAGAAATAATATTCTCTATTTAAAAGCTGTTTGATCTCCTTGAAAGTTGCCTTGGTTTAGGAAACCTAAGCAGAGTTTTGAACCACTCTAAAACCAGAGAGTAGACATTTGCATTTGGGAGGGCACCTCTACATTCTCATGAACCTGCCAGCAGGACTTGAGATTGGTTGACTGAGGTGGCAGAAGACTCTGCAGCACTAGTGTGACATAAAATCCCTCTGAGGTCAGGAATAGAGAGATGTGGAAACAAAACTGACCACCCCTGCACTATCAGCTGCAAAGAGTAGTCTGTTCCTTTGTTTTGTTCAAACCCCACAGAATTATGTCTACAAAGATCTGTACATGTATGGGTGGGAAAAAAATAGGAGAACAGATGTGTGCTTCACAGTTTGTAAATGTAATTGACATTTATAGATCACTAAAAGTGAAGAACATATATGCGACACTCCAGCAATAAAGTGCATCTCAGAGCAGAAATCAGTTCTGCAGGTTTGGGTGCAATATAAGGCATTGTGTGTGGCATTTTCAGGTCTGGCAAGTCAATGAACCTCGGAATATCAGTATTGTAAGGCTCTAAATATCCAGCCTACAGCACTTCATAGTCAGAAATTAGCAGTTCTATTGTATAATACCAAAAAACAATGTTTGAAGGGCAGCTTCCAGCTAGCATGTATGTGACAGTGATGCAAATTTAAACTAACAAGCTCTTAAACAGAAGTTTTACTGAAGCTTAAGATGTATGAAATGCACTTCTAGTTTTGTTCTTTAGTTGCTGAAGAGGATCTACTCTATTCTTTTGCAAAGATTGAGTATTGTCTAAAATCTCTACAATTTTTGGAGACCAGAGAAGAAAAGATATGGATATGAAAGCACTTAAACCTCAGGGCCAGCTCAGTCAGTTCAAGGAGAACCATACAAGTGGGATGCTTTTGTTATCAAAGCTTTGTGGATTGCATTTTAAGAACAGAATTTACAAGTTTTCTGGGATCCTTATTTGACTGATACTTGAAATGTTTTGAAGTGCTTTGGCAGTGCTTTCCACAGTTCCCATACCATAAACAAGGGGAGTTAATATCTAAGCATGTATTTTTTAGTATTTATTTTCTTTCCTCTTGTGAAAAATAGATTCAATTTATCTGGTTTTAAAAATAATTTTGTGCATCATTAAAATAACTGGTGTCAAAATTATGAGAGCAGAGGTCTGTGTGTCTTATGTGTATGAGTATTTGTTCTTAATTTTGTTCTCAAAATTATCTCTGTTCACACCAGTGTTAGTGCTTGTATCAAAAATGTAATTTGGCCCTGTTATTTGCAAAGAAAAAAGTTCCTATAGCAAGAATTTACTCTGATCTTTCTTTAGTAAGAATTTTCTCACGAGGAACAGTGTTACAAATGTCTGATAAGAAAGTAGGAGAAATATCTTCTATGTAACAAACCATTTTTAATCCTGTGTTCTTTGTAATTAATTAATGTTTCACTTCAAGCTGAGATGCTCCAACAAGAAGGGTTCCCTTTTGAAGGGCTCACTCCTGCAACCTGCACTGTGCAGTGCTTTTGGTTAAGAGACTGAAATATTTTATCAAGCATGGATGAAGGCATTAGGCTGGGAGGGGACATTAAGTGTATCGAGTGATAAAAGTCTGCAATTCATCCTGATCTTTTTCTGGTTTACAGAGAACAGAGTCTAAATCAATGAGGAAAGCACAAGGTGCATTTCACGTGTATTTTACTTTGAACAGCTGTCTGAAAATTGGACAGTCATTATTTAACTTAACTGTAAACCAGTACTTTAGCTCTCCAATTTACCTTACCACATTTTGAGGAATGCCTCTCTGGAGGGCAGTTCAGCCCACATACACCTGTCTGAGCATGGGATGAGATGCATTGTCACTCTTCACTGCATTCAGGGGCATTTTGTACAGCCTAGTTTAGATTAGATTGGACACCCAACCTGTGAGAAGGTACCTTTAGTAGACATTCAGCAAAGACTGAATTCCACCCTCAGTTAGGATTGACTTACTGCAAGGGTACAGAATGGCTGGCTGGGCAGAAGTCCTGCAATGAAGGATGTCTGCCTGCTCTACCAGATTGTGAACTTTGTGCATCAACAGTGTCGTGCCACCTGCACCAAAAATAGACTTTGTGCAAAGATGCATTGACAGCAGTGCAAAATGTGTAAGTTAACCTCTTCTGCTATGTGATGTGCTGAAGGCTAAGGTTAAAATATGTGCTCTTTTGGTTACTGCAGTTTAAAAACACAGTAGGCTGACAATTAGGGAGAAGGAAATATAACAGCATAATTTGAAGTCTAGAGCTGTGATCCTGGATAAATGATATTGTTATGTTTTGAGAGGAAAGTATTGACGGGAGAAATGGGTACATAGAAGTTTCTGCAAATTAAATTTTACCAAGATATTCTGATCATCAGTGGGGGCAGGAGAAAGGGAAAAGCCCTGTAAAATGTAGCAAGGACTTGCACTTCAGTGGTCCTAGTGGGTCCCTTCCAGCTCTGGATGGTCTATGATTCTGTGATATTACCTAGGTAAACTGTTAGATTGCCAACTTCTGAAGATAGTCTCCAGATAGACAAAAATCTGTCAAGCAATGTAGAAAATACTGTCATTATTATGATGTAGGAGTAATCTCTAAATGGCCTCCAGACCTATTCCAACCCCTCTTTTCATTAGCTGGTTAATCAGCAATTAGAGATGTTTAAAGCAAAACTAAAATTTATTTATCCATGTATAATATTGTTCACTAATTAAAGATAGTGATGCCTTTATTTTGCCTCCAGTTTTCCCTTTTGGCTTACTTTGAAGCAAAATCAGGTCCCATGCTAATCAGAATTCAGATAATTGGTTAATTTATAGGGAAAAGAATATATGATCTCATTAGCACCTTACCTACTTAATAGAGGCAGAAGGCCTTTGGACTTCTTCCCATCTGTGCAGCACAGCAATCTCAGATTGTGTTTCACAGGGCATCTTAGGCACTGATTTGCAAGTGGGAATTTCCACAGTCATGACATACAAGATTCAGAGGTATGAGTGAAACAGAGGGTTTGGTGTAAGACATTTGATGTAATATGCCTAAATGTGGAATTTTTGGATTACTTTGACAGAAACATTAGACCATTATTTTACGATATTAAAATAAAATTATGCCAATTGGTAATTACACTGTATCACAGGACTGAAAATAATTCTAACAATCTATATTTGTTTCATTTTATGTAAATCACTTAATGCATAAGTTGAGAATTGCAGTGGTATCAGCATCTTTCGGCATTGTCCTGAACTGTTGTTGCATTTAGAAGTTTTGCCCTTTGTTATGAAGACAGTGAAATTAGGTTGTTGCTCTACAAAAAAACTCATTTGTGTATTAGTAGTAGAGATATCTTTCTAAGTTCAACAACTAAATAATTTAAAGACTTTGAGTTACTTATTGTGCAGCTCCACTGCTGTATGGGATGTCAACAACAAAAACAGATGAGAGATTTCTGTACTGGTTGTTGTATGTTCTAGTCTGGCTCGTGCAAGATCATATCTTCCCATCAGATAAGTAGTTGACTGTATGCCTCGGGCTGCAATAAGGAGTGTAGGTAGAAGGCCTCAGGATAATCACTTCATACAACCTCATCCTTCAGAAACTGAGTACTGCTAGTTGGATTAGGTCATAGATTTAGCACATTTTAAGGGCTGAGGGAAGAGGTAGAGTGTTGAGTTTTTCTGGGATATTTTTTCTCCTATCTTAGTGTTACATATATTTATGTACACAAACAACAGGACAGGAATGGTGGAGCAGCTGTCTTGAAGCTTTATTCCATCACAATCATCAGTCTCATTCTACAGAACCAAGCAAGGGAGATGGAACAGCTTCAGCTGCTAGCACAGCAAGGTTCTCTTTGTTACAAAGTCTTTTAACAACTTTCTAGCCAATAGCATAATAATAAAAGCTGACAAGCATTTGCTCAGGCCAATTAATAAAGCCACACATACATCATGCTTTGAACAATGCTTGCTTGTAATAGCTTAAAACAATGGATAAAGCTTCATTTTTAAGCTTACATATTTCTACTATCTTGCTTAACATATTTTCCTGAGGGCTTTCTCTACACAGCTCACAGCCCTATTGTTTCTTGTCCTCAGCATTCTTGCATTTCTCCATCCTGAGATTTGCTCTCACACGGCTTTCTAAGAATTCTGTACTTTTTCCATTTCCCACAATGGGGCAAAGTAGTTCGAGCTCATTATTCAGCAGGGCTTAGTTGGATGTTTTAGCTCTGAGGTCTTGCCAGATAATATACAACAATATCTTGGGAGCCATATTGCACGTAACAACTTCTGAAATGGGTTGCAATGATACGTGTAATTATCTAGCTTTGAAGGTGCAGGAGGAAAGAAATCATGCAGCAAAGGAACTCAAAGGAATCCACAAAACTTGTCAGCTGACACATCCCTGTGAGTGTGTGATACTTCACTGTCTATTCTATGCATCTCTTGCAAGGTTTTTGCTCAAATTTCTTTGCAGCTGAAAGAAAAAGGAGGGCTGCTTCCATGATTGGCAGTTCAGAGTTTCAGATGGCCCTTGTTTTGGTTTGGAAAATTCTGTTGTAGAGTGGCTACATCAATAGAGTAGCTAGTATGGTCTTCCAGAATTCTTGTTCCTCCAGATTTTCACTTTCATTGAGAAATCCCACTTGCTGCTGTTAGGCAAAAACTTACTCAGGGTCATTTTTTCCAAAAATACATTTATGAACATTATATTGATGAATTGCATAATTTAGAGAAATATTACATAGTGGCAGAAGTATTACTGAAGATGTCACATTTTTCTAAATGATTCATTCTTATTCATGCACAAAGGAAACTTGTTTCCGCAATCATTTATGTGACCTTGCTTAGTGGCTGCAGTTCATTGGGATGTGAACTGGCAAAATAGCAAGAAAAATTAATTTTGGTCTGCAGGAATAAGGAGGCAGTATTTGGGGTTTTTTATCCCTGCACCTCACAAAGGATGACAGCTATAGAAAAGAAAATAGTCATGTATTTTTGGGGGGGCATTTTCTTCAGGGCTGAAACAGTAAAATGTGTTCTGTCATTTTCTGTTGAATCATGTTGGTTTGAACCTCTGTTCTGTGTGAAAATTATTGAAGCATTGCTATGTTTAAATTCAACTCTTGCTGTTTAATCTTAATAGTTTGCCATTTGTCTTTAATTTGTCTTTAGATTCTTAGGACCTAATCCTGCAACCAAATCAATGCAGAAAGATCTTTCTATCTAGAAAGTTATATAACATGTGCAGCCATATTTGCTGGGATCAGTATGATTCCAAGGTCAAAATCAGTTACAAAGAACCTATATTTCATACATCTTATTAAAGTCTTTATTTTACATAGTGCATGTACAAGTGAAAAAAAATGCAGAGCAGTCCACACTGTGACACACAGAGTTCACTGTTGTCCATTGTACTGCATCTGTTTTACAGAACTAACTAAACTACTCTACACACTGAAAATGGGGAGCTGTTCCTTCATTGTGCTGCCTTCTTGTCAATTTGCAGCTCTTTCGTAAAAATACAAGTTTGCTACTTTGTGAGATTTGCTGATCACAGGCAAAATGCCCCCCAGATTTTCAATTACTTTGGCAAGGCTCACACAACCTTTCTTAAATTGTTGTGATGTTGCTAGTGAAGTACAGTATGGTATGATGAGCAATTGTAATAGGTTGGCCAAGTCCATCTTACAGATGTAACCTTGCTGGTAGCAACGTGCTTAGTGTGGAAACTGGAGTGAATGATGCCACCAAACACTCTTGTTCTGCTGGTGTGGCAGGTCAGCATGTGCTGTTTTAGCACAGGCTTTCAGAGGCTGAAGCAGTTTGAATGTGTGACCTCTTTATGCCTTAAACATAGCATGGACATAAAAAGAACAACATTTTTCAGTCAAAAAGCTTGAAATTGCCATGATCTCATGACTGCTCATCAGTGGGTACTTCAGCTTTGCCTTCTTGTTCCCCTGTATTTTTGCCATAGATGGCAAAAGCCTCACAGTGACCCAAAGTATCATAGCCGGGTATAGAATATTTGAAGTGCTGCTTTATTGGTCACTGTGCTTATTGGGAAATTTATACATAAATGAACTCATGGTTGTGGTGGCAGGTACGTATCTGATTAGTAAGAGACATTATTTCAGCTAACATGTGCAACAATCAAGAAAAGTTTTCTGAGGAATGATGTAATCTCTTTCTTTTCCTCTATTCAGAAATTTCCAGGAGTCTTGTAGGTGCTACTTCTTTCTTGTCATTGAATCCTGTTTCTTTTGTCTGTCAGCCCCTTTCATTTGTCTTCAGATTTGAACTAGTTCTGACTGGCACTTTTTTTTTTCAAATGCCTTTCGAGAGAACAGTTCCTGTGCACAGAAAGTAACCTTCTCACAGCAGGAACTGGAACACCAGCTGTATTTAGCTTTGCAACCATTGAGAATTTCATGACAACTTTCTAAGTTGTTTATTTCCTGAAAAGTAATGTTAAAACAACATTGTGGTATTCTACAATTACTGATACTTGGAGCCTACTGGATCAAAATCTCTCAACTTAGAGCAAAAAAAAGACACTTTTTTTTTTTTTTTGCCCCAAATGCCAGCCCTGCATATCAGCTTGAGATTGAGAATTCTAGCAGTGTTCATTCTGGTTCTTGCACCTCTACCAGCGAAGTCAGAGGTGATAACAATCATCTTGTAGAGATGCATGGGCCACAAAGGAGGCTGAGCTTTTTCTAAAACTAGTGTTCCCTGTGCACAGGCATGGAAAGCAGCTAGGAGCTTATTTTTCTCACTGAGGAAGCCTTGAGAGGTTTTTTATGCTATAGCACAGCTCTGCTGCATTTTTACAATAATGCTGTTTTGCCTATAATTTCATTCTAGGTTCACAAGCAAAAATTGTTGTCTCAGACTACTTTAGCATCTTCTCTTTTTAATCTCTGAATGAATTTATTTCAGCCATCTTTAAATGGCTGCTGCTTTAAAGAAAATAGAAGCTAAAAGTACAAGAACTTAAGAGGGAGAGAGCAAAGCCTTGTATACGTATACATTTGTATAGATTTGTAGACTTACACCCTTGTAAGTGCTGACAGTTCTGTAAAATTACTTTTACCTCATGTCATTCCATTTACTACTAAATTGCATGCTGGGACATGTTTTCTTAAGGCACTTTGCACCAGCCAATGAAGACCTGAAACTCGTCTGAGCTGGGGTTTAAGTTCATGCTGAACTTGGAATGTAGCAAACTTCATGTGAACATTATCAAACCCTATGAGAACCAGCACCATATGCTGGAACCAGCAGCTCTGCTGTCCCTAAGGAAGCACTGTAAGGCAGAAGTGTGTCTCCTCCCTAAACAGCTGCATTTTTTTCCTCAGTGATACACCAGTCACTGATAATCTTACTTTTTAGTGTGGTATCTGTAAAGGATGGATAGGCAGGGAAGCATGTGGCTCTACAACGTTTTTAATCTCTTTGGGCACTGTCTTCCCCTGAGAAAATGGAGAAATATCTGTTGTCTCCTAAAACCTTGATTCTGTCTCCTGCAGAGGCTGCACCCATGGGACACCATGCTCTCCAGGGCTGTTGTGGGGGTGATTTGTGATGACCATTTGAATATATGAAGTGCATAGTTTGAGTCTGCCTAAGCTCTGTGAGATCAGATAGAATTAGAGTACTAAATGGGACAGTGCTCAGAATTGAGTTAATAATCCTAGAAATATTACAATTTACTGTTAGTGCATGTATACCCACCTTTGAGTAACAGAATCTACCTGAAATATTAGGCTAAATGAATGCAAGAAATACTAATGCCTTATAGCCAGTTGTAAAGTCAGACTTCATCACAAGTATTCCCAGTTATTGTTACAAATTACATCTAATGCTTGCAGTTCATTCTGTAGTGAAATAATTATAGTTTTCAGAGCAGAGAAATTCCTCAAGAATGTTTCTTCCAAGAAAGTAATGGATTTCAAATACTAGGGTAGTTTTTTTATTTAATGCACTGTCTTCCATTTTATCTTTCTCATTTCTCACTTATTACTTCTAAATTTCCTGATCTAAGGTGAGCGTGTACTGAAGCCCAGTAGTGACCTGTTGGCTTGTGGCTGTCTTCATAGGTGTTGAATTTCCACTGCTGGTAGGTTAGCTTAAAAGCCTGTTAGAAATGTCTTGGCTGTCCATGTCTTAACAAGATCCATTCTATTTCTGACAGTTGTTGAGATACCCGACAAAGATTTTCCACAAATCTCTGTCAAGCTGCCAAACCTGTGCATTCCTGTCCATTCTGAGGGTGAGCAATAAATGGTGTGAGTCACTTGAAGCTACAGAGCAGCACTCCTGTGTTTAGGCATCTTAAGCTGAAAAATGCTCTGTTATTAATAACTGATTCATAATTGATTTTTCTTTTAAAGCTACTTCCTTATTTTTTCAGCTTGCATCAAAAACTGGTAAATAATATGACAAGATTTTTGTGTTGTTAGTATCCATCCTCTTACCTATTAAGAATGTTAGACTATTGATTTTCTATCCCTTCTGCCCTCTTTTATGTGGTTTCTATTAGACCCACAGCTAAGCCCTCTATCAAATATAATAATCCATCTGCAAATTCTAACTTAGGCTTTAAAACAATCCTTGGAGAAGAGTGACTTCTGTATTATACTCAAGTATCCATAAAAATTCTCCCAGTGATGGGACTTTTATGTCTAAATAAAGATTTATCTTGCATCTAGATTGAACAAAATCTCAAATCCTTGTACTTGTGTGGAGTGTTGTTGTTGAAGAGGCTTCTTTTGCTCTTCAAAAATAGTAGTAAAGTGTTACTGAAGTAGTTGCATTGTTCAGAAGGAAAAGCATCTTGTTTAGTAGTCCTTAACACTGAAAGAAAACTGTAGGTACACAGTTCCATTACCTGCAGGTTAATATGTACCCTGCAGTGAGGAATAGTTTGCAAATAATTGAAAATGTTTTTAACTTGAATCTTCTGACTATAATGCTCTGCCAGTCCCTATGTCTATTATTTATAGTGAAGGTATCTTCTATTTAACAAGTAGTTTGCATGTAAATAGTTGAAAATCGGCTTATCAGACACTCTTAATGTTGTCCCAGTTGCTATTATCTTTGTTTTAAAATGGTTAAAACAACGATCCTTTTTCTAGCGTCTCTTGCACACAGCTTAGAATGTTACATATATATAATATGTATTTATATATCCCTTCCCTGCTGTGTATAAAAACTGCTTCAGTTACATTTTTACTGCAGCAAAAAGGAAGTTAAATCTGCAACAATATAACCTTTAAGACAGGGGCACTATTCATCACAGTCCAACTTGTGGTTATCTTATTTTTCACCCAGCATTGAGACAAGTGACAATTTGCACATTTCTGGCCAAATGGCATGTTTAAATGTTTTAAGAACTGTTGAGCTCTACCAATGTGGAAAATGAAATGCTGAAAAACTCTAGAGATTTGCTAATAGTATGTACAGACTTTCACCTTAGCTTCAGTTCGTATTTTTCCAGGTCAGGAGCACCTGACAGTTTGTACCACCTGGTAGTTTTTTCTGTGCTTCTGATATACAGCTGGGAAGAAGAGATTGGAGAAAGTTGCTGCTGTTAACATGAACTCAGCAATATTATGGTGGGTCTGCAGACTTCTCTAGGAGTGGAATAAGCTTGGAGACTGGATTCCTGCTCTTGACAATAGTTTGACTACTTGAGACCACAGCAGCTTTCATAAAAGCTATGAAAAATGTCCATCACACCCATTTGGATGTGTCAGGAGAAGGATTTGCATGGGGGTTTCTATATTAGTTAGAGTAGCAAAAGCAGTGTCACTCCAGCTTATTGTATTCCAGTCCTTGCTAAATGTATCCTAGCAGAACGAGATTCCATTTTCCATCATTTTCTTACCCAGAGTCTTACTATTTCATCAGAAGTAACAGGGGATCTGCATGACTAATACAGGAAAGTGCCCTGTAAGTCAGCACATAGAGCCAAAACAAGGATCACCAAAACCCTCAGGGTAAAACCATTACTAAAGCCCTGATGGAAAACCATCAGTATCCCTCCAGAAAGTCTCTGAACATTATTTGACTCAAAATCCTATGAGAGAAGACTGCTGTATTTAGTATCTTTTTGGTGTCCACATGCCTAAAGCCCTCACAGTGTTCAATGAGGTGTGTAAACACTATTGTGACCAGTTTAATACAATCTTCACAATGTGATTTGGCCAGTGTTGCATATTAAATTAGTGACACAAGTAGATGGAGAAATCAGGAGTCCTGGTTCCTATTTATTAAATCCTCCTTCCATGAAGACTTAATAGGTATAATTTGAGCTGTGTAATTAATATTTTGCAGCAGACCAGCCATGTGATACACTGATAGTGGCTAACCTTTCCAGTCAAGAGGAGGAGTTTCATGCTAAACATGGAGGGTCTGTGTTCATTTTTCTTGGATGAGCATTCAGAAAAACAGAAAAAGCAGTATTTGTTAGATGGGACTCATTCAAGTTTTACAAGCAAGCTGTCACTGAAGACACTCAATAGTCTTTTTAAAAGTGCACATTCTTTCACCAATGTGTCAGACCATCTTTTAGTACACTGTCACACTTGAAGATCAATATTCTTGTGGTACCAGGAATCATGGTAGCTTCCAGAACCAGATGCCCAAGGCAGAAATGTGTAGGGAAATGTCTAGGTCGGGAGAGTTCAGGACAGCAAAAGCTTTCATTACAGTGAGAGCCATTGCAAATGAGGTCAGTGAATGCCCTCATGCATGGGGCAGGACATAAATGCTGGGCAGTACTTGGTGGTGCATAATGTTACACGTCCCTGAAACAGCAGGATTTAATTTCCCTTATGGAACTGAGAAAGAAGTCGTTGTTTCTTTATCTTACTAATATGTGTTAGGTCTCTGCACTCTTCTGCTGTTGACAAACCGCAAATATTTTGGCTTAACTACAACTAAAGTGTGAGAACAACAAAAGACAAACACTAATTAGTATTCTTTTGACTGCTGTTCTGAAGGAATGGAGCTGTATTCTCAGCTCCCTCTTAAGCTCCAATGGAGATTAAAAGAAGGCAATGACCATGAGGGAGGACCGAAAAAAGAGAAATGGAAACAAGGCAGATCCACCTAATTTCTCCACAATGCAAATTTATGCAAAATAAACCTTGGAGAGAGACTGCATTGAACCTACTCCATCTTTGCAGATTTCCTCCATGATTTTTGCATAGGCTCTCACTTTTTCCTTGGAGAAAAGCTGTTGTCCAGTTCCTCTTGCTGGGCTGGTTTGTGGAGCAGAAAATCCCATTGCAAAGTAGCACAAGGAACATGGATGGCATATTATGCAGTGCAAGATACCAGTGGGATTAGCAACTGGCTGCAAGAGCATACTGTGTTGAATGAATAAGTTATACCTACTTAAAAATGTAATGCAGACCAACATTTTTAATTTGTAAAAGCAGACTTCAGATTCACATCTGCCCGTGGCTGCATTAGCTCGTGTGGCTGGCACTGACACAACTGCTGAGGATAACCCCAGCAAGGTGCCTGATCTTGGCACTGGAGGGCAGCTCACACAAACTGTGGAATTACTGGCTTTTTTCTTGGGGTTTTTATTTAAAGGGATTTAGCAATCAAAGCTCACGTGCCCATTACAGCTGGAAACAGAATTTTTCTTGTCCAGGTTGTTTCTCTTAAAAGAAGTTGGATGGACAGGAGAGAAACAGCTTTTTGGACTCTCTGGTAATGAAGACAACTTTTTCCTTGGTGATAGAACAGCTGTAAAGCTTTTTCAGTTTCTGCTGAAATTTGGAACAAATTACAACAGCTATCAGCATGCTGAAGACTGCAGAATGCAATAGATTCTACCGTAATTTAATGTAGTCCAGCTAAGGCCTAGGAAAGATGTAAAGTCCATTTACTCTGGCTATGCTACCTCTGACCATTTGTTCTTTTACTTTATTTCTAAAACAAAAAATACTCATTTATCACGTGCAGGATGACTTTTTTTCTGCCAGTCCAGCATTTTGAAGAGGAACAGCAGAAAGTATAACACCTTTTAGAATAATTTCTCTTTCATTTACTTTAAAAAAAATACAAAATCCTTAGAAGAAATAAAAAAGTCCTTACCTACAAACAGTGTCATCTGGAATAAAATCTAAACCATATTTAGTCATCTCAAATTTTTACAAACATATATTGTCCTTGACAGTGTTCCTTCCTGTATGTTCTTTCCCTAATTCCCTGAACAAATAAACCAAGCAGCCAACTAGTGGGTTGAGATTTTATTGTCATTATTAGTAGCAGAGCTGACACAAGAAAAACATACATGAGTTTAACTTCATCAACACCTACATTTTACTGAAACACCACAAGACATTAGTGAAGCTTTGTGTTTAGCAAGCACTCTACTTGCAAGGCATGAAAGAGACACATTGCCCTTATTTTGTTCTTTTGGTCATATTTTAATCCTTTGAAATCCTTTTTCTAAGTAATTCCCAGGGAAGAATTAAGGCTTGACTACTTTGTGACTACTTTTGTTTTTGTAAATTCTTTGGTGGATCACCCCTTTTGACGGTTTTGGATTTTACTTTGGTTGTTGAAAGGCATCAGGATTCACTCTGGGCTAGAGGATGTGCAATGGGTGGTCCATCACTCTTGGCTGTCTGGCAGACTGACAGTAATACTGCTCTGCAGTAGCTGTCACAGATCTGTTAAGGATATCATGGCTTTTGTGTGTCAGCCCCTCCCAGTCCCAATATCACCCTAAATATCTCCTTGGTACAGAAGAATCAGAATAATTTGAGGACATTAAAGAGCAAACTGCCTGAAGAGACTGAGTAGCATACAAATGATTAATGAAATTACTTATTTGGCACTCCTGGCATTATTTTTTAGATAATGTATTCAGGAGGAAGTAAATCAGTAATGAGGTTTAAGAAGCCCAAAAGGAGATTTCAGTATAATGAATTACATTCACAGCGGTGATATCAAATATCTATAGATATTACAGGGAGGATTTTTGTGTGAAGCACAAATAGCATACTCAGATTTTTAACTGTGTTGAGTACTGTATTGGTGCAGTATCTGTTGAAGATGGCATTAGTGCTTTGCATTACTTTCATCATTGACCCTGTTTCTGTTGGGAAGTAAGTTTCCTCACTGTGTAAAAGTAAGAGGGCTTCATTAGTCCTTTGAAGGCTGCTTGCAGAAGCTGATAATGTTATAGCACCTGAAATTATAAATTTCATTCCTCACTGAACTTCCAGATTGTTTTATTGAAGCAAACAGCACCAATGTGAAATCTTCAAACTAGCATGCCCACATGTTCAGTGGTGCTGCAGAATGTACTATTTATATTTCATTAAAAACCCTGTGATGTGATACGGCCCCAGTTGCAATGGGGTGATTTCAAAGTTTCCATTTTTTAAATTGAAATATCTACCCATGCAGAATTGGTTTGAATACAACTGTCATCCCTTTGACTAATGGAGGAGGAGGGGGAAATGCTTGCCTGATATAATTTTACCGTGGGCTAATTTCAGGTGAAGAAGATAAAGCAGATTTACTTTATGAGAGCAGTCCAGTGCTTGGTGTTGAAGAAGCTCTTGTGACAGTCCCAGAGCTTTTGTAAAGAGAGGCTGATTGAACATTTTGGTTTATGCTGAACAGTTTAAGAACAGGTTTGGTTATGCCATTGTTGGCATAAGTTTTACTGAGCTAGAGTAGGAGTACTCACATGGTCATTACTGCTTTTGCTTAATTGAAAGGAACTGAAAATACAACTTTTCATTAGACCAATATTAATCTACAGTTTTGTTTAGGAAAAGGAACATTAATAGGCTTGAGTATTAGCACTGATGTAACCATGATCCAAATAGATGCATATGTTTATAAACACACAAAACCTTAAACTGAAATGGCTCTGCCATTTTTCCTTTTACTTACCATAAAATAAGGGAAAACTCATGAGGTAGCTATCACACACTAATTTATACACAGGAGCTTTTCAGGGTTGATCAAATGTCTGAAATTATCTGTGTGCTTGAGTCAGGTAGAAGTTTCCCTTGAATATTGTCTGACAAATTTCTTAATGCTCAAGTTTTCAAACACAGGAAAGGAGTGTTAAAAAGCTAAAAGTGTTTTATGAGATGCCCTTGGGAAACCTTCTTACACATAACTTTGCTTGAATTTGATATGCTGGAGCTGCTTTTTAAATTTTATTGGTTTTGTGTTTGGTTCAATTCTGGTAGCTATAACCTCCTGCCTTAGCGGTGCCCTCTGTGTCTCGTGGGGAGTAGTGGCCAAAGGTGAGTTCACTCGGTATCTTGCTGTTTCCTGATAACTTATCTGAAATGTTATGGACATATTCCAGGATTTCATCTTTTTGCTTTATGACAGTGATTAGTTTTCTGGATTTATCTCTTAATTTGTCATGCTACCAATTTCTGTTTCTTAAAATAATCATTCTGTTGTAATGCTTCTAATTTCAGTGATTATTACAGCTCGTCTGTGTAGAAAAGTAGTGGCAAAATTCCAAACTAAGGAGTCTTCAATTTAAAGTGCCAGAGTTAGTACAGAATAGTATATTTAGTGTTACTGAGCAGAAAGCCTCTCCATTTTGGCCTCCAGATCATAAATGTGCACTGCTTTTCTGGCAACTGAGCTGTGGTTTCTTTTAATCTAGTTCTAATAGCATGGCATTTTTTCCCTTGAAAAGGGAGGAGAAAGCAACTTGCTGGAGACATGGCATAGAGCTTTTTATCCCAGCAGAAAGTTTTTACCCTGTAACAGCAAGGGAGACACAGAACTGTTATATTGTAGATAGCCTGGATGCTTCAGCAAGTGAAATAATAGCTTTGTAAAATGGAGTTAGGGGTGGGTGAGTTAAGATTTCTGGGGGCTCTTGACTGAGTTCTACTATAACCCATGTGTTTTAAAATAGATTTCACTAAAAATAGTCATCTTTGTCGCTTAGAGGGCAAGTACATTTTTCTTGTGAAACAGCATTCTGACTTTTGGTGAAATATTGAAGAAGCCCTGTAGCTACAGAAATCAGTGCCCATGGTAATACAGTTGGTTGGTTTGGACTTTTGTTTTTTTTTTTTTTCCTCCCCTAGATTAAACAGTGTTAAAAACTTGTAAAAATCTGGGTTTTTTTCCCTTGGCAACTCAAATTAAAATGCACAGATGAAACTGAATCGAAGCTGAAGTAGAACTTGCATTGAAGGGCCAGATTTGATTCTGTAACTTAAAAGTAGCAGCACAGAAGAATCAGCTGAACAGTTTTGTGTAACAATGTGATTATTACCACATTAGATTGCTCCAGAATGCTGTATTAGCATCTGAATTTTGGAGTGCCTGTCATTTATTTCCTTCAGTTAATGGCAAATTTAAGAAGTAAAATTCGCTTTCCTGTTGCTCTTCCCACCATCCTGCTATTTGGTATAGTTTTGACCTGCAACAACTAATTATAGTTCTTTAAGGACATTTAGGAATTCTTCTTCCAAGTTTTGTTGTTTGCATTTCCCCCAGAATGTCAAGTATAACCTTGTGAGGATAGTTTGACATTTCTGCAGCTGCACTCCATCCCAGTATGTTTTGTTCATGACCAGATTTAGTAAATTTCCTATGTTCTTTATCCAGAAAGATAATAGATTTATTGGACATAATTAGTTTGTTTTAAATCATGGCTGCTTATCACTCTTACCTTTGTCATCACAGAGGTTGTTTGTAGTTTTTGTTATCTAAATATTTGTGGCATTCCTTTAGTAATTATACATGCCAGCATTTTACAGCTGCTCTCCATTAAAATAAGCCTAACTGCTCTGCAGCTACTTTTTCATCATTTAAGAAAACTTGGCTTGTGATTTAGAAGGGAGCTCAACTCATTTGGCATCTTAGCAAGTGTGTTGTGTAGCTCTTTGGATACTCTGGAGTGTCAATGGAGAAGCATTTGGTGTGTTAGCAAGGATGTGCCTGTTGGATGACAGGCTGGATCAAGCAGACAAAGGAGGGCTGTATTTCTACTGCTCCCCGTCCTGCTAATCAAAAGTGCACCTAAGAAATGTGAGATCTCATGGATGGTGGGATGTACATTGTCTGCATAACTGAAACAGAAAGTTGAGCTGATTGAGACTTTCTGACTTACAGGGGTTTTCTCCCCTGTATAGCTGTCTGCTAATTATCAGTACAGTGTAAAGAATGCCCAGCAAATGCAGCCAATTCTGTGAATCTCACCTTTATTGCAAAGGTAAATACATCTGGGAAAGGTATTGTAAAGGATTAGCAGTGGAGTGTATTGCAGTTATAAATAGTCACCAGGGTTCATGATTGTGGGCTGCATTTACACACCTTTCCTGCCACTGACGGAAAGAAATTGAAAAGGTGACAGGAAGGCAGTGGATTAAGAATTGATGGATACAACTGTCCTCTCTTGGCTTCTTTAAAAAAAGGGAAAGGACTGTTTTGTATTACTGTGGTGCACAAAGCCAGTACCTTTCCTGAGGACCGTAGAAAAGGTAGCACAGAATTCAGCTTTGTATTTGCAGTTCTGGAGCTTGGGGGTCAGTCACTGCTTCATTAGTTCATGTGTAGGAGTGATAATTCAGGGCAGAAAGAAGATTAGCTTCTATTAATTACTGTAAATCCCTTACAGCATCTTCAATGGTGGAATTAATAAGCAATTAGTTGCTGCTGGAAGCTACTGAGATTTCAAATATATAAAAAAGTAATGATGAGTCAGAACTGTATCACATTAGCTTTGTATGGAGGTTGAGGATGACCATGAAATTGTGACAGTGACAAAATCCCACCAGCCATCTAGACAACTGCCATTTCAAACTAGTGTTTGTAAGATCTGAAGTATTTTTAATTCTCCTTAATTCCTATTCAGGACCAGTACTGAAAGGATGAGTTTGTATTCAAGGGCTTGTTTCTTGGCTGTCTGCTGGAACAGTTTTGCTGAATGACTTATTTGGGCTAATGTAATTAAGCTTCTATCTGAGCCAAGCCCATACCTGTGTAAGTGTGCTGCAGTGCTGCTGGGCACGCTGTCCTTTCTCTCTGTGCACACAGATGGCAGGGCAGGGCTGGGGCTGCATCCCCAAGCAGCTTTGTGCAGCACTAGTGGGGCTCTAGAAGCAGCAGCTGACACCGAGGGTCTGCTGATTACAAAATGCTGTTGACAAGAAAATTGAAAATGTTAACGTGGTTAACACTCTGAAAGCAGATACTCTGTCTTATGTGCACATTCACAATTTCAGGCTTGAGGAGGGAAGGCTGAAGGGGATCTTTCTGCTCTCTCAGATACCTAAGGGGAGGGTGTGGATAAGACAGGAACAGAGTCTTCTTAGGGCTGCATAATAACAGGACAAAAGTTGCAAAAAGGGAATATGCAATTAAATTTCATGGAAAAAAGTTTCAGAACAGATTGGCCAGAGAGGTTGTGGAGCTCTGCTGACAAAGCCCTGAGCAACCTAAACTGGTGGTGATGGCACTGGGAGAAGATGAGACACCCTTCTGACCTAAATTGTAGTTTATAGTCCTAGACTACTTTCACAAGTCCTTGCATAGTGTGCTTCATGACATGTACTTCAGATTGGATTTGTTGGTTAGCATTGTAAGGTTTTCATTTCAGCAGAGAGAAATCCACTGCAGGCAGATTGTGTTGCTCTGTGATGCTGTAAGCAGATGCAGGCAGAGGATTCACTTCCAAAGCAAGTATTTTCATTTTTAAAGGGACTTTTTTTTAAAGTCTCCCTTATGCATTTTGTCAGGTATATCCAGCATGAACTAGATAAGTAACTCTTACACAGGCTCAGATCTATTGTTTAAAATGAATCACAGGTGAAAAACTGTTGTTGCAGAACCACTCTGTGTAACAGTCTGCAGCAGGTTGGAAAAGCTCCAACTTGCTTTTCATACTCATATATTTTCATGGTCTCTGGTCCTGTGATAGATTTTTGGTTTCTGAGATTTGAGTTTAGCTTTTAGATTTACTTGAACCGCTGGAACAATGAAATGTGGTTGTGTGGTGAGGCTTGCAGCTGAGTATGGCAGATAAAAGGCTTATCTCTCTCCTAGTGCATTGTTCAACATTTTTTAAAGTTGCATCTAATTTTAAATGGAAACAATACAGAGAGGATTAGCTTTGTCTTTGAAAATGCAACAAAACAGTACAAACTATATGCAAAGGCATCTTGGCTGAAACTCTTAACTGTACCTCTAAGGTGCGTGTAGTGTGTGGACGTTGACACACAGTTCAGTTTTCTTCTTTATTCTGGCCCAAACATCTGCTTTTTAGACTTTTAATTTCATCTTTGTCTCCTTTTCTGTTTTCATTCTCATTTTCCTTTTTCCTTTGCACATACCATTTTCTTACACCCTGTCCTCATCTATGTCCTCACCTGCCTATCCTGCAGGTCTTCCCTCCCTTCCCTTCCTTATCTCTTTTTTGTTACCTTTTTTCTGATATCTTCTCTGCCATCCTCAGCATTAGTCATGCACAATCACATTTTCATTTTTACCCTTAGTTATTGTTGTACAATTGGGCATTCTCTTCTTTATTCCACTTTCAAGCATGGAAGGATGTGATTTTGCTTCTGCAGAAAAATCCTCAGCAGTTCATTGAAATGGCTCTTTGCCAACAGTAATGGCCTTCCACCTCCTGGGTAGCACTGAAACAGGAACAAGCTCACAACTGGGTGCAGGTCCTGGGGGTCTGTGGAGATTTAGGGGTCTTTGGAGTAAACTGTGACGTTTGTGTTGTTGGCCTTTCCTGAGCATGCCCTTGCCACTCAGCAAAGTGCTGTGCTGATGCCTCTGTAGGTTTTCTCATGTGCCTGTCAAGGGTGACCTGTTCCAAGGTCCTTTCCAAAGCAGATTTGTCTTTCTTGTCACCTCTGATTAGTGTGATATGAAAAGATGTTTCTTCAGTTTTCTGTCTGCCACTGATTGATTGTGGTCAATGGCAGCATCCTGAAAGTTTCATTGCCCAGTTTAATTTTTGCACGTTAACTTAGTTCTGTAACTCACTGCTTCCCCTGCCTCCCAGTTTTTCATTGTCTGATGCTTTTTGCTTGGAGCAGTTATCTACATCACAGCTCAGCAGTAGGCCTTAAGTGAGTTATGGCTTTGACTCCTGAAGCTGGTGCTTGGAAATATGGAAGCAGAGAGGCACAGTGTGTTCAGCTCCTCGTTTTCTGGCTGATGTTACAGCCATGGTATGGGCTGAGTCAGTGTCAGGTCCAGAGCCAGTAGTTATATTGAAAGATGCTGGAATCCTATCGTTAACAGTGCTTGTCATCCTCTTTGTGAGTTATATGGCTTTGTATGCTAGAAAACCTTCTAGCTTTTGACTTGAATTTCACATATTAAAAGGAGAAATTGAAGAAATGTTTTATTTCCCAAGTTGCCTTTCTTTTTTACAGTAAAATCAATGATGGAGTGAACACAATCTACCTGTCCTTTTCCTCTGCTGTGTGCCAATGATGCATCAAGTTACAGGGGACGAATTTAAAAGCAGCTCATGGTGGCATCTGGCCAACTCAGTGAGAGAGGCTGCCTGCAGAATTCTGTTGCTAATGAAATGGCCCATTTCATTGATAGGTATTGATCAGCACTGGTGTGTGTTTCTGAGGCTTATTGCACAGAAAGGGTCATAGGAAACAAGCTGTACACTATGGTGGATCGACCTTGGTGTCCACCAAAGCCACTCTGTTGCTTCCCCTCATCAGCTGACAGGGAAGAAAATGTTACAAAAGACTCCTGGGTCGAGATAAGGAGTGGGAGAGGTCACTCAGCAATTACTGTCATGGGCAAAACTGACTCGACTAGGGGAAAAGTTAATTCAACTTATTACCAAACAAATCAGAGTAGGGTAATGAGAGATAAACCTTAAAAACACTTTCTCCCCATCTCTCTGTTCTTCACTCTTGATTTTTCTACCCCTCCCACCCAGCAGTATAGGGAGAGAGGGAATGGGGGTTGTGGCCAGTTCCTCACATGTTGTCTCTGCACTCCTTCCTCCTCAAGGGGAGGAGTCCTCACATCCTTCCTCTGCTCCAGCGTGGGTTCCCTCCCACAGGAGACAGTCCTCCGTGAACTTTTCCAGTGTCAGAGCTTCCCATGGGCTACATTCCTTGTGAACAGCTCCAGCCTGAGTCTCTCACAAGGGGTCCTTCCAGAGCAGGCTGCTCCAGCTTGTGGATCCTGTGGGTTCCTCGTGGTGTCTCCTTGGTGTCACAAGTCACCTGCAAACCTGCTCCAGCATGGGCTCCTCTCTCCATCATGCCATGGATCCCTTCAGGAGTCTGTTCCAACATGGTCTTCCCATGGGGTCACAGCCTCCTATGGGCATCCAATTGCTCTGGCATGGGATTTGCCACGGGCTGGAGGTGGATCTCTGTTTCCCCATGGACTTCCATGGGCTGCAAGGGCCTTCACCATGGCCTGCAGGGGAAACTGCTTCGATGTCTGGAGCACCTCCCACCCCTCTTTCTGCAGTGACCTTGGGGTCTGCGGGGCTGTTGTTCTCCCTTATTCTCACCCCTCTTTGTCAGCTGCAATTGTGCAGATTTTCCTCCCTTCTTGACTGTGTCATCCCAGAAGTGCAGCCACTGTCTTGCAGCTGGCTGGCATTGACTCCACTAGACACAGAGGAAGCTTCTCATGGAAGACACCCCTACTGCTACCACAGCATGGCCATGCAAGCCCAGTACACACCTGTACACCCAGTACACCTGGGGCTTGCATCTTGGGCTTGTGCAGATTTTGCTGTAAGGACTGAAGCAGCGTAAGAAGTTGTGAGACAGGGAGGAGCTAAATGCAGGTCTGTTCTGACGAGCAGTGCCAACTCCTAATGTTCATATCAAGTGCTGAGGACAAGGAGAGAAATGGTGGCAGAGAGGAAGGTGCAGGGCAAGCAAGTGACCCTTGTGCCCTATAAAGGAAGGAGCTGAGGGAAAGCAGTGGCACTGAGTGTTTCAATACTGTTTTGTCTGTATTGTTGTAAGTAACTGGTGGGAATGCTGTGTTTCTGTGCTTAGAATCACTAGAATGGAAGCTCACTGTACTGCAGGACTGCAGTGCATGCCATCACCCTGGAAACATTTCTTTGAGAAGCTTTTTGTCCCTGTCTCGATTGTGTCTTGCCTATGAGATACAAGTACAAGGTCATAAGGGTTGTTCCATGGTCCTGTGCCTGACAGAGGAGATGAGCCTTGTAGAAGTTGTTCCTTCTTTGTAAAAAAGCTACTTAAAAATATATTGATAGTGTGTATGCAGTACTTTGAGTGTCTTCCTAGACGAGGGGCTGGGCATCTTCATCCTCAGATGAGTCTCAAACTGCAGAAGCTACAGGTAAGGAGAGTTCAAATAGTTACTCATTTATTACAGAATTCAGTAAGTTATTGGGTAAAATAGAACAAGGCCACACTATATTCAGGATATTGAATCCAATTTATACAGCTGATAAAAAGCAAGGAAAATAGCACCTCACTGTAGCACCTAACTAATAAATCTATTCTGTGGGAAAGAGCAGGAGCCACAGGAGTTTTGTTGCTGAGCATCACTGGATTTTGTACATGGAAATTAGTGGGATTCTGCTCACGCTGCTATCAAGTGACAAAAATCTGTCTTTCATGTAGGTAAAATAAGGCCGTGCTTTGTAGTATTTCTGAGTAATGATGGACTCCCTGCTTCTCTTTACTGTGCTGTATTTGAACTAGTTATAATTAGCAGTGACACACATTTGGCAGGCAGCGGTGGGCAGGTGGCCATGCCACTTAGCAGAACTGCAGCTTAGGAAGCAGTGAGTGCTGGCCTAGCCCTTCTCTGCCAGCTCAGGTGTAGCAGCTGACCCTGCTGAAACCCTCACTCTCCCAGCATCTGATTTTTGTGTGTGAATTGTACTGGTGAGCCAGACTTCTATCTTTTTTTATAGTATTTGACAATGGCTTTCCAATAACATTCAGCATATCTCTGTATTTGAGCAAAATCAGGCTTTGGGAAGAAAATAGCTGTGTCATGATGTACAGAGGAGTTTATCAGCTGCTCTAGTACTATTTCCATGGTGTCTCTCATTGACTCCATTATTTCTTGTTGCCATGCAGTTTTATTAAAGGGCAGTAGGGAATATTATTATTTATTAAATCCAGTACTAGTCAAATTTGAATAAACTTCAGTTAATTATAAATTCACTTGGAAACCTGATGTGATATAAAACAGAATTACACATTTCCCCTTCCTCTGTTGTTGTTATTAAGTGTTTTTCCTACTAGTCTGGTTTTCCTGAAGAACAGCCTCTTGCTTTCCTTTGTTTTAACTTTCCAAAGTAGTTCCCTTGTATTTTCAGAGTGGTGATTTAAAGTAAAGGCTAAAATTTCAGGAATTATTTCAAATGTTTGAGGCAGTCCCTATCTATCTTCCCCCTTTACTTGAGCAAGCACTAAATGTTAAATTACAATAATAAATGTTAAAGGGAAAAATATGACAAAAGAACTGATTTGGTCACAAATTAAGACCTCATCTTACAGTGAACTGCAAACTGATTTCACTTGGATCTCCTCCTCAGCATTGCCAAATGTAAATATCGAAAAAGTCTGATTGCACAAGACTTGTTAATGTCTTGAAAATAATTTTAGAGCTTTGTTTCATTTGCATTTTCGATCATAATTTTGATTTCTTGGCCATTGGCTTTAGTCCAGTTGTTTTTCAGATATCTTTCAACAAATATGATGGCTGAATGCAAATTCTAGTTTCAGTGAAAAGCTCAGTTTTTTATGCAACTCCAGCACCTGGGACTTCTTAAAAATGTAGTTTGCCTAAGATAGGAATTTTGATTTCTGTAACTTTAGCTAGAAGTTGAGCATTACAGTTTCTTTTTGTCTCTGTGTTTGAGCTGATTTTCAACTCAAGAAGGAAAATAGAAAGTTGAAGGTGGAAATAATCATATCAGGAGCACTTAAATAGCCTTACAGAGGCGGCCATAGGGGAAATATATTCCTTTCTGTGTGCCAGTGTCAAGTTCTCACTTTCCTGAATACTTTTTTTTTTTCTTTTAATTGTTAGTGCTATTTTGAGAGAAGTGGGCTTTCTTTGTTTTAGATTTGGTTTTGGGCCATTTTATAGGACAATTATGACCTGTAAATTTTGCTTTTCCAAAAATGTTTTCTTTTTTCTATCTGGTCATTTCATGATAAAATTAAATAGATAAATGACATTTATAACTCTTCCCTTGACCACTGCCATAATAACTCCATCATAGGGCATATTCAGGTTCTTCCAGTGAGAACAAACCTAATCTCCTCTTACAGTGGGAAGAACTTTGCTTCCCCACCCAGTCCCTGTCTTGTGGTCCCCTAACTGTAAGGAACTGTATAGAAAATTGGTAGAAAATGTTCTCAGAACATAAGGAGCTCTTACTGTCACATGTAAAAGGGAAACTAACCTTTATTCATCCCTTGGCTTTGGTTGCATCTAAGAAAATGCCTTTTACAGTTATGGAACAAGCCACAATAATTCTGGAAAAAATACCCTGGAAAGGCTGTATAGAAAAAGTTCCCACACAGATTCTCAAACATGCATAACAAAACTTACCTTCTGAACCTGTGCTTTTTATATCTTCTGATGGATTTGCTCTTTTGTCAAAGTAGCCTGTGTACAGTGCAGCAAACATGACGATATGTTATATTGTTGGGTTCTAATAAGGTTCTCCTGGAGATGAAGTACTTTAAGCAGTAATAAGGAATGATGGGAAGCAAATGCACTAAATAAATAAATGGGGTTGTAACAAAATTGTTGTGCCACATCCATATGTGTGTATCTATATGAATTCAAAGGAAAGAAATAAGTAAACATGACATCCTAGCATCCAAAGCTTGTGCCAGATGTCTATTCTTGAAGTCCTACATGAATCAAGAAAAGCTGTTGAGTTTAATTAAAAGTTGATTCTGGTCTACTTAGCTTGATCTCATGCTCAGTAGAGATCTCATCAAGCCAAGACTACATCTGTGAAAGTAGGAAAACCTCTGTTGTGTTGTCTTCAGTGTGTGGTTCTCAGTATTTAATTCCCACTGCACTTAATGAAGTAGAGGAAAAGAATAGGCCCAATTTTAGTTTTCTCCAATTTCTACTGGTATCCAAGGAATTCTCTGTGCTGCAGAATATAAATTCTGTAATCCCTACAAATGAGAGGTTATGAAGCCCTTGCTGTAGCAGCAAGGGAACTGTTGCATGCCTAATACCACATATTCAGCCTTTTTGGATAGAAAAGGAAATTTCAGGGCTGATCTACAGACTGGTGTTGCAAACGGGGCAAATCAAAATGTTGATGTGCTACCACAAAAACGAGAATGATGGTAAGGTCTGCTGTTCGCGGTTCACATTATCAGTATTTTCATCATTGCCGTTCTTTCCTCTAGAGACTCCAAAATTCAGATTAGAACTGAAAAGTGAATAGGAGTGATGATAAATTTGGAAGTCTTCCAGATTTACTGTAGTTTGACATTTATATCTTACATTTCATAGAATCAGAATGGTTTGAATTGGAAGAGACATAATGACCATCTAGTTCCAACCACTCTGCCATGGACAGGGACACTTTCCACTAAACCAGGTTGCTTAAAGCCCATCTGTTCTACATCAAGGACACAAAACTTCTAGCTGGTGCAGAAATAATTACAATAGAGAGTGAAATGGAAAATTCTTATTTTAATGTCACAGAGGAGGAAACAATTAGTTATTGGAAGGTTTCTGCTCCTTGGACTCACTGCTGCAGAGCTAAAAAGAAGACATGGTTTGTATGTTCTGGTTTTCCTCTTTGAAGTACTCAAATTCTGCAGGGCAACTTTGAAACAAAGCTAAGAGGGTCGCAGATATTTAGATCCATTTACAGGTATGTAGAGCAATTTAAAGTTGAGCAGGTGTAGTCTAGATCAAGATAAACAAGTATCTGATTCTGTTCACCAGTCAGAAGGGTAGATACCTGGTTTGTGGTACTATGCTTAAAATTACAAGGTTGGGTAATGGGAATGAGAGAAATTTTCACAGTTTTCAGTGATGTCACCTAAAACAATGGTCTCCAAAGTAGATAGGCAAATACTAAATTGGTTTAAAAATTGCAGGATCAGTATTTCCACTATGAAATACAGCAATATCCATTGGAGTCAGTTCCCATTAAAAGGAAAAGTTACGTTTAATTGACACTGGGGGCTCAGCTCCCAGAGACAGGGAGTTACTTTGAGGAACGCTGTACAGGTGTGGGAAGGTTTCTTTCAATCACCTAGAATGACCTCCTTAGATAATCCTGCTTCCTATGGTGAAAATGCCAGAATAAATATGCCTAAATTAGATGCAGGGGTGTATTTCAAACAATGCTCATTCAGAAGTCCTGTCTGGTTTGTTCAATATGCCATTTGTTACAGCAAATATGCAGGATGGCAGGAAACAGCTTGCTGTGCATTTCTTCCCTGCTTAAAAGGCTTGTTGAGCTGATAATTAATAAGCAACAGGACATTAGGTTTGTTGTAACTTTGCTGGATGGATGGTTAATCACTGGAGGTAGAAAGTACAGGAAATGCCTTATCTATTAAGTCTTTCCATATCTGTAGGAATTGCAGCCACTGATGTATGGAGTAGTACACTCCCTAAGAACTGTGATATGCACATGAATTATTACTGTGTGAAAATCCTACCTGGGGTTCTTAAGGTATTCTCATTTTCTTCAGGTGAACACCAGGTACAATAGTTTAGTGTGGTCTTAGAATCACAAAGTAAGAGAAATTTGGGCTAACTAGCCATCATATGTGGTTTCTGTAGATGCATCTCCATTGACATTCACTTAAACAACAATTCAGGACTACACAGAGATTGAAGTATTGCCTGCTAAAATCCTTAAAAACGAAAAGCATCTAAAATATCCTCAAAGTTTCCTTTACTAATTCTGCTCAAATCTGTTTCTGTTTAGACGTGATGCTCCAGGGAGGCTGTGTCTCCTGCACATGTGCCAAATGCGCCGTGTAGGCAGCAGTACAAGGCAGGCTTGTGTTCAGCAGGACAGGAGGCTGACATGCAATGCATATCCTGTGGGCTGGGTCCTGCCACCGACAGCTGGGTGCTGGGGAGGGCTGCTGAGCACGGTGCTGCTGTGTACGTGCCCTCCAGGAAGATGATGGGGAGCAGGTGCTGCTGACTTACAAGCCGATGAGAGCGCGGATGCTCATCATGAGCAGCTGGCTATGAGTAACACTGCTGCACAGGAAGCTTTTCTGTGCCCGTGGCTGTCTTTCTTAGCAGTTTCTGTTCTTGTTTTCTCTTAAGGTCAGCTCTTCTGTTAAGGTGATCAAAGTGCATCTTCAAGGCAGGAATGGGAAAAGCTTGGGGCGATGACCGCGTTGATTGCGCACGCGCCGCCTGCTTGCAGATGGCAGCACTGGGCCTGTACTTTAACAATGGACTGCATCAGTGATTCCTTAATGTGCTTATGAACCCACCTGCTCATCAGAGCTGGCTTCAGTGTACACATAGGTGACTGCTCATACAGTCTGTGCAGTAGGAGTCTAGAGCCTAAAGGTGTGTAAATACAAAAGACCTGGTAGAGCTGTAACACTCTACGCCCATCGTAAAATTTTGTTTTTTGCTGCTAGAGACATGTAGAAGAACTGGAAGGATTTTTAGTCCTTTATGAGGAATTCTCTCTCCCAAGCTTCTGCTGGGGCATGGAGTAGAAAGGGTACAGCTGCATATTGAAGGCCTTTCTCAGTTCATGCTTACTTAATGTGCAGCATTGTGAGCACCACTAAACAGTAATTAAATTTTTGCATTTGAACTGTCTAGTTCTTTGAAGAGGCACTTTTTAGTTCATCTTTAAAAGCTTGAGGGCATTTCTTCATGGCAGTCTGCTAATGCAAGGACAGTGCTAACAGGTTGCTTCTAAAAGCTTGTCACGTTCATTTATCTACTTGATGGAAGTGAGCTCTGCAAGAGCTTCTCTACTGGAGCTGCAGTGTAGGAGGAGTCAGTAAGGAACAGCAGTGAAAGAGCTGCATGATCAATCAGGTAGGACAGCTACAACGCTTCATTCTCTCTGCTTTGGTGAGCACCAACTGCTTGGCTTCTTGGAGGCATCTTCAGAGCAATGGCAGATGCTTTGGCCTGGATGCAAACAGCAAGATTTGTAGCACGTAGGAGGTAACAGCCTGGAATTCCCTTCCTCCTGAGAGGCAGCGGGCACTCTTTCACTTCAAATGGAAATTGTTGGCCAGTGTCCTGTGCTGGACTTATCCTAATCCAGCAAATTCTTACTTGGAAACCAGAGCAAGATAGGAAGTGGTTTTCTTGTCTCAGTGAGGTATTCAGTCTCAAAAAAATCTTCTGTCATAATATGGTTTAAAACCAGTCAAAAAGCATTTAGTTTTCTTGATCTGTCAGATAGGGTCCAGGGAGCTGTGTTTGTCTTGGATTTAAATTTCATTTAGATTTGAATTTTTTAAATTGAAAATTAAAATCTTAGCTTGCATTTCAAAACAAACATTTGTGGGCAGGGATTACCCTTTTATTCGGATGTAGGAAATGGTAAAAGTTTTTATTTCATTGGGATTTTTTTTTAATGAGAGACCACACACAGAAAGTTTGTATAAATACAGCTCTCCCTGTCTATAGAGTTGCAGCCTCAGTGTGAGAATATATTTTGGGTGAGGAAAGTTATTACTCATTACTAGTAACTAAATACCTTGTTTAGAATAGTATGACATTTCAATGATCTCCTACTGCAACATATTCGCACATGTTAAGTTTGAATGTTTCATCGTGTCGGTTCAGCATCAGATTCTTGAAAGGGAGAGAAGTTCAGTCAGGATTGCAAAGAATTAGAAGTGGATGGAGACAGTAAACTGCAAAACCAGGAGGTGACCTGCAGTTCTTCTCCAATTGCAATTGGAGGAACCAATCTTTTCAGCAATCTTTGCCTTTATAATCACTGGCAACCAGTTCAGTGGTTTACTCCTGGTTATATTCAGTCTGTACCAAATGTACCAGTATCGAGTAGTTACAAGTAGTTATAAGTATATAGTGTAATATAAATATATCTGTTTATAATTGGTTTCTTACTATCTCATATTTGGTAATGTTGTGTGTGGCTGGTGAGTGTTTCCACTCTCTGCCTCCAGCTGTGACTCAAATAGCTGGATGAATTCTTACCTGCTTAAGGCATTAAACAATTATCTGAGGAGAAAGGATTTCAGCAGGGCTGAAGCTCACTGCACTCTCTCTGATTCTTACATCTTGTTATCCTCACTTTGCTAATTTTCTGGCAGACAGATGTGTTCTTCTGTTGCTGTCTGCATACAAATATTTAATTAAAACAGGAAGTGGTAATGCTTCTCAGAGGCAGCTGTTGTCCCCATCTCCAAATGCCGTGTCAGTTTAATAATAGCTTCAAAATGCCGAAAACCAAGCGATGACCTGGTCAGTAAGTCCATGCTGGCATCTGGTGCCTGTGCAAGGAAAGACCAGGAGCAGTGTCTGTCCATCAGTGCATTTGGCAGCGTGGCTGGCTGCAGCCTGCCTCAGGTCACACAGCAGCAGCCAGAGCTGTGCCTGCTGGAGAGCAGGATGCTCATGGAGGAGTCAGGCTGTCAGAGAAACAAAGAACTTGGGGATGCTGTGAAGCTGGCCAGACTTTTAAAAGCAGAGGAGCTGTGATCACTCAGTAGTGAATATAGGGGACAAAATCAGTCTGATGGTTCTGCTACAGCCTTCAGCTGCCCTCCAGGCCCTTTTGATGAATCATCACACTCAACAGCATTGTGGTGCTAACTGGCATCAAAGTGCAGATTTTCTTTACCAGAAAGCAGCGCACTGAAAACTAATTTTTTTTTTTTTTTTATTCAGAAAAAGCACGTTTGGTATGTGAGGGCAACAGCACTGTGCTGACTGATGCCTTTCTCTTAGAATGTCTTGGCAAAGGTTATTGAACAGCCTCCTTGGCTTGTTCATCCCACAAGCATGCAGGAGGATATTCAGAAGTAGGATATTTAGAAAAAAAACCCCACATGGTGTATTTTTTTAATAATGAGAACCATTTCTCTGGCTTATGATCAAAACTTGGTATATTTATATATGAAAAAGTTTTGTATAATTATCACGGAAAAGACTGAAAATATAAAGATGCTGAGAGGAAAAGCCATGAGGGGAAAAATTCCTTCAGCATTGTCTTCCTGCTTTGATCTTGGATTTTTTGATGTTAAGAAATGTCCCAGTTAAAAGCAGGAATTCTCTAGAAAATGTATATATACACTAATTCATTAACTAGCCAGCAGGTGAACAAGAGCCATAGCTGGAGAATGAGTTGCCAGTTCACTGTATAATCTGTTGCTTTTACCAGAATACAATATTCCTGACAGTGACATAGAAGAATAATAGTCCTTTTCAGGACAATATGTTCCATGCTTCAGATTTAATAACAAAATAAAACCGAAAGGAGAAAGAAAATGGAGAGAGAGAGAAAAACTCATTGAAGACTAAGAGCCAAGTATATGGAAATCAGTTCCATAATTCCTGTTTGTCATTTTCATACATAGTTTTGAAGGAGAAGTAATTAAAGTAATTGAAGTTATTTCTCTTGGATTGGCATCTATTAAAATCCCCTTGAATAAGAAATGAATGTGGCTAATATAATAAAAAGATCTCTTTTATTCTGTCTCTTACCTTACCACTTTACTCTGCTGTTGAGTGCTTGAGAATATATGTATATTTTTTAAATCTAGTAATGAATGCACAAAGCATTTGCTGTGGTTCCTCCTTTAAAATAGAAGGAGTAAGAGAGCAAGACTATTTCACCTTTCAGCTTTGCTGGGCATGTTTTAAAATCAGCAAACCTGGTCAAATGTTCTCTTATAACAGAGTGTGTTTAGCTGTTCAGGTTTAGAAGAACGTCTCTGCTTGCAGGTGTGTGTGTACACGTGCACACACTTGAGTGAAGCTGGTGTTGTGACAGATTAGATTCTGCATCTGATTTGGAGTCCACTAATGAGAAAGCAGCTCTGTCTTATTCTTTCAACTGTGTTTGTAATGAGATCTCATTCCAGTAATACTGATTAGTATCAGATAGACTTTTCCTTTAAGAACTGGAGAGCATCCCTGGCTTATTCCCTACAAAAATAGCTGGTAGTTGGTAATGAGCTTTTGCACAAGCTCCTGAGAAAAAAAGAAAGAAAGAAAAATTCTTGATCCAGCTGCTTCTTTTTCTTTCTGCTCCTTTATCTGATTGAAATTCACAATACAGTTTTGCCTAGAGAATGCACTTCTCTCACTTTTGCTCCCACCATTGTTTAATAGTAGTTCATTTCTAACTGCATGTTAATGAAACTCACAGTTTAAATAGATGAATTAAATTAATAAAAACCTTAACATTGCAAGTGCATAATAACTAGTGATCAGTACAGTACCTTGCTCCTCCAACAAGACAGAAAATCTATTTTTCTATTTACACAATAGATTTTTAAGAAATCAACTCCAAGACAAGTAACCCTTTGATTTGATGCCTGAAAAAGAAAAAAATTCTAATACTGATTTTCTGTATTTGCTGCCACGCTTAACAATTTCCATTCTATAAAAGCTCTACTCTTGCACGTGGCTCTAAAGTGTCTGTGAAAATTAAGCATCAGGACAGCCATGCCTCTAGCAAATATTTTAATAAAAGTGCCTTAAGAGAATGAGAACAGCTGGGATATTTCATCCTTTATAATCCTTTCAAATCCATGTAATTTCTCTTCAGTGAGGCAACTTAACTACCAGTGTTCTATGAAGTTTGACATTCCAGTCACAGAATTGACTGGTTGCAGTAATATTTATTGGTTGGTTCCATTTATTATAAACAGAATTCTTCAGATTTGCTTCAGACTTTCTGTCTGACATGGTAAATCCAATTTTGGAAATTAAATGCTAAGATTCAGATTTTTAGCTGAACTTTTCTTAAAAGGCAGTTTTCATGCAGAGACTGCATTAAATTATATGAATTTGGTCAAAGAAACATATGCATTGACTGCAGGGATCCACCCATTATTGAAACCAATAGTCTTAACTAGGATTCATTAAAAATATATTGAAGCTGTGTTCTTAGAAGTTTTGGATGTCTGAGCACTATGTTTCAATTCTTGGGCTGTTTAATCAAAATATAATCATGGGGTTTAAACAAGCTAAACAGGACATTTCTCTGCAAAAGAGCATATCATGTGTCACCTCTGGAAGATGGATAGGATAAACAGGTTGTATTTGTCACATTCACACATCATCACTGAAAAAGAACTCCTCTGAAATGATTTTGCAAAAAAGCTTCAGCTGTTTTTGTAAGAAAAATTGAGCAATCACACACGCAAAAAAAGCAGAAGATGATGATGATGATTGTTGTTGTATTGTGTGACAGTAGATGGCTTAAGGGGATTTCCAATAGCACAGAAGAACTTGACAGTACCTCTGGATATCTGAGACCTTCAGGAGGTCTGGCCCATACTGAGTCCTTTAGCACTGAGCTCTTACAACTCTGACAGTTTTTCTTTCAAAGAATCATTGAATGGTTTGAGTTGGAAGGGACCTTAAAAACCATGTAGTTCCAACCCTGTGCCATGGGCAGGGACTTCTCCCACTATACCAGGCTGCTCAAAGCCCCATCCAGCCTGGCCTTGAACAGCTCCAGGGATGGGGCATCCAAACTTCTCTGGGCAACCTGTGCCAGTGCCTCACCACCCTTAGAGGGAAGAATTTCTATCTATCTAATCTGCCCTCTTTCAGTTTAAAGTCATTCCTCCTTATCCTATCACTTTCTATCTGCCCTTGTAAATATTCTCCTTTCTTGTAGGTTCCATTCAGCGACTGGAAGGCCACGCTTAGGTCACCCCAAAGCCTTCTCTTCTCCAGGCTGAACAACCCCAATTCTCCCAGCCTCTCCTTGTGTGAGACATGCTCTGCTACATTGTAGGTGCTTTGTAAGTGATAAGAGGAAGATGAGGAACACAAATTTTAGATTCACATTGTGTTTCTAACTTTTAGCTACTTTTAAAAAACATCTTCCTGCATATTTTCTGAGAAAATAGAAACTGAAAATTAGTTAGGATAAAACTTCCTCAATTTCATTATCAAAATAAAAAATACTTGCATTTCTTGATACAAAAATGCTTTTCACAGGGCATGAATTCACTTAGATACTTCTATCATATTATTTACTGCGTTATTATAGAACTTGAATTGACATCCACAGCTACAGCTCATACTTACTCCATTCCTACGTTCATATAAAATCATCACCTTTTAACTTATTAAACTTTACAGCCTGATTCACTAATGCAGTATTTCTTATATAAATTACTTCAACAGATTACAAAAACAATCAGGTATTCAGTAAATTCACCAGTGGTTCTTATTAAATTTTAAACAAATTTGTTTAAAAGGCAAAATGCATTAAAATATAATTTATGAGGTGAAGATTAATTAAAAATTAATTCCTTCATCTCCATGCAATCATGGATGCAACTGTTAAGAGGAGTAGTTCCTTGAATGTGGGACTGTATCTTTCTTCTGGCCAGCTGTGTCCCAGGTCTTGAGTCCAACCCTTCCTTGTGCTGCAGCATTTACATCAGCAAGTGCTTCTGTCCCCTGGTTTTGCTCCATTGGCATCTCCGGTCCTAAGTCTGAACTCTTCCTCCTCTGAGTCTCATTCCACTGCTCTGGATAAGTCTTCTTCTCTGTTACATCTTGTGCCTGCACCTTCTCTTTCTCCTTTCTAAGTTCCTTCACATCTACCATGGAAGCAAATCCCAGTAAGATTCTCTGGCTGCTTTCTGCCAATGGATGTACATATCATATATGTTCATTGTCCATTTGGGTGCTCTTTCTACATCCACGTGATGCTTGGTTTTACACACAACAATTGCTCAGTTAGGTACAGAGTCTGAAGGATTTGTACAGGGATGTTGCTAAGATAAGGAGCAGGCCCTCAGGGAAGCTGATGCAAGTCTCCTGACAGGGAGTACTTACAACAGAATTACTGACAGGTCATCCTGACAGAGGAGCATTTTATATTCCCCAAGTCTTTTATTGCAGCGTACGTGGGGTCTGTAAAGTGCTTTGATGTTGGAGCTGTATTTAAGTGCTGGGCATTTATTGTCTAGAATCCTTTGGGTTAAGAGTTGTGGACGTGGGGAGGCTGTTTTTTGTTAAGCTTTCTGTTTTATCTTCTTCACACATGGTCTGCTTCACGGACTTGGCTTAAAATTTTAAAATGCAGAAGTAAGTATTAAAGAGGATTTTGGAAAGGTCAGTGGGTGACTGATGAACAATCTGGACTTACCATGTAAAATCACACGGAGGAAAAAATCCTCCTAATGTGAAACTGGAAGGACTCCTCTTCCTTGCTCTGCTCTGGCATGCCATGTGCCAGCCTGAGAACTCTGCCTTCTAAGGTGGGGGCTGAACTAAGGCATACCTGAATTCACAAAACTAACAGAAAGTACCTCTTTTTCTCAGAAACAGAAAATACAGTTTCCATTTTGACTGTTACAGTATTACTGTCATGTAAATTTGTGGGAAATACTCCTAGGTAGAAGTTGCTTTGTACACAATTTAATTATAATTCCTGAAAAGACCCTTTTGCTTTGCTGTGAGCCATCTTTTAGTTCTGTATTTCCAAGGCTGTTTGTGCCACTGAATTTCTGTGTTCAGCAAAACCTCAAAAGCCTGGAGCTGTTCATTTAAGAGGGTCTGATGGTGATTGCTCCTGCCACCTCCAGAGATCTTTTAAAGTGGAAAGAAGATTGGAAAGATCAGAGGGTAAAAATTAGGTTTTAATGGCAATTCCAAGAGTATGTTGGAGAAGTAGATCTGAGGCGCTCTGTTGTTTTTAGCTGGCTTGTGTGTTTTGCATACAATATGAGTGGAAAGCTGAGTTCATGATACAGTGTGTGGTTGGTTTTTCAAGGCTGTGCAGTCTTCTCCACTGCTATTTCCTAATCAGTGATTGACTCATGTGATAAAGAAAATTCCAAAGAGGCTACAGATTTTCGTTATTGGAGAATTACTTTTGGTACTTTTTTTCCAAAATCAAAAGTACCTCAAGCACCTGAAATGTACTAAGGCAAAACCCGATGTACTGGTGAGTTGATGCCTAAATGGCCAGAGAAGTCAAGGAGTGAGACTTTGAACACATCTCACTAACTCAGTGAGTCCTGCTTGGACATCCTGGCACAGCCTTTCCTTTTACCATGTGAAGAAAAATTACCAGACCTTTTAGAAATCTGGTATCTTTCACATCAATTCCAGTGGGATGAGCTCAAGGAGAACTATGAACAGTTTTCCCACCTACTAATTAAAGACAGATAGTGAATAAGAACTGAGAGGCAGAATAACTTTGAAAGAATATGTTTAACCTAAATATTTCTATACATTTGAACCCTAAGCACTTACTCATGCTGTAACAAGACTGCACATTCTTAGTTTTTTCCAACAGTGATATTAGAAAACTGAAGATTCACACTAACATTTCTGTATTATAATAATCCTTTAAAAATTGAATTGATGTATTAGTATGGTTAGGAGCATCTCACATTTCTTGCTACAAGACCATTAATTGTTTATTTGCTTTTGGGTTTTTTTTTTAGTTTTTATTTCTCCTTTCCCTCAGGCCAATTCCTAGAAGAAACCACTCAGACAAAACACTTCAGGCATCTGCAACTGTGGGGCTGAAGTACATACAGCCAGGTTGTCAGGTTTCTTTGAAAGGCTTGACATTTAGTTGGAGATGAGGAAAAGGAGAAGGGAAGTATGGGGAGCACTTCAGATTTGTGCCCCAGAGGTGAAGAACAATTGCCTCTGTCAGCGTTTGGCTTTTCATCATGTGGGAATTGACAACTCTTTTCTTACTCAGAAATTCCTGCTGAAGTTAACAAGGACGGTTGTGTTCTTTTGATATGTTAATGTTGTTTAAGTTATTTACAGAGTCTGATCTGAAACTGTGTCAGGATGCAGGACAAAGCCTTAATGCTGGTGTATGCTGTGACTTCTTTGCATCCTTCTGCCTTGCTAGTTAGTGCTTGCAGATCATGCACTGTGGTCTAGGCAGAGATACAGCCTGAGAAGACACCACTGCACTTCCCTGAGAGCTGAACTAGACTGGAAAGGTGACTCTGATTTGTCCTGTTCTCTCTCTGGTTTTGGGGAAGAAGAAATCTCTGCCTGGGAGGCACATATTGGTCTGCTGACATCCTATGCTTGGTGGTCCACTTTGCTCATGAGAGTGAGAATTAATGGTGGTAAAAGAGCATGCAGCAGAGCTTGACAGGTTTTGGAGAAGAGCAGGGGGGTGGTGAAAGGGTGAGATGATTTCCATTCAAGTCTGTAGCTGAAAAGTAACCAAATGCTGCAGTGGAAAGTCAATTAGATGGAAAAATTACAGCAAAATTGGTTCAAGTGAAATTTGTAGATTCAGAGTCACTTTTTGACACAAGTGTCACTTTTTGTTTTCTAAATGCTCTTCATGAAAGTTAGGAGATCTAACACTTTCCAGAAGTCTGGTAGTTATTTGTTAAACAACTTAATTTGACAGAAGTATTTTGATTTATGCAAAATTGTGTCTTCATTTTTTTCACTGAAGTAGACAAAAAGTTGTTTATTTTCCCGCCCTCTACTCCAACTGTTTTACTAGAGACATACATAATTTTAATACTCAAGTGTCGCTATTTACTAAAATATTGAATGTACTCCTCAGATGGAATGGTGTAAGGGATAGTTTTCAGGGTGGGGCAGGGGAGGATTGTGAGAGAAGGTCCTGTCATGTATTCATAAATGTGAAGTCCCAAAATAACTGTTGCAAGCAAATTGTGTATTTTCAAGATGAGGTAGGCATCAATATTTCCCCTACTTTCAAATCAAGTCACTCCAATTATTGAGTGCTCAGCTCCCAGCTGAGTTGCTGGGAGTGGTTGTCATTGTACAACAAAGAGCATCATACCCTGGCAATCCAGTCATATTTCCTTTAAAATTGGTAGCAAAATCACCACTATTTTGTCAGTGCCAGATTTAAATATCTGAATCTTCTTTTTTCAGGTAAACTCATTTTCTACAAAGACCAAAGGATTTAAATCTGAGCCTTATTATGTCATATGAAAATTTTAGTGGGAGCTTATCCTAGATATGTTAAACCTTCCATTTAGTGCAATCAGCCTTGTTTCTTTCACAGACACTTTCATAGCCTTAAAAAGCACTGTCAAGGTGTTGTTTTTAAGAAACCTCCAAGCTGTGAAGCTGTCTCACAAAAAGCTAATTTGGGTAATATGCATGCTGAATTTTACACAACCTGCTTTCAAATACACTTGCTGCTCTGTGCCGGCCTGAAGATCTGTTGTCTGACTCCAAAAATGAGTCCAAGTTTTGTCACATCAACTCTCTGCAGGAAGTAGCTGTTTACAGATATTGAGCTGCTTCAACTTGTGTGATGGTAGTTGTGTCTTTTATCCCATAAACAGTTCAATGCCAGCCTTTTATTCTGGGTCATGGTGCAAAACAAAGCATACAAAGAAAAAAAATTAAAAGAGTCCAAAGTTATTTTTTTTACTTGATAGCAGCATTACAGTGCTTCCTGAGGGATGTTACTGATGGCTTCCCTTGGTGCAAGGGACAGAGGGTCTGGTTAGAGGGAGAGCTGTTGTATTTAATTATGTAAGCAATTAAACTCTGATCCATGCATTTAGGAGAGGTTATCCCTGAGTGATGCAAAGTAACCTGAAGATGCCAAATTTCTCAAGGGCTAATGGCTTCCTAAAGAATATCTGGAGATGGTCTGGGATTCCTTTGGAGGACCTCTTTTCAAAGAGGGTAAAACCATGAAGGAATTTCTGCCAGAACCTAGCTGATGCTTGATTCTGTGTTCTCACTTTGTATGGTTGGGGCCATACCTATACAGAAAGCACCTTTGCAAGTACAGGAATGCCCACAGGCTGTGCCACCAGGGCACCTCACATAAATCCATGCCTTGTACCATTTCAGTAAAACTCTTCCTTGGGTTGAAACAGCATATAATGTCATGAATACACTTGAAACCTTTACCAGCACAGCTATGTAAAACAGGGATTGGACCTTTTTATGCTGTTATCTGTGTGCAGCTTAGTTATAAGGGACACAGAGCTTTGCTAGGGCATTTGATGCCATCTTTCTGCTTTATGCAGAACATAAATGCTGTCCCAGTCACAGCAACCACAGTTAAAGCCCTTTCCTAGTAGCAGCAAGATGATTCTGTTGTTTCTCAGACCTCCTTTCCAATGAGCCTGATGGTGACACTATCATGAAGCTCCATGCACATCACTGTGTGAGCTTACCTGTTTAATGGTGCATTAAACATTAAATTTACATTAAACTGATAATACAAATTTTACATCATGATGCTGTTTCTGAAAAAAATATAAATTAAATAGCACCTGTCTTTATTTCAGTAAAACCTCTGTTGCACTTAGCAACATGTTAGACAAAATTGCTCAAAATCCCAAAACACCTGTCCTTATAAACCCGATTTGTCAAAAATTGTTACTCCTGAGGAGAGAGTAACTTCATTTGAAACTGTTTTCATCTCTTTAAGGTTACAGTAGATTGCCAGGTTTCTAAGCAGAAAAATATGGCAATAGATGTGTGTACCCTCTTGTTGTCCAGTATTGTATTTTTGACCTAAACATTTGAAGAATTTTGTGATTCCAGTTGCTTTACAAATAGCAAAGGGAAACAAAGGGACAGGGAGAAGTAGTAAGTCAGGAGTGGAACAGGGAGTAGATTTTGGCTTTTGTGCCTGATGTCACTCAGTAGTAATTCACATTCATTCTTCCCTGTGATGTGCTTTTCCACAGCCCTGCTGTGACACCAGATTCTTTGGGGTTTATGAATGGAGCTCAGTAAGCACAGAACGATGAGCAAGAAGTGGTCACTAAGCAGAAACACAATAGAGTTAGAAGATGCTTTCAGTGCATTGGTTTTTGTGCTTCGTGAGCTGCCAGTAGTCTTCTGTGGCAACAGTACCTGAAAAATCCACTGCATTGCATATAAAAGAGATTGCCATGAGCTAGTCACGTCTCAATTTGTTTGATCTATGGCAGGTTTGGAAAGGTCAAGTCCTTGTTAAAAAAGTCCTGACCACTCACTAATGCAAAAGTGTCTCCATTTCAATGGGATAAGCATTGCTGCTCTGTCTCTCACTGAAGCTGGCTCCTGCAGTGCAATCAAACACACAAGATTTGTCTCATACTTCTTTTTTAAGTAACAGTATTGCTGATGAAAGGTTGTGATATGAGGACAGGAGAAGCTAGGAGACAGAGTCAGCATTTACTTACTTTGACGGTCTAGAAGAATTGTAAAAAGGTATCTTATGAGATGAAATAACTTTTTTGGCTCCATCTCCCTCTTTTCTCTCCAGGATTGTCTGCTTTAGTGTGTCTGTTGTGCATAGGTTAGGGGTCCTTTATGATGCTCTTGTTTTTATTTGTGTGGTTTTTTTCTTCCTCTGAAAATCTGTGCTCACCTTTACGTCCCACTGCTCAGGTAATGTGAAATAGTGAGATATTCTTCCCATGATCTGGGCTCTTGATGCCTCCTGGTGAATGCTAAAGACAATCTGAAAGCATCTGTAAGGATGTAGTTTCTACCAGTTGTGGGCCATACTGGAAAATCTAATTTACTTCAAGCATTTACTGGATAGAAACCAAATGTAGTCTATGGAGAAGGAAGAGGACCTATGTCTTCCATTTTGCCACAAGAGAGTGTGCAAGCTGTGAGGTTACCGAAAATGCTGGGGTGACTCTAATTGAGCCGTGGAGCAGCTTCCAAAGGAGGCAAAGAGCTGAGCCCAGCATTGGGAGCAGCTCCAGAGGGAGCCTCCAGCTGAAGTTTCCTGGGGGGAAGCATGTTTTCCTTAGTGAATCTAATGCAATATAACTACTACCCCATCAAAAGCAATATGCATTGTTACTACAACATGGTGTGCAGGTGCTACAATGAGCATGGCTACTAACAAAGTAAAAAAATAAGGGAGACCTACCACAGACCCAGATGTCACATCTTAAAATGCTAAGTCTTCGGCATGATTCTGAAAAAATGGGTATTTTAGGATTTTTTTGTCTTGCTTGCACTTTGCACTCTCTGTATCTTCCCACTGTCTGTGGTGTTCCATAAAGTAGGTATGATTTTATCTCACAGTGGTGTAACCAACTGCACAGGTCTGCCTGCAGTAACCTTCCTGTACTTATGTTTCAAGAGTAAGTGCTGACCCATCAGCTCTCTTGAAAATGAGACAGGCAGGGCTGTGCTTGGCCAAGGACACACAGTTTATGAGAGTTTTAATCACTGAAGTTAATTACATTAAGACCTTGTATTACATGTAGTACTTTGACAAATTTATACTGGGTTTGAGATGACACTAATTACTTCCATGACAGTTCATAGATTATTTCAAATTAATGTATAGTCTGATTAGATCTCCATTACTCAAAGACAGTGGTTATTTTGTTGAAAATGTTAACATTTACTTAAGGCTTTTTACAGAATTTTTCTACCATCATGTAGGTTCTCCAGCAGTAATTTAATTATTAAGTCAATTCAGCTTTATGTACTGCTGCCTTCATCAAAGAAGTTGGCTACTGACAGCACTTGTATTTAATGTTCTGTTAAGCCTGATTGAGATACAAGATTAAGTCCACTTATATCTCCAAGAGGAAGGCAATAAAATTTTTCTGCATTAATGAGATGACAGCTATAATTAAGCTGATGGTCAACCTGCACCAAGCCTACAGCTCCTCACTGTAGTCTATCTTAAGTCTTCAGACTGAAACAAAACCGGCATCATTAATTCTGAAAGAAAGCTGAAAAGAATGGACCTGTTTTTATCTGGTAAAGGCCACCCTAGTTAGTCCTAACTTCATATTACATTGATCATTTTGAGGGTCTCTTTTGCCACATGACCTTTGGTATCCATTATGCACGTATGGGATGCATGTATGCAGCAAAGGCACGAGGCCAGCTGAGCTGGCTGTTGTCCCTGCTGAGGCACACTCAAGTGCTTCTTGTGTTGACATACAAGCTTTCTTTACTTTTATGGCTAAAAATAAGCAATTCAGATTTAAAAAACATTGTTATTGAATCTTTCTTACAGTCTACTTTTCTAAAAAAAAGTATTTTTTTAACAAGAGTACTTGAATGTTTTAGTCTCTCATAATGTACTTGATTAAGATCACTTGTCATCTAAGGTAGCATATAGTGGCTATTCTTTGCAAATATTCTAAGTGGACTGTTACATCACTACTGATGAGCTGAGGAAGCCTCTCATGTCTTCTTTTTTAGTGAATATTTTTTTTTCAAATCTGTGAGTTTGATTCTTGGTTCTCATCTTTTCTGTTGCTGTTTCCCTAGTTGGGTTCTCAGTCCACCTAGGACATCTCTTCCTTTTTATTGGAGATCTACTTGATCACTTAAACACTTTAGTTTTAAATATTTTTTGTCTAGAGTGATGCCAAGGCATTTGAGTCACCCTTCTGCTCTTGTCCTTCTTTGCACTTCCATTTACTGTGCTTTAAGGTCTCCATCAAAATGGAGACACCAATGATGTCAAAGCTTCTCAGGTATTCTACCCAACAATTATAACATCTGTTGTAGTTTGGGTTAAGATTGAAAACAAATTCAGCTACATCACTCTACAGAATAAAAGAATAGTTTATTATAATATTTATTATATAAGCCATAGAAGATACAGGGACTTCAGCAAAAGGGAAGGTAGAGATGTTAGTAAATTAGTTATGACCTTGGCCCATCTGCCAGTGTAATTTTTCTACCTTGGTAATTGAAATGTATTTAAATGTGATTGAAAGGTCATCAAGGATGCAAGTCAAAGACTTAAGCACAGTTTCTGATCAAAACACTTAGTATTGTCGTGGGCTTTTATGAACGGCTGAAGGACTCTGCCAAATGGTGAATTTCACTTATTTAATCAGGCTTCTTTGTTACAACAAACTTTGACTGCAGCTGAGCTCTTCACTTGAGGCCAGTACTCACTGAAGGACAGACGAAGGTCTTTTATCCATAGTTATCTTGCAGTTCTGCAGAAAAGTGAACACTGAGGCAAATCTCAATGCAAAGTAATTCTTCAAAGGGGAAAAATGACTTATCAAGAGCAGTTTTGACCCATATGATTAGTACAGTGTGAGATGTGAAGAGTGCTAAAACTTGTGTTGGAAAATTAGATCCAAAAACCAGAACTTTCAAAATCTGTCCTGGATGGGCCAGTATCTGTTCAAAAGATTTTTTGAAAGGAATTAGTAAGGTGATATATGATGGCTGGACAACCAGATTGTGCATTTAAGATTTTCAGATAGAGAAAAGAACCAGTAAAACAAACTGATACTTTTCTTTTTAAATGCCCATTTCCTGTGCAAAAATCAGCTGCATTCAGTGACCTTGCATAAAATTTGAGAAGCTCTTCCATTTCGTCCAGAGTATTTACTTGAGCGTGAGGCATTGATTTTTAGTAATAATTCATGTAGAATCAGTAGAAGAGCCAACTGAAAATAAAGGAGAAGGGAGGAAAATGAACCCTCTGTCCTCTCTGTTATGTATGCTAATTATTGCCAAAGAAATTGGCATTATTCTCCTTGTCAAGATCAGGAGTGAAACTGCCTTCAGAAGAAAAACAGCCTATTTCAGCAGGGTGAGTCATGTACCCTGTCCCCCTGCCCTCACCCTGGCAAAAAAAAAAGGCAATCTTTTGGTTCTTCAGCTAATTAGGGTAAATTATGGACACTCTGCACTCTGTCCTTCTTCAACACTGGCTTTGCCCATGCCCAGCCAGCCTCTGTAGCCACCGTACTCTCCTGATTGGGCATCTTAGTATTTTAGTTTAAAAATGAGGATTTGGGGAAGTGTTGTTTTGACATTTGTAGTGATTGTAAGCAAAGATATTTGATCACAGTCTGGGCCTGCTTGAGATGTAGCTTTCATTAATTAGCCCAAATTTATCTGTAAAATGACTAATCCATGTAGCCACACCATTGCACATGAACTGTGGTCTGAAATCAGAGCAGATCCAGTTCTGTTCTATTGGATCCTCAGAGCTGATTTGGCAGTGCCTGGGTTAATTAATTATTCTGGTTGTGTGGCTGATCCCATAAAGACACCACACATGCTGGGGAGAGATTTGCAGAGATGATTGTTTAGCAGAGACTGTACATATGGAAATTTGTTCTCATTTCTTCCTTTGTGCTTTCCCATTTGCAAATGGAAATGACTGCTTCGTAGCCAGTTCTCATTATATTTCTCTCCCAGGAGATGTGAAATTAGCACTAGGAGAAATCCCACGGCGGTTTGGGGTGAAGCCTGGTCTCTGCCATCGAGGCTGCCCCACCAGGAGAGGGAGCAGGGAGTCAGTGAGGCTGGCAGGATCCTGCCCTCTCCAACATGTCTTGGCCAGAGTCAGAAGAAGAGGAAACTAGTTGAACAGCACACAGTTCGTAAATACAAATGGATCCCTCCAGAGAGGTGTAGGTATACACTGGTTTTGAGCAAGATGTGTATATTGGCATTATTAACAGTCAAGTTAAAGATTTGCAGCACTGTTTTTATTACACTGAATAGCAGAGCCCAGGTGGAACAGAGGGTGTAACAGCCATGCATCAGATCATATTCCTTGCTGGTTTTAGTGGGCCAGAGAAGCATATGGGAAGATTATATCTCATTGCACTAAGCTGCACTTTGTTAAATAAGGCAATTTAAACATAGGCAAAAACTTTCTGGCGAGGCATAGTAATTCCATAACTTTGTTACAGTTTTATGTAGTGAAAAGGTTGTGAGGGATTTTTTCTTTCTAGAAAATGGAATATGCTGGTAAAGATATAACAATTTAAAGAGATGGGGTTTTATGAGATCTTTTTGTAGCTGCAGACTTGTTTCTATATATGCTTTGCTACACCAGTGCAGCCATCTTACCTGAAAGGAACATTGTGATTCCCTTCAGTAGCTACTCAAGAAGCTTGCTTAAAACAGGGAAGCAAGGAGAACAGCTAAGCTGTTACAAGATTTAAATCTTTCCATGTACATTCCTCTAAGCCAGCTACAAGGCAAAGAAGGGTTGTATCCCTCAGTGTTAGCTTGGGTTGTTGGAATGGTTTTGATCTCCATTACCACACTGGTGGGTTACTCAGATTTGTGCTGATCAGACATCCTCCTCTTGGGTGGCTGCTTGCTGGCCTGAGACCAGATCCCAGAAAAGCAGAGCAGGGCTTAGGAAATGAGATCTCTGTCCTTGGAAGTGCTGGCAGATTTTGCATGTTGATATAGCTGCCTGGGTATTTCTAATCTGTGTTTTCTGACACAAGTGATGAATGGTTTGCCAGCTTTTGCTTCAGATGACCCCTGTGCTTACACAGCTCACCCAGGTAAGCCTGTATTTTCAGGGACTCTCTGGGCTCTGCATTGCCCAGTTCACACAGAAAGCAGAGAATAAGGTATTCCCTCCCTAAACTCAGTAGATGTACCTTGAAATCCAGAATGTGTTTTCTAAGGATATACAAGCAAATTGTCTACTTTTATCCTTGAAGTCAATTAAATATTGACATAATTCAAGGAATTTTAAATTAGTTTTTTTCCTTTGTTTCAAGTGGTCTTGATGATGGACTAACACAGATTTATTTTCCCCCCAAAATTAAAGTAAGTTTACTATTATCCACAAACTATCTGTACTATCTGAACTATTTTACTGATAATTCTATTTAGTTATGCTATAACTATTTAGTTTAGCTATGATTTTATGGGCTGCAGAAGGGCCAGGTCAGCTTGTGCAGGTAAGAACTGAAACAATTGTTCTGTCAAAAAGTGGTCAACTGAGGCAATTCTGTATGTTCCTTTTGCTCTAGATAACTTGTGTGCAACAATTCCATTTCATGGGATATGCCACCAGTGGGATGGAGATTGTTTGTTGTTAAGTTTTCTGTTGGCTCATGGCCACCTTCAGGCACCACTGTCTTTCCAGGGCTGAACCCCTAAATCTGCATGGGCCCTTTTCTTTGCCCTTTGGTGACACTGTAAAACAAGACACAAGCAGAAGGGGAGTAACTCATACAGCCTGAGACCAGCAGTTCAAAATGCCTTAGTCCTGCATCGATTGCTACAGCTCAGTAAACAACTGCAAGATTGCCTGGTTACCTTATCTGTGCACTTCCATCCCTCAAGATATTTGTATTTCTGTTAAGTGAGAACTCAGCTCAGTGACCTCACTTGTAGTGTTAGCTTTACACTGATATAGCAATTATCAAAATGCAGTGTTCATGTAAATTAACACTGTGCTCTCAGCCCTTCTCTTACTGCATTAAGCTCTAGTAGTTAATATAATTTTTATCCATTAAGCATTTCAGCTATGAGAGCTCTGTGACAAGGAGTTGTAGTTTGTTTGTTGCTAATGTAGCTGGTTGTAAATACTTGTTAAATTTGTCACATTGTCTGCTTTTTTCTAATTCTTAATGCTGTGAGGAGACAAGACAGCACTATGGAATAGCTGCAATGGTCTCGGAATATTAGTTGTTTGAGGATGACAAGGAAAAAATGGCAGATTAAAAAATGAGTTGCAGGTAGGAAGGGGATTGTGAATAATTAATTCTTTAAAAATTGTTCATATTTAAAAATTAATTATTTTACAGTCATTTAAGCATCTTATATTCAGGGTACCTTAGCCATAAATTATGTTGGGGAAATAAATTATAGCACTTCACCTTTTTACCCAAATATTTGCTTGCTGGTAATTGATGGCACATGTCTGAATCGCTGGTTTAAATCCTCATCTTTTGTGAGTATATAGCCTTGATTTGTCAAGAGCTCCCTAGCACTAAAAGGCAAGAGAAAGAGCTTCATTCTGTGTGAAAAGCCTGACACATAAACCTAAATCCAAGAATCCCGGTTAGACCGGTACAGAAATCTCCCTGAAATTTGAAGCAGTAGTAGAGGGGAAGTTAATTCACCTTTCTGCTCAGCATGTATAACATGGGCACGTCTCTGCTCAATGAAAGGCAGATGCTCACCTCAGGATCCTGCTGGGCAACAACAACGTTCCCAGCTCTGCCTTTGGGATGTTCATGTTCTCCTGGGGAGTTAACTCTTCATTCTCCTGTTTCAGCTTAAAACTGTAACAAAAGGAGACTCCTGGCTCTGATGTTTCCATTGGTATATAGAACACTTAGCAGATAATTACAACTGAAAAATGCCCTAAAATCTTTGCAAGTCTCATCTTTATGTACTTATTCACACTGTATTTAAGGAATTTCTGTTTGGAATACCTGAGTAGACATTTAATGATAAACATAGTGCTGTCTTAAGCCAGATGTATGACTCCAAAATGTTCTCTTTGCAGAACATTTCATAGAGGTAGCTCTTTTGCCTTGCTTCTAGGTGAAGATGAATCTTGGTTTACGATAATGCTTTTAGAAGCTTTTGTCTCTGTTCTAAAAATAAATGAGCATTAAGGTTTCATATTTTGTGGGCTTTGATTTCATATTAGCTTTGTGTAGCTCTCAGTTTAAGACATGGGAGGAAAGGAAAGGTTGCTTCTGATTTACAGATTCACCTCTTCATAATCTGAAAACTAAAGCTGGTTGGTTGGATTTTTTTTCCTTTCTCATTAGCAATTTTGGTAGGAAGGTTCCAACAGGCAGTTTTCATCAGTCTTCCTTACTGTTAATTCAAATTCAGCAGTAGCATGAATATGGTTCTTTTGATTTTAGTTGAATTACTCCAGAGTCAACTTGATATGCATGAGACCACAATTAATGCCTAAAATATCAGGCTTTTTTCTACTGACTAGCTCTGCTGGGAAAACTAGTGGAGGGTAAAGATTTATTTTAAAACATGAAGCAGAAGGCATAACTCCTGTGAATTTTTTTGTGCTTTATACAAGAGTTAGAAGTAAAAATGCTTAAGGTAGGATAATATCACAAAAACACACCAAGAAATGTAGAGTGAAGTTATCCTGCTCATATCAGGTGATACATACTGGGGAAATAATCCTTCTAGTCTACATTGTGCAGCATCTGGAGAGCTGTTAGTGGTCATGGTAGTTAGCATTATATGAGATTCTAGCTCCAAAGACAAAACAGCAAATCCATGCAGGCAAGTGTGTCCTGAATGGATGCCTGCATCCAGAGAGCATTTACCAGCAAATAGCAGAGTATGGTGGTAGTGGGTTTTTTGTTTTGTTTTTGTTTTTTTTTTCCTTTCCTATACATACTTAGTGCAATGAAATAGTCTTGGCATCATCACTGAATTGTGTTGTGGAGTGCTTTATAAAAGGTATAGGTTAGGCTAATCTTTTGAGCTCTACCTATGAATTTGTTAATTTGCCTTATCTAAATAACAGGGAAAAGTGTGGTCAGCAGCCTTAGCCCTGACATAGGTTAAATTGATATCTTGGTGCTTAACAAAGTCATTGTCAGCATAGAACTTTTCTCAGTGCCATCAAGCATAAAAGTATTTTAGCTATGGTAAAGCCTGGTTCCATGCACAGTAAGAACACAGGAAAGCCACAACTTTTGTGACTCTGTTACTAAATCCAACCTTTTTACATTATGAACACACAAAGAGACTTTGGGTTTTTGCTTCCAGTAATGCTGATCTGAATGATTTGTGGTCATCTTGTGTTGCAGCTGATGGTCTTAGACTGTTATCTCTCCATTTTCAGTTTTTTACAGCAGTGATAAGTACTCAGAAGCCACAGATGTAAGCATTCTTCAGGATGGTATGATTTAAAATTCACATAAGTAGACTACTATGTTACACATTTGTTAATGCCTTTTGCTGGAAACTACTTCATGTCTACTGAAGAGGCAGCTTTTGTGGTTACTGCCAGTGTACCTGGCTGAGGTTCAGGTCTAGACCTGGAAGCTTAGAATTTTGTCCTTCTCAATCATGTTTCCAGATGCTGTATGGGACAGATCTGAGTTATCCTTACAGCATTTCCTTGGGTTTCCTTTGAAAACTGTCTATTGTACAGTAATATTTTTAATTAATAATTGGACTTATTCCACATCCACCAGCTAAAGTGTCTTCAGTGCCTGGAAATCTACAGGAATAGGTCAGGTCAGCCTTACCTAATCTCCCAAGCTGGTTCCCCTTTGGTTGAGCAGCTCCCAAGCTGCACAGTGGATGGAGGGGAAAGATGTGGCAGCTCTTAGCTGGGGGCTCATAATGGGACAAGGTGGCATCTTGAATTTACAGACCCTGTGACTCTGTGTGCTGCTTTACATGGGGTGGGAAGATGGAGATGCCCAGCTGGCACTTGGAGGGCTGTGTGTTTGCTGGCAGAATTTATTGTCTGTCCTTTGACATATCTGCAATGTGGAGGCTGAAAGTAGCAGCAAAAACACCTGCTCGGAATCAGGTTAGGGCTTTGCTACAACACAGCTGAAAACAGGTAGAGTTTTCTTTTCCAAGTATCTGAAGACTAATTGGGTATCAAACTGCACCATGCTTGTAACACATGCTGTGTGACCTTTCCTGCTGTAATGGTCAGACAAGTCCACCTGGAAGTGACAAAAAGACATAAAATTTAAAAATGCAGAGTTTATCTAGCCCAACATTTGGAGATGCTTCAAATGGTTTCTTTCAACAGATCTACTACAAACAGTAGTTTGGAATGTGTTACTTTTTCTGAAAAGGTGGTATTTTTACTGATCCTCTAAGTATGTTAGTAATTGTAGGTAAGTGATGTCTTGGCCTCAAATGCTGGTTTGTTTTGGCTTTTTATTATGCTTGACAGACTGGTGCCTGTTCCCCCTCCTTCCCACCATTGTGTCTCTTTAATTCCACTTTACAGAGGAGTTGCTTCAGTGTCTTTGTCACATTTGAACTTTTGTTTAAGAATAAATTTTCCTGAGTGCTAAGCCTTACAGCAACTTAGGTACTTCCAAATCAAAGTCAGAGTAGATGTATGCTCCTGCAGCCAAGCTTTTCAGGGAGATTAGTTCTTCTGACTTCAATTGATTTAATAACTATGCTGCACTTGAAGACTTTTGAGGACTGTGCAGCCAAGACACATCTAAAAATAGCATTTAGGTCTAAAAGCCACGAAGGCAGTTTTGGAAAATGCAAAACATAACTACAGCCCCTTTCTGTTACATCTCATGGATTGGAAGGAACAATGGACTGTTTCTTAGTGTTTTGATGCTGATGTGAAACTTGGGTATGCCCAAAACATTGCCATGTGATTCTTTTTCATTACTGTGGGTGATGAGGAAATTTGAAAGAGCTTCCTTCTGGATATATGATTAAATGTTGGTTCAAATGATTTGAACTGAGGTTATGAGGATATAACTGGTCTTTTGAGAGCTGTGATCCAGACTGTTGCTTTTCAGTTGAAAGTTTGTTTTACCCCACTCCTATCAAAATCCAGAGTGTGCTAGAAACAAGACTTTTTCTAGTAATTCGCAAAGTATCCAGAAATCCTTTGGAAAGAGAGATAGGAAGCTGAAAGGAGAGTAACTCCAAAAGCTGTTCCTGTTGCAGCAAGTTTGTATCAATTCTGCCTTGATCATGTAACCAGGACAAGTCTCCTGCTCATTAGGCTGAAAGCTGAGTACGTAAAATACCAAAATGTGGTTTTAACAAGCAAGACTCCTGGTAAGTCCATGAGCTGTGTTGGACAGAGCAGTGCCTCAGGCCTAGCTGGGACTGAAGACTGTGTGATAGATGGATCAAGTGCTGCTGCTACCTCTCTACAAAATTTGCATTCCTCCTCACAATGGAGCTTGTGTTTGATGTTTTGTAGAGCAGCAAGCCTCACCATGAGTAGAGAATTTGGTTGTGATTCTCACCCAGTGTTCCTTTGTTAAAAGTGATATCCAGCTGTCTTAAAAGAAATTTTTGCAGGTAAAGCTCACAAATATTGCTGGGTTTTCAAACAGCATATGAATTAGTCCTTGTATCTACAAATAGCATATGTTAATGAATAAAATTTCATCTTTCTATGAAAAAAAAATTATGAAAATCTGAGTAGTCCCATGAAACTCAGCCTTCAAGCCCAAAATCAAATTACTGAAACCAGTCAAGAAACTGTAAGATTTAAGGTGGTATGTGACATGGTTTTGAATAAACAGACTTAACTCAGTCATTTCTTAACAGTCTAGTGCTTGATCTGAAACCAATAATGTTTTGCAGAGCACATTCTATGTATGACTTTATAGAGAGATGCTGATCTAGAATGCAGGCATGTACCCTTCCAAGCAGAATTTGGAGAGTAGTACAGCATAAATGTAGTGGTTTAGAGGGATAAGGTAAAGCTGAGGAGTCACCAGAAAGAAGAGTCCTCTGAATGGTGTCTGAGAGTAGGAGCAGGATGAGAGGCAGCAAAAGGCCTGAGGTACAAACATACCATATTAGATGCTGGCCCAGGGTAAAAGGAGGACATTTCTTTAGAACTGCACATCCAAGGCCATCAGTACTGTTTGGTTGGTTGGGTTTACAAGGAGAAACTGGAAGCCAGAAAAGGCTCCTGTGACCTTACCTTGCAAGAGACTAGCTTGTGCTGCTGTTTGATTGTGGAGGTCACCCACAAGGAAAACATATGCTGGGCAGAATTTGAAATTGCACCCTTGCTGGATTAGCATTGCTCCATGTGTCCTTCCCTACGTCATCACTTTATGGAGATCAAGTTCTTCAGATTTTCCAACAACTTTATTGTCTATCCAGTCCTAAAAAAAAATGGAAGAGATGAGTGAAAAAAGTTTAAATGTGCCCTGCTTGCTCCAGGCTGTCCGTAGCTGCTTCTCAGGTGTGGATGCACCTGTGCAAATCTGCCTTGAGTGGGCTGGAGCTAATCTGGGATTGCCAGGGAGCAGAACATGATGCCTTTGCTCCACTCACATGCATTTCCCCACACCCACCAGCACTGCACGTGGTTCCTGTATGGGAAGAAAGGGCGAGGTCCCCTTACCCCTGCTTGGAGCTGCTCCTGCTTGTGCAGCAAGAAATGCTTTGGGATTTGTGCAGCACCTCCTAGAAGAATGATAGCAAGATTAAATTTTTAAAAATCCTTTTCCTTTGCCCATATTGGGGTCACTTTGTCTTCCCCCTCCTTCTCACCTTCATTAGATCAGGAGGAGATGATGTGCTGAATGCCACCCCTGAGACTGTACAGGACAGACTCCCTGCATTCCAGGATGATTACCAGAAGCCTGATTATAGTGGCTAAAAACCCTGTGAACCCAGGTTCTGGGCACTGTGGAGGAATATTATCAAAAATCTAAGACATCTAGAAAAGATTTCCAGTGCAGAGCTATGTATTCTGACAAGATCTCTAATATGCTGGTTGAGGAGAACAAGCAAGTCAGCTACTGTTGGCACATTTTCTGTGTGCCACAGCTTTACAGTATTTAAAAATGCAAAGCATGTAACTAGCAAATTTCCAAAGTGCCCCTAAAACAGAAGAACAATTCTAGACTCAGTTCTTTTTTAATTTTCTGGCTCTGTCTGTATAAAGCAGCCAGCACAATATTGCTGCCAGAAGAGGTATGTTTTTATTACATCTATTGACATACTTTCACATGCAATTTTAGCAGAGACAAAGCACAGCTGGGCTTTAGCTTGCTGTTGAAGGTGAAACCCAATCTGCAGTAGGCTAATTTCACTGAAATAAAAACAAGACTTTTATGGTTAAAAATCCCTTTGGAGATACCGCAGAATATTTGTTTTGTGAAACAAGTAATTAAACAAAAGTAAAATTTCGCTTCAGGGTTTTGTGAAGACAAGGGATTAATATCTGTAAATGTCTCCATGAAAATCAGTCAGGTTACAGGACTGTATTTCGCCACAAAACAAGGCCACAATAATTAGAGGTTCATGAAACAAACACAGCTTTTCAGAGCAGGGGGATGCTATGAACCCTGAACCTGTTCCAGGATGAAGTGTGACACTGTCCAGCTCTTGGGGCACAGAGGAAGGGCCCCAGCACATGCCGTCCCCAGAAGTGCAGGACTGACTCTGGGGCTGTGAGTGCTGCTGAGGGCAGGGCATTGAGCTAAGGCTCAGCTGGATGTGAGCACAATTAAACTGTCCCCTGACTGGAATTAGCTTGGAGCCTGGACAAAACCAGCCAGCAAAGCCACCTTGTGAATATACCTTCAGAAAGAGTTCTTCCTGGAGCATCATGTTGTGCAGAGGATGCAGCTTCTCTCCATCCCTTCTTCCAGGCCAAAGGGGAATCTCATGTCTGCCAGTAGGTTTCTTTAAACTGGAGTTTTCTCCAAGAGGGGCAGCTTTTCTTTCAGAAGCAGGTGTTGTAGTTCAAGGACAGCATGCAGAAATTCATTCATGTACATGACCAAAATTTTTATGTCAACAATGGCAACAAAAAAAGCCATTAAAAATCCTTCAGACGTCTTCCTCTCTGTCCCCTCTCCTCAGAGAACACACACTAAAAAGCATCAGGGCCCAGCACTGACGATTTCAACCTGTAAGATCCAAATTTCATAAATTGTAAACAACCTTAATCAGCGATTACCTCACACTCCTTTTGCAGAACAGGTAACTGGACTTGTTCAGATTTTTAATAACCTTCATTGTGGCTATGCAACCCTTCGTGCCTAGGAAGCACCATAGCCAGCTTAAAGCATCAGGGTTCATTGGGGGGATCTGCTGGATAGAAAAACCCACTACATAGGAGAGGATCTAAACAGACCTTTGTAATTCAACAGGAATGAATCTGGTCCAGTACACTGAAAACGAGAAAGACAAGGACTACCAGGGGGTCAGGCAACCCTGGAGCCTAGACAATTTTACTTTTCAAATTTTGTGGGTTGATTCTACTTACTTATGAGACTGAATTGCTAACAAAATTAATTAGAAGCATCATAAGTTGGTTATCCCAAGAGTATTTCTACTTGAAGCAGTCATTAATTATTCTGACTAGGATTGTCTGTCTTTTCTATTTATAGGCTGGCCATGGGCAACACTGACTGTTCTCGGGTTCCTGTACTGTTATTCTCATGTTGGAATTGAATGGGAGCAGAAGTATGCTGCACATTAAGAATGATGCAAACAATTATTCTTAAGGCAGGTTGATGTTTTTTCTACACTGGATATTTTATCTGCACAAGGGTGAGCCAGACCAAATCTTCAGTCCATGTATTAAAACTAAAAGCTCATGTAATTGATTCTGGATTGCAAATGCAGGAATTGAACTACAGAAACACTGATGGGCTGAGGCTGGGGGTAAGGAGAAATTATGAAGACTTTTGATTTATGTTACTTTTGTAAAACAGCATTTTTGTGACTCTGTGTACATTAGAAGCCTGCATCTCAGAACAGGTATTTTATATGTGTTGAGGGTTGTTTTCATGTTTTGCTGCCTATTTTGACATATTGAAGAAAAAAAAATCTACCTTGAAGAATTCAAAAAGCCCAGTCTCTCACAGATGGTGTGCAGGGGCATGTAGGGCTGTGCCCTGCATTTACACTACTCCAAGGGCACGATGCTCATCAGTTCTTCTTGATTGCGTTCTGATATAAGCTAGAACATTTTGTATTCTCACTGACTGGAGTAGTTCTGCCTTAAGCTACTTTCTCACCTACTGTAGCAAAGCCTGCTTTTTCTTTTTAATACCTTCATTTAAAATTTTGCCTTTAAAATAACACCTTTTTGGTAACCTTAGAAATGGTTTTGTTCTTTTAAAAGAGTGCGTAGGGAGGAAGGTCTTTTCTTAAGGAACAGCTTATCTTTTTAATCAAATATGCTCTTAAAGCTCCTTGGGCTTTAAGTGCTCTCTGCCTTGTCTTAGAGTGAAAGCATTAAATACTACCTTTATTTTGGGGCTAATACCATCCTCAGACTGTTCAGTCTGCCTCTTGTATTGTTCTGTTACAAAAGGACATATCTCCAGTCTGGATGAATGGTAAATCTGTTCAGTCTGCTTCATTCTCTGGTGTTCAAACTATCAGCTCCTGCAATATATTGCAGACACCCTGGGAAGAACTCTTTAAGACCTTTAATAAAAACCAGAATGGTCCAATACAGTGGCACCTAATTAGCTGCATCTCCATGTCCTTTGGCCACAGCCAGAGCTGTTACAGCAGTGTCTTTTCCCAAAGACTGTGTTGTCCAGTGCTGGGAAGGCCATGCCTGCAGGTGTCCAGGTTGCAGAAGTGCACATGCTGTTTTCTAAGGGGAGGCCCTTCCCCTGTCTGCTACTATGGGTGTCTCCTACACTGTTCTGTTTCAAACTGATACTGAAGAGCAGCCAGAAGACCTTTAGTCTTTTCTAAAGTTGACATTAGTCAAAAGGCCACAGGTTCTAGAGAAGACTTCTTCCAAAAGTAGCTTACTCCACCCAAAGCATGTCAAAACTTGTTCCATGCCCCTGGCATACATTTCAGCCTGTTGGGAATTAGTATCCTACTGTCCATCACTCCTGCAGCTTCAGCCAAGTCTGATATAACTTATCCCTTCAACAAGAAATTCAGATCCTGAGACAGGCTTCTGCTTATTGCCTGCATTTCTGATGTCTCTGCTGCTCACAGCTATGGCAGCCTTCTTGTTACCTTTCATTTATTCCTGGAGAAATAAGGGCAGAGGCTTCAGCTCTCTATCCATCCAGAGAAAAGCCCATCTCTTGCTGTTTCAAAGCAGAAGCTCCAGCCTTTTATGTTATGTTTTATGAGTCCTCCAGCTCCCTAGCCATGAGAATGCCATGATTTCCCCTGGAAGCCATTTCTAGGAGACACCATGGCCTTTTGAAAACAATTTACCTTGAATGCTGCCTGGCCAAAGACATGGCTCCCTGACTGACTGGATGATGATTGCAGGGATTCTCTCAGCCAAAGAATATATGGCTCTAAGCAAAAGGATCTGAGATTGGCCTCCATTTTGGGGCAGCACTGAGCTAAGGGCAAGAATTTTATCAGACTTTGCTCAAACTTTGTAATTAAGTGGAATTAGCATTAGAGCAAAAAGTCATGAATCTGTTCTTCATTCTTATTGATTACCATTATTTCATGAACCAAGGTGCTACTGAGTGATTGGATTCCAGTTTGTATGCATGCAGAACTTCTGGCTCCAATATAGAAATGACCCTGAAGGGCATATAGAGCATGCTTATTTCTGAACTAAAATTGTTTTCTATTTTTTTTCAGTGCTTTATATATATTTCATAATTTTGTATCTTTCTCTGTTTCTATAAATAAAGCTGAAATGGACTGTTGGCTTGTGAGCTGTGTCTTGGAAAACGATGGCCTTGTGTAAGAAAAATAAGTGTTCCACTGTTGTGGAGAAACACTACTATGCTCTGGAAGCCTGCAGGAAGAGTGCAATGCAGACTGGTCACTTTTATCCCTGTTGTGCACTGCATGGAACATGCCTTCCCTAATGGCGTGACTTTAAAAAGCAAATAAGACTTTTGTAGCTGGGTTAAGGAAAGACTTCAGCATGTGAAGTTTCTGAGAAGAGCAGCATGCACATAAAATGATGCTTCCCACTCACAAAGTTCCTTCTCTGTCCTGCTTATAGCATGGGGCACGTTCAGTCAGACAACACACAGCTCTGTGCCTGATGCCCTTCGAACTTGTTGTTCAGTTACTCCTTCAGCTTGGAGACTCATTCCTCAGCATGGCCTGGGAAGTGACTCTTCATATGGCACCTGGTCCAAGCAAGGCCTCTGTGACAGTCCTAGAGAGGAGGTAGTTTGCAGAGACCTAGAAGGGACTGGAGTAGCCATGCCTCTTGCCAAAGGAAACAAATAGGTGAGGGGTGTATGAGAAAGAGACTTCCAAACAGTGGAAAAGAGCTAGCTAAGGGGTGTAGGGAACAAGTGACAAGGACAGACATGGCCAAAGTAAGACACTGGCCATTTTGCACCAAAGAGGAGCACTTCTATCCGGGGTGGGGGGAACAGCAGACATTGACTACTACTGCTGTGAGACCCTGACAGTCACAAAAGTGCAATGAACAAAAATCCCCCAAAGGTGGTGGCTCTGAAAACGAGCTAGACAGCTACACGATGGCTACTGACAACAAGAGTTCACAAGTGATTTGGAAAAGCTGTCTAAGTGACTAGCAAGCATAATGTATAGTGATATATGGCTTTAATGGTTACCACAGAGCTGTAGTAAAGTCTCTTGTGCACACACACACACACATACCTCCCCTTACTCTAACCTCTCCTTAGTCAACAGAGCCATCGTCATCACTGGGTAAGATTATACTAAGTGGCTCTTTAATTCTGCATTGATTAGAGGGTGAGCAAGGCTTTGCTCACCTATCTCTTTCACATCTGAGAGCTAAAAGCAGCTTAGTTGGAATAGCCAGCTTACCACAGGTCATAAGAAAAACAGCTTAACTGAAAACCTGCAGCAATTTTGTTATTAGTCACAGCAATAACACAGAGCCTGTCCTTTCTCTTGCACACCCACCTAATTTCCTTCGTCACCACTAACCCTTGAGCTGGTCACAGTTTGCACTTGCTGAGGAGGGAGGCTCTCCTTCCTCTGTCTTGGCAGCAGGATTGTCCTCAAGGATCTGTGAAGAGCGAGGACATTGCTATGCATGGTCTGTCACAACTTCTCCTCACGGTTCTTTATCGTTTCCCCCCCTTCCACGAATAGTGCAGCTCATTATTGCTTTCCAAAATAACTCCCAGATCACAGCCACTTGTTAGTCAAGGCATATATTTTAATCCAGCAGGGATAGCTGAAATACTGCTCGATGCAAAGCCTGTGTGAAGAATGCTGTGCCTGTTATGCCTTTGAGAAAGAGGGGAAATCTGCATTACAATAGATCATTTCTTGTATTATTGGACCTCTGAGAGCAATCCTCTCTGGTGGGTCCTCATGGATCAACAGTCCAACCAGGAGCTACTTGTGGAGCAGCTCCTCTGTTAGTTGCATGTAAAAGGAAGAAAAAAATGAAGATAACTTTGGTGGTTTTTAATTTTCTGCTTCATGCAAATGCAATCACATCCAACACAGGTCCTGCCAGAGCATCTGAGAGTGTCCCAGCTGCCTGTGGCACCAGTCACCTACACCCAACCTACAGATGGACAATGTGGCTCAGACCCTCCCAGCCTAGGGGACATGCACTGGCAGCTCCAAGCTCAAGAGGCTTTCACAGATGCTACCAATGTCCAGAAAGACAGGAAAAGGAAGATTCTAATGGAAATTACACACTTTAGACACTGCACAAGAGATGAAGCTGAAGGGTGTCAACACAGCCTCAGCACTGCTCCCTTTAGCAACATGAACTGCTCCAAGAGAAAAAAGGTGTGTGCACTCTGTACCCAGTAGAGATAATGCCAGGATTAAAACTGTTCAAAAATCTCCTCATTCCTTATGCTGGGAATCACAAAGATCTGGGTGAGAACAAATTAAGCTAACATCAGGATCTAACAGGTCACATTTTGACCACAAATTATTGGCTGCACCACCTTTCATAATATCCAGGGGCAGCTCAATGTGTAAATAGCCTTAGGTAGCTGCATATCAGCACCTTTCAGCAACAGAACAAATTAAATGGGCTACCTGTGGCCTGTGCCTTCCCCAGCAATGGTCAGCCTGCAGGTAACAGAAATGCATTATATCCACAGGGATTTAAGAAAAGCTCTATAGATGGTTGGGTAGCTGAAGTGAATCATTGCAGACAGCTGCATCAGCCAGCCACTGAGAAATTAAAGTTTACTGAAGAAGTAGCGCAGAAATATAACTTCAGTTATGACCTGTGGCATTTAAATTGTATTGGCACTCCCTCTAGAGCTGATCATTCTTGACAAAATTAATTAATTTTTATGGACCATAGCATTTTAATCCCTGCACTAGCGCATTTGAGTTTCCAAAATTAGGTGGCAAAAATAGAAGAACTGGAAATGATACTAGAAGGCCAGAAACAGCTACACTGTTCATAAATTAATTAAAAGGCAAGTCAAGAAAAAAAAATAGGTCCAAATGATTTTTTTTTTCTTAGACTACTGCCAGAAGGGTTAAGGTTGCTTTAGAGGCTCAGGTTTGTGGGAGGATTACCGTATAGTAAGCCAATAATTCAGAGATAAAAATAAGCATTTATGAGACAGTTCTTGAAGTGATGGTATTGCTAATTTATAGTTATGTGTTTCTTTACTCTTGCGGTAATAGTTTTGTGCTGAGGTGGTAATTCATGATGAAATTACAGGCTAATAACTTGCATTTGGTCATATATTTGCTCTAGGCCACTTGAGTGACCTCTTCCACTGCCTTTCCCCAGCTCTTGGCATCCTGTCTCATGGCTACCCTTGGATGCACCTCTGTTGACCCACACTTCACACACCACTGCTGGTGCCATCCTGCCCAACCTTTATTCAGGTTATTCTTCTCAAAGTTCCTCAATTTGATCAAGTCCTGCCAAGCATTACTTGGTAAAAATAAGAGACCTACAAAGGATCTGAAGACATCCTGCTTGTCTTGAACAGTTATGCCAATAATCACTGATACCATGAACAACTGCAAGTTGGGTATGGGGCCTGACATAGGTGTAAGGCTTTAAAAAGCATGATGGCCATTCAAAATAAAATAGCACACTGCTCTTGAAGTACCTGGGGGCTCTGAACTTGGTGGCTCTTAGTTCATGCTGGTTGAGGAAACTTCTATTTTAAGAAAAATGACATTTTAATACTCATAAGGTTTTCAAGCTAAATCTCTAAAACTTTAGGGCTGCTGGCAGTAACATGAGGGCACTCTCTGACACTTGCAGAGAAAACTGAGGCAGGGTAAAATGTCTCACAGCTCCTTCCAGCTGGCAAATGGTGACTCAGAGGGCTTCAGCCCTTTAAAGGAGCCTCCTAGGCAGTCAGTCCCATTTGCCCTTGTTCCAGTGTTGTGCTTCCCTTTCTTTCTCCCTCCCTAATGTCTGCCCCCTTGGTCAGTGTAACCTACAAACCCACTTTCTCACATTTCATTTTCCAAGGTTTCCCTCGGATGCTTACATGAGACACAGATTTCCTCTGTAACAGATTTTCCTGGGTAAAGGAAATGCAGCAGATTCAAGCTACAAAGACAAGTGTCCAGGGCTGTACTTCAGCTACATTATATGCTGCTTCCATTTGCTGCTGTGACCTCAGACTCTTCTCCCTGGTCTACACTGGGGTCAGCGCAACCAGCCTGCAGCCTTTCAGCACACCTGGCCATAGCTGCTCTATATGCTGCTCACAAATGAGACGTGCCCACTCCCATTTTACAGAGCTATTTACAATTTGTGTTGGCAGAATTGTAATTTCATGCAGTATTTCATGCACACTCCTTGTACACTTTCCTAAAAATGCTTTTTCCAATTCAGCTTTCAGCTGACTGGCTTACTTTATATTTTTATCTGTCCACTTCCACTAGTCAGGTTGCAAGTGCAGTGTTATTATTCTAAAGGAAAACAAAAATAAATACTTTATTTTGACTTGGGGCTCCATATGGATTATCTTAGCTTTCTTTCCAGTTCTCACGCTGAGAATGTTCAATACATTTTCCTGTTATCGTTAGTTCTTCTAAAATACCTTCTGATTAACTGTAAAACTCACCAAAAGAGATTGCTGGAGAGCTTTGAAAGCAATCTATTTCTCTTCTCTAAGCCCTGCTTGCAGAGAGCCATTTCTTGTTGAGCTGTCTTAGTCCCATTGCTGAGCACACAGAGTAGCTCCCAGGCTCTATAGTGCACTCCCTGTGCTGCTTAGCATTTCCTTCCAGTGGCAGCCCCTAATGAAGAAGAGGCCATAATCTTCCTCTTACAGAAAATCCACACGTGTAATATATACTCAGCACGGTTTCTCTCTGCCCCCAGTAGGCTGGGACATTGGGACTGTGGAAAGGAATTCCAATGCAAAAGCACAATCCCCTCAGATCTGCACATAGAAACTGCAGTGACATTTACAGGGGATCTGTGTTCCCCTCCCAGGGCAGGAATTAACAGCAAAGCTCATACTTTCCTCTCATCCCCCTGAACAGAACTTCTTAAAGAAAATCTCTACAAGTGAGCAAAGCTTAAAAAGAACCAAAACCTCTTCAAGGTTTCTCAGACACTCCTGCCTTCATAAGCACTTAAAGTGGGGCTGCAGGGAGAAAGCTTCACAACGGGTAATGATAGATGGAGCTGCCAAAGTTAAGCTTGTTTTAAACCTACACCTGTGTCGTGGAGCAGCTTAAATTTGAATTTGGCTGTGCTACATAAGGACTTGAACTTACTTAGGAAAGGGAAAGCAGGAATGGAAAAGGAAAGGGAAAAAAAAAGCAAAAAGACAAGGCTTAAGCACATATATTTTATAGATACAGCTGTGCATGAGCATCTTGATAGCTACTTCTGACAGACTTCAGGAGTTCACTTTCTCTAATGCCGTTTTTGAATTTCTCACAGGTTTTACTCATCCTGTCTTTCAAGAACAGGACAGGTTAGTTCCCCCAGCTACTACATACGAAGACAGAAGTTGTGGTGAATTATAACAAAAGAAGCACAGACTCAATCTTCTAGGTGAAAAATTCTTACATTGGCTGAGATTCTTTGTATGTGTGTTGCAATTAAACCCTTGACACCACTGGCAGCAATAAATACCATAGCAACACGGCATCCCTCCCAGCAATTTCTGGTTGGATACACAGCCTTACTAACCAGCCTAACTCCTGGAGCAGAAGGCAAGTTCAGAGAGCTGCTAATCAGCCAAGGTCTCCTCAGCCTCAGTATTGGGATGCAGCAGCCACTTCCCACTGGGTGAGAGGAGCTCAGTACTCTCCCCAAGCTTTGGTGGAGTCTCCTGAGCATTGGCCTGCACCAGGCACACACACTGCTGGGACACACTGAACAGGAACCGTTCTGATGTTTCCTTAGTGCTCTGGGAGCAAATCAAACTCATTGCTATTGCACAGATTTTGCTGCAGTTCAGTTCCACTGGCTGTAACAGCACAGAAGAGCTGGTTTATGCTGGTTGTCTTTACTCCGTGGCAAAAAGCACCAGAGAGAGTGCTTCTGACTTTAACACAGATACTAAAATGCACCGAAGAGCAACTAAAGAACCTCTATTACCAAATGCAGAACTTAAAACTGTGTAGGCAGACTCACCTCCCCACAAGCCGATGCACTGCTGACTGCCCCAGGGCCACACACCCACCTGGGTAAAGAATCCCCATGCCTGGCAGGGGTCTCCAGCAGCTGTAAACTAATTCATCACCAAACAGAATAACAACACCTGCAGCTATTTCTGAGAAAAATCAGAAGCTACAGCACACTCCCTGTGCTTTAGAAACCTTCTATCCCTGCTGTGAATATGCTCTCAGGTGGAGGGGATGAGGAGCAGGGGCTGGTGCAGGTAATGGGCTGCTCACAGCTGCTGGGGCTGCTGCTACCCAGCTGAGCACAGAGCTGATAGGCAGCATGCAGAACATAAGCCTTTGCAATCTAGCATGCAAACCTGGGCAGAAAGTGCTGTAGTTAATTACCTTTGGTTTGAAAATGTGTGGGGCTGCTGAGGGGAGAGAAGCTCTGATGGGGAACGTTGTGTGGTCAGTGCTACCCCTCCTGTGCTCACTGAGGCTTGGAGCACTGCCACGGAGGCTGTAAAGAATGCAGGAGCAAAGAAAATAATAAAGAATTCAGAAAATGAGCACAACAGCCTCTAGAGACCTAAGAAAAACCAAAAAAAAACAAAACCACCAAGCGAAAGTACATGCCTTCACTATGGTAGCTTTCCCTTTTCTAGTAAGTGTAAGGGCACTGTATAACAAAATGCAAAAGAAAGCTGGATTTTCACGCTGGCCAGAGAAACAATGTGAGTGACGAGAGATCCTGTCACACCACATGTGACAGTGGATGTAGAAATGGTGTTAAAAATAGCTCCTCATTGTGCTCCTTGGCTGCTCTCCGTACAGTTCCGCCCCAGCTCGGCAGTCTGAAAGCTTATGCTTTATTGCTGTTCTTTTGGAGATGAGATTGACAATCCCATGGAGTGTCTTAATATAGGTGACAGCCACATTCACCAGACCTTTGAGTGAGAGGATGGAGAATGAACCACAAAAATGGCTGCAAAGCTCACAGGGCCCAGGCTGATATCCCGAAGACTAAAACTACAACTTCTGCATGACTTCTGGCCTGCAGGAATGACTGTGATCCTGTCACATGTGTCCATCCTGATCTGAAAGGATCTCCCATTCCCATCACCTTTGGTTATTGATTCCTTTGCTGAGGTAGCCAACAAAATAATATTCATTGCTGCCTGTTGTAGCAGTGTCACTTTCAGGGGCTTCTTCTGTGGGGCTCACCTTTGTGTAAATCCATGGTGAGGTCACTTTCTCCTGCAGCAGATGACAGGAAAGCAGAAGGTTCTTTGATCTCTGATTTCCATGAATTTTGTAAAAGTTCCCAGATATTGCAGTAATGAACAGAGTCTAAAACACAAACCAACTACAGACATGTACCTTCAGGACATGGGATGATCATTTCAGACAGGTGACAGCCAGTCCTCTGGTGATCTCTTTGCTCAGCAGATACCTGGGCTAGACTGAGGTCCACAGCACAGGATACTGCCTGGGGTGTCAAGATATTCACTTTACAAAGCACCTGAGCTTAGTTTACAGTGAGCCTGGATATGTGAATCCCTCTGCACTGATACACAGCAGAAAGAAATTTGAAAAAACAACCAATTTTACAACCAAATTCACAACCAAAGCAATAATATCCCACTGCTCCACTGATAACACTTGAGATACAAACCAACAGCAAAAAAACTGCTAGCCAGAAGTTCCAGAGAGTAATTTAAAACCATCTTGTTAATCTTATGAGCACATATTTGACACAGAGAAAAGCACACCAAGGCAACTGTAATGTATAAAATAGTTTATTACTATAATAAATAAAATTAAACTTCTTTTTTTACAAATATTATTTGTGCTTGTTTAAAAATGTTGACTAGGGATATCATTAATGGAGGTGGCTGCATTTGAATTTGAAACATTCCTGGACAGTGTGTATACATACATACATACACACACTGTCTATCTACTGGCAGCTGCTTTGCTGACCACAAAAATAGTATCTACTCATTCTCTGTTTCTAGTCATGCTTCATTGAACAAAGTGACAAATGCAAAGAAAAAGAACTGAGAGTATTTGGTGGATTTCTGAAAGGATAAAAACAAGTGAAGTACATTGAAAAGCGCCAAAGCAACTGCATTAACTGCATATCAATCAAGTGTCCATGCAGTGGTGGCTAAATATTGAAACGCAGACAGGTCTCCAACAGATGTACAAATATTGATTGTATGTAGGTACAATAATAGAACACATTCATTGGAAAACTTGCTATTTCTTTATATAGCAGTTCATCCTGATACAAGATTATTGAACTTCTTTCATCTACAGCTAAAATGATTCTTTTTCTATGTTAGTGGTCACAGATTTAGTGGGAAGAAGAAAAAAAACCCATGAGCCTTTCAGAACAGTTAGTGAAAACCCCGAACTGTTTTGTTAATATTAGGCATTTGGATCCAGTTACAGAGGTGTTCTGGGATTATACATCAAATATGTTTACACAACACTCAACAATCAGCTTGAAACAAATTACAGTTGCAGGTAAATTCACATTAACTTTGTCGACCTGTAAAAAAAAGTCTCTGAAACAAACACTTTTGCAATATGATGGGTTGGCTCCCTGATATACAAAAGTGTTTAGACAATAGCTATCTCTCTCTGTTTTATGAGGGGAGAGGGCAATTGGAGTAATTAATTATCCTAATAAGAAGGCAATAAGTGGAGAAAGAAATGTGATTACCAGCAAGTGATTTCCATTAGATTTAGAAAGCTAATCAAAGTGCTTCATCTTTAGGCAACACTGTAAATACTACAGAACATTAAGAAGGAAGAAGAATGGAATCACAGTTTGAATTATATCACTTATGAAAGGGTCTTAAGGCTAAATGCTGGATATATCTTATTGCAAAAAAAGCTTTATTTTTATTTAATTGAATCAATGCTTCCCACAACAATGTGGTCAAAATGATGTCAGATTGGAGGATACAGTATCCTACTGTGCCTCACCTCAAATTTCTGGAGCTTCCCCTGCGTGGGACTCTCTAAAAGGTTTGTCTTGATGTATCACAAGTGCAGCTAAAACACAGACTTTGTTATTGCCAACACACCCACAGGAGACTATGTGGAAATGAAAAATTCAGTAGAAGATGCTTTTTACCACCTAACACCAGGACAAGAAAGCAGAGGTGCAGCAACCATGTGTTATGCTGCCCATGAGAAGAAGGATAGACTCAGCACCTTTGAGACAGCCCCTGGTACCAGAAAAAAATAAATCCATCTATTCCACCATCTCTCTTGCAGGAAAAGCCATGAGAAACACTACCAGGGCAGCTTGGCTTCAGAGATACCGTGAGCAACAAACACCAGTTTATGAGCCTTATCCCCCCCAACTAGGATACAGCATTTTTCCAATTTCACATGGATTTCTCTTTCCTGACTATCATGACCCTCACCAGATCTTCTCTCAGTCACACTGTTTACCAGACGCACAGTATGAAGTTGGGGCCAGCTGGAAAAATCAAAAATCATGGCCTTAAAAGTTCAACAGTTAACAAACAAGACACTAACAGGACACTCAGTGGATGTCTACTGGGAAGATTTAAGCTCCCTTCTTGGACTGGAATCAATGAGGAATGTGCTTTTACTTAACAGAAATGCAATCCATAGACTTATCTATACACAGATTTTTATATATATATGTGTGTATGTACACGCATCTGCACAAGCGTAATCATACACATAGTTTATATAGTAAAGACAAATTATGTAGTAAATTTTTTCACAGATTGGTTAAGAGTGATTGAAAATATATCACCAGATAGTCACAGTAAGTATCTTGTTCAGTTCATTAAAGGGAGGTACTGTAGAAACAGAACATCGCCTTCGAAGCTGTTAAACGGGGTTGTTCGCTGGGATTCAGGGCAGAACTGTGGAAGAGATTTAAAGGAAGAATGGTGTTTTCAAAAGTATACTTGTAATACCAGACAGAATGTATCTGAACAAGGTAGGGGTGAGGGCTGGGGTTTGCTTTTTTAATCCTTTTTCATGTGCTGCATATTTGTATTCTTTGTAACATTTAGCATGAACTTTCAGAAGTTCCCATTTGACCAAATCATAACACAGGCTCCTTCTCTCAACTACCTTCCTTTAGCTGAAATGTAATTAGACCATAGAGTCAAAGTGGAACACATCATCTCGTTTAGAATGGTGCAGGTCATTTAGCAGGTTGTTAAATGGCAGAAGCACTATGTCAGAACACAGTTAAAACTGAGGCTTTGGTTTTTGGTTGGGTTTTTTCTTTATACTATCTATAAGCATTTTACTTGTGAAGGGTCAGAATCTTATTTTGAGAGATCCTTCAGTTCTAAGCTGGAAAATAGTTTAAGTGAAAAGGCTTAACCAACATATAGAGAGGAACACCACAAAAAGGAAAAGTTGACAAATAAAATCAAAGAACTAATAACAATTATGATGGGTCCACATGCCATCCAGCCATAGGCATCTGTCCGGGTGTAAGGCTCAGTGGAAAAAAATGGATTTTGTAACACAGGGGCTTTCAGCCACCTTTAAAGAAAAAGTGCTGCATCAGCAGAGCCCGAGCACCATAGCACAGGTTCAGATTAGTCTAGGGTTTAAAGGAGTGGGCATGGATTTATTCATTTGTTCACTTTTTAAGCTCCCAGTAGTCCAGGGAACACCAAACACCAAAGCTCATCCTAGATAGTATATTTTTTTCAAATTCTCTTACAACAAATACAGGTTGCTGAGGGATGATGCACTCTCCTACAATCAGTTTTAGTGCCTGACAGTTCACAAAAATGGGCCTAATCTCAGTTACAGCTGTACAGGTGTGACTGACACTGCTGTCACACTCACCTAGAACAGACACACTGAAGGTGCCATTGCAAGGAGCAAGCAGTTTCTCTGCCATTCTGTGATCGTAACAAAATTAAATTTGGCCATAATCTTCAAACACATTAAATTTTAAGTGGAATTCAGAAGTGTGAAGTGTATCTTTGAAGGCTTTAAAAATAATAAATGTCTTTATAGGCCATTGCAAGAGCCTGAAAAAAGCCTTAGAAAAGGACGGAGTGCACCCACCCACTGTTATACAGGGTGGGGAGGAGTTTGGTATCATTCTGAGCATCAGGTTACACAAGGAGCATCCCCAGAAAATGGGGACTTGTCTGCCTTTGTTCACAGGCCTGGGTAATTATTACAATTAGGGGGCTTCTGGGGCTGGTCCTGCTAGGATTCCAGATTGGGCAATCAGCAACAGCAGAATCACCTTTAACATATCCCTGAGGGCACACAAAAATATCACTGAGAACCATCAATTCAGTATCAGCAACAAAGGGCCAGGTAACCTGCAACTGCATGTTTAATTTTAGGTCTGTACTGCAACTTTGGTGATACTAGGCACGTACTTGGGAGGCTGTAAACATTTCCTCCCTTGTCCACCTGGGATAAGCTCATGTCCCTGTTTATCCAACTGCAGGTAAATGGGTGACACTTTCATAAAGGACTTCCTAAGACTTTCAGCCTTTCAAAAATTTTATGAAGTGTCATGAATATCATGCTGGTGAGGAATTTGCCTGGATCAGGAAACTGACTCCAAGGCAGTCTCTGAAAACTTGCTGAAACTTTCAGAAATCAGTTACAAATCCTTGGGTATCAGTACACCTGGGGATTACTTAGGTGGTAGCTACTGTCTAAGACGACTAGAAAGAAAAAGAAATCATGACAAAGTTTCTCACAGAAGCTGTGGATGGATGGGTTTCTGTGGCAGCAATGCCATTGCTGTTGCAGGTAACTGCTGCCACTTACAGAAATTAAAGCACCAAGCACAAACAGCGTGGCTTTGGTCAGAGAGTGCCTTCCTCAGCACTGCAGGTCTGCAGTGAGCAACTGTAAAAGACACCAGGTGCCACTGGAAAAACCTAAGCATGGAACCAGAAATAAGTTAAGGAAGTAGCTTCTTGGTTTCAGAGCAACTCGCCTCGCTGCTTGTCTTTTCTCGTGGGAGGGAAGAAGGTAACCTACAGATTTGAACCCCAGAGTTGTTTCTCAGGAGTGTTTCAATCCTTGGGTATGAATTCACAATCTGTGGGCACCTCCATACCAAAACAAGGAGTAAGACAATGAAAGCTAATCCTAAACCACCTGCCTCTGGACTTAGAAATGGTGATGCTGCGCTTGGAATAATTGTTATCTTTGAGAGCAAGGGCAGTTACTGCAGCAACAGGTACAAACAAACACTCTGACAGCAGGACCTGAGCTGGGAGCTTTGGCACAGCACGGCCTCACCACTGTGCCAGTCATCAGTGGATGTCCCAGCTCCCCAGGGATGTCTGACACAGTTCTGCATTGCACTGTGCAAGCATCAGGCCAGCAGAAATCATTAAAATTGATCGTGTTCCTTGCCTGTTCTGTACTTAACATGAACGAAAATCTTCCCCCAAAAAATCATGTGTTTCTTTGTAAATGGCCAAGGAAAAAGAATGAGACTTAACACACACAGTGTTAAGACCTATTACCATTTAAAATTAAAACCCCTTAAAGTGTGGCATGGTACCATGCTTCTGAGATCTAAGCTACTGTTAAGCAGTGAACATACCAGGTCAGTGGAGTGAATATATTGTGAATATACACCCGTATCCCAAGGTGAGAACACAAGTCATGATACCATTTATGCTACCCTATATGGATAATGAAGAATAGTTTTGGTAAAGTGCTTCAATCTTCCTCTGAAAAAAAGTTATGAAAATATAAGTTTTGGAAACATCTCCTTCTTTAAGAAGCAGATCTCTCTGTTTCCTTGCTACAGTAGCACTTGCATACAGTAAGCACTGTATTTCTACCTCTACCATCCATTTGCTTCCAAGCTAGATTAGATCAAGAACAATACATCTGGATGTAGAGGAAAATGCCACCAGCCTAAATTGTTAAAAATTCTGTGAAAGCCTTTGGCTACAATGAACATTATCAAAACAGAAACTTCTGAATAATAATTTAACAAGAATTAAAAGAGCAGATTCATAGCAGAACAGGACATAAATGCCACAGTATATTTTCATCAGGAGGCAAATCTACAGGACCTGTTAGTGATGTTTCAAATATGTTGTGTCATGGGCTGCTCTCACGTACACTGCACACCCAACCCTCCAGCAGCTGGAGTTGACAGCAAAAGTATCAAATGTTGAAAGATATCTGAAACAGAAGATAAATTTTTTCAAAACATAAAAAGTTTTGAAAAAAACACATCCTTGATTCAGTGAATGACAGTGTGGAAGATCCCATTTATTAACAGACCTGAAATACTGTGGCTGTTTTTGAAGATGCTGCCAAATGTAATTGTTTTAGCAATGTGTCAATTTGAAATAAAAAGTACATTTTCTTTTTCATCTTATTAGCCCTTCCTTGACTACCCAAAAGAAACTTCAGACGCAATGAAACACGTCTCCTACTGCTCTTTGCGTTATTACAGATATGAAAAAATACTGTGACATCCAACATGCTGTAGAGGTGACTGAGACAGTGACAGCAGCAACAAAACAAACAAAAAAAACCAAACAACCCACCAAAAATATAAGCACCCTGGCAAGTGCTTATTCATATAGGCATAACCCGAGCTAAGGACATAAGGCATGCTCCAAAAACCTCAGAGATCACCTGGGGCTCACAGGGATGGCTGCTGCTGTCAGAATTCTTATTCCAACATCCCCAGGGAGAGAAGGGGGTTGGGGGAGGGGGGGAATGAGGACAAAGGGAGAAAAGAAAAACTTTAGAAACTGTACCCTTGCTGTCAAAAAGGCTTCAAAGTCAGCTGCCATCTTGACATGAGGTTGCAATTCCTGTTACCATACCTTTTTAGACAGAGGGAACATGCTTTGTGAACGGGTCCCTCACTCGTTTTCAAGAAAGATTAAATGTAAAGTGTTAGGGGGCTGTTTCTTTGTTTGTTGGTTTGTTTGTTTTTAAAAAGAAACACCTCAGCTAGCTCCAAACACGTCTTTTTCTGATTCTGGAGACTGGGGCCTTGATATTTCAAACAACTCCTGTGGAGACTGGGAGCTTCTTCTTGAGGTTAATATCCTAAGTATCTCAGCTAGCTGATTTTCTATATTGGTCATTTTTGTGTTTAAAGCCTTGATGTCCTCTTTCAACTCATGTTTCACTTCTAGCATGGTGGCCTGAAGAGTCTGTTCTGGGATGGGATAAAAGGAATGCTTGACCTCGGTGAGGACCGGGCTGTGGTCCTGCGGGCTTCTCGTCTCGCCAGCATTATCCAAGCGCAAGTCACTTTTTGTAATGCCACTGTCACAAGAGTCTGTCTTCTTCAGGGTAGCTTCTCCCGAAGCTTTAGTTCTCTCAGGTAAAGTCTCCATGGACTCTGCTTTAGAGACCTTGTTCCAGTCTTCACCTTTCCCACAGGCTTCCTTGAACTTGGCCCAGCCTTTCCTGCGGGGGTAGTCCCCCGCCGCCTTGCAGGCCGCGTGCTCCGCCGGCGGGGCCTGCAGCTTGGCCTGGTCGGAGGCGCCGGAGGTGGAGGCGGCCTGGAAGGCCACGGGCGTGGCCGGGCTCTCCCGGACAGTCACAACGCTGGCCTTGACCACTGCGCGAGCACAGGACTGCTCCCCCACGGCATTGCCCTTTTCCACGTCCAGCTCGTCCGGATCTCGGCCCCTCTCTGCTGCAAGCCGCGCTTCCTTCTGCTGCCTGAACCTCTGGAACAGCCGCCGCACTGGGTGGTCCGGGGGTAAGATCAGAGGTGCTTCGTTCTTCCTCTTCATCCTCTCCTCTTCTTCCCGCTTGACGTCGCTGATTTTACGGAACACGATCTGCAGGGGGAAAGAGATTTCACTCTGTGATTAACTGCACTTTTGTTAAGGGGAAAAGCTGGAGAAAGAATTATTTGAAAGAATCTATTTTAACTGAGAAGTGCACAACCTCTACACATTTATAGCAACATTTTCAAATGTCTTATGTTGTGTGGAACATGGTTTATTTCATTATTTAAGAGCAGACACCATCTGTCTTAAAATACCAGAAAGAAAAAAAAAACAGAAGAAAAATACTTCTCCGGGTCTGACAGGTCAGCAAGGCAGGGCCATTGTAAATATAATGATCCCAGGAAGATACTTGTTCTATTTTGTGTTAAAAAGTGACTTCTTGTATTTATTTTCCTGACTCTATGGTTTAGCACCCAGTTTCTAATATTATAGATCCATTCCCATCAGTCTCATCTCAGAGCTCACTCACTGCAAATGATCTGATAATATTTTAGTGCAGCTCGGCTACTCATAGTGCCAGTACAGCAGGGACTACTCTGGACTCTTTGACAGTAGTTTGCAAAGTTCTTCTTGCCCTCCCTTTCTCCCACATACTCTTCTAGAAGCAACATGCAGTTTAAGGATGCAAAGCTTGAGTCAGTCCCAAAGCCAGGGGCACAATGGGAGATGAGCTTGGCAAGACATGGGGAAGCTGCTCACGGCTTGATTACCTCAGAAGCTTGTTGAGTTTCACGGCTTGGTTTCTCTCTTTATTTGTATGCAAAAGAGAACACTTTTGCACAAAGAAGCATTAATTTTCCATCTACCCTCCTAATTATATCTTCCTTAGCCTCTAGGCTAAGTGATCTCTATAGCAGCAGCCCAAGGATCCCACACGGTACTGATAAAAGCCTTGCAAAGTCCCAACCTGCAGCCAAGCAAGGTTTCTTCCTTGTATGCGATGGAAACACATTCTCCTCAAAAACTCTGTGCGTTTTACATTAGTATTGGTATTTTCCAAGCAAACCCAAAAACTCCACAGTGGCACTAACAAAGAACCAGTAAGTAGTCTTGAAAATGAGAGGTCCCCAAAGCTGAAGTTTGCAATACAGAGGGTAAAAGATTGAGACCCCAGCTTCTACTGAACACTGATACTGAATCCCTTTAGATGCTTTTGGGAAAATCCACTCAAAGACTTTACACTTCAATGCAGAAATAACTTTGAGATTCAAATCATTATTAGGAAATGTGTAAATAAACCCATCCCTCTGTTGCAGACAAATTTAAATTAAACTAAAGTTAATAAGCACTTCTTCACTGGCACACACAAAATGAATGTTTCTCCAGACTGCAATGCTTCTTGACAGTTTTGTCATTGTGCAGCAGGGAAAAAAACATCTTAACAGTGCGTCTTTGGAAGGAAGAAGTTGTCAGACTTGGCAGCATTTCCTAAATACAAAAGAATAAAATTAGCAGGAAGGATATTTTATTTCCAAGCTGCAATTAGGAAACTAAATATGAGATAAGAATAAGAAAACAGGGTACTTGGCAGTCTTTTTTTTCTTCCCTCCAGGAAACTCACTCTGCAATGAGCTCAATAGAAAGTGGACAAAGCAGCAGAATCCTTAGAAGTGAAAGAATAGCACTCACAGGGAAGGGAATTCAATGCAATCCTGCAGGCTAATGGCTTCCCACACACTGGCAGTTTCCCACTTTACCTGAGGGATGAGTGTCAGCCCGGTGTTAGGGCAACTGCCTTGCTCACTCTGCTGGAGTCCAGTGATGCCATGCAGGGTCTCAAGAGGTCACTCCAGCAGCATCCTGAGGCTGGCTCTGGGGATACAAAGCCCCAGCAAACCAAGGCAGATACCTGACCAAGCCAGGTCAATTTGTCCCTGCAAAATTCTGTGTCCCCAAGCCTTCCCTCTCCTAGAGTTTGTGTATTAGCCGTGGACATCCAGTGCCAGATGTACCTAACAGAGCTCACTTTGTACATGAGCAAATTGTCTTGGCCTGACCTATGGATCAGGACTTGCCTTAAATGCCCAGAAGGGATGTATGACTGGCTGGTGCAGTGGTCACACTCACAGGGATCATCAGGGAAGGCTTTTCAGACCCAGAGGCCAGGATGCTTTGCAAGTCAGTGTTTGGGCCAACCCCTGCTCCACACAGCCCAATCAGCACTTGTCTGGAGAGCACTGGAGCACCTCTCGCTATTTAATGACTGATTTTTGAAACATAAACAGGTGAGTTACATCAGAAGTTGTCTCTGCTACAGCACCATGCAGGAGAGACAGCAATGAGCAATCTTCAAGCAATCAATCCTGTATTAACAGCCTGGCCCAATCCATATTACCCCTAACCACTGCACCTCAAGCAGTTAGTAGCATGATCTCCGTGGTGAAGAACGCAATAAATCTACCAGCAAATGCAGAAAGGTGAGCACTGATGGACAAGCTTGGAAGCACTTATCCACCCAGAGCCCCCACTGCTCTCCATGGCACTGCCTAAGTGAGCCCTCCCTGTGGATGCCAGGCACACTTGGCCATGGAGGAGCTGCCATCAGCCTTCCCACTGTGTGGTGGTCAGCCTGAGAGCCCTGAACACACCTTCACTGCTTTGCCTTCAGCAGATCCAAGTGCAGCATGCACAGGAATATATGTTGAAGGAGATGTATAAACGCTGCCTTTGCCATGGGTACTGCTACCATGCTAACGAGATCCCTAATTTCCATTTTCCACAAGGCCTTACACCAGCTCCAAGGAAAGTACACCACTGCATGAATGCAGAAATGCTACCCTGCTTGACATCCTCTACAGATATGCATTTATGTGACAAGCTGTGCTTATGTGGTACAAGTCAAACATTCACACATTTGCCAGGGGACATCCCTCCAACTCTTGGGTTGGCTCCTTTTAACTGACTCCTGAGACATTGAAGAAACAGCTGTCAGAGAGCAACCTCTTTTTGGGAAGCTCAGGCAAAGCTGTCACTTGTCTCCTTTTTTGCAAGTTCCCCAATGCCATATTTTCTCCAGACAGCTCCATATTTGTGTAGTAAGCAAAAACATTATAGCTATGTAAAACTCAGCAGTAATTGAAAATACTTTAATTAACTCAGTTTTGGATTTCTTTTCTGCCTTTTTTTTAAGATTAAATGCAAGTCTTTATAAATAAAAATGCACATAACTTTAAATGGATTTTTTTTCTTACAAATGCTAAGGAAAACACAGTTTTTAAGTGGTTTATCTTCAGCAGCAGCCAAGTTATTCAGAAAATCTGGTTGGTATGCCAATGGATGTACACCTGCTCCCACAAGCAGTGAGAGTACAAAGGAAAAGAAAATAGATTTCATTTGTTATAAAGAAGAGAAGTCTGGACCTACTTAGAAATTTTCATATGGAATTTGATAGGGCCACAAATATGGACCTTAATCAAAGTTAAAACCCAAAATACTGTGGCAAAGATCCCAAGATAGCTTTTAGAACAGTCCCTCTTTATCTCTTTCTCCAAGCATTCATGTCTGTCTGGGAAGGGACAGATCTTTATACCCACAAAATCTCCTAGCCCATGTATCATACACTGCTCAAACACAGGGAACTTCACAATTGATGCAGTTCTCCATTACATTGCACTCTTCAAGACCTAAGCACACAGGTGCCACAAAAAAAACCTGATGGGAGCATTTTAACAGTATGTCAAAACCAAGAGATGGATAAAGAACCTGAACTGAGATGAAATAACATGAAATTTAAACACCAGGCCTAAAGCTGCATATTTCACACCTCCAATCTCAAATCTCATTTCATAATTCTGGTTTTATTAAGAAGGAGCTGAATCTTGTACCTGCACGGGGAAGCTGCCCAAGCTGCCAGAAGTTGGGAGTATTGTGGAGATACCAGCCTAGATTTGCCAAAACCTTGAAAAATAGCCCTGTTAGGCACAGATTCTTGCAATCATATAAACATTTAACCAAGGCAGTGATGATGACTCGGTAACAGTTTTATTTTTTGGAAAATGCACTCAGAGACAAGTGGACACATGTTCTGGTGCAGTCCTATGTCCACATAGACCTATGACAGAGGCTCTCTGTGACACATATTCCTGTCTCTGTCCATGAGTCCTTTCCAAGAAAAATGAGGTTACACCAAGGACTTTTCCCTTTCCTCAGTATTACCTAGTTGTGAAGATGAAGTCTCAAGTGAGTTTGGGTAAAAACTCTGCCTCTTTTGAATCACATAGGATTTTCAAATTGTGTTTCTAGAATCAATGTTTTTACAGATTAAGGTCAAAGTATTAAAAAAAATGAGGTAGAATGAATACTTGGTTGTCAAATGTGGAGTGCCCAGCAACTGTTAAAAGGATTTCACTGTGCTCAGCACTAAAACCCAAGCATCAGTTAAATAACGGAGCATAGACATTATTTGTGAAGATGACTTTCACAATTTCTTTATGAAAAGACCAGGAGAACAGATGGCAATGTCACCCCCAGGTGTAAGGCAGGCCATAGGATTGCTCAGAAGGGGCATTCCCTGGGAGGAATCTTGTTACCACTGGATTGCATCTTTTAGAAAAACACCTAGTTTGATGGCAATAAAGAATCCATCATGATGTCTTGATGAAACACTGCTTAAATTTTCGATTCAAGACTAAATTTCATAGAAACCATAAAATGGTTTGGGTTGGAAGGGACCTTAAAGATCATGGAGTTCAAACATCTCTGCCATGGGCAGGGACACTTTCCACTAGGCCAGGTTGCTCAGAGCTCCATCCAACCTGGCCTTGAATGCTTCCAGGAATGGGGCATCCACAACTTCTCTGGCAACCCTCAGAGTGAAGAATTTTTTCCTATTATCTAATCTAAACTAACTCTCTTTCAGTTTGAATCCACTCCCCGTGTTCTCTCACTACAGGCTCTTGTAAAAAGTCCCTCTTAAGCATTCTTTTAGGCTCCCTTCAGGTACTGGAAGGCTACAATTAGGTTACCCCAAATTTTTTCTTCTCCAGGCTGAACAATCCTACTTCTCCAAGCCTTTCCCTCTGGGAGAGGTGCTCTGCTATGCTGTCCACTGTCTGTAGTTGTTCCTGTCATGAACAGCCCACTGTTGGTTGTTCACAAACCCCACCAGAACGGTGCTGCCTGCCAAGTCATGGCAAGTCACTTTCTCTGCCTCTCCTCACACTGCCAGAAAGGGAATCAACAGAAGGGCAAGGCAGGAATGATGTATTAGCAACCAGATTTTGGATGTGCATGCCAACACTGCATGAGACTTAAAGATCAGGCGATGCTATATTTAGATATATTGTGAATATATTGAAAGCCTTACCCTGACAAATGCTGGAAGAGACCTGCCTGCACCTGCAATGAAAGGATCTTTTCGTCTTGTGAAAAACATCCAAGTTTTTTTTCTACTCTGATTTGTAAGGACTGACCCAAGGCCCACAGGAATAGTTAAAAGTATGGATTTCATCATGTTTTGAATTAGACTGTCATCATGGAGTTACAATTAGGAGGCCTCTAGCCACAAAGCTGCTGCTATTATTAGTTCCACAAGCTTCCCTTCTTTCCACCTCTATAGCATGCACAAATACTGCAAGATTTGGCAGGTCTTCCTCAGCATAACAGCAAGTAGCATGGCATTTTTCTCTGGTGCTTAATAATTCTCTTTCACAGATACAGAAACATTCCCAGAGTCTGAAAGTGCCAAATATCATAAACAATTAAAAGCTTAAAATTACTTCATACAGTGCTCACAGAAAATGAACTTAAGCATGAGGAAAACAATCATGAAAAGGCATTCATTATTACACAGTCCATCTAGGATCTGCCAAGAACTGATGAAAATATCTTCAGGCTGATGTTAGTCCGATGAAAATTGGATGCAATCTTTCTTCCTCTTTTATTTAATTTTTTTTAAGAAGCAAAAGGGGAGGAAAAATGGAGAGAGACAGAAGGCTCAACAATAAAAATTTTTTTGACATTAATGTTAAAGAAACCAAAACTGCACATGATCAATATAGAGTGTGATGATGAGGAATCCCTACAGCAGTATATTAGCAGGTGTCAGGGCAAAAGGAGCCTGTGTCTTATATGGAACGGCTTGTCAGAAAGGAGGGAATCACTGGTCCTACCTTCTCATTAAATATAGGATCAAGAGAATGGGCAATAATGTTGCAGATGTCATTAAGTTCTCTCTAGTTTTACTGTCTGTAACAGCAGAATTTCGTTTCTGCTTCTGAAGAGGAAAGAGTTTCTCTCCAGTTAAGGCCACATCCCTTCTGGGCACTCCCAAATATTTCTAGCTTTCATTAATTATCTGAACATTCAAAGCAAACTAAGATTCAGAAGGTCCTGGCAGTAGGGCTGTAAAGGAGTGCTGATACCAGGAGTGCTGTTGTCACCAAACCTTGGGGATCCCTGGGAGACACTGAGCCCAAGAGCCAACGTGGATAGGCACAGCCTTTTGTGCTGTGGGGTCTTATCACCCTGCCCTTCAGACAGAGCAGCACTCACTTCCCAAAAACCAGACTTCTGTGCACTTCATTAATAGACAAGTGCTTGGAAGAGACACAACTTCATCATTTCATGAGCATCCAGGCTACCCAGATGAAGAGAGGAAACAAAGGTTTCAGTCTCTACAGAACAACATCTGGGCTAAACGTTACTGTCATGAGCACTATCAGCTTCAACAGTGCTGAAGTTCTTCTCTGTGACAGCCTGCTTTGTAGCCTGATTACAAATTCTAGAAATACCAACTCAAATATTAGTGTTTAATTGTGTCACTATTACTTATTTAGAAGTTCTGCACAACTCAAGGCTCTACTCCTCTATGTCAAACTCCTCATTCTAATTCATACTTACAGGCTGTGCTAGTGTTGAGTGAAAAGGGAAAAGCTTTTACAAAAGTACTACTGAAAAGAAGACAGAATTATGTCTAAAGCAATTAGTGGAAATAATAAAAACCCCCTGCCTGATCTGCAACAGACTCCCTAGCAGGTTTTGAGGCATTAAGAGATGTCTCTTCCCCAAAAAAGACTCTAAACCACTGTTGACTATAAACTTAGACAACTGCACAACTGAAAACTAAAAACCACACTGGTTTGGGTAGATACAATCACAGCACGTTATAGCTCATTTAGCAACCTCCTTCACAAATATAGAAAGAATGCAAGAGAAACAGAGAAAAAGAAACCATAGAAATATATATATTGCTAAAGATCTACTAGAACTTCATTATTCTGAAAAGTAGCTGTCACAAGCAAATAATTAATGTGCAAACAGGAGCTTTAGGGAAATTATGCCAGATCTGAGTGGTGGAATGTTATATTCCCTGAGAGCTACTATGTCCATCAAAATGTGAAATGCTCTGTAGGACCTTCTTATTTCTAGTAAATGAGGGGAAAAAAGAATGTTTATGGGTTTTGACAGCCAAGTGTCAGCAGTTTCCAGCAGCAGCTCCTATAAAGTAACTATTTTCATGCTTGTTTCGTGGGCGGGTGGGGGGGGGTTGCATTGTTTTAGGGGTTTTTTAGTTTTCTTTTTTAGCACTTTTTTAGAGTGCCTTTCTAGCTGTGGGGAGATATCAGACACACTAACAATTCATGTAGTGTCATCTTTTATTCCAGATCAACGTACTACCTGCATTCTTGGGCAGACAACACTGCCTCAAAAACTGCTTTAAGGAGAGACCAAGGCACAGCAGGAACTTACCTCTCTGTCACCTAAATTACAACTATACAAAACGTCATATAATCTGTACAACGTGCCTTCTCAGGACTCAGAGTCTGTTTCTCTAAGCTCCCTGTGGCTTGCTGCCATTTACTAAGTGTTTCCTGGAAGAAACTAGGCAATTTTTGAGAGTCAAGGATTTGTTTTTTTTTTCCCCCCACCTCTAACTCAGAGACAATTTCACTTGAGATCTGAAATGGATGCAGAGGTTGTAGAGCTGAGAAAAGCAGTGATGTGTTGAGGGAATAGTTAAATTGTATAGTTTGCTTTCTGTGATTACATTTTGGGTAGTAGCTTGCCATTAAGATAATTTCCTCTTAGCTGGTGTCTTCATTCACTTGTTTTTCCTTCTGCTTTCCCTCATCTGCTTTCTGTCATTAGGCTTACAGTGACTGACAGGTATTTTATTTTTCAAGAGAGGAATCAAATATATTTTCAAATGTATTCAAATTAATCAGAGCTTACCAAGAGCTTACAAGTCATTCAGCTACTTTCGAATGCCCACTCACAAACCAATCCACACAAATACAATGAATGCTCCGTGTTCCCAATGCACAAGGGTTGTGGAGCTCTTGAAATTATAAATTGAGAATTACATTCAGATGAAAGTTGCCTGCATAAATTGCCTAAGATAACATGAACTCTCTTTTATGTGTCTCTCTCTGAGTTAACAGGCCTGAACTTCAGCTATAATATTGAAGAAAACAAAATAATCTTCATCCCTGCACAGAAAGAGAATAAATCTACCCAAATAGGTGGCCCAGCATGGCTGCACAGGCAAGCACCCAGTGCCATCCAACTGGTCTATTCTGTTCAAGAGCTTGGGTAACATTATGTGAGAAGGAAACAACCTTCTTATAACTGAATGAGAAGCAGCAACAGAAAAAGTGCATTGCTTACCATTTTCCAAAGCAGCTGTCAAACCCTTTCAGCCCTAACTAACAGCCAGGAGCTTAAAACCTTGAAGGGAAGACAAGAACTGACTGTAGTGAGGTGTTTCAGACCTTTTCATTACAAGAGCTCCTCTAAACTCGCAGTTCCTAGACAAAATCTCTGCCAGTTTCCCATGGTCCAGTTGCAGCTGGTGATACTGACTTCCTTATCAGTTGTCAAAACTGATAGCTGTCTAAATCTGCTAAATCCAAAGGTAAGCTAATTAAGGATTGACTGATCCCTCCAAGTAACTTCACAGAGAATCCTTCAGAGATGAAGTTTTTGATTTTGCTTCAGGTATTTTAGTTCTGTGAAAGCAGACACGTCCCATGCTGAATGTAGATTCCAATACTGGCAGAGGTAGGTGATTTCTATCTTATCAGTGTATTTCACTCTCCAAGAATTTTACAGCAATTTCTCAATCCACCCAATATGATCAATGCCATTATTTTTATTACTTACATGGCACTAATGCTTAGAGTTCTACTGGGCTTTCAGTTTATACACACACAGAGGAAAATCTCATTATTCAGTGAGGTAAAATGACCTGTTTCATGGGAAGATATCACAGACCCAGCATATATTGCAGTGTCTCATGTCAGCCACATAAGTGTTTATCAGCAGTTTGAGCTGATACTTGTGCAAGACATCCCTTTCTGATACAACTGTTGAGAGTTCACCCTTACAAGTTTCAGATAAGAGATCTTCAATACAATTTGTCAAGTGATTTCAGACATGCTAAACTTAAACATTCATTAACTTCTCGTGAAGAAAACATCTGCTGTAGAAGAGGAAAACCAGGATAATTCAACAGGAGAGCATTGTTTCTTCAAAAGCAGACTGAAACCCTAAATTTTAAAATATTTACCATCATCTGTATTCAAAGAATGACAAAGTTATATTTGAATGTTAAAAACCCCTACACACCTTTTACCAGGAACAGTAGGAACCACAAACTCCAAGCTCCCTGAGACCATCAAATGCAAGTCTAAAATGCTTTGACCCAGCCTTTGTTTGTATCACACCTCTCCCTCCTATACAGATATGGGCAGATACACAGTGGTTCATTCATCCCCATAATTCAGGCTGCATTTACAACCAGTTTTGTTAAAAGATTTTGTTTAGAAAAAGTGTGTGCTTGCATCTGACTCTTGGACACCACGGTCATGATTTTGTCTATCTTTTTTTTTTTCCATGAGTAGTTGACAGTACTCATAGACAGCAGAAAGCAAATTCCCTTTTCCCCTTTAAGGAGCACAGCTTTTAATTGTCACCACATTATGGGCACAAAAACTCAGTTCAAACTCTGATGTGCAGGGATGCTGTGAGGGAAGCTCTCCTCCCCTTCCCTCCCTTGCCAGAGCTTTGCCCTATGATGATGTGACTGTGATGAGATTCCCACCCACTGCAAGCCAGACACGGGCCAGGATGGCTGAGGTTGCCTCAGGGAAAGCTGTTCCAAGTGTCCCCTGTGTTTCATTTTGGAAACACACACAACAGGACATCCTGCCTTCCCACACATGCTGCAGAGACATTCAGAGCTAGTGTTTCCAACGAGACAGGCCGAAGGAAGTTCTGCTTTTAAAAGTGTGAATTGGAGCTGAGGTCCCCTAGTTTTCCTCAGGCAGGTGACAGGACTGGTGCTCCAGTGTGGAGACACAGGTCCTCACCAGGAGATGGGATCCTCACATTCCAGCTCCTGCTTCAGCAAACGCCCTCACCACTAATCCAAACCAGAAAAATCTCAGCTGGGGAGACAATGACACCTAATGCCAGAACCCCTCCTGGACAGAAGTTTTACCATTCTTTTCATCCTCCCAAATCAGTGAGAAAAATTAACTTCCTGGACCTGAAAACTATCCCAGTTTTATCAAATAGTGCTCTACCTCTGCTCTGCCACTCTAACCCTTCATTTCCCTGAACTGAAATGTTTCATTTCATCTTACAGACAGCTTTTCATTTAAGCTTTCTCATCTTCTCTTATTTTTCCATTTCACTGAGACAATTCAAAACATTTAATTTTCATTTGAGAAGCAGGCAGGTTTGAAGAGTTCAGCTTCAGCAGCTTAAGTGAGGCAGAGCACAGAGTGTACGCTGACATGGTTACATGATTTTAAGTGATCAATAAAATACTGATTGTTTAACTATCATGCTTTGCCATCTCTACCTCTTCCGTGTTCTAACGTCACATTGGGCTAAACTTAAATACTTCAGGTGACATCTCCTTGCTTCCTCCTAAGGAGCATTGTAAAATCAGTTTTCTCCTTGATCCCCTGTTCTGAGATAAGAGAGAGACGTGACACAGAGCTCACCCTTAAGCAAACTGCTTCTCTTCCACTGGTAGTACTGGGACATGAAGCCTTAACCTCTAAGCTTCACTGAAATGTGATATATTTTAGTTTCAAAGTTGTACTGCCATCCAGGAGAAGCCACCACGAATGCCATATTTCAGATTAGGAGTGCAGTGAATCTCAGTTTAACTCCTCCTTACACTGCATCACTGGCTCTTTAGTTCCTCATGTGCATTTATGGTTTACATTTACATACCATAATGTTCTTATTTTTAAAAGAAGAGAGGCATCTTTCAAGGAACTTGCCATATTATGTTTTGTTACCCACTTTCTAGTTTCATCTTTCACACGAACTGATTCTTATCTCAAGTGCAGGAATGTCAAACACCATCATCCTGATCAGAAATAAAGTCGGTGAGCAGCATGCTATACTCCCACTTTCCTGAAAATGAAAAAAGGAAGAACTGCAGCCATGGAGAGGTTGGAGAAGCTGCTGGAAGTCAGGTGGGTTTCATGTTGCCACAGACCCAGTGCAGGTGCTGCAACACTCTGCTTTGTCACCATCACATTGAGGAGAGGAAGTAAAAAGGTTTTCCATGTCCCTCATACAACTTGGGGGACACAACCAAGGCCTCAGGCACTTGAGATCCAGTTGGGAACAGTTCTCAATCCAAAGCATTACCTAAGAGTAGACATTTCAATAGTGCTGTAAAAGTTTTTCTGTTATGACAATGATTGTACTTGACTACAGTGTACAAATTTGTTTAATTGCTCAGAATTAAGCAATAATAAATGCAAAAAAAATCCCTCCCTTCCTGTCTCCATGAGAGCTCTTCTCTCCTTTCTGCTTTCTCTTATGCCTTTGTAAGACATCTAGTCTGCAAGAATTACTAGTCCCAAAATTCACTTAAATTTGTCCTGGTGAAAAGATGCATGATCCTATACCACAGGCATAGGCTGAGACATTAAAATTATTTATCAAGGAAAGGAAACTATTTCCTTAGCAACTGAAGAGTGCAGCAGAAACTTCAGCAGTTAAGTACATGTAGAAATAATACCAGACTCCACAAAGAGAGTATTCCAATATAGTGGAAACAATTTAAAGGAAAATGCTATTTCGAGATTAAAAAAAAAGATAGTGTTATCCAAAATAATGTTAGTTATGGATCTCAGCTCAAGAAAAGACAATAGCAGATATTGCCAGTGCATGCCCCTGAATCTGAGTAAACAATGCTTAGATCAATCTATTATGTGTGCACACCTGACAAAGACACAGCTGGACAATCTAACAGAGAGCTCAGAGAAAATAAGTGTTTACACAAACAGCAAGCCCTGCTGAAGAATCTCTTCCTGACGTTGTTTTCAACTAAGAGATTACAATCCTCAGAAACACAAAGCAGTCATCATTATATAACCAGCATCAGCAACTGAAAGCTGGATTTTGGCAACAGCTTCATCATCCCACAGAAATGAAAAGTGCTCTTAATTTTTCACATAATGACATCCTAATCAAATGAACTGCTTTTAAGACCATCTCCCTTACTGCATAATAACCCCATTTCTCATGGGAACTCATTCAACAGTTTGAATTTGCCACCTAGCTTCTGTGCACCCCACTTCCCTGCTGCAAGCACAACCCAAGAGCAGGTGGACCTGAGCCATCATTGTGTTGTTCTAATCACAGACTATCCAGGGGCTGGGAAGGACTAACAGATTTTAGAGGACTCAGAGGCTCGTCAAAGATGCATCTCATCCTCCACCCATGCTGTGCTCTCAAATGTCCCTGAACTCTCCCAACATGCATCTTTATCACCAGTCTGCCCACAGCATAGATTTATATCAGGCTTTATCTGGCTCTGTGCTACTGATCACACAGGGCCTCACTGCAGAGATTTTGGCATCAGATTCATAAAAAGAAGCTACAGTGCTTTCAGACTTTCAGCAGGTTTTTCAAAAGTCCACAGGACAAAACATTTTATCTGGAGATGAAACAGCACAATTCCTACAACTCCTGGCATGGGGACTCCACACTGACCCTGCTGAAACAAGCCTACGGCACATGCACACACCTGGGCTACTCTGCACAAAGCAGCTTTGCATGCTTTTAATTTTTCTATTTCCCAACACTTGGAGCTACTATTATACATCAAATAAAATCTAGAGAAATTTGAAAGATGTGACTTCCAACCCTCCCGTCATGATTTTTATCTAATGCTGCACTTTCTAGCAAATACTTGACTGCAAAGGCACAGAAGGGGCAAAGAGATGGTGCACTCATTACACCAGCACACTGGCAAATTTGCTTCATATTCAGATGGAAACCATTTGGCCAGAAGCATCATTGCATAGTAAATCAGCTGTAATTTCCATTATTCTCATTGTGCTACAGGGGCATCCAGCCCAAAACGCCTGTTTGGCTGAAGTGGATGGAACCACCAGGCAACTGCTGGATCCAGCTTTTGTTCTTCAGTGACAGAAGGCTCTAGAAAATGCTGTCAAGGAGGGCATGGCAATGCTGGCAGAGATCATTTAATCTCCCTAAACTCCAAAACCTGCTCACTTATAACTTGGATCTGATGCCAGCTCTCAGGACAAGAGTCCTCCTGGAAGGATGGCAGTACTGGAGCATCTCTTGACATGCTGCACACTTTCATTATGTGGAAAAGCTGTCCTCCAGCTCAGTAGTGGGTACTGAGCTGCCCCACTCTGCTCCTTGCCCGGGTGCCTGTCCCCATTCTAAACTCTCATGACCACCAGCCCCACGAGCAGAGTGTGACACATCAGCATGTAGGGTAATGGCCCCATGGCCATTAGGGTAGTGTGTGTAGGGTAAGTGTGGTGTCCTCTCTGCAGGGCAACATGGAGAAGGGGAGGCAACGTGCTCAAGGGCTCTCACTGCCTCCAGAAAGCATCTGAGAACAGTAAATACACTGCCCGCCTTTGCCCTCTCAAAGCCAAGTCTTGCACCAAAGGAGCAAGAATTAAAATACTTGCCAACAGCCCTCTTCTCCCTCTCTCTCTCTCTGCTTCCCAAAGCTCAGAAGCGGAACATGCAAAGCACAAAAATATTTTTCCAGCACACAAAGTTGAATGCACAAGGCCCCTCTGTCATGCACAGACAGTGGGGAATACTGGAGATCACCTGCAGCCCATTTATCTCTAACACAGTGCCAGGCCTGAAACTTCTTAGAAGAGTTTGGGGGGGGGGGAAAATTAAAATAAATATATTTGACCTCTCAAATCCTAGAAGGCCCTTGGGAAGATTTGTTAGAAATGCTGTTGAACAGAGGCACTGGGAGGAGCAGGAGCTGTCTGCTTGGGCATGATGAGCAGGGTGGTGGGAGGTCTGCAGGCAGAGGTGCAGACCTTGGCAGCACATGAGCTCAGCTGCTAACAGGCATTCCTGTGCACACAGATGCAATAACTTCCCCAGCAGCCCCAAGCTATAAAGTATGGGTCAGTCATGATGTTGGACTAAATGAAAACACCCTTTGAACAAGTGGTGCTCAGGAATTTTTTCAATTTTAGTTGCAAATTCACTTGTCCCCCCTCCACCCCCCAATAATCTATTTTACCCAGTTAGAAAATCCAGCTGCTATTACATATTTTTCTAACAGGAGACTTTGCCAGATCTGGCATTTGAAACAGATTTTGTCTTCAATATTCCTTTTACTTAGCATTTGCTGTTTCATACATGACTTCTTAGGAAATGTAGTTTATTAATAAAGAGGATTATTTCTAGAACATTAGTTTGCATTAAACCAGCTAAAATTCTAACTGCTGCTCTTCAAAATCACCATCCTCAGAATACTGTAACTTGAAAAGCTGTTGCTTCAGTAAGTCATGCAATTTTTTAGCATTTATCTTAAATATGACTATGTCTCATCACCGGTTCTGCTACTCAGCTGCCCCGAGCACACTGTCTGGAACCCAGTCTGCTAAAAATACGAGTCTCAACATTGCCTTCTGCTTTTTCTTGCTTTGCCTTATTTTTTTTTTAATACATTTATAGCATCTGCATCCAATCTTCCAGTCTTGCTCAGGTGCAGGGGTGATTAAAAGAAGATCCTTTAAACTTTGTTATTAGAACTTGTCCCCTGTGAGAGGCCCAGGTTTGCTGCTAAAAGGTGCAGAGCTGCCTGTGAACAGCTGGCTGCCTGCTGCTGCTCTAATGTGCAGACACAGAAGGACCCAGCAGCAGCACAGGATGCTGCCATCACTCCCCGTTAGCTGAGTCAAATTACTTCACAGGACATACTGTAACTAATCAGCACACAAACCTCATCTTTACCCAACTCAAGAGAAGAGGATTCCCCAGAGGGAAAGCAGAAGTTTTTCTGTCTTAATAGATGTTTGGCATATCATATTGCATTTGATTATCTTCTTAAATACATCATTTGCTGGATACATCTACCATATCAGAGCTCCAAAGAAGCAGTCATCAGGCAGAGGAGACGATTCAGACAAAGAGGAGAATACTTTTAGCCTGTACCTTGGGGGCAGGAAAAATCTAGGCTCATCTCTGCATCACATCCAGCTCTGAAAACACTTGGTCCTTGTGCCTGCATTGGTTATTGAAACTGCTTCTTGCCAAATGATCTCCAGCACTGGTGCTAAAGCCGTGAGACACTCTCGATTGCCCGAGATTTTCCAAGGCATTTACACGCTTCAATACAACATTCTGTTCCTGTTCTTAGAGAGGCTTCTTCACATTCAAACCTGTTCAAGGACAAACCTACAGCTAGCAACTACTGACAGCAAAGCAGTGCTGAGACACCCCAAATTTTTTTGTTGCTGTTGGCTTTGTAGCTATAGTTCTGTTTTTTACAGTGTCAGAAGCTGAGCACTACCCCGTTAGTGCTGCATCCAGGACTGGGCTGGGCTCACAACCCCAAATGGGAGGAAGGAGAGGGAGCAGTGCAGGGGCTCTGCTGCCAGGTTCATGCAGCAATTCACTGACCAATCACCACATCTCGGATGTGAACCTCCACTCAACCCCAATGAAGCAGGAGTGACAGCAAGGCTGCTCAGTATGATGGCAAGGGTGCCTCAGGAGACACAAAGAAGCCTCCTGAACTGCAGGAAAACATTTTGATGGCAGTGGTGACACCTGCCAAAGAGACAAAATCAAACTGCAAACAGACTGCATTATCCTTTCTCTACACACAGACCATTAATTCTCCAAGCTGTATTCTGGCATGATGATGCTGTATCTATTTTTTTGAATGGGAACAAAAGACAGAAGAAAATAAATTATTTCTTAAAGACTGCCAGAGACATCTTTTTGCAGATCAGAGATGTAGATTAGTATCTCCCAAGTCTCACATTAATACACCACAAAAAGGCTGTTCCTTCTCTTGTAGGCTTGGACTAAGTGATCAGAAGCTTTTTATGATACCAGGCACTTACTGATACCAGGCACTGCAGAGGTCCTGCAAGACCTAAGTGCTGCAGAGTGTCTGACAGACTGAGGCTCTGACAGGGAGATCCAGCTATGCCTGCTGGGCTTGTAGATAGCCACACACACAGGAGGCAAACTCAGAAAGCTTCTGGCTAACCAAAATGCTTCCAAACACAGCCACAATTCGCTGACCAAACACCCAAGTGGAATACTGACTGGCCTATGTTCTCACTTTGACTGCAGGAACAAATCAGGCAACAAATTTGCAAATGCATCATACACTGCATTGAGATGTGTTTTGCCATTTAGGGAACAGGGATTGCAATACTTCAGACCCTCTGTGGCTGATGGCAGCATCTCATCTATTTCTGTTCTTTTGTTAATTTGCCCTGACCAAAGGCATGAGGGTCAGGAGTCAGGACAGAGCTGAGCTTCCTACTGGGAAAGTCAAGCACTCCCAGGCAGTGCAAGGAGCAATGGGAAAAATTCATCACCTCTGACGAGGCCATTGCTCCAATGAGGTCTTTTAAACTCTGATGGTTATAAAAGGAGACCAAAATGCCTGAACAGGTGAGGGTGACAGTTCTACTTTCTCCTTTATGTTCTCAAAGCTAACATAGGGTCTGCACTCTGCTGCATGTCTTCCCTCTTCCCACACTTCACTGCCAGATTGAGCCCTAAATTTTGTGTCTAACTATAGCTGATGGCACCCTCTTAGCACTGTCAGTTTTAGGCAACAAGCAGATGTCACTGTGCCTCTGACACATTGGTGGACACAGCTTTAAAGCATCATGACTTTGTTGAAAACATCTCCAGTTTGTATTAGTATTACAAAACCAAACAAGTAGAATAGAGACAAAATTCAAAGTGTTTAACAGATAACAAATTCTGCTTCCCAACACCCAGGAAATATGTGTCACAAACAAAAAGTTCAGAAAATCAAAGCCTGGCCTCAGCTGAGGAACCATCCATACCATTTCATTTCCTGGCCACTTTGTATCAATTCTGTAAATACCTGGCAGTCAAAATGTCTCCTGCACTCTGTCATATAAAGGACATGGTCAACACAAAAAAAAAATGTCAGAAGGAAAAAAACCCAAAAACCAACAAATAATTCAACTACACTAAGTGTCCAGTTTTTACAGGAGGTTTCATACTGAGATGAATCATCATACTTAAATCCCTCCACAGGACAATTACAGCATATCTCTTAACTTTTTAGGTCTTCTCTCCCTATCTAAAAAGATCTTTCTTTAAGATTAGATCTAGATTGAAGTCCAGCTATAGTGTCTAGGTCACTGAAGATGCTTGGGTATGCTCCAGGAGCTCCAGCAGTCACTGTCCTTCTCACAGAATACTCCAAGACAAGAGCATTCAAAAGTTCCCACTGATGTAATGACAGTGAGGAGGAAGACAGAAGGCCTATGTGAAGCCCTTCATTCCAATTGGAAAACTAAGCACTGTCAAACAAGTAATCTTCCTGCACACATAAGAATCAGTAAAAAATTCCAGTAAAATACATGCTTTAGGATTTGATCTAAAATTTATAAGCAATCTCACCTTTTATTAAGGTTTTTTGGGGCTTTTTTACTACCAATCTGGGCTGTGGAATAAGCCTTAGTCTCTCAAACCCTTTTGCCTGGGAATCTTAAGTAGATTCAACTTTGTAACAGCTACTGAGGCAAAGAAAACATTTTGCTGCCTGACTGGAGAGTAAAGAGAGTGAATAATCAGCCTAGCCTTTAAGCTAGATGCCTGCAGTAGAAAGAAAAGCAATCCTTGTTTTCCCAGCAATACAGGATGTTCATTGAAGAATGAATGTTCAAAGGAGTCATATGTGCTTGCAGAACAGTTACAGATAGTGCATTGAATTACCAGTGCAGTAAATAAATTACTTTGACTTGTGTAACACAATAGGAATAAGAGGTCCCTACTTTTAGTTCATTGTGATGGGCTGCTTCCAGGCAAAAAGAAAGACACGGTGGCAAAGCATCAAGCTGCTACCATTATAATAGAAAAGTTAGTTTATCCAAGGGCATTTATTTGACAGTGTGCTACTAGACCTATGTACAGATAAAATAATTCACTTCAGGTAAATGCAAATGGATTTCAATCCCACTGTGGTTTGCAGGTCCCATGAATTTCCATTACTGTAATGAAGCTCATATTGCAGGGTTAAATTTCTCAAGTAGAAAACACTACATCTATAAAGCAGGTCATTTCAGAGATCACAGAATGGTTTGGTTTGGAAGGGGCCTTTAAAAGTCATCTAGTTCCAAAGCCCCTACCACGAGCCAGAACACCTTCCACTAGACCAGGTTACTCAAGAGTCCCATCCAGCCTGGCCTTGAAAACTCCAGGCTGAACAATCCCATCTCTCTCAGCCCATCTGCAGAGCAGAGGTGCTCCAGCACTCTGATCTCTGATTACTTTGTGGCCTCTCTAGACTCATTCCAACAGGTCCAAGTCCTTCCCATGCTGGAGGTCCCAGAGCCACAAACGTTATTTTTCCATCACCAGAAGATGATACTTCAGTTTCTGAGTGCTGGGGCATCCCGGCAATTTCAAAATCAAAACCAGTTTGATTTTAAGGCTTAAACAGCTAAATTCTCAATGGAGCTGAACACTCTCAACCTCCCCATTGCTCAGTGGCTACACAGAGTGCTCATTACTGACCTTAAGCAGTTTCTCAGCTTCTGAAACCCCCCAGGCATCCCTCCCTCACACACACATGGAGGCACAGAAACTGCACTGGGGCGAGGCTCAGGCAGACCTGCAGGGTCAAAAACCTCAAGCTCCGGTTGCCTCTGACAACCTTCCTGTCTGCCTGACATTTCTTATGAAAGCCCTGCCCTCTGGCCCAGGGCTCCTGTGTTGATGAGCAGTGCTGAGTTCACCAGGTGTTATTTTTCACAGGGCTTTGCATCACCTGTCCATCAGCCAGCAGCATCCAAGCCCTGCAGAGCCAACAGAGACATTTCCTTTGGGTGCTTTATCCTCTCCAAAGATTAATGAATTCCCCTTTGCAATGCCCTGTGACATTTTACTACCCATTTACCCACAGAAGAAGGATTGCACATCTGCTCCTAGTACGTACTCATGCTTTATAATTAAGCCAGATTGTTTCTGTAATATCAATACATGCAGTTCATCCTTTAACTTAAATCAATACGGATCAAAACAGGTTATGACTTCTATGCAAAAAAAAAGAAAAGGTTTGAGACAGTCTGTGAACAGCTGTATGGATTTTGTTGAGCCTGAAGGATGGCTTCGTTGAAAGCATGGAAAGCTGCACATTTTCGAGTAGGCAGAAAAGGATGGAAATGTCATCAGCTAGTGTCAGTGCAAGTGCACCTCTCAGCAATGCCAGAAACTAAGCAGGATTGGGGAAATGATTAAAGCATACTGTAATGCAACACTCACACAGACACCCCAACCCATACTCCATTACATGTATATATATATGTGTAAGAATGTAGGGAGAAACCATTGAAGTATACCATGACCTGTCTTCTTGTAAGATAGGTGTTTGTCTTTTTTCTAGGCAGCTCTCTATGAAGAGCCAGATAAGAGGAAGAAACAGTAGTTGGAAGCAAGGGACTTCCTAAGAATAAGAATTCTATTTTCAAGGAATCTTAAAACCACCAAAAGAAATAAAACTGTAAGTGGTAAGTGCATTGACCCTTTTTTTTTTTTTTTTTTTGTAATGAGAACCAGCCCTTGAAAATAAAATAATTTTAAAAACGTTCTCCAAAAACCTTTGCATGCTAAGCCAGTAGAAATTTTCCTTTAGTCTAAGGAAAACTGAGACAGAGCACATCTATTACTCAAGAAAATGTGGCTTCCGAAATGTCTGGTTTACCAGTTTGATACATTTACATTGAAGAATGTTAAAAGCCCTGTGCAAGGGAACAGAAACATAAGAGGCATGAGTCAGCAATAGGACAGGATCATCTTTCTTTTGATTTAAAAGAGCTTGAAGAAACTCTGAAACATAGAAGCATTCAGATGTAAGCAAGTTGAGGAAGATTATAATTTTTTCAATCTATACAGCAGGGACTGACCGGACAGAATTAATGGGTGTTTTGCAAAAGCCCTGCAGTCACAGCAAGATGATTCATGCTGCATTGTTCTTATACAGCATATGTGTATGGAAATCTGTATGCCATATTTAAATGCTACAATATATTCACACTGTATGCAAGATTTCATGGGATCAGAGCAAGAAAGCTTTCCCACACTGAAAAGACATCATTTGTGTTTTATTTTAACACAACTGATACCAAGGAAAGAACAGTCTGACATGCCCACACTGTGTAAAGCCACTCCCACCCTGAAAAAAAAGAACTGTCAGCTTTCCAACAGGTACTTGCTGTAACTGCACTATGGAGATGAGACATCTAATGGGGATTTCATTCAAAACAGGCAGTGAGACACCACTCAGCTCCAGTAAGGAACTGCTCCTACTGCTGATGACAGGATAATGGAAGAATATCCTGGACAGATAATTTTTTGAGGAAAAACTTCCAGTTAATTTCTTTTTTTAATCACATAATGTGGAAAAACTGTACTCAGCTCATTTCAGATGGTACAAAAAGGCCAGACTTCAGAGACTGGCCACACAGAACCACAGGTTTCCTCAGTCTCAGGACTTGTTCCACCACCAGTGGCATTCATAAAATCACACAATCATAGAATACTTTGGGTTGGAAGTGGCCTTTAAAAGTCACCTAATCTGACCCTCCTGCAATGAGCAGGGAAATCTTCAACTGGATCAGGGTGCTTAGAGACCTATCCAATCTGACCTTGAATTTTTCCAGGGATGAGGTGTCTGCTATCTCTTCGGGAAACTTGTGCTAGTGCCTCACCACCCTCATTGTCAAAAATGTCTTCCTTACATCTAGTCTGAATCTGCCTTCCTTTAGTTTAAAACTATTAACACATTGCAACAGGCCCTACTAAAATATCTGTTCCCATCTTATAAACCCCTCCTATTCTCCTATTCTTATTTTTAGGAAAACATAGTGGGAACATCTCTGTGAAGCACTACAACATGACTGTGACACTCCTAAAAGAAAATTGTAAGGTGAGCATGGAACAGAAGCCAAGCTTCTTAAGGCAGAGTGAAATTAAATGCCTGACAAAAAGGTTGAAGTGAGGTACCTAGTTCTCAACATATCAAGATGGCAACTTGATTGTTTTTTGCATTAGAATTACATTCCCAGAAGTCGGTTTAATCCTTTACAGATGTCATTGCTTTGTTTTGGCTTTCCTGCTAGACTGAAATCAGTTATCTCATACATTTTTAATTATTGTGTCCAAAACAGAACTTATTCTCCATTGGTTCAATCATCCTTTACAATGAAAATTTTAGAGGAGGTAATTTTGCCCTGGCTTCACTCCTTTTATTCTGTGGGAAGGATGAGGATGCTGAAAAGGGGCTTATAAACCTGCTGTGAGCAGAGCAGGTGACAGTGCTGTGACAGAAGCTACAGGAGTCCTTCCTGCAGGTCCACTTGCAGTAGGAAAACTACTCTGGACACAAAACTGTGAAGGACACAATGCTGCTACAGGTGGTATGAGGCCTGGGAGGTTGCCATGACACAGACAGAACAATAGGTTTGCTAAATTTCACTATGGGCCTTTCCTGCCCTTGAAATGGACAATTTAGGAGTGGCCAAGCTCCCAGTCACATCCTTCAGATGTGGAAGTTCAGCACAGCTTCACTGGCATTCCTGGAATTGTCTAAAGTGGAAAGCAGTCACTCAATAACTGAAAACCCTGCTTTCAGTAGCAAGAATAAAGCTATACAAAAATCTATCAATGAAAAAGAAGAAAAAAAAAAAGAGATCAATTTTGGAAGATATTCAACCCTTACTTCACAGCTTTGCACCATCAGACTTCTCTCGTCAATTTCTCTATAAGACGTTTCACAATATTTTAGTGATCACAAAAATAAAAGCTTTAAAGCTTTTAAGCTTTAGTTAAAATAAAGCTTTTAAGCTTTAGCTGAAGTAACTTCCACAGCAAGCTGGAATTGGGAGGCCAGGTGCTGCAAGCAGCTGTAGTCAGAGTCATGCTGGAGTTCTTAGGACACCTTACAGGATTAAGTTCCCTACAAGTCACCAGCACATCTGTTGAAGTGCTACATACCTTTATAGCTTTTAAAGGAAAAAAAGGTTTTGTGACAAATTAAAATATTTTTAAAAATCAAGTATCTGACGGAATATCTTACAGTGATGTTCAAAAGCTGCCTCCATTCACTGACCCACATCACTTCCTTACTATGTTGGATTTTAAAGCCAATGAGAGCACAGTCTTTTCACATTCACATTTTGCTCACTCTGAATCTTTAACTGTCCCTATTTTACCATTCAAGATAAGTTAAAAAGTCCAACTGAATAGCAGTGCACAAATAAGTATTTCTGCTACCTATTGGATTAATCTTTAATTTATCTTCCCCATCTGAGGAATGCTTTAAAGCATCAGTTTAGGCTCAGACCTGTAGTGCCAACCTGCTACAAATTCAATACACTACAGTTCAGTGCAAGTATGCAGCATGAGCCTGCATTTTTGAGAGATGTAACTCTAGGGAGTGAGAAGAAGTCAGGAACTCACCTAAACCCATTACCATTCTGTCCTGCCTTTAAAATCCTATCAAAGCTGGTGAGGAAGGCAAGCTGTTCACATGAGTGCTGTTCTGGGTCTCTCTTCCCACTCTAGAAAAGAGTTCTTTTGAGGTTTGCTGGTCCAAAGTGTAGATGCAGATGTTCAAAATTGGATGGGTTTCCTTGGAGTTTTAAAAGTGCAGACATGGAGGGGGTTTTGTTTGGTTTTGGGTTTTATTTTTGTTGGGGTTTAGTATCTCTGGAAATCAGGTCCAAAATCAAAATACAGCACTAGAGAGGCATATAGATTTAGTACGGGTTCAGAATCCAAAAGACCATGTTAAAACACTTCTCACAGATACCACTGGATTTCCTATGAAGTACAGTCTTATTCCACTGCTGTTCTGGTGACTCACGAGAATACAATGCCAATTTTCTTCATTTCAGTGCTTTGGCATTTAAGCAGGTAAAAGTTACTGCTCAGGCTCAATAAACTGGGAAATACAGGCCTTATTGCTCATCCTTATGAGATGAGCAGAAAGAGTACAGCTTTTTAACTTCTTTTATAACTGCATTTGTTCAATTGCTGCTGAAAAATCCCTCCCATGCTTAAACTAGCAGATGTTTTTTGCATGGTTTGTCCTCAATTCACACATAAGATACAAGAAATGCCATTGCAAAAAAACCAAACCAAAACAAACAAAAACAGCTAGGACAGAGCAAAGTGAGAGGACATCACAATTCAAACAACAAGATTATGCCTTGCGTGCATGACCCTTGTGTAAAAATACTTCATTTGCTTCTGCACGATGCTACCCCATAAAAAGGTCAGATCTACTGTATTACCAACCTATAAATAATTCAGGGTTATAAAGCTTCTTATCTGATGTTGAAAATGCAGAGGGCACACAAGAGTGCTTTTTGAACAAAGTCTTCATAAACCTTGCAGACCAGAGAACATTAAACTGCGCTGCCTTTACCCCAACCCCTAAGAACAATGCACTGCTCCCTTTCCCTACAAAGGGCAGGTCCCTGGCATGGCTTGCACGAGGTGCCCGTGAGGAGCCACTGCAAAGCAGCTCAGCCAGCCCAGCAGCTCCAGGCTGAGTGCACAGCCTAGGCTGGGCTCAAGAGACAGAGACCAACCTTGGTTTTGCACGGAGGCTCTTTCACGCCAGGCTTTGTGCCAACAAGAAGAGCCAATGTTTTCCACAATAAGTTTTTGTCTAAGTGGCTGGGAGAGGAAGAGTCACTTTCTACCATCACAGTGCAGACACAGGTATTTATCAGAAATCAGGCTAATATTAACTCCATATGTCCATACTCCAAACCCATACACTGCTGCACCTGAAACATGAATCCATTCTGCTGACAGCTCTGATGCCACCATCAGACATTGCAATTATCATGGAATGTTGCCACTTGCTTTCACTAGTTCCCTTCACAGAGAAATTTTAAAGAGTAGCATCAGAATTTTTTTCACAACTATTCCAACTTTTGATTTTGTTGAAGTAGACCTGTTGTGAAACATCAAAAGGCTAGCCATTTTAGAGTATTTGTCATCTTCTGAAAATTACTAACAAGGATTAAATCCTCTTCCTTTGTTTTCTTACTTGTGACTTAGAAAATTCATTCTGATTCTGTATAAAACAAGGAATTAAGGAGATGGCTTTGAAAATGACTGGACTTTTTTAGCTAAATCAAAACTAATTGCTTTTCTTTCTCGATGATGCTTTAAAATATTTGCAATAAAGGAAAAATACACCCTTCATCTGTTTGAACCATTTTTCCTCTTTATGTATTTTCCCACTGTTTTTATGGATTAAAAAAATGCGTCAAGATGAAACATCTGTTTGACCTTAAAGCATACAATCTGTCCATTGTGTCCTATGGAAAACAGAAATTATATTGATTTTTTTCCCTTCTCTGCAATGAAAATTAGAAAATTACTTTAGCATGCTTAGACCTTAACCTAGACATGGAGGGCCCAGCTGGCAGTTCTGCAGACCACATTGATTCTTTGGGATTTTTTCCTACCTGTGCAACTATCTTTTCCAGGTATCTTTTCCCAGAAGAGATTGGGAACAGCTGCAGGGGATGACTGCTCAGCACTGAGAGGTGACTGTATCTGCTCCTACACCCCAAACTGCAGGCACACATCCCCTTTGGTGGCAGGAGTGGGGCTATGATGCACCTGAGATGCAGCACAGCACCAAAGAATCAAACACATCAGTGGGAATACAGGGGGCATGGAGAGGGAACATGATCCATCTCTACCAACTCACAGGGATGGACCTCAATACTTTTATCTGGATGTGCCACTATCATGGCTGACTGTTTAAAATAGCTGCTGTGTGCTCTACAGGCATGCAAAAGAAAAATCCTTGGTTTAAAAGAAGGTGTGCTGTCCTGTGCTATACAGCTTCCACACAGAGACAGCCTGAACTGAATTGCATCCACACATCTTTGAACACACGTGTAGAGAAATGAGCTACCTGCTTATCTTACCACGGGCAAAACATGAGGGAGCCAGTCCCTGCCTCTTGCTCTGCTGAACCATTCACCCAACACAACAGGGAAAAACTCCACTAGTCAGGTCGAGTAACAAACGCACTGCTTCTCCTGGAGGCTGCAAATTACAATTTTCTTGGAACAAAGTGGAGATGTGGTAATTTTTTTGGATGGCAAATCCTTTCTAAGGTGCTGTGAGGAGCAGCACAGCTACATACTGCAATTTATAGAAAGATGATGAACTGTGACCAAAGCCCACACTCCCCAGGTTAAATCACTGCTTCTACAGGACTGAATTCTATCAGAGACCTACCACAATCAATCCCATTCTCATAGAATTACAACCCCAGAACATACAGCAGCAGAGCAGCATCTCAAATGGGAAGAGGAAAAGGAAGAAAGCCTACAAGCAGCAATTGTCACGATTTTCATTTTCTCAGTATTATGCTTCCTTTTCACTTGTTTATCTTGTTCCAAAATTCTTATTTCTCATACAAAACAGGAAAGTGGGTCCCAAATGCATTATATAAGTGCCTCAATAATACAGTCTTAAAAATTTAAAATGAGTGCTTACAATGTTGTTTTCATTTTATTTTGGTGAGAGAAATAATTAATATTAATGCAGGGAACGCAGCATCATTTTACATTCATTTTGTTAGCTGTTAAATTGCTGCACATTCCCCACTCACTCTTATTACTCATCGCTGTTTTCCTGCTCCCGTGGTAGCTGTAGGAGTGAACTCTTGGCTGCTGTCTGTCCACAGCACGTAGCTGTCTCTCAGTCAGCTTCAGAGCCTTAGCAGTCATGCTCTGATAAATCTGCCACGGTAGGAACAGGATTTGGACTTAGGTTACTTTAGCAGGATCAGAACTAAGCCTTGAATCCTCACATATGTTACACACACACACACACACACAGAGACGTGCCAGAAAGCAAAATACCTTCAGTGCTTCCAGAGCCCTCAGCTCTGCACCATTTGTTATAAAGACTGTTAGGCAATTCCCTGGACAGGAGTCCTGTATTGTGTGAGCACAGAGCAGGGATGGACACGGAGTTCAGATGAGTGGGACAAAGAAATCCCACTGCACAGCCAGGGACAGCGTGTCTGCCCAGGGAAGGCACAGCAAGGGATGCTGAGCACAAGGCATTCTGCCAACAGCCTGACCTGTCTCCTGCTGCTGCCACACACCAGAGACTGGCTAAAGCAAAGGTGAGTGCAGTGCCCAGCAAGCAGCTAAAAGAACTGAGCCCTGTGAAGAGTTGTGTGGGTGGCAGCTGTGGCACAGACTGGGTCCTGGGCTGCAGGAAGGACTGAGGCTTTCCAGGAGGCTTTCTCCTCCCTGTCCCTGTGCTGAACGCCTTCTCTGCACCCTGGCCAAGTCTCCTTCCAGGTGATGGGAGAGGAGCACAAAGGGACACATCCTGCATCAAACCCCTCGCGTGGATATATACTTAACCCATGATCCGGGGAACAGGAAAGCTTCCTATGCTCATCATAGCCCACATGTTAATTAGTGTTGTCTTAGAGACCCAATAATCTCACTTATCCAGCTGCAAAGACACGGTCCCTTCCACACAATATAGAAATAGTGTGAGAGCAAACAGTATGTTCTTGAGATCCCACAGCACAGGACAAAATTCGCCTTGAGGACTTCTATTCAAGTTTCCTGTCATCAGTCTCCAAAGACAACTGTGATTTCATGTATGCACAGACAACTGTGATCCCCAGTTGGGGCAGAACTGCAATTACAACCTGAAATCACAAGTAACTGGCTTCACCTACAAGTGTCTCTTACTCTACAAAAGAGTTATATGGAGATAAATTATCACAGCAGTATATAAAATGGAAAAGCCTATTTTGTGCAAAACACACAGCAACATAAGGAGGTAATGGGCACATCTACTGCTTTGCTAATTTTTTGACATATTAAACTACTTCAGAAGACAAAGGTAAATCCTCTGACACCGCTAATCAGATGCAGATGCAACTACAGAATGAGCAATGAATATAAAATCTAGAGCAGTTAACCACTTAGCTGAGTGGACAGTCCACTTGGGAATCATACTCTTTTTTTCAAACCTAGCTGGTAACAGCCACATAGGCACACAGCAAGATACTGGAGAAAGACTTCTCTTGGTCTTAAATGTCTGGCTCAGACTCAGTTAATAATAATTCTGTTTATACTCAGTTAATAATAATTCTGCAGTGACTTGTGAAACTTAAAATATCCAAACAGTAAAACTTTGCTGCCACATTACGGTATTGGGAATTTACTGTTTCTTCATGATAAGGAAAAGTATTAATAACGCATTTTCTACATAAAAATGGAATAAACAGATGGAAGTAGTCATTGCAACCACTACTTAACATTTTGCTTTAATTTGTCTTGGTCTAAAACCTCTCATTTATAAGGAAAGAGGGAATGCTCTTAGATGGCACACCCCAGGCACACAGCTGGCTTGGGGGCACATGCTCTTCCACAGGCAGTGCCTGACCTCTGGTTTCTCTATTAAACCCTAAAACTGACATACATTTAAACCAGATATAAGCAGCAAATGCCTGATGATCCACTTGCAGTTACACTTTGCATATTAAAGGAATTATTAAAGAAAAACAAACATTTGGAAAGGGGCAGTTTTAGAGTGGGGCAAATGAAACTTTAAAGGTTTCTCTTCCCCCCCAAAAAGATATTTCTGGCTTTGCTTTAAAACTGTCTAAAAGATGTCAGACATGCAAATTCCCTCCCCCAGCATCAACTCCAAGAGGAACAGAGCTGCAGCAAAAAGAGGAGCAGAGACTAAAGCTGAGCATCTGCTGTGTTAAGTGGGAGCTCTGCAGCCTCCACAGCTCTCCTGGCTCCTTCCAGCCCCCTCTGCCCTGCACCACCCGCTTCTCCTGTGAGCCACTGCTGTCAAACATGGGCCCTCATCCTTTATTTCTCCTTCCAGTCCTGCAGCAGCTTTCCTGGAGCAGAGTCGACTCCTCTGCTGCAAGGTGTATTGCTCTTCTGAATTAGGAGCACCCATCTCCCACAAAGCCTGAAATATTCCAGGTACTCGCCTCAGTGAGAAAACGCTGAGCAGTTGGATATAACTGCTACAACAGAAACTGCTGCTGGATTGGGGAACCATTTTGGGAAACCTCCAAGGGTCAGCAGAAAAAGGGCAAGCAAAAAAGAGAAGCTCAGCTCAATCTCAGTTCTAAGGCCCTAGGCTGAGTATTGCTGTATTAGCTGTGTTCTTCTGGGACCTGTGCATGTGAAAGGATAAGTCTATGACATGTATGTACTTATTTCCAGAAGGCACCTTTCCAGGGAAAATGCTCACTGAGCTCCAAGTTAAGAAACTGTGACTTCCACCACTGTCCCAAACAGCATTCATTAAAATGTTTGTGTGGTTTGTCACATCAGCCACAGGCTGAACATTTCCTCCCACCTTTCCAGAAAGCAGGAAAGCCTCATTCTGCTTCTGAGGAAAGCAGCATCAATGTCTGAATTCAACAACAGCAAACAATCCTCGTTCCTGTAGAAAAGCAGAGGCAAATCTCAGGGGCCACCTGTGTAAGCATGCAACATCCATCTAACCATGAGGCAACACACCTCCATCAGCATGTCCCCTCAAAAAACCTGAAATATGTCCCTGCTTTCCAGCAAACCATTCTGCAGGCTCTGGTGAGATGCTTCCCAGTCTTCCCATAGAACACACAAGTTTTTTTTTTCAGCTCAGTGGCAGGGTTTTAGAGTGTTGAAAGACTTTAGACACTGTTTTTGTACAACAGAAAGGACCATGAGTGTCCATCTCCACATGCTGGTTTCTCAAATATATGCTACAGAGATGTTCTGAACAACTAAGGACTGATGTGTTTAGTTTCAAAAAAGAAATGAAAAATTCTGATGAAAATTTGTTTCTGCATCTCAAAGGATGCATTTTCAGAACCACTGCACTTGCACGGCACAGCTGCCCACAGTGAGCTTGCAACAGAAGAGCAAAACAACAGGAAAGAGGATGTTAGGTAACCACAGTAGATAACCTTCCACAATAGGCAATGTCCATTTGTATGAGAAATGGTAGCTATCCCTTTAGAACTAGCCTGGCTAGAGAAACATCCACTGACACATACCTCAGCACAGAGTCAGTACCTGCCACTGAGATTTCATTCAAATAATTTGATAAATAACTGTATATACATCACTTCTGTTGCATTAGTCAAGCTGACAGCTTTTGCTTATAAAATATAAATAGGATAGATAACAACAGGATTAGTTCAGTTTCATCTAACTCAGCACTGTTAATATCTTTTCATAAAAATGCACTCAGGAGTCTGCCTTGCAATCATCCAGGCATAACTTTGTTATCATGAACTAATTATTATAGACAGTTTGCAATGGCTACACATTTCTGTCTCTAGTAAACAGATTAAATCACTGAAATATGTCTACAGCAATAATCATGCAAGACTGTTATGGTGAAAACTCCATTTGCTAATCTTTTTCCTTAATGCTCTGTATAACACAAGTAACTGATTCACTGGTGAGGCTGCCTGTAGGACTACCAGTGAACGCTCTAGGAATGGCATAGGAGAAAGTGCTGACATCTTTAGTGGAAGAATGGGAAAAATATAGCCTCAATTTTGCAATTTTTAACCTCACCATGATAAAACACTATCTCAGTGCTACAAGACACACCAAGTTAAAGAAAGTTCATCATCTACCACTACACACGATCAAACCCCACAAATATGAGCTGACATACAGGACAAAAGAGAGTGGACAGCCCACAGTAATGCAGCAACAGCGTTTCCAGTGACTTACCTATCAATGAGATGTAAATGAAAAACCCCATCTCACTCGTGGTTAATTTTCTACCTGGGCCTCACCACTCTCCTATAAATTCTTTCCTGGAATTTACTGGAGTTAATAACCACTCAAGAGGCAGAAAGCAGGCACACCACCCATACAAACCTTTTCCAAAGCAATTCTTTGCTTCTGGTGTTTTGGCAGCTCCAACTGAGTGACAATAAATCACAGTTCTTGGCTGAGTCAAATGTTGCTTTAAATGCCATTGTCTGTAAAAACTCATACCAATTTACTGGTGCTATGCTCTGATGAATGGAAGACAGCAGTGTTGAAATCCATTTTAGAGTGACACCTTTACTGTCAGTATTTTGTAAACAACTTAGAGGCTGATCGGGGTATCAAAGAGGAGCATGTAAATATTTTGTTACAACATTTGTTGATGGCATTTTAAAGATAAATAAGTAAATTATATGAATGTATATACGTAGCAATTGCAATTAAAAGTCTTTGTTGATTCTGTTCAATCCCTTTGTTTTTTGAAGTAGGATTCAGTCTTGTAGAAACCTCGCAGTATTGTGAGCATTTAATTGGAAATGGTTATTTTCCACCATTTAGCTTTGATTATCTCCCACAGAAGCTTTGTTTTTCTCCTGGTGACAAAATAAACTTGGTGCAAAGTTCCAGACATTAGAGACACATATCTGCAGAGCCTGAATTATAGATTTTTCCAGTATTCAAAAAGAAAAAAGCCAGAGTGAGTTGTGTACACAATGAACAGCACTTTACCTTGGTATTAACCTGAGGCTTGAAACCAGACTGGCAGGACAATCCAAGAGTTTCCCAGAGCTACTTTTATGAAGAGGACAAAAAAAATGAACAATGGAACTTGGTTTTATCACTCAATTGTCTAGAAATTACCAGGTACATTCACACTACTGTTGGAAAACCATTATCATTAACAACCATATCGATTCCCACTTACAAAGAAGTCTCTGAAGAAGATAATTGCCCAGTCTGACTAGACAATTCCCTTTTAACCACACAGAGAAATATGTGGCATTGCAAATCCCCTACACAACAGTGTGTTCTCTACCTTTGCTGTGAGTGAAGATGCAGTAAAGAAGCATTTTGTGATCTATGGGATAATTCATGCGATGGCACTGCTTTCTGCTTTACTGTCCTCCCAGTGGCACTTAACACAGACTTAGAGGATTTCTGTCTGCTCAAGCTTTGTGTCAAACACTACATCCATCCAGTGTCTCTATCTTAAGCTGACAACCAACTAATGGCTCTTGCTTTGGGATGTACACTGCCCCTAAATTTTGGTACTGTTCTGCAGGTCCTTTAAAAGAGGAGACTGTGATCACTGAGGTGCTTGGCTGAAGGGAACACTTTGTGTTTACTAAGTGTCACTTCGGAGTCCTGCTCAGATTTCATCAAAAGCCTGGAACAAATGGCAGGGTTCTGCCAAGAGTCTGCTTGGATGGCATCCAGAGAGGGGTGTAGCTGGTCGGGGGGGCTGAGCACCCACACAAAAAGGCAGGATCTGTTGCTAATTTTGATCTTGTTGCTGGTCTTGCACCTACTGCCTATTCCCCAGATCAGTGTGTTCTGAACCACTGAGGGAGGAAGAACAGCTATCAGGCCAACACTTGACCCCACCTACACGAAATCAGCAGACAGTATATGTTCTTCCCAAAGCAAGTTCCAGAGAAATTACAGATCTCCCTGTGACTGTCTCTTTCCTGGAAATAAAACTTCTGTGCTATAAATGTAAAAGCATGGACCAGTAACAGTGTCAGCATCATCAAGGATAATTTGCCAGCAAATCCTAGACTCCAATTTGAGAAGGAAATAACATATTTAAATTACACTGCAGGTTCAACAGTTCAAAACAGATTTCTCTCAATTTCTATGAGAAAAAGCTTTTTTCTTAGTTCTTTTATAATGCTTATTCGCCTTTTAACTAGTTTTCCTGCAGGCATATACTATAAAGCCATAAAAGTGGATTTTTATACTGCCATATCTTAAAAGTTGTGTGTCTGCAGCTACCTTAATGTTATTCTTTATTGGAGCCAGCACCATCAAATTTATCCTTTCATCATTTGTAACCCTCATATAGCTGCTGCATGAAGATCCAAACACATTTATTTCCAATGCATCTACATTTAAACCATTTATTTTGCTTGACTGTTGACAGTCCTACACAGTAATAGAAAACATTTTTGATTAGCTGAAATAAAGCACCCTTCTAGCAAATGAAGTCTTGATGAGGATGTCATTTGCTATCATTGACTGAATTTGTTGAAGTTCTCAATATTTAAAGTTGTTTAGACTGGTTGTTCATTTGGGTTGATTTTTTTTAACCTATTTGTACTACAGTTTATAAATTACAGGATGCAGCCAGAAAGATCTTACCCATTAGAGTTTCCGGGATTACAGTTTTTACTATTTTAAACCAAGATCTTGGCTTCTGCTCTTCCTCTCTATAACATTTTCTACTCATCCTCCTATCCATTAGAGACACTCAAAACTTAGAGTTACTGCCCACACCATCACCTGTGTCGATCCTCTGTGGTGATGTGACACAAACCAAATATTCTTCCCATCTTCTTTTCTTCAGGCTAAACATCCCCAGCTCCCTCAGGTACTCCTCACAGGATTTACTCTCCAGACCCTTCACCAGCTTTCCTAAAGACTACACAATAAAAATCTAAAAAAAATGAATGCCTAAATAATTCTATAAAGATTCCTTTTCTGTTCAAAAAGGCTATTTCAGCTCAATATACCCTACAAATGTTGGGCCTTACCCTCTTATAACAACTCAGCAGTGGGCTCTGCATTGTCATCAGCCTGTGCTGCATCATTTACACTATTCCCTCAATGTGCCCTGGAACAGACTGTCCAGAAAGGCTGTGGTGGAGTCTCCCTCACTGGGGATATTCAGCAATCTTCTGGATATATTTCCATGTAATTGACCCTGCTTGTGACCCTGCAGGTCGATGGGAACAGGAATGCACTTCTCCCCTTCTCTCAGAGGAAAAGGAACATTTCAAACACAAAACAGCAGAGAACTTCCAAAATCCCCCTGAAAAACTCACAGCCTCTCCCTAGCTCTGTTCATCTTTTATACTCTCCCTGGCCAATGCCATCAGTGAGTCCAAAGAAGAGGGATCACATGTTTGGTGGGCTGCTGGTGCTGGCCCTCAGCTGAGGTTCCTTGACAGTGGCCCACCTTAGGGAACAATGGAAGGAGAGATGTCATTTATGATTACGGTGTATTTCAGTTTCCCTTGACATTTAATTATCCACAGTCATCTTTACCCAATCCTGAATGCTATTCTGAACATCAGCTCCTTGTTGCATTAAATGCCTCTGCATTCCCAGCACGTGCAAGCTCCTGCACTGAAAGTACAGGGTCTGTAAACTGAATGGAAGCAAAGAGCAGATTTGGTGTGCAGGGATGGATGAGGGAATAGGGAGAGGTGTTCCCCAGCAAACAGTTCTGTGCTTTTCTTTCTATAACATGACAGCCAAGCTTTGGGGAGCACTAACAAGATCACTGCTAAAAATGGATTAGGAACAAAATCACTCTTCTTTGCTGGGTCATGCTTTAAATATCCTAAATAAAAGTCAATTCATTTTGTAATCAATGGACAGTTAAATCACAAAATATCTTTTTATCATCTCTTCATGGGGAATGCTTCTGCACTGACAAAGCATCAAAGCATACACTTAAGTTAGCAAACAAAATCTGCCACTTTTAATCAATGTTGTGCTAAGACTGATTTTTAGCAGGGCATAATCACCAAGATAAAGGCACTGTTACTGGAAGCCACAGTATAAAGCTGAAATTCCTTTAACATTGACTTTTCCAGTCATGGATAAGTGACAAAGAATCATTTAGACTTTTAAATGTTGGCTTTCTTAAAATGTGAACTGCTGTAATTGTGTTCTCTGGAACATATTTGAATCCTAATGCAATAAAGCCACGTTAAATATTAGCTATCAACACAACTTTTCCATAGAATCATAAAATCACAGAATGGTTTGGGTTGGAAGGGACCTTAAAGATCATCCAGTTCCAAACCCTCAACCATGGGCAGGGACACCTCCCACTAGACCAGGTTGCTCCAGGCCTCATCCAACCTGGCCTTGAACACTTCCAGGGATGGGGCATCCACAGCTCCTCTGGGCAGTCTGTTCCAGTTCCTCACCACCCTCATAGCAAAGATTTTTTTCTTAATATCTAATCCAAACCTATTAACTTTTTGTTCTCCATAGGAGATAGAACAAATTTTCACTTTGCAATACTATAGCCTTAGCAACAAAGCCAATTTTTACTAAGCTGTTATTTTACTGTTTGTCATCCATTAATATCACCATTGAAAAACAAAGACACCCTATTTTTGCATTTTAATATGCTGATTTAAAGAATTTATTAGGTTACTATCAAATAAGAATCTAGCCCAGGCTACAAATAGACTTGAAAATCAAAATGGCACAGACTCAAAATATAGTAATTTAACTTTCTATTCTGTAAGAGAAAGATTTCTCTTATTTAATTGCCTTAAAGGAAAATACACAAAAAAATCCCTTAGCTTATTCTCTTGTGGTAAGGAATCACTCTAGAGGTAGATACAGTGCTCTCCTTTCACTCTGTTTTCAATGTCCAGGCCAGACAGTCCACTGGCAAGAGGCAGATTTAGCACAGGGGGGTGATTCCAGTGACTCATAGACAGCTCACTATTGTATAATCTTGCAGAAGAAGATACAGAGGCTTCTGCACAAATTGCTCATTTGTGGAAGCAATTTCAACTAAGAGCAGAATAAGAAAGTTGGTAGATACATTTATGCAGTAATTCAGGAGTGATGGATGCAAAAACACAGGCAGGACATCAAGTGTGTAAGTCACTTGACTTGGTGTCTGAAGACTGACAAGAGCAAGGAATGAGACACAAACAGAAAGAGGCAATTCTGGAATAAACACTAAAAGTGGAGGGACTGCAGACATCTCAAGCCAAAGACTTGCACAAGTGTGTGTGTAAATGTTTGTACACTCAGACTTGTCTGTGTAATAACGGCAAGATTTGAGAGGGCAAAGGAAAGGGGAGTGAAGGAGGGAAATGCCAGACATAGTCTTTGGTCCCTTCTGGCTCTGCCAGTGCCTCTGGCTGGGAAATACTGTGAAACACAGAACTGACTCAGCAGGTTTCAGACTTTGCACCTCAAGCATAAATACCCTCACACAGGCACGATCCTAAGTGCCCATGTGATTCCTCCAGTAACATGGAATAAACAGAGCTATAAAACAATTCTTGCCAGCAGGACAGGGAACACAGGCTTGGAAGGCAATGACACCTCCTCCAAGTCCAACCATGTGCTGTCACAGATAACTGCAACCTCTTCATTGGCTTCACAAGTTCTGTCTTTGACCTAATTTGACTTTTACCCATATTTAAAAGCCAGTTACAACATCTCATCCTTTCCATAATAAGAAACCTGATTCTGAATTTAGCCATGGTCAATGTAGAACTATTTGGCGTAAGACACACTCTTTTTTTAGTAAGTAGTGGTCATTAAGTCCCATTTTATTTCCTCTTGGAATTCACCACTACAATATTTTATATCAAAGGAAGACTATGCCATTCTCTGCTCTCAAACTAAAGAAAACATATTGTCAGAAAACTATCTGACCACCAACTCTAAATGAGTTGGAAGAACAGTAAGTCTTAAAAGTTCAGCACATGAAAAACAATGATTAATGTTGGATGCCATATTGGCCTTGTTGCTGCCCATGCAGCATTTGCTGTGGCCAGAGAAATGTTTTCAAAAAGCCAAATTTGGCAGCAAAGGCAGCCTTCCAGCTGGCTGGGAGGTTGCTCTGTACCTGTTAAGAAACAGTACCCTGTTTCCTATTTTTGGAAATTGCTGGGAATTCTCCACAGTTTATCCAGGTAGTTTTTGGTGGCTTTTTCGCTGCTGTACTATTCTTAATTATTAATTATAAAAGAAGGATCATATTCCTAAAACCAGCCTGTCACAATATGTTTGTTTGTTATTCAAGTAAATACAGTAGGTGGAATTAAAAAAAAATGTTTAGAGCCTTTTACTGAATATTAATATCAGTAAGTGGAATTTCTACTTAGTGCTGTAATTGGACGCCTACAAAATTTAACTGCACATACATAAATATATATATGTATTTACATACATAAAATATATAAAACATACTTCTTCTGTATGAGTGTATGCCTACATTTTATAACACAACAAAATACATTTCTGTGAAAACCTTCTCATATCCAAAACCTTTAATGAAAGTCCTACCTTTTGTGACTGCAATCTTTTTCCTGTCCTTTATTTTATAATGACATAGATATTTTATTAATATTATAGGAACAAATATATTTTTCCACCATTATTTTAGCGCTTTTAAATTAAAAACCTAATTTAAATAAAAATAAAAATTGATTATTTAAAATATATCGGCTATATACAAAACAGAGGATCAATAACCTTGAAAAGTAATGCTAAGATGGGTATAAAATAACCTTGCTGCTTTTTTCCTCTTCAAAACAGGGAGGAGACTATGTTATCAACACTAGTATTGCTTATCATGCAAATGGGTTTGGAATTCACAAGATTACAAACAAAAAAATACCCTGCTTTTTAGGTTTTGTATTGCACATTTCCAAGTATTTATAACTGTGGGATTCCTAAATGTATGAGTTGTGTTCCTTGCATAGATGCTTGTATCCAGGAATTGTGCCATCAGGGGAAAAAACACCAAATGGAATCTTTTCATGAAATTACAGGAGCTGGCAAGCGCTCCAACTCTTGCTATTTTATTGTGAATCTTAAAATATAAAGTGGGGGGTTTTGTAATAGCCAAGTTCTCAGAACCAAACAGTGTCTGCAAATGAAAATACTTTCAATAAGCAAAAAGAATGAACTTGTTGGTCTGTAACAGGGGGTTGGCTGGCACTCTGAAGTGTTACTTTAAATATGTGGTAAAAAAAATTCTTCACCATTGTGTGAAATGAGATTTCTGGCACATCCTGACCCCTTCATCTTACACCATCTGCTCTACCTCTCCTCTCTTCTGAAGGCAGCTCTATCCCCACCTTCAACCTCAGTGAGGCAGAAGAGGTTTGTGCTGCTGAACATTGGGCAAGTGCACTTTTCCCTCCTCCAACCCTTCCATCATCAACATGATTTGTTTTCCTAACACTATACTAAAGGCAGCAAACCAGTCAAATACAAACCACTCATCATCTGGAGAGAAAGAATGCTGGAAAATTAAGAGGGGAAGAAAAGAATACATGTTGGTTTTTTTTAACAGAGGCAAAAAGTGAAAGTCCATCAGAAAACAGGAAAACTATTGAGAATTTTCACAGCTTTAGAATCTGAAAAATTCAAAGCAACCCAAGCGCAAAAAGGAAATAGTTTCGAGAGTATGTAGATTCATTGTAGCTCATTTAAGGTACTAATGCAGCCTCAGGTAGGTTTAGGAAAGGGAAGGGCACCTCAGAGTTAAAGGCTGTTCTGAGCAAAATGCAGCTCTGCGTCAGGATTAGATTCCATGCAGCATTCCCATCTCAGCAGAATCTGGAGGGAAAACAGTGGCAGGCAACAGAAGCCAATGGAGAAGGAAGAGCAATGAATGAGGAAGAGCTTTATGCCATGTTGCTGGAGTGCTGCTGTCAGTCTCTGCCTCACCATTTATTTGGCAGATCTCAACTAGGCACAGACTTTTCTAGAATTCCAAGTGTGTTTTACCTTTCCTTCAAATTAAAATTTTAAAGCCCGTGCCAAAAAGAAAACTATTTATATTGTAATATTTTCATTTTATTCTCTCTGCTTTGGGAGGATCTCAGTACCAGGGCTTTTAAAGCAATATCAGAGAAATTACAACGATATAAAGAAAATCATGGGCTTTACTGGAGAAAAATGAAGTCAATTTAGCACCTGAGAAATGACCTGAATGCTGAGATATTGAACTGCAAAATGAATGAAACCAGAGTAAAAAAGCAGGTTGCTTTTGAATACCATGATGAGGTACATTTGGAAAATCAACAAATTAAAGCCATTTCTATTAATATCAATGACTTCCTTTCAGAGGAATTACTCAGACCAGTTGCTTATCCCCATTCCCCAAGACTAATCAGCATCTAACTTATCTAGAGGGCACCATGGAGAATCTTATTTAGAAGACAGACGTGCAAGGAGGGAAAAGGGGCTGGGAACGGAGGAGCCAGTACTGGAATTGCTGTCACTGTGAGACAAGGAGGCAGAGCAGGGACAGGCACAGTGAGCAGTGAAGGGTCCCCAGTCCTGGATCTGAAACCTGGAGCATCAACCTGAATAAAGAGTGTATTCCATCCAGTGATGCTGTGAGGGAAACAGTAAAGCACTTCCAGCCAAAGTCTTTATAACCAGATCCCCTGGTTGTACAGCAAAGTGTTAACAAGCCTGTACTCCACACAGCTCTCTGTGGCCTGGGACCTGACCATTTTCCATCACAAAATCATTTACTCAGGCCATTCTCTGAAAAGGCTTGAAGCAGCTTGTTCCCTTCATCTCACCCTTCCCTGTGCTCAGCAGCTCTCCAGAGCCCCTGGTTTAACAACAGCAAGAAATAGTCCAGGTCACTGCTCATTTTGTACCACTTCTCTCAGTATTGTTGGCAAAATAACTCTGATGATGATATTACTGGCTGCAACCAAATTCATTGCAATGAATTCATTACAGATTTCGTTTCATAAATAGCTATTTCGCTCTTGCATTCTTAGATGCTTTCAGAAGTAATAAATCAATTAATAAACACAGCAAGTGTCTTATTTTTCAGTGCTGACAAGGTACAAATTTTGTTAATTGTAAATGTCAAAGTCTGTCATTAAACTGGTAGGCATACTCTGCATAATAAATACCAAACAATCACCCTTAATTCTAATTTAATTTCTGCACTACGACACTGCATTTACATTTAGGAAAAAAAAAAAAAAAGAAGTTTTAAATTATGCAAGCTGTGACTAGTTATCCTGAAAAAAATGAGGGAAAAAAAGCAACTTGCTATCAGATTGTTTAAATTTCATTATCTATGTTTTAATAGTTCTACATTTTCTGAACAGAACTTTGTTTCTTTCTGAAATGTTCTGACTGGAAATCATAAAACATATAAATTGGTCACAAAGTTGTAAAAAACTAGAAAACATGAGTAAGAAGAGCAACAAATAGGCAATTTAATTAGAATGCCTGCAGAACTATGAAACAACTGTGTACTTTATTCTGTCTGGAAGGGCTGGTTTGCAAACACTGGGGTAAGTAATATGGTTCCAGATGGACATTTGATTCTCATAGCAAAATGGATAATCACATTGCAGCAACATAAAATATTTTTTCTTTGGTATCAGAGGTAGAAAAAACTGCAACTTAAGCACTAGAAACTGGAAGGAAAATAAGCAGACTGCCCTTTTAAATGTAAGCCCAGAAGACTTGAAGAAGGCCATGCTGGAAAAGGAAAGTGCAAAATGGCACCATTGTATTACACTGAAATATTCACATTGGAGGCCCTTGTTCCATACATCTGTTTCCAGATATGTTTCAGAAAGTATTTTCATATCCTCAAAGAGCTGAGGTTGAACTTGGCTTTTAAACTTATTCCTCTACACTGAAGAAAATGTTTCTTTAACAAAGACTTCTAAAAATCACCTCAAAAAATTTCACACTCATCTGCAGAGCACGTTTACCTTCCCAGCACAAAGTAACATAGGCAGAAATCTGATCTGATTCTTTTGTTTCTGAAACACTCAATGGCATAACTCAAATGCAACCAAGAGAAACATGGGAAATTAATTTGTCCATCACAAATATTTTGTGTTCATCTCAATTTGGTGCCACTTTACAGGCCATGCATTTTCCAGAACTGAATGGTTTAAATATATCAGACATGTTCAAAAACATTTTTAAATTTTTAATTAGCCGGGAATTAATTTGGGAAAGTAAGGAATTTTTTTTTTTTCATTTAAAAGTCATAATAATGAGTATTTTTGGGGAAAAAGATCCTGTAACTTCAGATGTTTTTGCAGTTTTGGAAGTTGTTCTCTGTCAGTAACTTCCTTCAAAATTTCTGCCATGCTTTTTGTAAGATTTATGTAAGGAGTTTGGATTGGTGAGGTTTTAGGACAAAAGGAAGAATAATGTACATAGCACTGTCTTGCACTTTTAAACCCCAACTTTAGTAGTAAGATTTATTTTTAAGTTACTTTTCCAAATTGGCTCGTTCCCTAATTTTACTGACTGAAAAAGCAGAGGAAGGACACTTCTTTTTTCCCCTTCCAAGTTATTTTTATTTCAGTGTTGCATTTGTTTGTTTTCTATAACAAGATAATTCTCCAAAGGAAACTTGTAAGGAGATAGCAACCTTTTATGTCATTTGCAGTGTTGAATCTCTGAAGGAAATGTGAGGTCACAGCTCCAGCTCAAACCACATCTGATTTCTGATATCTGCTGATAAAGCACCGACTTTCCAGAAGAGTCCACCGCTTAGCACTACACTGTTGGTCATCTCACAGATTCTCAAAGTGCTGATTGAGCTTTCCATTTAATTAATGGTTACATTAAAGTAATAAATGAATTTATTACTTCATTCAGAGCACCTATACATTTAAGTTCTTCAGTGTATTCTCCTCAACATCAGTTGTTCAAGAAGCATAATGCTGCCCCCAAAGCAAAATGATGTGGAATCACAAATGAAGGTCACTGCAATGGCAGCTGAGCCCCTTGTCTCCCCATCCAGGAGCAGAGCAGATCCACTGCAAGGAGGAGAGGTGGTGGACTCAGGTTCTGCCAGCAGGAAGCAAATGGAATGATCTGAGGGAAGCATTTTCCATTGCTGTCACCATGGATGAGCTGCCTCAAGGACACACAGCACCTCCACATGCAGTAAGCAGAGTCAAATGGCTGCTAAACATGACCACTTTTGGCTAAACATTTGTGCCAGAAAGCACATGAGCACCAAACTTTAAATACATGTAACTGTATTCACCAAAAATAAGGTTAACAGCAGCAAGGAAACAAATATTTCATGTACATTGACCATCTCATGTGTTTTGTCACCATGCTATGGAAACTGAGGTTCACGTCTTCAGTATAATTTCAATTCTCTGAAACACAACTCTATTATAGAGCTGTGATATTCCCACTTCAGCCTTCACAAAATGAGCTACATTGGCTGCCATAATGATGTTAAAAATGGAAAAGGGAGAGAACTGCCCAACCACCTATTTTGCTTCTGAGCCAAGGAAACATTTTTGTTTGCTTAGTTTGGGAGGATTTTTTTAATAATATATACTTCAATGATTTGCCAAGAATAGATGGGCAATGTGATTTACATTTCTTTTGTCATACTTCTTAATGAACTAATTAATTCTAGCTCTAATGACCTAGATGGTGGTGAAATTCTTCTTACTACAGGAAATAATTTGCATAAAATAATAAAACAAGATAATTTTTTTTCTTGTTGGACCTGTGCTGAAATGTGGCCCACAGAAAATCTTATCATCTAGCATGTTGCAGAGGAACATCTATTCATCTAGGAAATAATTCAGACCCCACAAAGTAACAAGCAAAAGTGCTTGTCCCTTGCCACTACTGCTATTTGTGAAAAAACAAACTGGGAGAGACCCAACAGTTGCAATCTGCTGGCTTTGAACTACCCACTCATTGCTGTTCACACAATTACCAGCCAGTATGTGCATTTCTATTTCTCATTTCTTCTTGGAACTAATCTCTGAGCTGAATCATAACCACATGAAAGATGACTTTTCCAAGGCAGCAGCATTTCAAAATTTAGTGTGTACATCAAATATGGCTTGCTTGTTTTGATCACATTGCTTTTACTGGACACTCTCTGAATTACTGCAAAAAACACCCCACCCTCTGCTGCTCCTATAGCCAGCGGACTCTCTGCAAAACAGCTCATAATGAAATAAAGTAGAAAGGTTTTGGTAAAAAGGTACTTTTTGGGAAGTCTGTCAGCCTTCCTCAGCCAGAACAAAACAGACCTGATTCCCTACATTCTTTTCACAAAATGAGCCACTTGCTCTCAACCACGTGATGAAGAAGCTACTGGTTATGAAGGTTTCAGGCAACAGTGAAAATGCTCTTTAGTTGGAAAATCAATCCCAGAATCTTAAAAGAAATGAAATCCAAGTGTTCCAGAAAGATAGAAGAACTGTAAGAAGTTCTTATGAAATATAAAGGAGGGTCTTCTCTTTGACATACCTACACACACATCTCACACAGACACTTCAATCTCCTGTTGAGAGATAGGAAACCGGTGACTGAAGCTCAGTCAGGCATAATCCAAAACCAGATTATGATATCCCTCTGTGTTCCCACCCTTTTAAAGATCCCAGGCACTACTCTAGAGTATTATTAGGCCTACAGTTTTACTACCCATGTTTTGGGTTTAAAAACAAGAAGTAAATTAATAAAAACATAAATCTGAAAACAGCAGTGGGTTCCAAAATCATTCACTGTTCTCCTGCTGGCACAGAGATTATTTGTTTTTAATTTCCACCCAGTGAGCTGAAAGCACCACGCTCTTCCAGAATTTCTTACATGCACATCCAGAATTCAGCAGCTCACTCCTCTGAGTGACTTTGCATTGCCATCTCTTGTTTTTCAAAATGCCTCTGCTGTGTGAAAAATAAATAGCTTCCCTCCTCCACAGCACTACTCACTTAACATTGTGGTGTTAAATAAATATTAATATAAGACTAGGCTCACTCTGTTTTATTACGAGTAAGTGGTACCTTACTCTGCAAATATTTCCATTCTCTTTACCAGAGCAAGGTATTCCTCTGCAGCAGTAAAGGAGGCAGAGCCTGGCTCAGCCCAGCAGCAACATTTACTCCTCTTCCCCCCAGGTCAGCATTCAGCTGCCATCTAAGCTGGACCCACCTAGCACTCAGGCACAGAACAGTGTGGCACAAATATGCACATTTATGCACTTGTACCCTTTTTCTCTCTTGGGTTACAAGAGAAGAATTCTAACTCTCCTGCTTTTTGAGAAGGGGACAAAATACAATGTGCAGTCATCCAGGCTTATATCCACTTGCCCACCCAACTAATTCACCTTGTGCATATTGTCAGTTTGTAAAATATTCCCCTTGCTTCAAAGACTCATCTACTCCCTCCAGCTTTACTCTGTGGTACTTAGAATGAAACACCAAACATCATGCTATTCTGTGACATTTCTCCACAGTAAAAAATGTTCAGAGCTGCAGCTTTTATTGTTCTTATTTTCTGCTTTTTGATTTTTGTTTTCTTTTTTAACTATTTGTAATTTAATGCATACTGTATTGAAAGACCATATTTTTTTAAAGAAACTGCTTAAAGGTATTTACTAATTTGCCACATTCTGAGCTTCCTTCAGTTTGTCTTCCTACATTGTTCTAGTAACAACAACATGCCAGCAACTAAAAGTAATGCTTAGGTCCATGCTATACACAAGGTACATTTTTTTAAAAAGCACATAATTAAGAGTAAGTTTGAAAACCCCATAATTTTCATACCTGTATCCCCCATTTACTTTCAGATTTTCTTCTCAGTTTTATTACACTAACTTGTCTAGAAGGGGCTGACCATATGTTTTCTTCTTTTAAACACTGGTCTGTGATTTGCCACTTTAAGCTCTTTTATATGCCTGTGCTGCTTTGGGCTGGGATAGAGTTCATTTTCTTCCCAGTAGGTAGTTTGGGACTGTGTTTTGGATTTGTGCTTAATCCAGGGTTGATAACACAACATTTCCACTGTGATCTCTGCTTCAACCATTTCAGACTTCTGATTGGAGACAGGCATAGCTATATTCTATATAGATAAATATGTTCCAGTTCACTGAAAACAAGGTCCAAAACATTCCAATCAGACAATCAAAGATTTGACCACCCAAAAATCAGAAGTACCAGGCCATGAGTGTTCAATCAATCTTTAGGAACACCTCTGCCTTAGTAGCTAGGAGCAAAATAATATATTCAACTGCACAGTGCTTCAGATTTATTGAGAAAAGTCAGATATCACAGTTCATTAATTCTGCAGAGTAATAGAAAAGGTTTTATGATTCTGCAGATTAGCTATAAACACAGATTAAGCTAAGCAAACATACTTGGAGTTTTTGAAGTTGCCAGTTTGGTTCTAAGACTAAAATTGCCTTGTATCCATATTTGCCTGGAGTTTTGTACTATCAACAAAAAAATAAAAACGGAGTAAAAGTATTAAAATATTAAAGTATTAAAAATATTTAAGCAGAGGGTTCTTTGTGCTTTATTTTTAACTTTCTAGTAAGCAGTCAGACTGAAACTTTCAGAATTCAGCTGATGATTAGATCACAGCTAGATGTCGAAGCAGTCAGAAGAGGTATGGCTACAAACCAGAAAGGGCAAAACCAAAACCTCTTGTACCAATATCTGCAAAAAGGCTGAAGGGAGACCAACTCCTCCATCCTGACACCTGTGCACACCCTGTGCATCCTGGATTTTGGCTGGATGGTGTCCCACAGCTGGGGTGGAGCCAGCCAGTGCTGCCAGTTTGACCTGGCTCCCACTGTGGAACAGGTGGAGGTCTGACAGCTGAAAGGCTGCAAGGCAGCACAAGGACTGAGAGAGACAATTCACTTCTTCAAAAGAGAAAAGAAAATCCCTGTTATCTGCTATGTACATTCGAAAAATGCTGATTAACATGGAAGTAAGCTCCTGAAAACATCCTCAAAAGATATACTTTGAGGCAAGAAAAATGCTTCATTTTCTTCTCAAGGTTTTTTTCCCTTAATTATATTGTTTTGTGTTTAAATGTTTTGGTTTTTTTGTTTAATTTAACCATTAGGAAATGAACAGCTGACTTTGAAAATGTGAAAACAATTTTACATGATAATTTTTTCTCATCATGCTTTGTTAGTCAAATTCAACATGAAGCTGTGAATGACAAGTAGTCTCACACCTACCTTGGGAGTGGGGGAAAGGAAGAGAAGAGGGGGAAGAAGAAGAAAAACATTAAGGTGTCTACAAAGAGCCATAAAATCATTAGTATCACATTAGAGGATGGGGAAATGCTGCTGACCCTCTCTTTTGGTGACAAATTGAGTGGTATTGAATGGTATTAGCAGGTTCAAAACAAGAAAGGCAGCTTTTCCCACACAGCTGACTAACCTTTAGATTTCCCTGCCACAGACCTTATGAATTTTTAAGTCTTAGTTTTAAGAGGACTCAAAAGGTACCAGAACAAAGTCACAGAAGAAAAATACACAAAGGATTACTAAATACAAACAGACTGCTTCTGATCCTCTCCCCTCGTTGGTTGGGTGCCAGAAGATTATTCCAAACAGCACAGTGACATTTTCCTCCTGTACTTGTGCTGTCCCCTAGGCAATACTGCTGGACACTGTCTCACACCCAGTTAGATGGACCTCTGAGAGGAAAAATCTCTCTATGCTTGCATCTATGCTCCTAAGCTGGTTGAGTAAATATTTGTTTTAAGACACCAACGCAGCCTGAGCCCCAGACCTGTGTGTTACTATTCTGGACCATGCTTGTTTCCCCCTGTTTTACATAACTGAGAGAAAAACAGAAATTCCACTGGCTTTGCAAAACTTCATTCCACCCAGACGAAGGTTTAGCAACCACAGCATGCAAATACATTCTCAAAAGATGTGCTGGTAAAAATGCAAGCACAAGCACTCTCATTTATCAGGACGAACTGAATGACTGCATGCACAGTTCTGGAGCAGGAATGCACCAAAGCCATGCATGGTAGTGCTTGAAGACAGAAAGGACTGTGGAGTAACCCTGGAGCCACCTCCACAACCAAGTGTGGATTACAACATTGTCCATCAGCTTTTCACCAGGCTAAATTTGTATCTCTTTAGAGGTTTTAGGGCACTAAAACTTTATTTACACTTACTGTGTACAGGCATCATTATTCTGCATAACTGACAACTGACTTCGGACTTAGTAACAAAGGGTACATATTTCCTAAGAACATGATGCAAGCTTTTACTAAAGTAGCTAACACAAAACCCACAGACAGCAGTCTCAGCAACAACGTAAATTAAAAATTCCAAAAAGTCACAAAAAGTAAGGAAATAATTGCAATTCGGGGATTTATACTTAACAGACTTTATCTTGACATGCAAAATGGCTTCTTTTATGTTGCTTTGTAATTTTGGAATTCTACTACAACAACACCAATCCTAGACAAGATCTGGAAGTGGGCAGAATATGTCTCTTTGGGCTTTACTCCAACCCTATTCCTTCTGCACAGAAGCCAGAAAGAGAGGTAATTTATTTCTAGCAGTTTACAGATCTATTAATTCTTACTAAGCAAACATGTTACTGAAAAGCTACATGCAGCCTGCTAACCTTTGTCAAAATCCTTCCCTACTTCAGTGCTTGGTAGGCAAGGCACTGCCATCATGCAAAGATCTGAGAGAAAAGCAGAAAGATGCTTGCAAAAGGCACAAGATTTATACGAGCAATTATATGCATTACAAAAAAAGAGGCTCCACAAAACAATGACAGATTACAGCAGTGTCCCATTGTGATTTTTGATAGAGTAAGAAATAATTAGTATTCAATCAGACATCTTTACTGTAATGCAATAGACGTATGTAACAAAGGCACAGAATCCTCCCCTATTCAGGCTGATGCACAAGGCTAGGAAGAAAATCAACATTTCTATTTTGGTGTCTGTGACGTTGAGGACATGAGGTGCATGTAAGCCTAACAACTCCCATTTACTGATTGAAAACACTTAGCAGGCATGCTGACAAACTCTTCCCTGTAGCTCTGCACAGACAATGCCACGAAGGAGATTTAGTGTGAGAAGGAAAAGCTGGAACTGAGAGAAGAAGCACAGGTACAAGGGATGTTAGCACATTCCCATATGCTGTATCTGAGCCTGCTATCATAGATGGAACTGAAGGCACTTTCACACCCCAGAGAAGGGTGGTGAGTGGAAGCTCAACATGGGGAAAACCCACCCAGCTCTTATTCTGCTCCTATGGGAAACAGCTGGGTACAGTACCAACCAGACTGTGTCCTTGGAAGTTCACAGGTTGGACACTCCTCTACGCAATCGATTTTCAACCTTACAGCAAGAATTTAATTAAAAAAAAAAAAAAAAAAAAAAGGATTTTAATTTAGTGGCTGCACTGGAGACAGCAAAACCATCTCCAAAAAAAGGGTAAGGAGCTCTTTACCCAAAAGAGGGTAAGGAGCCCTCTTAGGGTGACAGAGCTCTGCTTCACTGTCTGAGCTGTACCCAAAAGCTGGCAGGAGACTCTAGCTCCAGCTCATAGAGAAATCTCTAAAGGACACGGTGCCCCACTACATCTTGAGGCCAAAGTGAAACTGCCACAACAGCACAAGGCACAAGTGAAATTAAATTGCAGTCCCTCGCTCTCTGAAACTTTACCGTCAGATAAATGACATCACCACAAATTAGTCATTGTGAATGTATCTAATTAAGTCAAGGTCAATTTGTCCCTACATTGGGTTGTCTAGCTAAGCATAGAATTGTGATTAAAGTAAGACTCAGAGATTTCTATAATTCAATATTTCAAATGGTAGTTTTAGTGATGTGTCATGAAAAGACACACTAATAAATACTGTGCAAAAATGGCTACAAATGCACGTCTACTTCATAGGTTTCTAGTCTAAGAGGCATTATGACTTTCCAGAACTGCCACATGACCTACAGTCTCTTCTTCAGGATCCAGCTTACAGAAGAGCCACCCCAGAAAGTGCCTAAGGACCTGGAGTGGGAATCTGGCCATCTGGGTTTAGTATCTGGGTCTGTCAGAGATTTCCTGTGTGAACCTTGGCAGGTCATTTAACGACAAGGGACGAACAGTAAGAAATATGTAGAGCAAAACTATTAATAAGGTTAAGTGACTTTTATGGGCAACTGGACCCTGACAGGCTTAGAAAATCCCACAAGGTACTGAACTCTTTTGTAACTTCCAGCTCTTCAGAGAGAGAGATTAATTCCCCATCACTGCAACAGGAATCATGCATCCTCTGCCTTAATCACTCGTGCTTCAGAGCAGTATCTTTGGCATGCTGACTGCAATAGGCAAGTCTGAGGCTCTCAATTTGCTAAGGACATTTTTCTGTTACTGACCAGAAATCATGAAATACCACCATCACAACCACTGTCCTTAGCCCTCAGTGAGGGCACAGATCAGCAGGAACTTCTCAGCACCTTGCAGTAACATGCATCACTGCCCAAACCCAACTTTTAAAAATGAAATCTGGAGTCAGAATAGTGTCAGACAAGTAAAATAGCCATCACTGGCATATTTTGTGGTCTAGGAAAGATCTTTTCAAGTTCAAAAACAAAGTAAGTCTGTGGTGGTTGGCATAGCAAAGTCAATTCATCTGCTCAGGAGGAGTCTGTGAGCAACACTACTTTGACCATCTCAGCGGTCTGACAGAGATTTTGTCCTTTCCTCTTTGATGCTGAGCTTGTTAACTCATCTCAATTCATTCTTAATTAGACTATAGACTGACACAATTTCTAATTATTGTAGACCACCAATGCAAATCCTCAATACCATTATCTTTTTTGATAAAAACACATAAAACCTCAACTTCTCACTGAATTCTTAAGGAATGTAAAACCTTGCTCAGTTTCCCATTTTCTCCCCAGCTCCATAACTTCCAGGGGTATGTTAAAAGCATTTCAGTTCTAGAGGAAAACACAAAGTCCTGTGTTCAATGGTATGGAAATTACTTTGCTCTGTAAAGGCAAACTCAACTCTCTCCCAAGGAAGAATAGAGAGGAGGCATGTTGGGCACATTGCCAGATGGCCCAGACAGGAGGCAGACCCTGCATTAAAATCATGATGCAAGAAGCTGCCCAGAATCTGAGAAGAGACAGAGGAATGGCAGCATGACCCACAGCTCACTGCAAGAGACTCTACAGAGCTGGCAGACCAGAGAAGGGGAAAAGGCAGCAAGAGACAACACCTTTTCCACCTTTTTTTTTTCCATCGGGAAAATTACTGCAACAGTTGACTCTATGAGGTTGTTGCTGCCAGAAAGGGGGAAACCTCACTAACCTTCTTTCCATGCCAGCAGCTCCCTCACCCCTGCATCCCAGCCACCCCTTGTCCCTTGCTCATACCCAATGGTGCTCATCAGACTGGAATTCCCCTGACCCATCCCCTCTCTTTCTGCCATGTCCATGAACTGAAGGTGGCTGCAGACAGGGTCTGAAGAGTGTTGGAGTTGCCAGACACAAAAGAAGTGCCAGAAATATGCACCAGAAACAGGGAGGAGGATACAGCTATCAGCCACTGAGATCTACCAGATTCAATCCAGTCACCTCATGTGATTTTGAATTATTTGGAACTACTCAACCTTTTAGAATATAAATTGTCTTTCAAAGACAGAACAACCTGGAAGGCCTCTGTGTAACTTTTTGCATTGGTGGTATGTTCCACAATCACACAGAAGAGAATGCATTTTCAGAAGATTACAGCACCGCTGGAGTGCAGAAAAACTATCCCTTTGAAAAAGAATACAGAAAATCTCCCTACAGTCCTGAAATGTAATCCATTCGTCATTGTTCAGTGGAGATGCAAAGCTGTTTTTATTGTGAATTACTAAGATCTTTATTTTTATATATACAGAAGAACTCCATTTTTCTCAATACTCACAAAAGCTCCTCAGGTATGAGATTTCATAGAAGGAATTGCACAAATGGCTCCTTACCTTTCCCAGAAAAGTGGAATGCTTAACAGGTCAATAAGAATGATAATAGGTCTCAAACACTGAAGAAATGATCACAGCTAATGAAGAAGAACTGTTCTAACAGAGGAAGGCAATTCAGAGTAGGCTTCAAAGTGACTTCCTGCAGTTCCCAATACTATTAAGAGATGATAAAAAAGAAACTTGAGTAAAGATAAGACAGATGAAACGAAGAGGGTGAAGATTAAAGAGCTGCTAGGGACGGAAAGGACAGGAGCTATGAGCAAAAAGAAAAGTGATTTTCTAGCTTTCTTAATGCACAAAGTATTGGGACATGTATTAAAGGAGATTTAAAAGAAGTCGTTCCAAGAGACACCAGCACTGCTGTGCTTGCACAAGAGCCCAGCTCATTAGAGATGGAATTGGCATTGGGGAGAGGATGGAGGAAGAGCCCGGAGGCTTCTCCCTGCCCAGCTCGGCCAGTAGGTGTCACAGCAGGCAATGCTATCAGTGCACACAAACTCCAGGCCACAGAGGTGTCACAGAGTTTGGAGAACGCTAAATTACTGTACTTAAAATAAATCGGCTTTAATTAAAATTAAAGGGGGAAAAAAAAAAGTCATTAGTCATTTCTATGACTTTCTATCAGATATCTCAAGTATCCTTAAAGGGTTGGGAAAGAACGCAAGCAGATTGCCAAACATGTCAGCAAATACCGCAGCTCTTACATCGGCACTTAGGGCTTTAGTGAGGCATTCAACACTCCGAGCTGGCACAGGTTAAAAGAACAGAGATGCTTGCTGCCCCCTCCCCAGCTGTATCAGCCAGTCCAACCTGCACACACGGCTCAGGTTTGTTCCCAGACATGCCTGCTCTGAGAAGTGCAGCTAGAAAACATGAGGCTGTCACAACACGAACATAAAGCCAGAGCAGTACGAGTTGCAGAAGCAAGAGAATTTAAAATAATTTTTAAAATTTTTCTACTTGAAAGGAAATTGAGAACAAACATATCTAGGAGAGCTCCTTGGGTTTAGCTTCTTTTTTTTCCTGGTGCGAATGCTCCAGCAGCAAAACTTCAGGCTGAGTGTTTTCCTATCCTTTCCCAGCACCAAGGGAAGCAGATGGGCTCTAATCATGCTCTGATATAGCACAGAGAAGAAAAGCATATGATGGCATTCCCCATCATGAGTCTGCCTTAATGCTTGCCAGTCAGCTGTGCACACATAAAGCAATCATGACTTTGTTTGGCATTTCCTCTGGAACATATGGTGATTTACTATGCAGTTTCCAGCATGCATTGACACTGTTTTGAATTGCACTGAAATCCTTCCCTACTACACACAAAAACGTAAATACATGTGGTTTATGTTTAGGGTCATGTCTACCTGAGAGCAGAAGGGCCCTATCAACAGCTATGGAGCAGCTGCTGGCAGCTGGCTTTATTTTTGGGGGGAGAATATGACAACTTTCTACAAAGCAAGACAGCTTTAACCAGACCCCCTGTGCCCAGAGGATCCCCACTGCCTGGCTGAGCACACCAAGTGGTTTCTGTTCATCAGCATCCAGCCCTGCCCTATCCTTTCTGCCTAGTCCCACTGAGTGGTGAGTTGCATAATGATCCAAAAATAGATCACTAGAATATGAAAATTATTAGACATACTTAATAATAATCCCTGCAGCTAAATTTTTCGTAACAGGCAATTGGCTGGCAGGTTACACAATACAGCATCCAAGATGTGAGTCAGAGCAAAAAAGAGAGAAGCTGTTAAGAACATCAGTTAAAAAAGCCCAAGAGATCTAGGAAGTGCTCTCAGTTCATTACCAAAATACATCAACTGTGGCAACTGGACCTTCAAATCCTGTGCAACTTTGAAACAAACAATAGTTTTCTTTTCTCACCAGCAGCTGAATAGACCATCCAATAATTAAAATTCTCATGTGAGGAAACACACTTTTTTCTTCAGTAGCACTGGTATGAAGAACGGAAGTTAGATTTAACAGTCACTGAAATTTTGTAAAATCAAGAGAAATACCAAATAAAATGCCCTATGGAACACCAAGATTGAAATATTTTCTATTGTATGCTTTTCTTAAAATAAAAGGAAAAAAAAAGGAAATCCATTGGATTGCCACAGTGTCTGCTGATTTTTTGCACAGTCATATTTGTAACTCTCTTGAAATGCTTAAGAGAGGAGATATAGTCTTTTAAAAGACAGAAGTAATTCCAGTGAGCAACTCTTTAGCCCTTCACTCCAAGGGAAAATAACCATACTGCCCACAAGATGCATCTCATCAAGAAAGTGTAATTAGGTATAATTACTTCACCTTGCATTTAAGAAGCTATTACCATATGCTGTTCTTGGTGCATAGGCTCCACCTTCTTTGATACACATGTACTAAAAATCCTGACCAAAGTAAACCAGGATACTGAATACACATTTACTTCTCCAAGGAAAAGAGGTGGCAAAGAATAAACTACCTAAGGCAGATGTTCAGATGGTAGTTTGTGGGTTTGCTTTGTGCTTCACCAAAAGACACTGGGATAACACAGTGATAAAGGCAGTGAGAGCCTTCATAAACCTGAACTAGAAAAACTTCTGTTCATAAACAGAACTAGAAAAAGAAGGAGAAAAAAGAAGGAGAAAAAAAAAGTGCAAATATTTTAGCAGTACAAGAATTTAACCTAATCAGGTGAAAACAGGTTATTTATAGCACTTTTAGAGCCTGAAAAAACGTCATGCAAGCAAGAAACCTGCCTTTAAACGTTTAATCTTGGATTGCATTAAGCAAGCCAGATAAGAAGCACTCATGATTGCTCAAGGCACTTGGGTGAGTGGTTCGCTCACCCAAAGCTCCCACCCATCTTTCAAAAAGCTGCTGACTGCTGGCTTCCAGCTCTGAGAAGACTTAGAAAGACTTAGAAAAAAGTGAACAAGAGTGCTTCACAGTATCACACTCAGTCATCAAAACCTTGGTTTCAACAATGACTTTATCAAAACAGGTTGATCAGTTAAAATAATAAATAAAATAATGCTATTGTTGTTTTGCAAAGCCCCTGCTCCAGTCTCACCTAATGCTGCAGGCATTCAGATCCCCACCTAAAGGGGTAAGAAAAAGCTTTGGTGTTCTGCATTTGGTTACAGACTTTAAATTACAAGCTTTGTGGAGCCCTGTAACTCAGTCCCTTACGATGTAACTCACGCCAGGTTGTAGAGGGGAGATGTTCTCTGGAAAGCACAGGTTTCAAGGGAAATCAAATGGGAGCTCCTGCCTGGGTGGCAGCACTAGAATCATAATCAAGGAAATAAAAGGAGCTTGATGGCACCCTAACAAGCATGAGTCAATGTATTTCATGCTTGTCTGCCATCAGAAAAAGCAGAGACACTCTACCAGTGCCCAATAAAAAGAGCAGTTTAATTTCCAATGTCTAGCAAGCAGCTTGTTCCAAATCTGTTGTTTGCTTCACTGGAGTATAAAGCAAAATCAAAATTAAATCATTTGTCTGTTTCTCTAAATCACTTAGGATGTCTAAAGGCAATTGAAGCTTTTTAATAGGAAACAAAGAATATATCGCAAAACAATATTAAACAATTAATATTATGCTATTAAAGTGTTACTCTTTTTCGGCATTTAATGCAAGTTGCCATATCAATAACCTAAACAAAAAATAAAATGAGAAGCTTCCTAATGCAATCATGATTAGTATGTCCTAAGCTAAGCATGTGGGAAGTAAAGAGTAATGGATCCAGCAATATCCATGCTTATCCATTAAGTCAGTAATTATTTAGTTAGTAATGCTAGTAAATATTTGTAACCACCATAAAATAATTACTAACTTTAGCTTTCTTTACATTACAAAGGTAATTTGTTTAGCTTGTCATTATTATTATCATTATTATTGTTGCATCTTCACACCCCATATAAGCACTTTGGATGAAGTACTCCATCTGTATACCTTAAAATGTCCAGTAAAGAAATTCCAACATGTAATAAAATTATTATTAATAAATATTATTAAAGCTAATTTGGTAGGGGCCTTATAATTCTATGAAGCATGCTTTTCTGAACAGCTCTCTGAAGAGCATGATGGGGTTTGGAAAATCCTACTGATTGGAAAACGTGGTGAAACAAGCAACATGCAATATTGAATGGGAGATTCTCAGAGAGCATACCAAGAAACATCCCCAGTGTTTTTGAAGTTATGCCTTCATACAACTAACAAATATGCTACATATAAAAATAACAGAGCAACTGCAAATTTAGACAAGCTTTTAGAAATTTTGGGAATATATTACAAACCAGAAGCCACAAGTTTTCCAGACTCCCTTCATGGCTGCATCTGTGTTACAGAATGGTTTGGGTATGAATGCTGGAGGTCACTTATGAAGTATTTTGATTGTCAAACACAAATGACCATTTTCAAGGTTGCTGACAAAGACCACTGTAATGCTTTTATGTTACAGGATGTAACTGATCCAAAATGACATTCCAAATAAAAGCTTTTCATTATTTCTTCTTCCACTCGCTCCCATGAATTTGTCATTGGACTAAATGTGATCTCCTCTTTCAGAAAGAGTACAGGATAATTATCCAGAACATGTAAGCCACTGCAACTTTTACTAGACTTGCTGCTTGAGCAATTTGAAAAATGCAGGCAAGGAAAACCAAAGGTTAATATTTCTAGACTACATCAAATTTCTAATGGCAAAGCCAATATCCATTTGTTAGAGCTAATACTATTTCCTTCCTCTATTATTGCTTTGCATCTTAGCATGACCAAAGGTTACAGCATCCTCATATTTCCACTCTAGCCAACCATCTGATCAAGTATGTGATGGAAATCAACAGCAATTTTGTTTTCATTAATCAAGATAATAGCTGGCCATAAATAACATCTTTGCAGTTACTGTGAAGCAAGAGTGAAACCTTGAAAAACAACAAATTGCACGTCTCCCTACTTAGAGGAAGACTGCAACGTGCCTCACTTCTGCTGCACTACAAAGAATGCTGGAATTTACATGACATTTAAATTTTATACTAAATCCAGGCATCAACCTTGAGGATGGGAGACACAGATGTATCTATTCCAGTCAACCTGGGTATAAAATTAGTTCTTTTAAAGTATTTTGTTTGGGCTTGGTTTCTGGTGGGTTTTTTTAAGAGTCAAAGTAAAAAAGAAGGTTCCAAAAGAGGAACATAATTCTGTATTTTCACACAAAGACACTGCTTACAAAAGTAAATCATCTAATGTATTACAAAATTATTGTGGCAGAAATTTTCTTGGATTCTCTGATGTCAGCTGTGTAAATGAATAATGAAAAAATGTTGTTGTGTAGCATGTTTATTACAGAGCACATGAGAGAAATGACCAACCATGAAGCATGTCAGAATGGTGGAAGCACATCCTCTGAAATTTTAAGATGGAAGAACAATGTTTAGATGAATTGCAAGGTTGGGGAATGCTGGGGAAATGTTGTACATGTGGTTTGCCAAGTCACAAAGACTTGGAACAGTGCACGTGTGGAGCGTTTGCTTTCTCTGTTTGGAAAAGACCCCAGGAGATGGCAACAAAAATAACTACAAAGGTATAAGGTAGTAAAAGCACAAAGTATTAAAGTCCAAACACTTCTTTAATTGGGCATTGAGTTTTCACATTCATAATGCTGTACTAATTAAAAATGGGATTAGCAGACTTAGCTCCTGATAAAAATCTGGTGAAAACATTATGCAGTCTCACAGCTGCATAGAGAGACAATGGGTTTGGACCTGTGGTTAATTATGATCCCTTCATGTCCAGCTGCATGGCTGTTTGTGGATAGTGAAATTCCCATTCCAAGCCCTATAAGGACAGCATTTGGTACACTGAGTATACTCAGAGTAGCCTACCACTGCTACTCCTGCTTCAGTTGAGGGAGGTATTACTGAACACACTGTATAAATATATATATCTATATATGTGTGTGTCTTTATATTTTTATATATACACATATACAAACACACAAGATGCTGAAGTTCATTTTGTAATTCAAAAAGCAAAAGAGAAAACTAATGGGAACAAAAAAAAAGCCATTAAAAGAAGGAGAATATTAGTATTTTCAAGCAGAGCTAAGACCCCTCAGCAATCTGCTAATTTAGAAAAAATTACTCAAAAAACACTTAGTAAAGTCACTTGTATAGGGATTTTACATTCTACATCAGTGTCAGGTATCACATTTCTGTTTGAAAATCTGAATTCAAACAGGTGTTTGACATAGCACATAACAAAGTGGAAGGAAGTGGAATTTTGAGGAAGGAATCATACACAGTTTGAACAAAATCCCAGCTGCTGGCTGCAAAATTAATACCAAATGAGAGGGGATGATCTGTGATCCTACTCTCAATGCATTTCTCAAAGTAAGTTCTTATACTTGAGCCACAGCCCAACACACTCCTTAACACCTGATTTTAGCTGAAGGAACAGTTGGTAGCTGCAGTTACAGCAAATGACTGGCGAGGTGCCCCATCAAGTTTTGTTTGTAATTGGTTCATTCCCATGATGGCAAAGTGTGCTGGATTTCAAATCCAGAAACTCTCACAAGGCCACAGCTCGTTACCCCACTTCAGATGCAGCAATCAAACACTCCAATGTCACTCTGGCATGGGCAGCAGCCTGCAGAGAAGGTTCACATCAGACACCGACTTAGCTGCCTGACTTCTCACAAAAAGCCTGAGACTAAGGAATGTGGCACACTATTCTACCCTGGCAAGATGCTCAGTCAGAGGCAACTAAAAGGATTCTCAAGGATGGATCTAGGAAAAACATCAACTGTCTACACACATAGGTTAGTTTTACCTCTCAGTGTTTACTTGAAGAGGTTTATCTTTCCTCAGATCAAGCTGGGAAACTGCTTTGGTTCACACAAAATCTTAACAGGATTTGTTGCATTTAAGGTGAATTACTTCTTTTATGCCCATCACGTGGCACAGCAAATAGAGCCCTCAGGGGAACTATGGAGACCTGGCTGAGGCACACAGAGAGGGAAAGGACCTCCTTGGTGTCTCGCTGTCCAAGAGCTCATAGTTGTGATAAAAGTCTCAACATGTCAGCAAGAGAACAGAGGACCTGGAGGAAGAGTTTGGTCTGGAGCCAGGATCACAAAGTGTCTACACAACACTAGCTGCAACCTCCAGAACTTAGCTGCTTCTACTTTTTTTTTTTGTTTGTTTTCCCATGGGGGCAGTTATTTCAGCTTTCATTGCAGTGCCAAAACAGGATCAACTGGATCACTTAGATTATAAAGTTTGATTGCCCAAGGATGTAGGTTGGTCAGCTTTCATATTGCACAATTATCTGCATTTTCTCTCCTTCATGGAGCACCTTGAACAGGTTGTGTTTGGATGTGCAGTCATATGAGTTCAGCCCTTACTGACCCTAGAGAAGGCCAGAAGTCAAAGCTGTTATGCCAGGAAATCATTTTCTTTTAATAAGTTTGTGCTGCACCCAGCTGCTTCCCAGACCAAAAAGGTCGTTTTTAGAAAAAAATAATACAAGAGGGTATCAAGTCACTGTTCTGTCTTTTGCTTGGTCAGTAGTGATTCACAGTGAGCACCAGCTTATACCAAAACCTAAAACCACCAGACCATAGAGGCTACCATGGCATTGACATAATGGGTATGGGTAGCAGCATGAATATATTAGAAAGAGTGTGTGACACTGGAATTACTTGGAAGCTTCAGCAGTAAGTCAGTCACTGTACATACATACACACACATAGACAGACAGAGATGGCAGGCACCAAAAAAATCCCCATACCTTACTTTTTAAATTAGAAGTACAGAAAAATTTCAAACTCTAGTCACTCAGTCATGGTGAGCAGAAGACTGCTTTGGAGAAAGGGTAGGAATTCTTTGAATTCCCCTGGAATGTCCCCTCTCTGCAAGCTTGGTGGAAGACTGGACTAAGGCACCTCTTCACACTTGACTGTGAGCAGGTAGTGGAGTGCCACGCTCATACTGAGCACACCACGCAGACACACTCCACATATTACACTTCTATTTCTCTAAATCAACCCATCAGCAAGAAAAAACATGAGTTTAAATCTGGGATTAATCCTTCCTTCTGTAAAATACTAGCAGTAATTTCACTGTTTTCACAAGGAAGACCAGATTCCCAGACTGTGTAAGAGCAGCTATACTGACTTTTGGATTGTTTTCTGTCCCTGGTGGTGGGCCAACATTTAGAACTTCCTCAGTTCCTAGGAAATGCATTTTCTGTTTTAAAAAGGCTTGGGGGAGCTATTCTGGGGAATCCTCATCCACTTTGAATAACCTTTCTCTGTATTAAAATTATTTCTATGCTTTAGTCTACGTGGGTGGAGGAGGGTAAAAATCAAAGCAATGCATTTTCTTCTGTTGGGATAAACAAGTTGGTGTGGGTGGTTGTGCATGTTAAAATGAGACAAAACCTTTTTTTAATATCAACTTTCCATTACTCATCTGAAAATAGTTTCACAAAAGCCAAATGTGTCTTTTTTTAAGGATTAAAAGAGTATGAAAACAAATTTTATTTTAATTCACCATCAGCCTTGTTAAGTGCATTTTTCATCTGCTCAGAACAGCTTTCCATATATGGAAAGATTTTATGAACACTCTACAGATCTCAAAAAAGTCAGAATTGTTTATTTTATATTTAAATATAAAGTATACTTTTACTCAGTATTTTTTGACTGAGAAAAGAAAACCTTTCAAAAACAATTCAAGCAGGTCTCCTCATAATGTGATAAAAACAAACAAAGCATCAATTCAGTTTCTGGATTTCATTCTGATGAATGAAGTGCTTAACCCCAATTTCTGATTGACCAGAGCTCATTCAGTTTACTGCATTTTTCTTCCAAGTACTGACATAGAATTAAAATGTCTTTATTGACATAACAATGACATAATTTTCTATACTTAAAAAACATATTGTGAAATAGCCAGAATTCTGGGTTTGCAAATTTAGTCTGCATACATTTAATTCCTAATTCATTGATCAGAATACAAATGACAGTTAAGAATTTAGTGACCAGCATGGAAAACCCTATAAATCTACAACAGAATAGGAAATATTCTCTTACTGAAGATACTTCAAGGCAGTCATGATTTTAGTACCAGCTTCATGAAAGAATTGTATTCTTCCATTTTAAGGTGAACTGGAATTTGAGTTTCACTCACACCAGCTCTTCCATCAATTTTATTGATGATTATTAATACCTATTGATGACTGCATTACTTTTAATGGGATTTGCTAGTGAATGGCCTATCAGAACTTCAACAACTTAATATTTCTGTGAAGAAACTCACAGCTTGCTTTGTATGGCATACTAAGTTACTTCTTCATAACAACTGTACAGACATTATACTACAGCACCGAAATGTATGAAAATTGCTCATTATTCAAAGCAGCAGAAGGCATCTCAAACATGTGATGAATTCATTAAATCAGTTTAGAAGGGATTAGTCATTTAAGAGCATTCTAAAGAAGCATTTTGCTACTTATCCACAGAGCTTTATCTAAGCTAAAATTTACATGACAACATACCACGTAGTGAGTAACAGCAAGAGAACAGTTTTGTTGTCTGTTTTGGGTTTATGTGGCAAGGCTTTGATAGCAGACAGGCTTCTGTGAGAAGGCACCAGGACGTGTCCCCTGCAGGACAGAGCAGGATGAGGTTTGCTCCAAGGCAGACCAGCACAGGCGAGAGCTGAGCCCATCAGCAATGTCAGCAGCACCTCCATGGTGACATTTTTAGAAAAGAGTAAAAAGCACTGCACCACAACAGCTGAGAGAGAGAGGTGAGAATAAGTGGAATATCTGCAGACACCATGGTCAGAGAAGGAGGAGGGGGAGGAACTGCAGGGCTGGAGCAGAGAATTTCCTGCAGCCCAGGGTGATGACCATGGTGGAGACCGTGGAGCTGCAGGTTATCCCCTCCAGCTCATGGAAGCCCATGGTGGAGCAGAGCAGATATCCACCCACCTGCAGGTCACTGAGGGGACCTGGGAAGCAGAAGATGATCTGGCCAGGATCTGTGGCTCCCCAAGGGAAATGCTGAGTGCTGGAGCAGTCTGTTCCTGCAGAACTGCTCCCCATAGAAAGGACCTGCACTGGGGCAGTTCCTGAACAACTGCTGCCTGTGGGAAGGACTCACATTGGATATGTTTGTGAGGGACTGTCTCCCACGAGAGGAACCTTATGCTGGAGCAGGGAAAGAGTGTGAAGAGAAAAGAATGGCAGAGAACAAGTGTTATGAAGTGACCACAACCCCCGTTCCCCATATCCCTGTACTGCTCAGGGGAAGGACATAGAAGATTTGGGAGTGAATTTCTGCCTGGGAAGAAGGGAAGGAATGGGCAGAAAGTGTTTTTTAGATTTTTTACCTTATGTGTTGTTATCTCACTCTGATTAACTGGTAATAAATTAAATTAATTTCCTTCAGTCAAGTGTGTTCTGCCCGTGATGGCGATTACTAAGTGATCTCCTCATCCTTAACTCAAAGCTTTTCATCTTATTTTTCTCTCTCTGTCCTGTTGAGAAGCAGGAAGTGATGGAGAGGCTTGGTGGGCACCTGGTAAACAGCCAAGGTCAACCCACCACAGTGCTTTAGAACTTCCTAGTTAATTATGTTTTCTATTGTACACACACATCCCCACCATGCAAGCTATTTGTTTGTAGCCAAATTTTCCTCTCTGTGGGGCTCCAGGCCACAAGCATTAAATAGAACAGAAATAAGTTTAGAATTTGGAACTTTTGGAAAATCGATAATGGAGTTACTTTGGCTTGAACACAATCACATATGTCAAAAATCACTGTAGGTGTATGAATGTTAAAGGCTTGTAGTTCATCAAATATTCTCTAAGGGTGGGTGTTAATGCTAAAGCATTAACCTGGAGGGGTCCAACCAACTACAGAGGAAGAGAAGGAAGAAATCCAAGGGTGAATCCTCCCAAGAGCATGAAGTTTCAACCTCATAGCACTAAAATTATCCACAGAAGATGTGCAAACTTTATGGCACACAATGCCTCAGAGCACTTATAGTACAGAGTTTAAAGTCTATCTGACCAAAAAATCTGTGGGCTAGCTAAACAGTTCTTTGTTAGAGACATATAGAAGTTGAAATGTTCAAGGCCAGAGAATAGATGCAAAATTGCAATATGGAATCTACCAGTGATGGAACAGAATAAAATACCTTTTGTTTAGGTTGACATAGAGAAACTGTGAATACAAGAGCATCTGACACCCTGAGCAACAAAGCAGCATAGGAAAGAACACAGTGCTTAACTGTTTATTTACATTTGGACAGTTTTTTTGGAAATTGACAACTTTGCTTCCTTGGGAATTTGGCATAATTCCCATACCACAGGCCCTTCCAGATATCTCAGTTATGTCCAATATCCTCGATTTTCAGTGCTGGAAGATGCATGCCAGTCAAACCTCTTCCCACAGGCCTTGTGGGATTGTTTTGGTGAGTACAAACACAGGAGAAAGAAGCAGGCTGTCAGTTTGACCATTATGAAATCCATTATCAAATGGGACAATACTCTAAAATTAAAACCTTTCTCTTCTCAGTGTAAGAAAGCTTTGTTGAAACCTTACAGCAAGTCTGGCTTCTGTGTAGCAGAAAGAATTCTGGGATACCATTTTGAACCTTTACCATGAAAAAGAATTTTAAAACTTGTTAAATGGAAAGGCAGAATATAAGGCCATGGACTGCCCTCTGAAAACAAACTGCTGCCAACACCCCCCGAGATTTAAAATGAGGGCTTGAGGCACTCCAGGCTGAAATGAATGTTTTGAGAGAGGTTCTCTCTCTTGCTAGAGCTTACACTATCAAAAGAAGAAAGATTAAGCTAATGCTGAAGAGGAAAGCACAATTACATTTTAAAATTGCTTTTTGAAAGAGATGGTGGGAGTCCTGTCCACTGGCACAGCTGGAATACCATAGAATAACCACACCACTACATGTACAAAAGCAAGTAATCTTACACTGCCAAGGAGAGAGACTATTCTGTTACAATCACTGCTCTCTCAAGTCTGCTCTGACCAGGATCTCTGGCTCTAACTCACTAAATCATGTTTGATTTGTAAAAATGCAGAACATTCTTTGCCACTTCTTTCACCCCAACAAAATTCTGGTAATGTACCTAGATCCTACTGCCTTCCTTCTTTCATATCAGGACACAAATTTCAGCTTCTGGCAAAGCTACTTGTGCTTTCTATCATGACACTCTAAAGTAATCAGAATTAGTCATTTAATCTCTATCCAGGCTAAAATGGCTTACTAGAGAAATCTCAGCTTAATAAATTATGTATAAGAATTCTCCCTTTTATGTAGTGTGAGCAGACATTTGAGCTATAACATCATTTATGGCTGCAGCAGAATGAAATGAGCAAATACAGGGTGGTACAACCCAGTGGAAGTTATTATTGGTCACAAAGCTCGTACACATGGAAAGAAGCAAGTGCCAAAGCCAGTACATTTGCCAAGAGCCTTTCCCATTCTTAAAGACAGCAAACTTGCAGCCCATCACAAGCCAAAGACAATGACAGGTAGCTATGAAGCAAGCTTTTCTCTTCTTATGCTTCTACCAACCTGGAGCTATGATGTCCAATTTGGAAACCCAGAAATGTTTCAATATTTGGTGGGAAAAACCAGACGTGCTCCACCCAGCCTGTGAATCCTGCTGCCCTCCCCACCTGCAGTATTTATTTTGTACAGTATGTCCTTCATGAGAGTGAATTTGTCATTTGATTTTCCCACAACACCCCCAGTGTCTACACTCTGGTTCCTCTCAAAGATTCCAAAAATGGAGAGAAACATCAAGTTAACCTGCTTTAATTTCAGAACATTGTTACAGCAAGTATTGCTCTGAAAAACCTCTGTCAGCTTCCTTTCAGCTGCAAGGTCTTCAAGTCCAAGACATGGCACCTGCAGGCACAGATTGCAGTTTCAGTTTCTTAGGATAGTGGAAAGAGAGATGCAGCAGATGATTATCCCCCTGTTCCCACTTAGATGAAAATTTCAGTGAGTGGCAGCAGAAGGAGTTAATTAAAGGTCTGCTTTCTCTTTTCCTTTAGGAAAAATAAAAAGTTTTCTAAGTCTGAGCTCCACTCTGAGGTAACTAGACAGCTAATAACTTCAGGAGGGATTTTAGTCACTTGAGGAAACTGCTCAGGGAGTCACCTGACAGCAAGCTGACACTTTCAGAAAAGAGGATATTTCACTGGCATTTGTTGAGAAAGTGAGTGAAAGGAAACTGCTTTCACAGCACAGACAGGGACAATAATGACATGCCAGGCACATTGGAAACTTTTCCCTTGGCCACAAAGTCTTTAAGTCTCACATTTTGTATCTGCAGGTCTGTTCTAGGGAAGGCATAAAGGGGATAAGGGACGAGGACTGTCCTGCCCTCCCAGCTCAGCTCAATTCACATTCAAGACAAGCAGGAAGAGCAGCACAAGGAATGTTGCCTTTTACTTTGCCTAAATCCAGCTCTAGGTTTAGCTCAGCTCAAGACCAATTGACCACTCTGGGTACCTTCCAATGTGCCTGCAAGTCTGCTTATTTCTGTCACAGCCATCAGCAGGGAGCCCCAACTCCACCAGGGATCACTAGAGGAGACCCAGCACCCAAGGAATATGTGAATATGGTAAAAAAAAAATGGACCAATGCCAGATAGAGCTCACAAAGCTGAGTGAACCTTGGCTACAAAGCACCTAGCACTGCATAGTTGGCACCACAACCAACTAAAGGCATAGGTACCCTGAAGATGGGGATACCTCAGAGGAATAACCAAGTCTAAAAATATGAGATCTTTCTGAAAAAAAAAATCCCCAAAGCTGCTTTTTCATGTATTTGGAATCTGTATGAATATATTTGGGAGGAATATACAGTATCTACATTTCAAACTAGTTGAACACTTTTGGAGCCAGAGATGGAACAGTTTATTAAAATGAAAAGTGTAATTCTGGTATTTATACTCCAAAGGATATGCAATACATTACAAATGTAACTAGCAGAAGGTACCAGTTCATCTTAATTCTACAAAATTCCATTTGCAGAAATAGACCAGAGAAGTGTTAGAAGCGACAGGCTGGGGAGCTATTTCTATAAAAAAAAATTGCAGATATTTAAACCAGAATAAATTCTAAATTCTAAAAAGTTGCCTCTTAACGCGCATCACCTCAAATCTCTGAAGTATTGTACCTTCCACGCATTTCCAAGAGCATATATTATTCACATTATTTAACATTTGCATTCTGATTGCAATCAGCCTTCTTTTAATAAAATAAATAGTGTTACAGTCTGTTAACCTAGAACCATCAAACTCTCGCTTCCATTATCAATCAATGCCACTTTTCTGCTGACTGCAACTCAATTAAAATCCAATTATTTGAATAACTGGATGGAAATTGCTATCATAAGATGTACATTTTTATTAGGAACATTTTGTGTAGAAAATTGACAGCACAGGAGTTGTGACACTACGGTTAAAAAATGTTTTGTAACCTGGGCTGGGAAAAGCAATGTCAATAAATATGGAGAGACAGTGTCACTTCTGAAGTAGGTATTTGATTCTAAAGTTGGGCTTTTTGACTCAGAGCAGGTCCAAAATGATGTGAATTCTGCTAGCATTGCTATGAGTTTTGAAAAAGCTGGTCCTTCTAAGCCTCAAAGATCGCTATTTCTACATATTTTAAGAAAGAAAAAAGTTAGTTATACATTCTGAGAGCACCCTACCACATCACCCATGGACTTAATAATAAAATAAGTCAATCAGTGATACTGATTCTTGAGGTGATAGCAATGTCAAATTCTTTCATTTATTTTATTTCTTAAATTAACTAAGACCAGGTAAAGAGCTGTTTATTAACAGGACATCTCTCTTAATACGATTGAAGCTGTGTACCTTATAAAAACATCTTAGGAGGAAATCCCCAAGTAAAAATTTGCTTCTTAAGTTTTTAATCACATCAAGTTTCTACCAGAGCTCTGATTTATTCCATCAAAGTGTGGATCACATATTCTTCTTTCATCCAACATTAAAAAGCTAAATTCTTTTATACTGATAACGTATGCAGATAAAAAATATCATTACACTACTTTACTTTCAGTATGCCAGCTCTGTATATGAAAAAAAAATCTTTAAAAATGTCTAGATGTAAAGTGTAATGTTAGTAAATAGATTTAAAAGATTAAAAGATTTCTATTTTTCATGTCTAATTATCTAGGACTCACTTGGCACCTGGAAATTGCTATGGAGAACCATTTTTAGGAAAAAAAAAGCCTCCAGCTAACATATTTCTTTAGCTGATCTCAAATTCCCTTACAAAACAAATAGAGGTTCTCTAATATATTTCTTTTCAATGTAATCTTATTGTCTTCTACCTTGCATCATAAAATCATATAATCTGAATTATACCTACTACAGTTTTAATAAATTTCTGCAGAGGCTGTTCACTGAAGATTACTCAGAGGATTTAAACTGGGCTATTAGATTATGATTACTTACATTTGACAAAATAACTTGAAATGGCACACAGCAAGGAATGAAAAGAGCCAAAAAAATCAAGGATAAGAAAATGGAAATATTATAGATAAGCAAGTAATTCCAAAATGTGATTTATAATAAAAGAAACAACTCTTGATAGAATGTCATGTTCATATTACTTTTCCATCGTGTTTACTTGATTTTTGTTCCATATATTAGATTTTATATCTTCCCTGTCATTTTCCTTGTGATTTCAGGCAACACTCCTAAAATATTTTTAGCTGCTTTGCAAACTGTGAAGTTGCATTAAGTAGTGAACATTGTTTATCACAAGTGCACGACAGTTTTCATATATGCTGGAACCTGTCTACTTCCTGGAAATGTATAATACTTTTATATACACACAGTCTAGCTCCTTCTAAAGCTAATAATAAATGTGTACTCATAGCCTTTTGACTCTACATGCTAGCAGAGTCTCTTAGGCAAGCTCTGAAAAGTCATCTTATAAAAGGGGTCCACAAAAAATTCCAGAATCCAAGCCACTCAATTTTTTTCACCCAGACAGTCTTTAAAAGTGAGATAATTTACATGATGTATGTTAAAATCGCAGCTACTCACCCTTTTTCTCAAGTTGTAGGTCAAAATGAGATTTCTGGAGAAGGAGTGTGAAAAGGCTGTGTAGAACTCCAGCACTTTCTGCAAGGCATCCCTTTTAATCACATGGAGGTCACAGTAAGTCAGAGCCCTCACATTAGCACAGGACTGGGCCAGAGTCGACTCCTTCCAGAACACATCACCAAAAACGTCTCCTTTGCCTACAGAAAACCAACAGCATTGCTCTCAATAACAGCACAATTTCCATCAAAAACATAAAAGAACAGACATCTCATTCATACAGTCATGTTTCTTCTGTTTTTGCACTCAGGAAGAGAAACTGTCTGAAAAAAACCCCCAACTTTGTAATATTTAATTGATAAATTTTTCCATTATCTTTTTCTTAATTACAACAGACTAACAAAACTTCATAAGAAGAAATCATATTAAAAAGTGTTCTATGTGACAAATCTCCTTTAAATATCAATAAATGTTTTTCCTTAAAAATCGAGAAAAGTGGTTCATTCTTGCTTCATGTTCTCTTCTGATCCTTCTCAAAGAAATTAATTAAAGGAAAATGTTTTTTCCCTTCCTCCTTTTAACTGTCACATAAAGGACCTGTTTCTTACAGCTGTGTTATTGATTTTTCTTAATCTGGCTAACATTTTCCCACTGTTGTATCAATAAAATCATCCTGTATCACACATCAGTGCAGTCACAGGCTGCAGCCAGAGTCCAAACCAAGAAGAGTACAATAAGAGTAACATAACAATGACAAGGCATGAAAGTTTAGCTGTTTCACACTGGAAGGAAGGAAACATCCACTGCCTCACACCCTTCCCATGTCCATGTCTGTATGGGCAGCCAGTGAAATCTCTGCTGTGGAATACTGCCAGGATGGCATTTGCATCACTCTGGGCTCCAAAACCTGCCTGAGGAGCAGCCCCAAGGCAGGATTTCACTGGTTACACCCCAGCTCGGGCTGGGAACAAGAGGGAGTGTGTAGGAGAAAGTTAGAAGTTCATTTACAAGAGCAAATGGTCTTTTTCCCCCCCTGTATTCCAACACATAATGCTAACAAAAAAGGAATATTCACTTGTTACCTTGATAATGACAAGCTACACTGCTCTTGTTTTGAAATGTGTTTTCCTCCCAAACTTCTGCTGTGCTATATCATCACTGCCCATCTCTCGAGACCAATGACACGGAAATACATTCATATCTATCAAGTTGTGGTAGGAATGGTTCCTTGTCTTCTAAGCAATACCTTGCCCGTAGCAATTCTTAAATCCAAAGCATCAAAATATATATTAGTTTACTGACTTCACCCAGGTTCTTTCAGATTTTCTTCCCTAAACAGTAATTTTTGAAAGCCTATATGAAGTCAAGAGAACTATCATAAGTAAGGAGCTCAAGAAAACTTCTAAATCAAACTCAGAATTCCCATCTCAGCCCTTCAGCTGTACTTCCACCCTTATCTAATCTCTTCCATTAGATGATAAGAATTTTTTCTCTGAGAAAAAGCTATCAGCTTTTGGTAAACTATCCTGAATTGCAATAATTGCAATTGTTCCCAGTCTTCCACAGAAGACCTGAACCATCCACCTTGCATGGATCAGTTTAGATCCTGACCACTTCAGACTTAATTTTAAATGTGCATATACACTGAAACCACCTGTTCTGTTAGCACATTTTTCACAAAATTAAGCAAAGACAGCATAAAGATCATCTTTCTTCCACCTCTAGTCTCTTGCGTAGGACAATGCCAACATCTGGGAATAGTACAAAAGCTTCATATCACCAAGCGTGGTGGTAGTCCCACAGCCCAGTACAATAAACACCTTTTCTTTTTTTAATAGGAATGATTTTTCAGATTTTCAATTATTTGTATGGTTTTTGTTAGCAGATACATTAAAAATGTCTAAAGAAAAAAAGTGTCCATGCACTTGAAACAGAGCGTGTACAAGGCTTTTAGACAAATACACAATATATTCAAAATTAAAATGAAACAATTTTTATGCACCATAAAAACTGATATGCTTCACTGGGTAAAAATGGATTGTTTGCCTTTGGAATAAATATGCTTTTATTCACAATCTTCCAGGCAATTAGCTAAACAACTGTTTTAATTAACGCTCTGGAATCTATCAAGCATTGAATTGTGCCATCAGTGATGAGCAACAGTTAGAGCTGCTAGTCCAAGCACAAGGGAGAGAGGAATTGTAACTCATTTCTTAGTGTATTGCTTAACATCACCAGGGACAAGCTTCCCTACCTTAAAATGACAACCATTAGGTTACTGCCCCACAGTAACATGATGAATAATTAGTACAATCCAAGCACAAACAGCATGGTGCTGCTGTGCCTACCTCAGCAGTGAGGTACAACAGAAGTTGGTTGTGTCTTACTCTTTTGGAAATTTAACTTTGTTTTTCCCATAACACAGAAAGACACAACTTTGTCTTTCACTTGTGGCACCAACCAGTTTCCCTTCACTATTTGAAACTCTTCCCTCTGAAAAAATCTCCCTCCTGCAGTGTCCTGCCACCTCCCATTAGTGGCAAGAACAGCACACGAAGGAGCTGGGTCTGCTGGGTGCCCACTGAGCCAAACCAGAGAAAAGCAACACATGAGCAACAAACTCAGATCACAGAAGTCCCTGTTTTTAAGAAACAAACTAAAAAAACCCAAAGAAGTTGTACTCTTTCATTAAAAAACTTCCTTGAAGTTAACAGCCAGTGATCTAGCTGAAAGTGAATCCTACCCTGTATTTCAGTTTCCAAGGCAAGGCACATGCAAGCACCTCATTGCTTTATTTCTCTCAAGTCCATTTTCTAAATGATGTGTACCAAATGTATTAAATTTGATTGTCAGAGTCTAAAAAAAACCCCACTTGTTTGACATTTATATAAAAATGAGGGGGGGAAGAACCAGTAGAAATCTATATAGTAAGAAGGAATTAGAATTCCACCCAGGATTACCTGCATTAGAACAATTGGCCTCTTATGCATAATAAGGAATTGCATACCATCTCCCTTTGTCTATATGTTCTCCACAAAGTAAGATCAATCACTGTGGGAAAAGGAATTTAAAGAAGAAAAGGGGGGAGGCAGACTAAGTAGGTGTTTTATCAAAACCATCTGTAGTTGGAAAGCAAGAAGGGTATGGTGATACTTCTGAGTCAGAAGGTGGTTGGCAAAGTCCATTAGGGAACCTGAGCCAAAAGCCTCTTTTTATATATAACTTCAGGCTTTATATATTTCACCTTACCTCTGAAGAAAGATTAAAAAGCTAGAGAAATGCAGATGGCCACTTGTTTGTCAGTACTTTGCATTTCTCATTCCCAGCTTGCTGAATTCCAGATGTTTGCCAGGAACATTATCTGTCAATCACACTTAAAGTGGATGATCTAAGCTCTTACCATCAATCATTTATATTCCCTGCTGGATTTGTGGGCTGAGGACCTTTTCCACCATCAGCTCAGCATGCACTGGAAAGTCAAGTAGTTTTCTGCCTTTTATGCTTCCTTGTTTGTTTTAATTATCACAACAAGTCCCCAAACCCTGATATATTTAAACTGCAAAGAAATATTTTATAAAACCGTCTGTTTCCATGTTTGGTCTTTCCCAGTTTCTTCTCCACATCAAATTTGCTGTTTATCTCACAAGTGAAAAGATGATTTCTCTGTTACCACTGCCAATTCAGCCTGAGTCAGGCATAAGGTCAAGCCACATCCATTCTGTCTCCTGAAAGCATCACCAGTGACGAAGATCTGCTTACTGCAGCTTAGTCAGGTGTTCAGCTGATTCTGAGGAAAGAACCACACTCTGACATTACAACTGTACTGCCTTGATACCACAACAACCCTTGGCCTTTTCACTCTTAGAAGAGGAAAGATTGAAGAGCTCGTCTCTCAGACAGAAGATATTCCACTCTACTCCAAAAAAATATGACTCGTGTGGAATATGTTTGGCTGATAACCTACTCAATCCACTTTTGGGTTCTGGGTGTCTGGAAGTCCTGGTGCAGTTTTGGTGAGATAGCTGGGGGGAAGATGAGGCTATGGATTCATGTGTTGCAGGACTTCCAAGTATGATTTTGAAGGCATTCACATGAATCCATGGATTTTCAGTATATCAGAGAAAATATTCATGTTTGAATCATTCTCAAAGCAATAGCAGTGGTTGTTACAGCAGCCAATAGCAGAATCTATCTCCCAATTTGCCTTCATCTGCATACTTGAACGATAGAATTAGGATCTGACACAGTATCAGCAGACCCAAAGATCAGATAGAATGGCCAAACATTGCTCATGGTTGAGCAGTGAATGACCAAACACTGCTCCCCTCGGGGGCACTGCAGCACTAAGCATATCTTGGCAATCAGGTGTTGAGCAAACACAGCTATCTGTGATGCTGATCCACAGTGCCTGCCACAACGACTTTCCCAGCACAGCTCCCTGGAGCTCCCACACTGGCCTGCACCCCCCCAGCATCTGCTCTCCACCTCCAAGCAGTGGGATAACAACTGCTCTAAGAGCAAACACAGATTTTTCTAGGGTCAAACTCCTGTGATCATCACATGATAATCTGGCTTCAAGTGAAAGTCCTTCCCTTCTCCTCTCTTCCCTCATTTCCTCCAAATCTAAGTAAGGCACGCAATTTAAACTTTCTCACTTTACAGGGAGGAGAAAGATTCAAGGAAAGTAAAGACACTAGAGCAAAAATAATTTTTCCTCTTGCTACATTGATGAAACAAAAACTGTCAGCCAGAAAAAAACGGAGCTGTCATTTGGCATTGAGGTGGAGTATCCAGTATCTGTCCTACAGATAAATTGCACAACTTGACAGCCACTGAACAGCCTCAGTTTGGTTCTCCAACAGAGTACAGCTGGCAGGGGATGATGCATGGAAGTGGTTTGCTGCTTTGGATTTTCTTAAGATTTCTCAAGTGCAAACTGAGACACATAGTGAAAAGTGAATGGCCAACTGCTCTGCAGAGAATACACTATTTTCCATTAACCAGAGGTTTTAACTACTCTTTTCCTCTAATAACTAGACCTCCAAAAAGCCTGGGTATGTTTGCCACAGAAACCAAAGTGTTACAGAGATAACAAACCGAAGTTGCTATTTAGTGATTTGCCTGGTGCACAGACAGAAACACAGAGTATCTGTTCATCCTGTAAACCACAGCCTGGCAACATTTTGCAGACAGTTTACTACACAACTGCACCAATTTTCTCTGTTGAAACACATTACTGAACAGGCAAAATAAAAACATTTATCTTAGAGATGAGTAGCAACAACATGATTTAGTTACAGCAAAAAATTCTGTTATTGTTGCTATAATAATTATTTGTCTCTCAGAATACATCATGGATTATATTTCACTACTCAGTTTCACTACTGATGCTTTAAACATCAATTGGGCCCTACCAGGTTTATTCACAAAAAAAGCTTCACCAGAATTGGCATCATTTATCCTTATTTGCATTTTAATGGTTACTATAAAAATGTTATAAATATGTGGCCAGTTTGTACAAACTCAGAGGATATGGAGTAGCTCAGGTAACTGGAATAATAGATGTATTTGAATGTATTTGCACTGGTTAAGTAATAGGAAAAACACAGCTCAATCTGTGTTGTCATTGCATGGGCAGTGCTAATTCTCTGACCAAAAAAACCCAAAAAAACCTATATAAGAGGCTCAAATTGCATTATCCTCTGAGTTACTTCCCTGATTACTTAGGGAGAGGCTTTCTATTCTAGATATTGTCTGAAACATACATTAAAGCCCCAAAATTTTATTATGTTATTTCAGACAGAAAGGATTCACAAGAGTTTAAATAGTAAGTTTTGTGCTCTGAAATATAGAAAGTAAATATTTTGAAAACCTCATGAAATTTGCATCTATCTTGTATTTTATTTTATTTAGTATTTCTAGTAATCCCTTCGTATAAATTCAACAATGTTACAGAAATATATCTCTGAAAAAAAGTATTAATTTGAAATTTGGAGAAAACAAAGAAAAACTAGTGTTCCATGACAATTTTTTCAATTCTTTTTTAACCTGTCTCTTCAGTGAAAAAATAATTATTCTTCCCCCTCCAAAATTCTGAAACAGAAACAAAACCCTACCCCGCCAAAAAATAGGAAAATCAGTTCAGTGGTTCAAGTGCCAGAAATCAGGGTCTTTATTGAAAGCTGACTTCCTTGCTAAATTGTAATTTCTACCTCTTCACACCTCTTGTTGCAGCAGGCACACAAATAGGATGTGCAAGCCTTCCTAACACAGATATCCCGAGACACCAAGGGACGTGCTGGAACAGAGAGCCTGATCCCTACCACATCTCAATTTCAGCTGCCAGTGTCATGGATCATTGTCCTGCCAGACACTGCCAGCTTCCAAGGGGGGCTTCTTCCACACACAATGCTGTTGGACTGTTTAAGAGCACATTATGTAAAGGTGCATAAATTCATGGCAATAGAACATGAAATGTGCCCAGAAGTTCCCTACTGAGGTCTCTTGTTCACAGAGAACACTCCTCTCCCTTCCTCCAGCAAGTCATGGAATGTTTTAAAAATCTGTTTTTCCAATACCCTGTGCAGTCTTAAACCATCTACAAACAGCAGTGGACAGCAGCTTTGGCAATTCATGCTTTTAATGTCTGTCAGAAATTAGACATAGAACAAACAAAAAGTTTCAAAAATGGCAAGTCCTGATATCAACCCACCCCAGATGTCTGGAGGACAGGAATAAGGAACACTCTGTCTGAAATCACCACGTAGGATAAACCTTTATTTCAGCAAGAGTTTTAGTGCTGCTACTGCATCCACCATGAAATTAAAATTTTACCTTAATGTAGACCTCTTTATGCCATGGCCTTTTAAAAAGTTTAGTTGCATCTCCATCTGTAATGCTTTTGCTAAGTGTGCCTGGACACTCATTGAGCAAATCAGACTCTGAAAATTTTTCTTTCACTTGATGTTTATTTAATCACTTCACAGAAACATGCAACTTGTCCAACCTGCCTATATAAATCAATCTAAAAAACCCCACCTTTCAACTATAAATAGAAAAAGCACAGTAGAACTACTGAGGATAAAGATGGATTTTAATTTCAATCATTCCTTTGTGAAAACACTGCTGGTCATGTTTCAGTCTTATTCAATAGCACAAACAATGCTGTGATGTTTGATACTGTCAGAAAACTCTTAATGCCATCCATAATCCTGCAACCATTTCTTAAGCCTGAGAGCTCAGGAGTTTGGCATTTTTAACACAGAGAGGTGTACCCAAATTTAAAATTCAGATGAAAAATGAAGCAGAGAAGTAAGGGACTTCTTCAAAAGGCTCTAAAATAACAGAACTAAGTTTTGGAAATAGGGTAGTACACAGAGCAGTTTAGTTCAGGGAAATCTGATTTAGCTCAGGTACTAGGGACAGTCTATAGATAGCAGCCTGAGCCTGGGCTCAGTTAATTTATCTGCCATGTTCAGGTCTGCTGAGAAGCAGTTTTCACATAACTGTGTGGAAGTTGCAACGTCTTCCATGGAGAGGGACTAACACAGACAACACTTCTGCACTGCTATTGTCCCTCCTCTAAAACAGACCATCCCTGTGGCACAGTTGCCCTTGCAGTTGGCACTGTCCTATCTGGATGCAAATCTGTCCCACCAAAATCTGAATCAATCCTCTGGTGTCTACATCTGAATGAAATGCTTACGGCTAAATGAGTAAGCTAGAGCAATTGTAAAGAAAACAAACAATTATTCTTATAACATTTCTTTAAGACTGCAATTAGATCAAATTAAATCAGCAGGAATTTCTCCACACAAAGCAAATGGAGCATTTAATATCCTGCTGAAACAAAACATGGCACACCAAGGTCTCCTACAACATAATGTTAAAACCACAGTCTCCAATCTTGTCAACTTTGTAGCTTTATAAATAACAATAAAATATCTGTATTTCAGGGTCATGGAAATTTAACTTCCTCAGCTCCTGTGTGATTTTAATGTAAATCTATGTACATCTTTTGCACACTCCCTGCCCCTCTCCCAAGAAATCCTATTCTTGACATTGTGTTACTTGCATGCCTACATAACATCTCCATGCTGTTATTGCCTTTCAGCTTTGATAGCAGCAAAAGGAACAGCAACAAAAAACCCTGCAATTGTAAGTAAAACTGTAATTGTAAAAAAAGAGCAATTGTATTTCTTACTCACAATAAATTCCTGCCTTGACTTCCCTTCCTGTCTCATTCACTTTATTTGCCCTTTGTGGAGCCAGGAGCTGGACTCAAAAAATCTCACATGTCCCTTCCAACTCAGGATATTCTGTGATGCTAAACCAACCGTCAAGAAAAAGGTTTATTCTTTTGAAAGTTTTTAGCTCAAATAAAGATAGCAAGAACATAAATGCAAAACAGCTGGAATGTAACACTTGGGACAAACTGTTTGGTGAGAGAGTGTTGTGTTTTCTTTTAAAATTAATCTTCTAGTTAATGCTATTTTCCTCATCCAGTGCTCAGCTCTGAAGACCACAGTGGCTTTCAGGGCTTTGGATTTTAGTTGTTAAATAAAAGCTTAAAGCTCCCTGTCTCTAATCAAGTCCACAAAACTAACCTCCAGTCCTACCTTCCATACACACATGCCCCCCTTGCAGGAAATATCAAGACCATTTCAGCAGCCCTGAACATCTCATATAAGTAAAGATTTGTTGCTCAGCCAGGCTCTCTGGGAGCCATTAATTGACAAATTTTGCAGCAGTCTGAAAATTTAAGTACAAAACACTGCTTTCCCCACTGCTATCTAGAAAAAAAAGTTTTTCACCCTAATTTTCAAGGGTCTTCTCCTTTCTCTCTCTAGTTTTTTACTGAAATGTTTTCCTAAATATCAAAAATTACCCCAATTTCAGGCAGAAAGACTTTGAATCCACTTGAGTACTAACAACGTCTCCTATCCAGCCATTCAATGTATTTCCAGAAAATATGTACAAAAAGTTATTTTGCTGCTATGACATTCTTTTCTGTCATTTTCCTTAAATTATCTAAGCACACACACAGCTCGAGACATAGCACAGGAATTAGCACTTTTTAAAGCAATGGTGAGGAGAGATTGAAAAGTTTCAGACTAAATGGCTGGAGAGCAGCAAAGTGCCTTTCCCCCTGCATATTCCAAAGAAAGCTGCAGTCAGACCTTATGGTCTGTGCCTGGAATGCAGTTAATTCAGGAGGAATATTTTTAAGAAGTTATTCGATAAATTAAAATGCAGCCAATCTCCTGAGCACGAGTAGGTTTTCACTTTTCAAAGACCTGCAGTAAAGCCAGGTTTTCAGATGGTCAGTGTCTCAGCCTGAAAGATCTGCTCCAAAACAGAGAAACTAGAGCTGCCAAATGAAGTGCACATAAACACTTGATTGTTTTTAACAGAAGAAACAAATCCTCACATTTTTTCAACCACAATAAGGGGCTAAGTCTCTAAGTAAGAGTAGTTCAAAGAAATACTGTCAGTCTCAGGTGGATAAAGCAGCATCAGACCAAGTGGGAAGACTCAGAAAATTTAAAAGCAAAGCCAAGTTGAAAACACTCTCTTAATAGAATTCCTGCATGACCTTTGCTTCACTCAGCTCTCTTCAGGGCAGGGACTGTGTGATTTGTCTCAGTCTTCCTCAAAGTGCTGAGTGTACGTCAGCACTTCATCCTACGCAGTAGCAGCAGTGCCAGTGGAAGAACAGCAAACTACCAAAAACAGAATTGTGTCTCATCCAGGCAGCTTCCCACCAGCTAAACTTCCATTCTACATAATCCCACTCTCATACTTACACATTAACATAGAAAACATAGTAATAGAGTGGCTTTGCTTGCTAAGTCTTCTTTTTCTGACTCATTTGTATTGGAATGAATCACAAATAAATCAATCGCCTGGCTGAGAGGTCATTTTCTACATTTTTGTATCTATTTCTTTGACACACCAAATCCAAAGACTGTGTTGCATGAGCATCAGTAATTTCTGTATTTTAACATAAATTTTGCAAATAATTCAAAACATGTATCTTTAATCCCAACAAGTCAAACTTCTCATGAAGTGCACAAATTTCTTTAAATTTTTACTAAAACATGCAAAGGTTTGGGGTTGGTTTGTTTTTGTTTTTTTTTTTAATTTTCATATTTTTGTGTATGTGTCTTAATTTAAATTAATAGGAAAGGCAATCTTAGGGGACACACAAAAAAAGTATATTTTTTCACTGCTGGCCTATGCACGATTTCTTCCAACTCACATTAATCCAAGTCAATCAAAGTCAGTGTTTTGTTCTAAGAACATAAGCCTGAGAATATACCTGTCTCTGGGGTATTACATGGAACTGATTTGGAAGGCTATTATGCAAGTGTACACAGCACACTCCAGGGCTACACAATACACTTTCATAGGCCAATATGCAAGGTTAAATTATTTCAGAACTTGAAAATGTTTCCTATGAATTGGATCCTTTAAGGATTAAGTGCAGTTTGCCTTTGGTTTATGTAATGCTGCACAGCAGTCCCACAGACTGATTCAGAGTTGCAATTCATTTCTCCACTGTAAGGAAGATACAGCCTGCATTGCAAGTTGCAAAGGCTGCTTTATTACGTGACAGCCAGAGCTGAGCAAATAATTCACCTTGAATAATTTGTGCACTTATTTTTTTCATTTTCATTTCCAGAATGCCTGAAAGAAGATTACAGTCTCTGTAACATACCTGTCAACTAAAATTACCCTATGGAATTCCTCACATGGTTTGCTGTTACATGCCTGATGTTCACAGCTATGCTTGATTGGGACTGGTAAACAAAATTTATGGCATAGATTGTTCTGGCTGAGTCATCAGCAGAAATCGTGTTTCTTGTACAATGCACTTTTATGCTCCCCTATAGTACCTGGTTTTCTCTGGCACACATCCATCGAGAGCTTGGCAAGTTAGCTAACTATGAAATTAAAAAAACAAAACAACAACAAAAAAACAAACAACAAAACCAAAACAACAAAAAGCCCCACCCCAAAACATTGTACAACAGAGTACAAAGAAGTTAGAGAGGAAACTCTGATCCATCTCCTGGTGCATCCTGAAGTAGTGTGGTGATTAAATTACACAATGCTGAAGGAAAAAGAAGTTCAACCGATTTAGAATAGTGGAGAACTTAGTTAAATATATAATTTCTTTACAGGATAGAGAAACCTTCAGCAAAAGTCTTCACAACCTGGGGGAAGAAGGTACACACAACATGTGTGGAAGGAAAGGGATTCCTTAGCCCAGAAACTGAAACACAAAAATTGATGCACATCCAAAATGAAATCTCACAGAATCCCAAACAGATCCCACTTCATTTTACTCTCCTCTCCACTTAGAATATTCACAAAGAAAATGTGAACAAAACTCACTAACTTTTGTGAGAGCCAGGGAACTGACTCCAAATTTGAAAAAGAAAAAGAAAGAAAAAGAAGAAAATAAAGAGTTGTGGAGGGAAAAAGATCAATAGTTACATCCCAAGAGAAGAGCAGCAACAAAATACTTCTATTCATCCCGATACCAAGGGAACAGCCTCATTTATCCGTGGCTATCACTCTGCAGCAGCAGAAAGTAGGAGTTAGGTTTCCTTAACACTGATTCCTCGGGCAATCTCGACTGAGGGTTTTCTAAAGTGAGTGTTAAGATAAAATGCAAGAGTTACCAGTAAAGATGAGGAGAAAATTGGTATCTTTAAAGAACATTTTGAAGTGCTTTTTTACCTATACTCAAATAGAGCATCAAGATGTTTTGAGGTTTTCTTCTCATGCTGAACCCAGGTGGTGTCATAAAGTCACACAAACTGCAGGGTCTTAATTTCTGTTCTACATTTGTCATGGTAATTAATGAGAGTTCAACATGGCAAAAGGTAGCAAGTTCTTGATGTGCAGCATAGACAAGCAGAAGTTACAAATATCACATAGCACTGAGCAGCACAGGTGATTCCAGAACCAAAGAGAATCAGTTCTCCTCCAGCTTATCACCTTTTTAGCTTCTTGTGTGGCACTAAGTACTATCAAACTGATTCCTCACAACTCTAAATTTACCTTATGCTATACATGCAATCCTGTTCAAAATTAGAGAAAAATGGACCTCAGCATATTTATTAGCCCCCTCATTTTTCAGCAGACATTCATCTTAGGAGAGATGGGTGTATGTGTTCAGAAAAAAGTAAGATTACCAAGATGTTTTATTCTCTTTTTGTAAGCTGCTATGAGTGACAGTTACAGGATTAAGCCACCATGAGAATTTACCTTATCACAAAAGGGCTTGACAGAATCAAATGGTAAGTATCACCTCCTCAGTGCTCCAGCCACCCCATGATTCACCTACATCTATTGGATTATCCCACTCTTTTCTGTTAGCTTTGCCTCAGAATGCTGTTCACATCCCTATCAGTTTCTTTTCAATGCCTCCAACCCAAAGCTGCCATTCCAAGTTAACACAAATCGGCTTTAAACGTTTTAAATTACTTTGACTTTAAAGCAGATAAATATTATTTCAACATGACATCCTAAATAAATCTAACTGGAAAAATTCTGTAGTAAGACCCACAGCTGGTCTGTGAGTTAGAGAGGGTTAATGAATGAGGTTTGTTTTGAGAAGTATTCTCTGACCAAGGCTGTTGGCCTGGAGACCAAGAAGAGAAGAAGATAAGCAAGAAGAAACCTACGCGGCGAAAAATATTTTTAGGAAAGTTTTATGTAAAATTGAGGCGTAGATGGCTTTACACCAATCAATGTTATGTTGGCTAATTGTGACCAATGAAGAAAGTGTAAACTTCATAGAGTGTATAAAAGACAGCTGGCTGTTGTAATAAATGGGATGTTAGCCTTCTGAGATGTTGTGTGTCTGTTTGTGTGTCATGCCCACCCCTACAGTGACAAAATTCCAGCAAAACTGGATTATTATGGGGCAGGTGGGAGTGAGGCAGGGAAGCTAGGCACTTCAAAAACAAGTTTTCTGAAGTTCTAAATGGAATTTCTAATTAAAAGGGACGTGTCAAGACAGGGAAAACCTCAAGAATGATCAGGACTCCATGGTGAAGTATGGAGTATGAAGTATTGACCCTATGAAACAGAGCTGAAGCAATCTGGATATTAGATGGTTGCCCTTTAAACCTCTCCAGGCTGGTGGTAAAACAAACTTAACTGAAGCTTTTTAAAGAACGAGTAGAAGAAGCTAAAAATTGCTGTACATACTTGTATTCATGCAAATGCATATTACCAGCTCTGAAACTCACCTAGTATAGCAACGACCTCATCATCCTGGATTACCTCCAAAGAGCCCGAGACCACGAAGCACAGGCTGTCGACGCTCTCCCCGGCGTGGTAGATGAGGTCTCCTGGAGCGCAGTGCACGGTCTGGAATTCCATGGCCAGCGCCCGCAGGCAGCCGTCGCTCGCCAGCCGGAAGGCGGGGTGCTCCTTGAACACCTTGCGGTTCAGGTGCACACAGATGTCTGCTCTCATGTCCTTGGGGCAAATCTGCAAAACCTGGCAGGGAAAGCGGGCAATCAGCTCCTGTGCATGGCTTCTACGTGCCTGCTGTGGCTAGTTTAGCACACAAGGTTTAAGAACTGCATTCCTCCACATTATAAAACTTCTAATCTCAGACTGCAGGTTTATTTTTATATTATTTATCCACATAAGCCACAATACAAACTTTATAACATCTACTTTATAACATCTGAAAGAAAACACTGTTTTCATCTCAGCAACATGCTCTGCTGGATATTGAATTACCAGAAGGCCTAAGGTTTTTAAGACAATAAAACTTAGAGCACAGCAGTACAACACTTTCTAGTGTTGAAGAAAAGCTTCGTGAAGAATTGTTTCTAGAGGGTAGGTCATTTTTTTGATAGGCAGATTCCATGAAAAGCCTGCACAAGTTATATGCTTTAACAACCAAAACAAATTATTTAAAATTTAATTAACTCCTAACATTGAGAATTGTAAGTATCTGAATTTACCCCTCAGTGGCACTGACAAGTTTTTTGTTTACACAGGGAAGGGACTTGAATGTATGATGTTGTTTTGGGCAGTTTTTGATGTTCCAAATGCAATGCTCCTCACAGCAATTCATGATGTGAGCTCCTAAGAGAGCATGAGCTGATGCTCAGCACAGCGGGTACCAGCCAGGGCCATTTCTGAAGGGTTTTAATATAACACAGACAGCAGAGTGGAAAGAATACAAAATCACTGCTGCATGTACAGACTAAAGGTGGAAAGAAGTAACATGAACAGGGCTTGGGGATAACAAAATCCTCGGGGGATGGTCTGTGATGAAGCACATCTAGGACACATTATTTGAGAAAAACACTGAGTAGTCTCAGTCTACCTTTTTTTTTTTTTTCTATTTTCTTAGTAATAATTATTCCATCTAACTAAGGAACGCTCTGGTTGAGCTTCAGAGTTACTCCCACACATTTTCCTAGATGGAAAGAGAAGACTGTCTCACTGCAAATACTCCTGAAAAACATAAAGGTCACACAGGAACTACTATGGTTATGCCTACACTTTGAAATTAGGTTCTGTGCAAGATCTGAGCAGAGAACCAAGCTCTTAATTCTGTGCATGGCACTGGTTCCAGATATCATGCCTGGTACTCCAAAGACAAGTGGCTCCACCACCAATATCATCACCTTTGGCCCACCTCCAAACAGACATTTTATTACAGATATTACTTCTAAAAAGTGATGTATTTCTATAGTACTTAGGTGTAGGGCACTCATGGATGATTTTTCTTGGCTGCCCTGTATAGAAACACTGCCAAACCTGCCAGCTCTCAGTTTTCAAGGCTCAAAGAAATGGGCTGGGGCAGCAAGAGCAGCATTTAACATGGAACACAGGTAGCAGCCATATCTGTCTTTTCCATGATCTCATTTACTCTGGCAACAAAAATATTCTCTAGTGGCATATTCTTGCCAAATTTTACTACTGGAATTACACACACATGCAGTTACCTGAATATCACATAAAAAATGGGTTGTTGTAATAGAAATAGTAGCAAAAAGCCCTAAATATACAAGCAAGTATTTAAAATTATGCTGTTATCCAAAAACCTTTTGGTATAGCAGTCTTAAGAGTAAGTTAACTAATTTTCCATTCTCTATTTAAAGAAGTCATCTCCAGACTTCACAAAAAATGAAAGGGATTAAAGACAGATAAATGGAAGAAGACTTTCATTTGTATGGGAGGTAAGAAATATATCTTCATGCATCAATTTTAGAATCTTTCAGCAGCTCTTGGTTAAATTTTGTTCTACTGGCATTTTCTAGACAATAACATAGCATGTCTGTAGTGAACACAGACAAATTTGTGGCCTACAAAATAGTGATAGGGCCAGTTCTGTGCTCAGTTCATATTTAAGTCTCTACCTCATTTGTAGGAAGGAAGCTGTGGTGTGTTTCAGAAGAGCACAACCACTGCTCTGTCTCATGAGCAATACATGTTTTATTCATGACAAGACATCCCAGAAGTTTTACACAGGCATCAAAACAACAGAGCTCAGACCTGGGAGTTTATGGATTGGCACAGCCAGCCACAGCTTTTGCTGTGCAGATGAAAGCTGAGTTTTTGGCTTAGCACTCATGGCCAGCAGCAGTTCAGCTATGAACATACCAGTTACTGAAAACAGCACTGTGTTAAGCTCTTTGGTGTCCTGACAATTGGAGACTTTTTTCCTGTTCATTAAGATAATTCTCAAAGGCTACACTGGGTATTGTTGTGCTTGGCTTGGTTATTCTGCTGTCTCCAAATGCATCCTTGAAGCATTCCTCTCTTTATAAAGGAAGCCAAGAATGAACTTTGAAGATAAGCTAAAAAAAAAAAAAAATAAAAAAAATCCAAACCATGTTTTACATAGCAATTTTTTCTTGTTGTTTTGTTAAAATGATGACAGGAGTTTGTAATGGGGGCTGAATGAAGCACCAGCACTCATAACACTACGTATCCTCAGATGTCTCTCCACCTTCCCCAAATGCACCTACCTCAAATCACAACCCCGCACAAAGACAGATAGTGAGAAAACATGCAGAACAGCTTCTAACCAGTGCTATCCAGCACTAAAATACCATTTCTTTCTGAAAGCTAGTGTGGCAGACAGTGCTTACAGAATCATGTCTGGGATCTAAAAATGGCAGATATGCTGAAGACCATTTAGGAAAGCAAACAGTGTCCTGCATGCCCTTCAGTCTCCAGGCAGCTCAGTGCAAGGCCACATCTGTTCTACTCCTTCGTGACGATGCTTTAACAGCTGTACAGAAATGACACTGTTTGCTCCTTAACTGCATCATCCACAGTTCAGAATACTAAACTAAGCTGCCAACCAGAAGGCTGGTGACCAGAGCATTGCTATGATTTCCTCAATGATCCACCCCACACATCACATCTCTTTACAAGCAGAAGAAAAACCCTCTATCTCTATAAAAACTGGCAGCTAATATGAAAGCAACAAGGAGTTACTTTTGTATATTTGTTCTGGTGAAAGGCCATCTGTTATTTTAAAAGATACAATGGGAATTTATTTGTAAATTCAATGAATCAGAATGAAAACATCTGCCTTACATAAGGTAGATTTCAAGCAATACATTATTAAATACTTCCAGTTTTCGTTAATGTCTTTAATGCACACAGAATATTGCATTCAAATTCTCCAATGACAAAAACTACTTTGTTTTCAGGCCCACAGAGCTGCAAGCAACCTCACAAGAAATATTGCAAAAAAAAATCTCATTTGGAAAAACTGTGAGGTTGTGTTACAATCCGGAACTTGTTATTTACTTATCACCTTTATTTATTGTAAACTGAGCTTTTTCCTTTATTATCTTTACACTATTTCATGCCATTTCACTAGCAAAGCATACATACTTCTACCACTATCATATGTCAGTATGATAGAATAGCTGAAATACTGTATTTGAAAGTTTAAAATTAAGGGAAGTTGCTGCTTAGAACTATTTAAAGAATATTTGTCTCCTTTACTAAGACAGTACCTCCTGTTTATTTTAATGGACTACTTTCAGGATGTGACTTCTTTCCTTGCAGTTTAATTTACTTACCTTTTCAGTATCTATTCCTCTGGACATTGACCAGGTGGAAACGATGTAATCCATCACACGTTCACTCAGTCCTTTAGGGACCTGGTAGAGCTTTAAAAAGTCCCGGACACTGTTCAGCATTTCATGGTATCTGTTTGTGTTAGCATACATTTGCTGAAATATGGTTGTCACATTACCAAAAATGGTGGCATACAGAAGGGCTGTGAAAAAAGAAGAAAAACCACAGAGAAAATACATGGTAAGATGTGGTGATAAGTCTGTTTCACTGGGCTTTAAGACTGGAAATGCTAGGTCATAAAAATGCATGCAAATATTGGTGCTTTATTAGGAAGGTTGATGAGCACAAGGTTTTTATATGTCACCTTCAGCACTACAAACTGAGGACCAGCACCTACTTCTGTGAGAGCATGTCCTGCATCATAGAGCTCCTAATATATCACTGTTTGTCCATCAAACAATTCAGCAGTACCCAAAACCTTACAAAACCACAAGAGCAGACAGAAGAATTTTAGGATAAATAGCTTGACAGCAAATACTTTAATTTTTCATCTCAGGTTTATAACACCTGTGTTGAAATACCATGAGTGACAGATTTCCAGGCTTTAAGTGCATTATCACAGTAGTAAGCTGAGTCATCGTTACCCACCTCGGTGTGACAACAACAGTGCATCAAAGCAGAAGATGGAATGTGTAATAAACAGCTACCATGGGTCAGTAATTTATAAACGTAAGTTTAATAATACATAAAAACTCGCATTACATTTTATATTCTTCAGGCAAAAGAACAGCAAGGCCTGAGGCAAGAGCTAGAGCCCTCAGAGGCAGACCTTTGCACAGCCCTCATGACTTCACACAACACAGTCATGAAGCCAGCTGGTTCATCAAGGTGAGTTTAAGAATAAACACAAGGAAGAGAAAAAGGCAGTGTGCTCCAAGTGTGGAGAGAAGCAGATGAAAACACACAGGACTTGAGAAGATCCATCTGCTGAAGCCCAGGACAGAACAGCAGGCTGGTGGCAGCCAGGTTTGATAGCTTGCAGAAGCTGAGGCTCTCCCAGCCCATCCTGCCCTGAATGAAATGCAGAGATAGGAAGGCTCAAGGGGAGCTTTCCTATGTTGTGCATCAGGTCAGTTCTATGTTACAGGCTGGCTTTAGAGGGAGAGGAACAGTCAGACTGCAGATGTGATGATAACCACCCTTAAGTGCTCTGGCTTGCTGAATAAGTTCTTCCTCTTAATCATTTCCTGTCCCCCAAAACAAGCACTGAATTGTGAGTATCATATCTCTACCACTTCAGATAAAAATAAATCAATCAGAAGCCATATTTTTAAAAAATATATTGTGCCTTATTGAAGAACCCCCTTTTTGCTGTTTATTTACTCCCTCATCAGCTATTTTAAAAAAATCTTCATCCCACTCCTTCCTTTGAGAGTGCAGCTATTTATTCAGGTGAGTGTTACCGGCAGATATCCTTAAGCCAACTAAGATGCTCTAGGATTCTATGACCAACAAAAACCTTTGATACTGCAAAACAGACTCATGGGGCTGTCTTTGCCTTAATCATCAAGAGATGTGATTTAAGTTTAGGTTTGCTCAAGGCCTTTACACTGCTGATTTTCTGTTGAATTCCTTCTTGATGCTGTATGATTCTTTTTATGAGTTTCTGTAGAGAACAGCTCTCCCTTTTTCCATCTACTCCTCTGTACAAACAGGTAAAAAAATGTGCAGAAAAATGTGCACACTCAGTTTAAAGGAAAGTGTAGATCATTAATACAGTGACCAGAAACACATTTTCCCTGTTTAACTTTAACTTGTGCCTGAACAAAACCATACCAGGCAGCCCAATAAGTAGTGAGGAATGATAAAATGCTTTACAAAACAGATTTACCACAACAGCTCCTTAATCCATGAGTATTTTTGTATTAGATCAGCACTACCTGTCCCAAATAAGTCCTAGTTTGCTCTCTTGTTATACAAATGCAAACACGACCCTACAGGAGACGGCAGCAGCACAAGGCAGCCAGCACAGCACTGAAACAGGTGACAAATTAGAGAGGGTGGTAATCTGTAGATTTCTTGACAACACCACTTGTGTCCATACAACTCTCTTTGCTCTCTGGCCAAGTGATACCTGGGGGTTCAGTACCTTGGCACGTAGAGCTTCATGCCAGCAAAGGTACAATGGGGTCCCCACTCTGTCCCATTAATGTCCAGCTACATGAAACTTGAAGAAAAAACAGAAGTTTGATCAGATATTTTGATTATTATGAAGCAAGCAATTTCCACTGCAAATTGCAGCTCCAGTATGACAATTATCTTGGCAAGAAAACTTATTCCTGCCTAGATTAATTTTTTTAAATTCTCACACTTACAATATTTAATTTATCATTAGCTAACCATTTTATTACTATTAAAGACACATTAAAGCCAAGGATTTTTGCGGCCTAATATTGGGTAGATACATTAGCATATTAAACCTTGAACTCTTCTGCACAGAAGTAGCTGGCTGTGTGCCTTTCCTTCCTTTCAAAGGAATAATGAAATGAACCCACTGCAGTAGACTGCAGCCCCAGAATGATTTCAGAAACACACACTCTACTGAAGGAAGAAAGTTGGGCTATTAATGACAGAGCAAAATCTCCAGCATTTTCCTCTCCAGGAATGTCAAGAACCCTCAGAAATTATATAGACCTCACCCCCTGACATTAATATTCTTTTCTGAGAATAAAGAAAAACATGTTGTCCCCAACAATGTGGGTGCTCATTTACACTGCAGTCTGTGATACTCCATTTAAACCAGTTCTATCACAGATAGGACCACAGTAATTGCAGTAGCAAATTGCCCACAAGTGAATCATGGAGGTCGGACACAGGTCACAAAATCATTTGCTATTTTTAGTGATGTAACAAGTAAGAATAGAGAAATAAATACAAGCCAGTGCAGGCCTCAGCTACCAGTAAAAGATCTCGGGTCTGATTTTAGAATGATAAGAGGAAGAATTTCTCTCTGTAAGAATGAGAGGTTTGCAATTACCCCAATTACAGATGTAAGAGCTGCATTCGGTTCCTGAGCTGAATCAGAGATTGATGATGATTTGTTCAAAACGCACTCATCCAATGGTCTGGCACACAAAATGTGTGCAGAACTACACAGCAACAAGTGAGACCAACATCAACTAGTGAGCAATCTCTTATATCTTGCCCCCAAGAACTTGCAGTGCTTTCTGAAAATGAACTGCCTTCATTTTTCCTGTCTGGGAAGCTGAGCGAGAACAGTTAAAAAATCAAAATAAATCCCTTTTACATACAGCACTAACCAAAGTACTATTCAAAGAGCAAGCACCTGCATTTGCAAATAGTAGATGATTTAAATGCATAATTGCACTTTTGTTTCACCAACAAGTTCCTAGTATACAACAAATTATTCAGTTCATACATGGCTGAAAGCACAGCCTTGAAAAATCTGTTGCACTGTATCACTTCTTACTGAATATGAAACACAATTGTAAATTAACCAGAAAAACTGCATGTCTCAAAGGCATTTTTCAGATAACACGTTCTGAGGTCACACAAAATTAACATTGATCAGATAAAAAGAAAGGCAGAAATTAATTGTATGGATCATCTCATAATTATACGAGAAAATGACATTATTTTCAAATGTGCAATTAGAACAATGTAAGAGCTTATAATTGCTTGAGATTAGGGGTCTTGATTAGTGGTAATTATGCCTACTTATGGGTAGAGAGCATGCAGTTAAAAGAAAAACACTGAACTGTTAAATACAATATGCAAGCAAATACCAAACTGAACAGGTATTGTAGAGAATTGTTTACAGAATTAGTTTTGATAGAATTGTTATTTGTAGTCTTGCAATCTGATATCAAAGCTTCTAAAGCAAGATGTACTTATCAAGTATCTACACAACCTTCTAGAACAGTACAGACAGACCCAGAGCTGCTTAATTTGCCACTTCTTAGGAAGCTTTGTGTATTATAAAGTTTCCCATTTGTAATCTTTTATCTTTTTGCTTTTTCACTAACACAGTGTATAAAGATGTAACTTCATTTAGTCTACTAAAGAATAAATGTAAACAACTTAGCCAAAATCTAAGAGGTAATTAATTTTCTGCACTTCATGACTTTTCATAATATTAATCCAGAACATTTTCACCTGCTATAAAACAAATTAAAATTGCTAGTCTTAGCATGTACATCACTTCCTGAATTTCACAACCTGGGTAAAAGACACTTTTTTAAGTGAAAGTAAATTCCCAGAGGAGCTCTCCCCCATGCTGTCCCAGTAACTGTTAAATCCTGCTCTTCCCACAGCTCTCTGTTCTCCTGGACTGAAACAATACACTGCTCCACCTCCCTCTTTCATGCCACCAGCTTCTAATTTGCACCTCTGAAGCAAGGCAGCAGCAATGGCAAAGATCAGAGAACTGGCACATTACTGAGCAAGTCTGAAAATCAATTTAATGGCAAAAAGCAAAGCAGAAAGCCTGAATAGGCCACGAGGGACATGCACATCAAACCATGTGGCGCAAGCACTTGACTTCTAGGATGAAAGATGAGAGACCACAGGCAAATTTTATTAAACTCTTCATTGAATCCTACTGCAAATCTTCCCACTCTCATCATCACATTTGGTGAAATCACCCTGCTGGCAGTAAAATTGGGACAGAGAAGGACAACAGTGGGTTCCAGCTACAATGGAAATGTCTCCTCTGCAGAATGGTAGGATACCAGTGAGGACACAACTGATAAAGGCTAAACAACAGAGCATCAGCACATGGGGGGGTTTTCCTCTTCCCATCACCAAAAAAAATGCAAGAACTGCAATGAAATGAACGTCAGAGACATAAACAAGGGAACAGCTGCTCTGAGAAGCCACTTAAGCAACTACCAAGGACTAGAGTAGTAGAAACATCTGTGCACCTTAAAATAGGCTGTCTGCAGCATGTAAGGGCAGGAAGGGAAGTTAAGAACAGATATGGAACAAACACCACAAGCAGCTCCCGCTGCTTCTCTCCTCACACCCTTCCCTAACTCTACAAAATAAAAGCAGCCTGCTACTACAGCAGCACAGCCATATAACCTCCTGTTAGCTCACTGATTTGCAACGATTTACATTTTGCCAGTTTAAGACTTAATATGGAAGAATAGAGGCAAGTGTTGGTAAACTACCAAACCTTCTAAAGATGCTGAACTCCAGTATCCCTTAGGACGCTTCAAAGCTTTTTTTTTTTTTTTTTTTAATTTTGATCTTGAAGCACCCACACAGCTGATAGCAGCAATCACAGGTGTTTTGGCTTGCAAGCATCATGCACAGCACAACTCTCTAACAGGTTTTGCTTTTGCCTTCAGCATGTCTGGGCTAAGATAAACAGCATGGAAAAATGCAGAAGGCAAAACTGATCAGAGGAGTGATTGGTGCCAAACTGAGTACAAGCCAATAGAAGAAACTTCAGCATCAGCCTTGTGAGAAAGCTCTTCAACATGAACAGCTCTCTCCAAACTGACAGGGAAGGGCCAACACCACCCTGCTCTCTATGAAAGGCAGCATCTTGAATCCAAGAGCCTGCTTATGAAAAGAAAGCATGAAGCCTCCTGGCAATCCATACAAAGGAAGAGTGGTGGCTATTACCTCCTTGGCCAAGGCTCCTACTTCTGCACAGCAGCACCTAACTAAATTAACACAGTCCCACTAATTAACACTGTAAAATCTGGATTTTGACAAATTGAGAAGTGTCCAAACAAGTAAAATGGCAAGAATCTTGATTCACAAAACTCATCATTCATTTGTTTTGACAGCTAGAGTTAAGTATTGTATTTACCCTGAGAGAAGCCGACAGTCACCAGAGGGGGATTTAATGGCAGCCACAGACTCCACTGCAGCCAATATGCTTGCAGAAAAGCAGATTACTAAAGTAATCAGATACACAACAAGTCAGAAGTAGCCTGTGAGGACCTAGATGTGTTCTTGGTTGTGAAATTAAGGAGTAAGAATCTGGTCATACACTGCCTTTCTGCTGTAAAGGGACACCAACAGACAACAACAGAAGCATTATGCTGAAAGGAATTGAAGAGAAGAGCATCCTGGATACAGTGAGACTCCAAGCCGTTTGCCTTTGAAATCCCTAACAACAAGCATCTCTCACTTTCAGGGAAACAGGGTTGCACACTCTTATCCTATAAACAAACAGCACTTGCAGACCAATGAGTTCACCTGATTCTTCTTACTTAAATTACCTGAAGGCATCCATTTCTCTGCAAGGCCCAGCACTTGCAGTGACTGGTGAGTCCCAATGGGTGTAGCACTGTTTTACACCCAAAAGTGCATCATCAACCAGAGAGGAATGTGTATGTTCTGCCTCAACTTACAGGTAAATTCTTAAACCTGACAGAAAGCTATGACTACCTCCAAACACTTAGTCATTAACTGAAATTAGGGCCTTAACCCTTGAAAGCAAAACGGTTTTCCAAGAGCTAGTACAGTTTAAACAATGAGTCCACACAAAATTCCTTGCAGAATCAATTTATTTCAGTCAAAATATAACAGTATGGGACAGCAAGATCAACAGGCAAGATTTGAAATGGGAAATATCAGCATGATAAATCAAAGGTAAGACTAGAGAAAAAGGGAAGATTCTACAGAAAATGACACTTCCTAATCACCTCTCCAAATTTTATTCCACACAAGGTAGGTTTATCTCTGATAAGGTAAAACAGAATGGCAAGAAAATGTCCCAATTTTCACAACTAGTTACAGCAACTACGGTTCCTGTAAAGAGCAGCATATTTATCACAACATCTTCAGGAATGTCATAAGGGATTAGTCCAGAGCAACACTGAAGTACACATGCTCAAAAGATGGAGCATCATCAAGATCTTGCTCGATGTGCCAATTTGATTACCAAGAGGAAACTAAATGTACAAACAGATAACAGCTGCAAAAACCATCTCTATTCCAAACATACCAGAGCAGAGTCCCCAGTGGGACACTTTTACCAACACAGGATGAACTCAGCTCAATGTATTCACTAGCAAGTTTTACCATGATGAGAATTAATAAAATGCCAAATCTGATTAAATCCTCTGCAATTTGTGAGAAAGGACACTCTTTTACTGTTTTGTAGAATTTTATGGACAATAAAATTTAAATTGTCTAGAAAATTGAAATGGATTTCCATTTCATTTCGCAGCACTAATGAACAGATCACCATTTAAATGACGACACAGCCATTTAAGGGCATCATTTTTCTTCTACAGTTTATATAGGGTAATGCATGGCCATTTTCAATTACTTGGTTAAAATTAAATCTACAGATACTGCTTCTAGATTTTTACTCATTTGCACCAATGAAAGCTTTTGCTTTCAAAAGTAGTTTTATCTGTCCTCAACTTAACTCAAATGGTTTCCCCCAATTAAACACCAACTCTCCTCATTTTAAAATCTATTACTGAGATAGAACTACGCAAACAAAAGAACAAAAACAAAAAGCCACAATTAGGAAAAGTTCTTTTCATGTGAAACTGCTTGCCTACGTAGTTGCTAGCATTCCTCTGTTGATGCTATTTCCTCTGTGACTTGTATGATCCTTTCCACAAGGCCTTGCAGGAGAGAAATCTAGGGACATCAAGGAAATCATCTGTTAGCCAAACTTTCTGGTCCTTTCCCTGCACCACTGCCACACGTTCTGCTGGGCTTTGCACTGCTGGCTCAAGCCTGTTCCTGTTGGCAACGATTTGGCCTCATTTTGCAATAATCTATCTGTGGCTTTTGAGAGTCCAGAACTGGATCTGAATTTTGCACACCAAAACCACCATCCAGCACTTACATATACGGATTTCTGGACGGGACTTGCCCCTATCACTGATGCAACACAAGTGTTTAAATGGCTAAAGTCGCTTGCAAAGTTCAAGCAAAATTCCCCTATCTGATTCCTTTTGGCCATTGCTTCAAACCCATTTTATTAAGGTACCTTGTATTTGAGTATGATATTTAGAAGAATTCTTTGCTCCAAATGATAATTGGATTCAGGTGGCTTCTCTCTATTCCCACCAGAGCACCCATGTGGGAAGTTCATAGCTGGCTGGATTCCTTGCTGGTCTTACTCAGATCTGAAACCACCAGTGAGATGACAAGGAGGAAGGACCCAAGGCTTCCATTTCTCTCTTCTCATTAGGCTTAAAACCTCTACTGAGCTGTGTTTTAAGCACCACTGCAAAGGTGTAGGCATGTCAGCCTGTCATGAAAGTTCAGGACACAGTTCAGAGGAATACCAAGATAAGGCATTTCTCTTCGACCACTAACTTTCATCCAATGACTTACAAAAGCTTCTGCTGTCTGTGTAGCAGTACAGCACATTCTTTTTTTAGGCGTTTTCTTCTCTGAGAACAAAAGAAAATGTAAAATTTTAATGCCTATAAATTACCTCAACATAAAAGCAGAGTGGGATGGAGGTACTATGCTTTCATTGTGAAGAGAACCAGGGGTGGGTGGTAGAGTCCTGGCCTCAACCAGACAGCTGATGGGAAAATCACATATCCCTTGTCCCACAGGCTCCAGAGAGAAGACACTTTGGATTAACTGTATTGTCCCCAACCCTAAAACTAGTTGAACAAAACCCTGAAAACAACTGAAAGTGTGTAATGGGAAGCCTGTGCCTTCCATAGCTCACCTGGTTTACACTCAGCAGACCCTTCAAGCTGACTTTGCTCTAAGCAGTCACACTGTGAAGCCAGCAGTGACCTCTGCACTGAGCAAACACCAGAGAGGCTGTGCTAATCACCCAGGAGCTGCCAGGTCTGTTCAGGTGACAGACCAGCCAGCAAGAGCTAAGGGCATGGCTGCATCTGACAGGATTAATGGACATAAGGACAACGATTAATTGTCAGTTCAGATCTCCTCTACTGTGAAATTAAACTCCTAAAGCTATTGCACTTAACTGGACTACACTGCACCTGTGTGCTTTGCCTCTCTGCAGGTCAGTCTGAAGCTTTTGATGAACAAAACCTTGGTAACCCACCCTGGGGTGTTGTTACTTCAACAACCACAGCCAGACTGCAAGGTGCTCATCACCAACCTGCCAATCCCTTCTTGAACATGCACAACTTTTACTTCTGGGTGCAACAAGTACAAACAAGTTACGTTGACTATATTCTACACAGGGTTTTCAAACACTTCCCAAACAAACCTAAAAACAAAGTGGTCCAAAACCTCCCCTTTTCTGGTATCACTAAACAGTTACAAAGATTTAATACTGTTCCTAACACAAATGAGAATAATGAAGTTTGGAATTATGTTGACTAAACCAGTGAGGTCGGAGACAAAGATGACATTTACCAGTGAAGACTAATTTGGGGTGGTTAAAGAGTAATTGTCACTGGAATTACTAGGTGTGAGTCATGCTCCTCCCACACACTAATCATAGGTGTGCTTGCAGACCAAAATCAAGAGGTGCACACAGCATTTACAGGAATGTGACATGGGAATAATTCCTAGACAGTGGCTTCTCAAGGGGGCCCTGCTTTACTGGTGAGTGAAATGACAGGCTAGTGAGGACGCAGAGGGTTTATCAAAAAATAACTGGAACTACTGTTGCATTTTTAATGACAAACCACGGATGACTGCATGTGAGAGGAATACTTGCCTCTAGAGGGGTGAGGAGGTTTACAGCCTAACTTTCCAAAGCAGGTATTCACTTCTGTTCCTACGGCTCCAGTCTTAAAAGTACTTATTTTCCAGGCTGAGTCTGCTGTTTTATAAGAACTCAGCAGGAGTAAAGGCAGCAGTAAACATGCATACAGCTGTGAGTTCCATGCCACACTTCCACAAAGGATTGTATTTATCATGATATTCAGAGGTAGATGCTATTGCATAAGAGATACTGCCTAAATTCTTTTTAAAGTAAACATTACACTGAAATCATCTGGCGTCTGAAAGATGTCAGACAGTTGCATTTTGTGCTTTGGTGAGTTTGTTATCAAGTCACCATAAAATGCAAATATATTTGCACATAAACAAACATATACAGTCAGAAATAAGGATGTATTAAGGTCCCATTGGGACCTGTTTAGAGAACTATTCTGCTTGTGCAGTGCCCGCCAGGCACAAAGGAATGGCATTTGCAGATGCTAATAAGCTGAAGCTGTCCAACAGAAAGTACAGAGGACTCTCAAAGGTAATGAAATATCTCTGTCAGTAATTTGCAGCTACAAACCTCAGCCAATAGTCAGGCACACAAAGCTTTTCCTTGCTTGGGGAAGAACGGTTGGGAAGATTATACTTCAAGTATAATCCCCTGCAGTCACTGAACACCTGCAATACAACAGGGTTATGTTTCAAATATCATGCAGGACCAGAGACCTGAACTCAGATCTTCCATTTTTCTGAAGAGTTCTTCCACCTAAAGGTGACTGAATATTTTGAATCAAGAGAAAGGAAAGGAAAGGAAAAGAGTTTTTACTAGTAGAACTGTTCCAATCTCCATAAATACAGCAGGGGTGTGTTCCCAGTATTTCCATATCCTTGGAGTCTTTGAACCATGAAATAATGGATTAGAATGGAGGAGGCAGATATGTCTGGACATAAACACAGGCTTCTCTGCTCTCACCTCTCCACAGAGTAACGTGTTTTCTGGCAGGCTTGCTCAGAGAAGCTTTACTTGACCAGCCATAGCAGATTGAGAACATCTACGATCCTAGCATTCCCAAAAGATCCTAGGAAAAGTAATTTCTAAGATTCGTTGAAGTCATGTCACATATGTGCATGAACAAAGTCTTAGGACTCACAAGGAAATAAGATAAGTGTACCAACTGGTGAAAGTAACCAAAATCTCAGCTTAAGTAAACCCTAGCACATCATCAGGAGTCAAACCTCAGAGTAAACTTTCCATCACTGTGACACAGGGTACACAACGTAAACTCTGCCTGAACTTAAATCCTGATCTCTGAATTCCAAAAGGAATAGTCCCCCCAAATGCCAACTGTCTGCTGACACAACACTGGATGTAGCTTAATCCCACAGCAGTCCCACAGCAGTCACTAAGGTCACATTCCCTGAGAATTCTTACAGATTAGGGATAACTTTCACAACATCAGAGGACTTCTAGGAGAGTTTCTGCAGTTGTCATAAGTCTTTTCCTTGTTTAAGCACTGAAGAACTTGCCTTCTGTAATTCAAATCTTTGCCACTTACAGGTTCACCTAAGTAGCATCTTAAATCTTCCAGATCTTAAATTCTTCCTTCCCACTGATGGAGGCAACAAGAAAATGTTACAGCTCATTGGAAATGAATTGTAAGATTTGGGCAAACAATTGTGGTAAATATATTCTATGTCATTTACAGGTATTGAGATTGTCAAAGTATAAAGAAGTAAAAAAGCAGGAACTTATTTTTGCAGCTAAACTGCAGTAATAACCTAGATGCTCATTTTCTGAAAGCTATGTGAAGTGAAGAACTGTTTGTAAGCTGCATGTGCTACCATGAATATTCATTTACTAGTTTTCAGCACAAGGCAAGGATAGAATGCTTTGCAACAGCTTGAATTTTTGATATTGCATAGCTACTACTGGCTGACAGATATTAATGATTCTTGACAGAATGCTTATCTTTGAGCTGTTGCTGTAATCAATCAGCACAAGAGCAGCAGGCTATTAAAATGTTTTTCTGTCAAGCTCTCTTGACATGCTTTGAATGGTACACAGCCTTGATGTTGGGTTTGGATTTTTTTAGGTGCTTTGTTTGTTGGAGTTGTGTTTTGTTTGTTGGGGTTGGTTTATTTGTTTCCAGTTGTTTTTTGGCAGGTGTTATTGCTGTTATTCTGGATTGTTTCTTTAAAAAGAGAATCTACCTGAAACCACACAGACGGACTCTCTTGATCAGCATCTCTTGAAGCTGACCTTAAATATCAGCCCTGATGTTGAGCATTCAGAATCCAGTCACCACGGTTTCAGCTCCTTCTGACAAATGTCCCTCTGTCTTCTTTCTATCCTGCCTTTCCCCATCTACACTCTTCTTTAAAACTATTTCTCCCTGTCAGACTCTTGTCATCTACCTGGCCCGTAATTATTCTTCAGGCTTCCAGAAATTCTACCCTCCTGTTTTCTCTCACTTCTTCCAATTTTCTGTTCAATACTCTGTCTTCCCCCAGCCTTTCAGAAACCTGTCATGGGAGCAGTGATTTAGCAGTCTCTCTGCATCACAAAGCCTGTAAAATTTAAATCAACAGCTTAGCAAACCCATCAAAGAGGCTGCCAGACCTTCTTGGCCCCAATAGAGAAGCCTAATGACTAGGAGGGAATCAAAGTTAAATTAGATGGTCAGGAGAATTGGGACTCTTCACAGATCAGAGGAGGGGAAGGAGGGAAAGAACAGGGATACAGATCTAAATATGTAAGCAGGAGTGAAAGAGCAGAAAAGGAATACAGGTGAGGTTAGGAACACAGAACACAAAGGAGCAGCTGACAACTGAACTCGTGAAAAAAGCACAGAGAGAGTGTAAATGTCCAGTTTTCTGCACAGGCTTGGCTTTACTGATATCAATACCATCAAAAATTAAAATAATTTCAGTGGCACTGCAGAGGGAGGGAATAGATACACAGCAGTATGGTGTGTGCAGAGCACAGTGAAAGCCACTCTGCACTAGTAAGAAGTGAAGAATTAAGAGTGGCAAGACAGGCAAAGCAAAGACCAGGAGCAAACTGTGTATGGCCAGAGAGGAGTGTGTGACAGAGCTGGGAACTCAGCCCAAACCTGCCAGCTCAGGGCCTCTCCCCTACCCACCAGCCCCACACTGTCAGCACTGAGGATACAAGCAACAGAGTCTTTTCACCTTCTGCTTTGCTCTTTGCCTATCAGCTTATTTCCTTTGCAGGTCGTAACACCTGTTTGCTGTACCTAGAACCTTCTGCAAATTCAAGAGGGCAACAAGCACCAATCCCTCTGAATGCTCAGTAATCAAACTCCAGAAGAAAAACAATGTCTCTGGCTGAATCTCCATTACTCCATAAAAAGAAAATGTACCAAAAGCCTGCTTAATGAAGAAACAGCTTGAGTTAGGACCACTTTCACCAAGATCATTACATGAAATGCAGCAGTAGAAGGCTGAGCTATGGCTTACATGGAACTCGAAAACTTTTGTTTGAACAGTGTGTCAACATCATGACTGCCATGCCAGACTGAGCAAGTCAGACCAAAAGAACACAGTGTCAGTGATAAATACCCCAGTGAGAATGTTGTCTTTGCTAGAGGCTAATGAATATAAATTCATCCATCTTTATATCTTAAAGAAAATACTCTATGCTTTTTATTTGCTTTTCTCCATTATTTCAATGATGAAAGCATAAGGAATAAGCCAGAAAGATGAAAAAATAAACACTTCAGAACAAGCCAAGGAGCACAAATCCAGAGATATTGCAAAGGACACTAAAGATGCCAAAAACATTGGGTCCTAGCAATATCCTTCATACAAGGCCTAAGTAAACAAGTTGTCACAAGCAAGGTGTGAAAGAGAGGGAAGTCCTTTGTGTTAATCTGCAGACTGACAGAAAAGAGCTTCGAGAGTTTCTGCAAGGCCACAAATCTCTTCAGAGCATTTTCACTTGCCCAAGTTCTCATCATGAGTGTGCCATCAGAGACAGCATCCATCCCATCCATACAGAGACCACTGCTCTGCAGCTGGGAGCAGAGGAGACAGTGGTTCTTCTGAGCATGCTGCCTACATTTTGCATGTTGAACCACTTTTCCTCCCCAGCTCTGTGGATCTATTCCTTTTGCCAATATTTTTCTATCAGTGACAAGCTAGAGGTATTAAATCCTGAACACGTTGAAAGGCTAACACATTCCATACATATTAGTGTGGTTTGAGAAGGACACAGGAAAGAGGTAAATTGCTCAGAAAACCATTTTTGAATGGAATCACTATGAGGATACCCAAAATAGAATAGACTGTGTTTTCATATTCCTAATCCAAATGCAGGAAGGAAAAACACACATATGTATCACACAAAAGGCAGAAGATTTTGGAGGGAAACTTTTTTTTACTTCACCTCACACATTAACAACATGTTTTCCCTTTCAGATGATGACCACTGGCATCTGAAAATTTCCAGCATTTAATGGCCAGTCCTGACTCCCTCTGCTGGTACTTCATACAGTCTCCTCTTCCTCAGCCTTAGAATAGGAGCAATGTCCTTTCAGCAGTTCCAACAGTAGTGCATAGTGGGAAAGTCTTGTCACAGCAGTTTCATTAAAATGTATAAATATTTTGTTAAGTCTTAAAAATTACTTTGGAATCTTTGATGGTTCATTATCACAGTTTTTATCTTTCCTGTATTATTGTGCCCTTGTACTTACTGTCTAGTACATTTAGACTTCCAGCTACACAAAAGTTAGAACAGAATTAAGTAGTAACAAACATAAAACCTTTCCTTGCCTTAATGCATGGGTTCACACTTTATGCAAAAAGGACAACTGCTAATAAAAGTCTTAAACACAATTTATCAACACTTCAGTAAGAGTGAAGCACAGAGAAAGCTTTAAATACTAAAAGTTGCAAACTGGCAGTGTGGGAGCTCATTAAAAAAAGCACTGCACAAGAATGCTCAAGGCAAATGCCAGTCAAACTTTTTCAACTCTGAAGTTATTTAATCGTCACAGCAATCACAAGGGATAAGGCATTGTTTAAAGGAACTGGCTTCTGTAGGCTTGGTGCTGTTCAGTCTTCTGGAAAGGTATTCACTGTAAATGTGTCATCAATTTAAAATGCTCCTCAGGTCTGAAAAGCAATCTTTCTGACCTGAGGCTTGATGCTTCAAGTTGCAGAGCACCCTCAGCTGAAACAATCCAAACAACGTGGGGCTTCTGAATGCCCCAAAAGACCATAACCACAAAACAGGGGCAAACCGAAATATTCTGCAAGTAGAAATACTAGTTTTGCATACATACAAGGCGAAATTCATCCTGCTGTGTTTGTCACCAATTTCAGTAAACCAGCATTAAGACAACATAATTTCTGCATTAGTACTTTGTACGCATTCCCTGAGCTTTAAAAGCTACGGTACCAGGGCAGTGTCAGGAAAATCTATGTTTCCATACAATATACATTTGCGTGGAACTGCCCAGTTTCCCTTTTCATTGCATTTGCAGTCTCTTAAGACTGTTCTGACTGGATGAAAGCATGCTAAAAAGCAGCATGGAAATTATTACAATTGCTTCAATGCTGTGGACAAGCCAGTCTGAGACGTCTGCTTACTTATACAAATTTAAAAGATCTGAGGTATTCTGGAAAAGGTGTAGCAGCATCAGTGCTGCCACACAGCTCCCTCCACCACAGTTACAATCTTTTCTTGCTGAAGTGTTCATTTCTACGCTGTTTTCTGTCAGCTAACAATCCATAGAGAAGACCCACTTCTCTCCTTGCTTTCAGGAAAACCACAACCTGGCCCAGCCTTCCCAGCTGCTGTGTTTTCGTCTCATGATCTGTGTGTATCCAGCATCCATAAGCATCCCACAAAGTGCATACATGCACCAAAAGGCAAATAAACCGGTGCCATAGGCTCTCTCCATCACCTTGGAGAACAGTTACACTTAGAAGAACTTCCAGAGAACCACACTGTAGAAGTTGATCAATGACATTTAAATTTTTATCATAGGGTTTCAACAAGAGGAAGTTTAAAATTGCAAGGAAAAAACTGAGTACAGTGTTGGTGCTAACACTGTGTTGGTATCACCCACTCAGTACCTAACCCTGCCAACTCAAACCAGCAGGTTTCAGAAAGACCCCAGTTGAGGGAGAGCTTGAAGACAAATGATTTAACAGCTGCTGTCTGGGACAAGAGTTTAATTAACATAATCAAAGCCATTATTAGGCTAATCACCAATTAGCATCACCAATTAGCTCATTTATGGACAGTCCCGAATATCTAAAACTCAATGCTTGAAATGAAGTACACACACAGCACTCTGTGGTATCACACTGGACTAGAGAGAAACACAGCAGAAGAGAATTTACTCCCCCCCAAAAAAGACACAAAAAGGAGGATGCTTTTAAGGATCTCAGGGAAAAAAACAACAACAACAAAACCCCGAACAATACAAAAAGCCCCAACTTTTATAATAAAAAAGTCACACAGAACCCTCCCATGCAGAAAACCACAGCTGCAATGTTTGAGGCAAGCTTACAAAGGCACAGCTACCAAAGACCAGCCTAGCTAACACACAAGGTACATACTATCCACTGACTGAAAGTTCAATCTGTCCATCACCCATCACCTTTCCCCAGGTGCTCCTAAGCTTCCCACACGCCCTGGGCTCCAGCAGCACCATTTCTTCACCAGGTGCTGCTGCTGCCACAGCTGGGGACCAGCCCATGCTGCTTCTTCCAGTGGGTGCTTCCCCCCAGCACGTGGCTGGGCTGTGGGAACTGGCAGCTAAAGGGTGCCTACATGTCCTAGCTTGTCCTCAGAGCAGTAATTTTAGGACCTACACATGCCCATCTTTCTCCATGATTCATTCTCTTGGATTTCATCCAGAGAACGCAATACATATAATTTTCATGTCTATTTTGCACTTCCACTGATATTAAACTATGTGTATGGCTATCTCAATAACTGCATAATCTTGTGTGTCTTTCAAGTTCAACACTTTCCAGTAGGTCACTATTTAGTGTCCTTTCATTGTTGGCATCTTTCCTGAAAGCAGACTTGTGTTTTTTCTAAGAATCCTCTATGAATATTCTCTTGCTTCTTTTCTTATATACCTGCTCTGAAGATCAAAATATCATTTTTTAAAATGGATAAACACCACCCTTGCTCTCAGATAGGGCTGACCTTGATTATCTCAACTTGAAAATTGAAAGATTTAGAAAGTTACAAACATGAGTCAAATGGAAAATAGAGAGAAAATGTGTAGACAACCATAATTACAGATATTGTTACATTTTGTTCTAACACTATAGTGATGACAGCAGACAGATAATAGCAGTAAAATCATAAATAGTAGGAAGGACTCAGAACATAAGGAATAACACAAAGCACATCATCAGCCTGTGGAATGAACAAAGCCATAAAAAAAAAGCCAGTAAAAAACCTCTTTGTTTTTGGGTTATGTTTGTTTTCCCATTCTAATGAGAAGACACTGGTTCAATCAAGCTGTTTTGAACATGATCATAAATTGTTGAGATTGGAAAAGCCCTAAAGAACATCAGCTGCCACCCTGCACTGCCATGTTCACCACTAAACCATTCCCTAAGTGCCACATCCACATCTTTTAAATACCTCCAGCATGGTGACTCCATCACTTCCCTGGGCACTGTATTCCCATGTCTGACCACCCTTCCTATGAACAAATTTTTGCTAATATCCAATCTAAATCTCCCCTGGTGCAACTTCCTCTCATCCTGTCACTTGTTACCTGGGAGAAGAGACCGACCCTCACCTGGCTACACCCTCATTTCAGGGAGTTGTAGAGAGTGACAAAGTCTCCCCTGAGCCTCCTTTTCTCCAGGACAAATATCAGACTTGTGCTCCAGACCCTCCACCAGCTCTGCTGCCCTTCTCTGGACTCACTCCAGCCCCTCCATGTCTTTCTTGTAGTGAGAGGGACAAAACTGAACACAGGATTTGAGGTGCAGCCTCAGCAGTGCTGAGTACTGGAAGATGAACATTTCCCTGGTCCTGCCAGCCGTATAATTTCTGATAAATAGTTGTTATCACACCTGTTATACTCTGATTGCTTATCTGAGTGTGATTTTTAAAGTCCACAGTTTCAATTACAGCATACCCAGTGTATTCACTACACAGAAAGAGCACAGAGATCATACACAAGGCATATATAGAAGGCATAGAAGCACAGTATGGTTTTGTTGTTGCATAGATATCAGCACTAACCTTATCTGTTGATAAGATGCAGAGAGTGTATATCTGCAAGGTGCAGCTCTTACCTGACAGGACCAGAAATATTAGTGCCAGCACTGAAAGTGCAGCTGTTTCCACAAATAACTAGGGGGTTTAAGATGGTAGAATCAGCCTGTGCTGCTAGGCTTCTCTATTTTAGTTTTTCTCATTTTAACTTTTACAGTTCATCTAAATTTTCTCCATTAAAATTCTGCTTAAGTGCCATTTACATACAGGTATATACATCCCTAAATTGAAAAATCATATACTCTTATGCCTCTCTTGTCTAAGGTCAGAGTTTTCCAGTGGGTCACCAACACATATAGTTATAATTACTAATGTTTTTTATTATAATAATAAAGGTAATAAATTATAAATCTATTCTGCCTCCGAGGCATAGCAACATAAAGTCAGGTTTGCAGTGCAACAAATGGGGAAAATCTGAAGCTAAACCACAAATTATCAAGCACCCGTAAAAATGCTGGTCAAAAAAGACAAGGTGACAGCACACAAAATAGTCTCCAATTCCTCCAGTAGGCAATTTTTTGCTTGCACATTGAAAATTGACATAATTTAAAATCTACCCCAATATGAGGAAGAGTAAGTGAATTTGCAAGCAGCGATTTTGAGTCAAGTTCAGAATAAATCCAACCCTTTAATGAAAGATGTTTACCTTCCTTTTCTGCAAAAGCTCTTGAAACACTGGCAGCTCTCACAGGGTCTCAAGTCTTTGTAACTCTTCTCAGAACACTTCAGGTATGGCATGGCTGGAGTCAGGAGAGGAGACACTGATGCAAAAATAAGATCTGATCCTTAGGGTAAACAGGTTTTGTGGGCTGGGTGTTAATTTTCTTCAGCTGGAACATTTCTATGCTGCCCTCCCTCTCCTGGGGGACCTGAGCATTCAGAACTGGGGCACCAAGGAGCAGCTTGCCTCCCCTGCCCTCCCTGGACATGGTCTTAGCAGAGATTGGGAGGAAATTTGCTGTTTCTCAGCTGTAACTATACTAAATGCTCTTTTTTAACTTTAGATGAATCTACAGCCTGTTGAACCGTGAGAAGCAAGAAATCCTGAGGCTTTTAGAATGACCAACAACCAGTGGGCACTTTAACGTGCAGGTTGTTTGGGAAAGCAGCCCTGCTTTACAAGAGTGCTCTTGATTCACCAGGCAACTGATGGCAAAGTCCTCCAAAACTGCTAAAACAGAAGTACTGCTGTGTAGCTACTGAAGGACAAACTTTCCCATTAGCAACCAGCAGGAAATCTGTCTGTGTGGCCTCAGGCAAATATTACTGTGTATCAACCATTTTGTGCATCACTGCATAGAAAATGGTACAAAACCACATACTCTTCTCTTTAACCTATAAAAAAAGCAGTATTCTCTGGCAGGTTAAGGCTAGAGACAGCAACTAAAGGAGGAAAAAGCAATGCTAGCAGCACACACACACATAGCAGTCTGAGATTGAAGTTCTTTCTTTTCTTCTATCCATATTGCTGTCTTCTGGGAAGCAGCTTGTTTCACTGCCCATTTACCCAAAATTAATCAAACTCTTCAGCCATCTCCAGCGTTATCTTAAAGAGTAGGCCTACAGATCCTGCCCCCAGCCCCTGACAATAACCAACATCAAAAGCTTAGAGGAAATATATCTCATTCACATGCAGCTGCTTTCCCAGAATTCTTCCCCACTGCTCTCCCCTTCAGACACTGTCTGGTATTAAATCTCTGGGGATGAGTACAGCCATGATGGTACTTACAGTACAGCTGGAGGAGGGAAAAACCTGTAACTACTGCCACAAGGGCAGTACTTGTGTCCTCAACACTGATTCAACATTCAACCTGTTTGTGCAGAGTGTGTAAGGCTACAAAGTTAGTTCTGTTCCTTACCAGGTCTACACAGCTAGTGCCCCAAAGCTAAAGGAGAAAAGAAGCTTCACAGCAGACTGTTGTTCTTCCCAGCTGAAGGCAAAGAGCTTGAGAAATGTGGTTGCCCTCAGGCTGTTATCTTCCTCTGTTTTCATATGTCTTATCTACCCCAGTATTTCACTGTTGAACTGCCCAATTCATTGTGCCTTGGACCCTTGCTGTTGTACCAGAACTCCATGTACTGAACCATTCATACCTTTTTGGATATAGTTGCCTGCTGTATCATATTTTCCATTTCAACCCAAACTGGCAATGACTCAGAGCATTTTCTTCTGTCTGGTTGCCCAATGATACAACACAATGGTCCCATAAAACAGTAGTCTTCCCTCCAGTCTTCTGTATTATTGAAGGCTGCATATGAATAAAAAATAACTCCATTCTGGACCTGAACTGCACCCTCATGAAGGGAGATATCTTCTCTGTTGGCATAATCACAATCTGAATCTCATGCACTCTGTACAGTACAATATCAAACCTGATAAAATCAGCACAGTCAACTTGCCATACTTACCTCATGCCCCAGCATGCACTTTTCCCTCACATAAATAACTCTCTCAAATTCCCTTGTCAAGTCCTTGTCTGCTTTAATGAATCATCACACTTTAAACCACACTTCAGCCACAAGGGCCGAAGAAAAGAAATACTGCCCATCTTTTGGACTACATGTCTGTAACCACCATGAGGAAACAACCATCTTAAACATGCACCATGTTAGTTTCTGTTTATTTTGGGAAGCAGTCAAAAAAGAAGTTTAAGAGTTTGTAAAGAAAAAGGAGAAACCTTAGTTTCAACTTCAAGCTCTATTTCTCTCTCTCAACACCTGCTCTCCTTTTTGCTCACCCACACACACCTCATCATAACAGCAAAAGATGCCAGGGCATCACAGTAACCCACATTCGTCCATCTCACACCTGTCAGTGCACTTAGGAACTGACCAGAAGAAGCCAAAAAAACCAGTCAGTCAGCTGTACTGGCCTGAAAGGACCTTCTGATGCCATCACTGGAAAAAAAGGAGCATCCATCTACTTGGCAGCATCAAGTCATATCCCAGAAGATGCTTGGCAATGTCGTACAGATGTCTGCCTCACTGCTCTTCTCATACTTCCAAACATACATGGAGAAGTTTTCATTTGACTCTTGTAGCTCTCACAACAAGTGTGCTGTCTTCTCTTATATCAGTGAAGGGAAAAAAACTGTGACTCATCTGCCTCTCCCCTTTTCCTTTATCCCAGAAAGCTGTCCTTTTGGTCAGATGGCACACTGCAGCACCATGCCAGCATCTACTGGTGAGTCAGTTCTCTGGTGCCTCCTGGAAACACCTACACCAATGCATGCAGCATGGGCAGCAAGCAGGAGCATCTGCAACGTGAGGCAGGTCCCTCCCTAGCTCCCTGCACAGTCTAAATACATAAGAATGGCAAAGAAGGGAAAAGAGGTCATGGAAGGTAACACCATAGGTTACACCTCACCTCCATATGGGCCTCAGCTCCCTGTGTCACACTACAGGGCAACAGCAGCTGGATTGCAATGCCTCTTGCAGACAGCATCTGGCACAGCCTCCAGTCACTCCAGTTTACCATAAACATGAAGGTTCAGAGCACATTATTTAATTATCTAAAATAATCAGACATTATTTCCACTGCATGAGTAGATCAGAAGGGCATTATGAGCCAAAGGTGGAACATTGATAAGTCATCTTCTCCCTTGCCATGCCCACAGTCTGTGCAGCACCTACACAACACGGTGGTTTGCTCAAAGTCATGTCTCTGTTTGGTAATCCCTCTATGATTTTCACAGGAGGTTGCTAACTTCATGTGGAATAAGGCTCCTTTCCAGAAAAATGCCCATTTCCCCCCTCACACATTCTGTAGCTGTCATCTCATTACTAACCTGCCGACAACTTATTTGCAAGGAGTGTGAGAAAGACAGTTCCTAAAATCTTTAGTTTTGGCATACTTAGTTCCTGATAAAACTGATTTTATAATTTTCTAGGTCATGCAAATAAAGACTTTATGAAGAAAAAATTAGTAGAATCAAAAATATTCAAAACAGAAGTGAATCAAGTAATCAAAACTTATTTGCTACAGTATAGGAAATCACCTTCATTTCCCTTCCCATCCCTCCTGATTTAAATGCAACAAACTCAACAAGAATTTTAAAGTTCAACAAATGGTTAAGGAATGAGAAGCTGCAGGAATTACAATTTATAACAACTTCCCTCTCAAAAACCAAAGGGGCAGAACAAGACAAATTGAGTATCTTTTCTGGTTCCTTGTTTCTTATTAAATTTTCTCTGTGAGGAAAAAAAAAAATAAAACCAGGATGATGGTGCTAGTGTGGGATGGCAAAGCTCAGAGTGGTGACAGGCCCAGAAATGAAGGTTTACAGAGGGAAGTGAGAGAAAAATGGTGGTCCTTTTTAGGAAAGACAACTGGAAATAGGCCACATGAGATTTAGGGTGCAGTTCTGTGAACTATTCTCAGGGGATACTGACTTATTTCCAAGATCAAATCATTGCCAGATCTGTGTATTTGATGCAAAAGGATGCACAATGTCCCGGACCACACACATAAAGTGCCACAGCAGGCCTGACCATTAGGACATGAAATTCCACTCATTTGCCTTCTGAATATGAAAGAGAGGAAATAATTTGGAAAGGAACATTAGGAGAGTGTTGATTCAAAATTGGAGCAAGTGTTCAACTTCATATTTTGCAAAACTTGTACTAAAAGTGCAAACTGTCAGTAAGTCATACAACTGTAATAAATAAGTTTAAGGTTTTCAGAATTCACTTGATAAGTTTCTAGGAGTTCTGAGACTGTTTAAGACCTTTGTGGACCAGGATGACCCAAAAACTCCATTATTTTTCATGCTTTCCTAGTAAATCTTAATTTTATCAGAAGATAACTTGCAAAAAAATTCCTCATTCAAGTTCAAAGACAGAAATTAATTATCTTAAGCCCAATTCTGTCTCGTTCCATTTGGCCTCATTATACTTAGAAGATATTATCCATCTCCAGTTCCCTCTTATTTTGTACTGAAAATCCTGCAGGACCTTTGCAATAACAATGAAGCAGTACCAAGCCACAACCCTGAATCATCCCACTCACCTGCACTCATCAACCAACACATTTGTTGCTTTTGGGATGGTGACAGGAGAAGGCAAGGTTTGCCTACAAACCTAATTCCACACCACCTGGTACAGTTACTGTTTTGATTTCAAAGAAGGAAAAATTTATGTTGAGGTGAGTCAGAAAATTCAAGCCTTAATACCTCAACTCTTTCATTCTTTACCATAAGGCACTTGAGATTTTAGAACCTACTGGCTGCCAAAATCCTTTGGTTAGAAGAATAAATTTTCTACTTTTCTTCCAGGCAATAGGACCTATTAATATGTTACTTGTCTCCTTCCACATTTTTCACACCAGTAGCAGCAAGAGTTGCTGTACAGTGGATAAAAGATACTGGTATTTTTACGTATATTCCATATTCTCTCAGTAGATCAGAATTTCTTCCAATAGGCTGCTGCTTATGATAGGATATGTCTTCAGATAATAACTCAAATTGAGATCTAGTGTATTTCAGAGCTTTCAACTCCAAGAAGTAGACTGCATATGACACACAGCAGCATTTGCTTCCTCTAAAACATTCCCTATCACTTTTATAAACAGCCAAATCTTTCTTTAAATTATAAAAGCAGCCAAATGCACTAAAACTCACGGATCTGGTAAGCACAGCTAAGCCTTATTCATTCTCAAGATGTCATGAGACTGCTTATCCAAGTGGTTAAGGTCATATCAAGATCTAGAAACCACTTACCCATTCCAGCCAGGCAAGCTACTTCTACTCCAACACTTTGTAACCTTACACCGGGCCTGTTTGAGTCCAGAAGAAATTAGATATTTAAATAACCATACCATTTTTTGAAGCTGATGCAGAAGTGAAAAGTGCTTAGAAAATGCTTCAGAACTTCCATCATATTCCACATATTAGATGACAAGTGGCATGATGTGCCATGTGGGTGGATGTGCTATTTTACTATTTCTCCCCCATGCCTATCTAATTGCATTTTTCTTAGTCTGAAATGGACCAAATAAAACCAAATCCTTGTCCAGGATTGCTATCCTTCAGCAATACAGTTAGCTGCTTAAGGAAAGGCCTCCCAGCAACGCAGAGACAAGGAAAAATTTGTCATGCTTTCTGTATGTTCCACATATTTAGCCAATTCCAAAAGTGGAAATCCATAATATAGTTCTGGCAGACAAACCACACTCTTCTAGATTGCACTTGTGTAATTCAGCAATTTGAGAATAAATTTGTAAACTGAACCCCCAGGTTTGCTATCCTGCATTGCAAAGCACTGTGTCTCTTGCAAATTTTTTGTTTTATTGTAGGGAACAAAATATTTATCTTGCATATTATCCCCTGGTTCCTGCCTGAAATATTCTTTCTTCTTTTTATATTCCTCTGCTCTCTCAGTCCATGTCCTGGATGTATCACACTCTTCTCTCACAAATTAACTTGGGTGAATCCTGTTCCTTTAGATTTTAAAACAAGCTGGTTGCACACTCTGACTGACGTTTGATAAAGCCAGCACATTTCAGTGTTTTAAATCTACTTATAGGAAATAATGTTAGAAATGTCTAAAGAAAGCAAAATCCTGCATGTGATATGAAAGACATCAGGTGCAAAAGAAAGATATCCACAGCTAGGACACCTTATCTTTCTCTTTCCTATTAAAGAGTTAAAAGACAATTTAGAAAAGCTGTGTGAAAGAAAGAGAAAAGGCAATTATCTATAACATTACTGTGTAAGCTCTCCCCAAACCCTGGAAAAACCAAACCATTAACACTTCATAGCTTTCATCTTCTATCAAACATAACTATTTTTTCTCCATTTGCATTTACAGTTCTTTCAAAAGTTGTCCAATGTCTTGGGGAGCAACGTTAAACTCGGCAGGAGAGAAATGGATTGTAAAAACCTTGAGAATTAGAAATTTTTAGAAAAATCTCACTTCAAAAATTGTCCTGATTGGATTTGCAGAGTACTGATAGAGATATGGACTATATCCTGGGACTATTCTAGCAATTAAATTCTAGAATATTCTGAGGTAGGGTCATTCTTTAGATCTATTAGGCTGAAGTACAGTCTGAAATTTTTTGTCATTATGGCAAGATAATCAAGGGACAATTTTTAGAGCATAGGTATGAGACGTAGCTCTGGAACATCTACATTCCTTTCCCCTACAGCCACAAGTACATGGGCAGTTTACACTTGCCCTTTCCAAATTATATTTTTCCAAAACTTTAATAGCAATAATTTATTCTAGCTTTAATCTGCTCATATATGCTTTAAATAACAAGACAAGGAATACTGGTTACTCATTTTTGCATTCTAAGAAATAACATCTCACAGAGAATTAATTCAAGCTTCCCCAGGCCAGGCCAAGAAACAAAGAAGTACCATACTAATATACCGACTAAAATTCTTTCTTTTTGCTTTGAAGTGTGTTGAGTTGAGGAGGGGACTAACCCCATATGAATATGGCCATGATCATTAGTTAAGACAGATTTATTACAGCATTAGCACTTGTGTAGTGAACCTGAAAGACAACTGAGCTCATCTCAGCCTGGAGACGATTTTTGTAGGAATTCACCATTTAGATAAGTATCACCTAAACACTTTTTTCTGGCTTTAACACCAGTGTTTTATCACAGAACCACAGAATCATTCAAATTGAAAAAGATCTTTAGGATTATTAAGATCATTGAGTCCAACCTTAACCCAGCACTGCCAAGTCCATCACTAAATCATGTCCCCAAGTGCCACATCTACATGTCTTTTAAATCCCTCCAGCACGGTGACTCCACCACTTCCCTGGGCACTGTATTCCCGTGCCTGAACACCCTTCTTATGAAGAAATTTTTACTAATATCCAATCTAAACCTCCCCTGGTGCAACTTGAGGCTATTCCCTCTCATCCTGTCACTTGTTACCTGGGAGAAGAGACCGACCCTCACCTGGCTACATCCTCATTTCAGGGAGTTGAGGAGAGTGACAAAGTCTCCCTGAGCCTCCTTTTCTCCAGGATAAACACCCCAAGCTCCCTCAGCTGCTCCTCATGGGACTTGTACTCCAGACCCTCCACCAGCTCTGCTGCCCTTCTCTGGACTCACTCCAGCCCCTCCAAGGCTTTCTTGCAGTGACAGGGACAGAACTGAACACAGGATTTGAGGTGTGGCCTCACCATTGCCCAGTACAGAGGGAGAAATCCCTGCCCTGGTCCTGCTGGCCACACTACTGCTGGTACAAGCCAGAATGCCATTGGCCTTCTTGGCCACCTGGGCACACCCTGGCTCATGTTCAGTCACTGCCACCAGCACCCCCAGGTCCTTTTCTGCCGGGCTGCTTTCCAGTCCCTGTGCCCCAAGCCAGTAGGGCTGGACAGAGTTGCTGTGACCCCAGTGCAGGACCTGTCACTTGACCTTGTTGAACCTCACCATTGGCCTCAGCACATCAATCCAGCCTGTACAGATCCCTCTGCAGAGCCTTCCTGGCCTGGCTGAGGGTGCACTGGACCCCCTCATCCAGATTATTCACAAGGGTATTAAACAAGACTGGTCCCAGTGCTGAGTCCTGGGGAACAGGGTTGTGCTTCAGTACAAGCAAGCCTGAAAAAAAAATGCAGGTCCTGGATATCCTTACCCAAAGAGGAGGCAGCTTTTAAGAGCAAGATTCTGACTTTGGAGCTTGCTGTGTTGTGAAGCCTGTCAGCACTGATTGCATCTCTCCTCCATGGCCTGTCTGCACTGAATGTCAGTGATGTAACTCTGGGCAGGCCAGGTGCTCTGCCTCATCAGTGGGGCTGAAAATGCCACCACGACCTGGTGCACCCCATGTTTACTGATGAGAAATACCGACATGCTCTGCTGAAAACTGCATCCCTCAGGACTCAGATGTATGAAGAGTTGTTTATGCATCCAAAAAGCCAAAAACAACGTTGTCTATCCATCTGATTTCTGATTATCACAATGACTTTGATGTTTTAGGACGTTTTGTTATTGATTTTTGGAGTTGGCTTTTTATTGTTTTTATGTTTTTGGGGGGTTTTGGGGGTTTTTTTTTGTTTGTTTTTTTGGTTTTTGTTTTTGTGGGTTTTTATATTTTTTGTTGGTTTTAACTCATTCTTTAATCTTATCAAGAGAAATTGAGACATTTTCACCTTCAGAGATAACCAGACCAAATCTTGCCCTAATAGTTAAACCCTCTTCCAACCTACAGAGAAACTCTACCCACTTCTCTGCCAGCCCTATCACTTTGCTGAAACTTGCTGTAGCACAGAAATATATCCACAACACTTCTGACAGTTCATTCTAGTGGAGAAAATATCCAAGCAAAATAACATTCAGAAATCCCAAACAGTGGCTTAACAATTACAGCAATAACACACCATCTCTTCAAATATCATGACTAGTATTGAATAAAAAGTAATAAAGCTCAGCACAGAGGGGTGAAGGAACAGAACTGCAATGACTGGCCATACTTATTACACAGAAATTGAAAAAAATTAATAAGAATCCAGACCTTTAAATTAGGAATTACTGGCTAGAGTAGTGTTGCTGTTGGCTAAGATAGATGAGAAGGAAAATTAATGCAAAATTATCAGCCCTATAGAAAGCATGCCATCTGCAACTTCAGGAGCTTGTAAGAGGTCTGTGGCATCTGAGAGATTTTTGTCCTTTTGCCAGGGATGTGACAAAGACCAGGAATTCAAGAGACAGCTTTGGCAAGACAAGGTTTCTTTTTCCTTTCCCAGCATGTCCCCAAACCCAAAACACTGCACTGGCAATACCCATGAGCACAGGGAAAGTTGCTTTGGGCCTTTCTCTTGTGCCTTTGTGCTGCACCCATTAATGATACCCTCAGCAAACCTAACTAACACTTGGCACACGGCTGGCCCTCAGTTTAAGGCCACCAACTTCCAGCAAAAATGATTCCAACACATTCCCCCACCACCTAGAAGGTGTTCTAAGGGTAAATGCATTTCTCTTGTCATTAGATACATGTTTAGTAAATGGCAACATCCATTTGCTTTTCAATTGATGACCTGCTTTATGAGGGGGAAATCATGCCTCAGGAAGATCATCAAACATGATGCTGCAATGCCTCCGTATCTTGTCCAGATATTTTGGTATCAACAGTTTGGTTTTTATCAGTTCCTCACTATCCTTGCTCACAAGAGCCACTAAACTCTTCCTACCCTGCTGGAGGTCACCAAAGCACACAATGCTCTGTGAGGATGTGAAGGAGCAATACTGATGTGCATAATGATACCTGCCACCAAGATTTTCTGAAAGCTCACAGGGATGGTCACACTACTGTTCCTTTCAGCAAGAGTGCTGGAAACAAAACTGCCTATGTTTTCACATTTACCAAATGTTATTCTCACTTCTGGATTGTTTGGGTGTTTTTGTTTGGTTTGGTTTTGGTGGTTTTTTTTTTTGTCTAATGAGAAAGAAACTATTCACAGACAAAGCTGATGAAAGCTGAGACAGCTACTCCATTCTCCTGGGATCTATGTCTACCTTAATCAGAGAAATAGCTGAAGTGCTGCAGGACTGCAAGATGCTTGCATTGCACACCATCAACAGAGAGGAGTGGCTTGGGTTTCTGGACTGTTTTAATTAATGAACTCAGTGGCAGACAATTCATCACAGTACGTAAGCATGCATGTTCATGAATCTGACCTTTCCACTCCTACTTTTGTCTTTTTCCATGATCCCTCTCACTATCTGCTCTAAGTATAGTGATCACAGGGGAATTCATGATTTCATTTAGCATTCAAATATGGGCCTTTTCCTTCATATTTTGGATGAGTCAAGCCCTGTAGTTCCAGTAAGTTCCTACCCAACAAAGGAGAATTTAGCATAAACAAGCACCAAAACCTTGAGATCTTTTAATGCAACTGAGAACACCAACAAAAGGCTCCCAAAAATGATGGATTTTGCTGCATTGCTCAGAATCCAAATAGACAAGCATCCATCAGTATTATTTTCTGTCAAAAGTCAGGAATGCCAAGCATTTTTAGAAATGTTCATCCCTACTCTGCCTGCAAGCAAGGGGATTGCTGACACAGTACCCAGATACAAAAACTGCAAAGTCCTCTGATTTCTGCTAGTGCTAAGGAAAAATAAACAATACCCAACCCAACCTGAAAAAATCACTGAGAAATAAATATAAAGACTGTAATTTCAAGGCATATGTCTCCACAGGGAAGAAACCAAAAACTGAAACAGCATTTTTTTTTCTCAAGTATTAAAAATGGAAAATATATGTCTTTCTGCAGACCCAGACAGTGGTTTTAAACCTGGTTTTATATAACGTCAGCCTCACTGAAAGATCTGTCTGTAGACATATTCCCTATTAATTAGCAATTTAGTGGCCATCTGTGGAAAGGGATAAGCAAATATGTTTTTCATTGAAAATGAAGCTGAGGAGTTAATTGCTTTTACTTCCTGTAGTAACACTCATCCTTCTCTCTATATATACATACACATACACTCAGTAAAGAAAGTGAGGCAAAACCAGGCAGGTCAGTTCACATATGTGAAGATATTTTGCTCTGCAAAACTATAATTCACCATATGTTCAGGAAAAGCAGCTACACAGTAATATGAAACACAAGCTTCCACAGAATAGAAATCATTAAAAGCAGCCACTGGGTACTTCATCTCTATTTTAAAATAACTTGATCTTCCCAAACAGATGTGCACTATTTGAGGTCAAGAATCAAGAGCAATTTTCACCTACCCCCTGCAGTGGAGCTGACAAAGTGACAAAACATCCCTGGGATTACAAGTGTGCCACAGCCCCCCACATATTTAATTAGGGGTTTCACCTTCCCATATCAAAATAACCAACAGCAAAACACTTTCTCTCTGAAAACTGCAGCCACAATGAGGTCAGTAGGACAGCATGTGCAACACTGAATTTGAGAGCACAAGAACACCTCCCTGCAGAAGGAGGCCTTGAAACAGAGACCAGGGCTGCTGAGACAAAGCCATGCTTTCTTAAACTTTGTCCTAAGTGTAAGCCCAGCCACCAAAGTCAGCCCCACAGGCTCAATACCCACACACGACTTACTCACCTCAGTCATGCCTTCCCAGTGCCTGTGCACAGCTAATATAATGCACCCGCTTCTGCTACAAGCTACACACATTACACTTTTTACTGGGTCAACATTTGCACTCAACTCAGCTAAAATTCCCACTGGTCTAGGACAGCTTCACTAAAGTACTTATAAATTTTTAATTAAAAGATACCCGGATTTATTATTTACCATAATGAAAGCTTGAATAAAAGAGAAAATGGAAGTGGTCTTACCTACTTTTTTAAACAGCTGTCTGTCTGATGTCACAGCAAAGTACTATTACTAGCGTGTCTACAAAGAGTTAATGCAATACAAATTTTGCCACAGGATCAGCTTTAAAGAGGGAGTAAGCAGTGAGCAGGAGGGGACCTATCCATGGCTGAGCTGCAGGGCAAACCAAATTTTGTCTTACAGAAGATGGAATTACAGTGTTAACTCCATCTCTCTGGGCATAAGCACACTAAAGACACATGGAAGGACACTAGTCATGGACTGCTTATGCTTTCAAATCTCTAATATTCTGAGCCTCTCTGACAAACACCTCATTTGCATGCCACCACAGGCCTGTGCTGACTGTAGCACAAACCTTTCAGTCAGTTTGCCAGTGGAAAAGACAGAAATGTACGTCTTAAAAACAGTTGTTTACACAGCAGCTCCTCTTTGGAAACAGAGGCTCAACAGACAACAATCCAAGATCAAAGAAAAAAGTATCACTGCTATTCACACCTTTCTTCTTCAGAAACTATTCAATATACTGAGCCACTAAACCAAAACAAAACTAGAGTCCAAGCTGCTAGAAACAAGGACTTAAAAGCCCTGCAAAGCCACCAGACCACCTGGCAATGTATACACACCATGACCAGCCTTTCCCAGAGGTACACGAACCTTGAGCAATCAAATTCATTGTATTAAAAATAATTCTGAGCACGAAGAACAACTCACACTTCTAAAACAAAATTCTTCATTTCCCTCTACTTGATGCCAACATGTGCACTCCAGGGAAGCAGCTCTTTGAGTGTCCCTACCAAACCATGGAGGCACAGCTCATGGAGCAAACTGAAGCCAAGACCATTGATACCAACAATGAGAGGGAGGGTGCAAAGGCAGTGTTGTGACTCTGAATGGATGCAGGACCCACAGAGCTGCAGCTTCTTTGACAGCCACCAGCAGGAGGGAAAGTCCCTGCCCTGCACTGCACCCTGACTTTCTGCAGGGCAGCCTCACATACAGCCCATGCCAGAAAGGTGGGGCTTGAAGACATTTTCACACATGTTCACCTTCTCCATCACCATTTCCAGAAAAGTCCGTTTCTTTGAGAAATAAAGGTAAGATAAACATTTCAAAGGTGATCTTGCTAATGAAATTGTGATTGTAAGCTTAGCTGGCCTTTTGATACAGCACTTATTGCTATTCAAATGAGCAGTGAATAAAACACACAAAAAAGAAAGGTTATCGTTTTCTTTCTGCTCATCTAAATCAACATAATTTATGCATAAATTCCGTTTCTTTCTGCCACATTGTCACACGACAAGTCTGGAACAGGTGCAAGTCCAAAATAGCCCCACGTACATTCATGACTTTTTGAAGGCTATGCTTAATCATTATTCATCGTACCAAATAATAATACTGATTAATACTAGCTGTTCTTGTTCTAGCTAGTATCATGGTCATAACAATAAGCCAAAGATCAAGATATTTCCTATCAAACTGGCACCTTCATCAGGAAATATGTTTGGAAGCCTGTTTTGTGCTACACCACTACATTGTCTAATGCACCTTCTCATGAGAAAACTGCAAAATTTTACCCATGTTTTATAAAAATTTCCCTTCTCCTACAGAGTGTTTTATTAGGATGATGGGACTCTTGGCAGTGGAAAAAGATAGAACAACAAAATTAACAATTTTTATAGCTAAAATATCCCAATCCCTGTGTGATCCACAATGCTTGTCTTGATAGTTTCTCTCAGTAACCTTCAGCAGGCTTAAAACTGCACACGTAATCTCAGTGTGTGACTTCAGTGTTGCTGTAAAAGGACATATCAGAATCAAAGGTTCACATTTCTACAAGAGGCACTCTGCTGCTAATTGAGTTTCATTATGAATTTGGTTTTAATTTTCTGCTTATCAAGGATTGACTTTCTCCTCCTCTGGATGCAATATTACCATAGAGAAGCTTCTATCTTTCTCCATATAATGACATGTTTTCCCATAGACAAAGCAGATTTTTTTTCCCCATCTTTTGGTTCAAACTCCACCCTCATCTAGAAAACCAGGACCTAGTTTGACAGTGGCCACCATATGGTTCTTAACTCCAAGTAGCTCTCAAGGCACTTTGAATGCAGATCCTGCATTGAAATGACAACATGGCCAACAGCTGGACAGCTTGGCCACACGTATCCATTCTAACGAGAATGTCTGAGCCAGGGGTGCCCAAGGACTTGATTTAGGGTATGTCTGTGTGCTCAGCCCACAGCAGACTTCTGGTTCCTAGAGTCCCAGTTCTCTCCCCTTTAGAGGATGATGCTCCGAGACCTCCTCCCACACTCTGAGCCACTTATCGAATGTATACAGCTCTCAGATGTGAAAAGAGTTTGCCACATACTAAAATGGTGGAGGCAAAAAGGTGCACTAATTCTTAACAGTTCAGGCTTTAAGCATTTTATGGTTTACTTACACGAGCATATTGAGAGGATATGGACAGAATATTCCTTTCAAAATGACTGAATTACTGCTAGTCACAACAATACTCCTATTTGTGATTTAAACTTAACCGGTAAGGAAGCGTGTAATGCTTATGTTGCCACCAAAAATATTTTTAGCTGCATCACATTTACCAGGATTCCAGATGTTCTCATGAAATCGGCATTCATGACACGCAGCTATTTGGTGTCGTGCATGAGAAAGACAGAACCTCTAATACTTACAGCCAATCATCATCATAGCCACAGCAAAGATCTTCTCCCCATCCGTGGTCGGAGCGATGTTCCCAAATCCCACGCTGGTGAGGCTGGTCATGGTGAAGTACAGCGAGGAGATGTAGACGGAATCTTTGCTGGGCCCGCCTTCCCACTTGCCAAATCCCGAGGTGTTGAAGCGGTAGGGAGTCCCTATGGACTCTCCCAGCTGGTAGAGCCAGCTCTTGGTGCGGATGGTGTTGGTGTCCTCGTCGATGACCTCGTAGTCGCCGATGCTGTACCAGATGCAGGCCAGCCAGTGCGCGGCCAGCCCGAACACGCACACCAGCAGCACCAGCACGGCCGCCCCGTACTCGATGTAGTGGTCCAGCTTGCGAGCCACGCGGCCCAGCCGCAGCAGCCTCACCACCTTGAGCGAGCTGAACAGGCTGCTGATGCCCTGCAAGGATAAAGCACACTGGCCGTTAGAATTTCACGGGAAAGCAACAAAATATTCGTCACCGCGGCTTCCCGAGAAAACAAGGCGATCCGTAAAAAACACAGAGCCACCAGATTAGCAGAGAAACTGGGAAACACAAAAAACTTAGTGACCCTTTCTAGGGAGGAATATATGCACTCATGCCTTCATCCACTACCATTTTGTGGGTTGCTCTCTGAACTCCCTTTTCAGATTATTTGAACAGGTTTACAGACACCTTTGTAAAACCTTCCAATGACAAGCTTTTCTATTCTATTTCTTTTCTATTTCTTTTTCTATTCCATTTCTTCGTCTATTCTATTTATTTTTCTATTCTATTTATTTTTCTATTCTATTTCTTTGTCTTTTCTATATCTTTCCTGTTCTATTTCTTTTTCTATTCCATTTCTTTGTCTATTTCTTTTCTATTCTATTTCTTTTTCTATTCCATTTCTTTGTCTATTCTCTTTCTTTTCTATTCTATTTCTTTTCTATTTCTTTTTCTATTGCATATCCAGTTGTGAATTCTTATGCAACACGTCAGATGTAATGTCTCAGATATAACACAGATTGCAATATTTAGCTCAGACATGACAGAAAGAGAAATAAAGAAGGCCAAAAGATACTGGAAGTACATGGCAATTTGTAGTTTCCTTACTTCCTACAATGCATTTCCTAAGACTCCACTTTCCTATACAAATTCATGCATTGATAAGCAGTCCTCTGACATTTCTCATACGAACTACACATAGCTTAAATATTTCAAATATCTCACTAATCCCCAAATTATATCCTTTTTATGACAGCTTTGATATCAATGCAGTATTTCTGTGCTGAAAATAATATGGCTCCCATAAAACAGAATTACGCCAGCATGCAAGGTATTGTATTGTTAACTTTTATACAGATTTGCACAAGAAGTCAAATTTAAAAATTCAAACCCATTTGGGGCATGAGAAGATCTGAATAGCCTATCATAAAAATCCTTCCTTTTTTTTTTTTTCTACTTCCTCTTACTAACACTGTTTCATATGTAGAAGTCTGATTAAAATTTAAGCAGACTGGTTTAATGAGTATTTCTGGAAATGCATAATTGCATACTTCTGGTCACCAGCTTTTACTGGAAGTTTGTTTATTCCTGCATAAATACAACTGCCTCAGTATCTTAGGCTGCTTCAATGCACTAGAAAACGATGTTTTATTAAATAATTACATAAAGTATATTGACTCATGTTCCCCAGGACTGCAGCAATATCTTTTCCCTTTATTTCATGAATTTGTCATGATTACATTGACTCATTTTCAGAGACAGATGTAATTTGTTACCTGGGAACACACTATCAATTTCTATTAAGTATCTGGACAAGATCTAATGCAAGCAGGGGGTGGGGAGTAAAAAAAGAGAGAGAGAGGGAAAAAAAAGAAGATAAAAAAGCAGTTTTCCTTTAAATCAGAGATATTTGCAGAAATCTAGAAGAAAGCAAGTAAACTATTCTTTTCATGAACATTTATGCCAAACTTTTCAAGTCACTGACGCAAAAATTGCTACACAAAATAAGTTAATTTCCATTTCCCATTCATTCCATACCCAGCTTTGTTTTGTAAACACTGGAGCAAAGCCTCAATGCCAATTCTGAGAATATGACACAAAAGGCCTTAATTTCCAGGGGAGGGAAAGCAGGTATTTCTGAATATTCAGTATGGAGAGGGAAAGCAAAGTGGAAAATGCAGAAAATTAAAATAACATTTCAGAATTGGATATATGCAAGTCCTGGACTGACCAGTGCATTTAGTCTCTGCATTCTAAATATTCTGATATTACAACACAGCCTTCTGGCCTTTTCCCTCAGGACTAATGCCCATTTCTCCCTTTTCTCTTTACAAACTTAGGAGGTTTTACATTTTGAGAGGTCTCCAGAAATGGTGCTTTTAGCTTCAGTCTCAAAACCAAGCCTTTTTATCACACAGCACTTCAAAATTTCCACCCCAACATCCGAGAAAACAGTTTTATTTTTGTTCAAAACCTGTTCTTCAAATTAAACATATCCCTGAGATTTAAAAAAAAAAAAGTCCCCCAAAAATGCTGTTTGTCAGCAAGAGTCCTACCAAATCCAAAAAATAATAATGGTTTAGGAAGGACCTAATAGCTTAGAATCTGATTAATTCTTAATTAAAAATTAAAAAGAGTCAAGGATTAGAAAAACTTGGGGAAAGGAAAGAATCACAGGAGTTCAAGAAATTGGATATGAAAAATAGGAATCGTAATTAAAATACGTGAAATCAGATTTTAAAAGTCTAAACCAAAATACTTTCTTTAAATGTTCTCTTACCCTAATTTCCCTTGTGAAATTCACTAAAAGAAATTTTATTTTAAAAATTTAAACGGGATTGAACTGCATCATTTGGGAGAAATTGATTCTACTGAATACTGACCAGAAATAGAGTGAATTAGGCGTTTTTTACAAAAAGAACTCGAGTATTTACAGAAAAATATATACTTGATTTGGTTGCACTGAAAGGCTACATTAAATATTCTAATTACTCCTAATACTCACCTGACTGCATTGCCAATGAGATTCTAAAAGTTCAGAAAAAGCTCTATTAAAAAAAACCAATTTATTTTTATTTCAGCATTAACAGTGTTCTCGCTTTGATTTCCTCAAAGGAAAGGATTTGTCTGTCCTAAATGGACCAATATCAAGAGCAAGAACTGCACAGGGAAATGATTATGCATATAACTTAAAAATTTCTAAGTGAAGGAATTTCAAATGGTTACAAACAACAGAAACTTAATAGACTGTTTCACAGATGACAAATTAGGAAAAAAAATCAGATAGTCCTGCAATACTTTTAAATCTGTACTTTTTGGCACTAGATTTAGCAAGTCATATTTTAATGCTTACTGGAATAGATCTGCTGGATTGAAAAATTGACAATTTTAGATTACCACTTTCGTAAATAGAACTGTACTTTTAGATTATTGTCCATTTTAATGCTCTTATCAGTCCAGATTATTTTTATGCTTTTATCATACAGATGGCTCCACAATGTCACGCAGAGGAGCCTGAACTCAATTTACTTCTCTTGATGTGTGTCCCACCCTCTTGGTCTGCCACTCCTGCTAGTTTTGAGAGGCAGATGAAGAGACATCCAAGATCCTTCTGCCCAAATGAAAAGGAAAACCTCTGCTCATAAAGAGCTAGAAATGGCACTGCAGGGCCCAAGCAGGCACCCCCAGATATTCTGCTCTAAAGTGTCACCATAAGGAATAACTGTGGGGCAGCCAGGGAAAGGACAAGGCTAAGTAATATTCCATGGAGTTCTACCTGTGTCTGATTTACCCCAACACAGTTAGTTGCAACTACTGGTACTCTATCCAACAGAAAACATCCCTTGAGGCTATGCAAAAATGAAAAAAGAAAAATCTGTTATATGGCCAGAACAGACACATAGTACATTTTTTACTGTATTTTTTTTACATAGAGAACTTGGATGCAGTGCTCACTTCAAAAAGCAGCCCTTGGTCAAGTATGTCAGAAAATACTGAATTTCACACACACTGCTGTTTCAACTGTTTTGAAGCAACTGAATGAGACTAAAAAAATTCTACTGCTGATACCTGTATATAGATGTTGATAAATATTTCATAGGTTGGCAGGTTTACTTTCATTGCCAGTGATGGCTGCTGCATAAAAAAGGAAGAAAGTGTAGCCAGTCCCCTCCAAACCTAAGGGCAAGCTCAAGGCACTGAGACACTGAAGAAATAATTCCACAGCCACTGACTGAGCAAACTTGAATGTCAAAAACCCTTAAAATAATAAGCACAACCACTTCCCTCCCTCTTCTTCTAAACATTCTTTGTAAAGCAGAACTGTACCCCAAAAACAGAAAAACAGGCCAGCCTCAGTCCCAGGGGAAAGCAGTGCCCAAATTTTATAGTCAAAGAAAATGCTTCATAAGTTTGTCCTTGAAATACAGCCAAAAGTAAATTTCCATGTATAATTTGTCATTAATTAAACCTCCTCACTATATACTGTGCACATTTACACAGGTTTTCTTCTGTATTTCCTTGCTTTCTGCAAGATCTAATCTACTGTGAGTGAACCTCTTGTCTCACACTGTTACCTCAGTCATGTAAGCAGCCTTCTCTCCAAACATCGATATCCAGGATATTAATGTTTGGGCTTTACCTCTCAATCAGACAACTTAAGATTTATTGCTATTTATGTGCTATTACTTCCACACCCAGAAAACAAGACAGAGACACTGTGAAAACACAAGGGCTGTAAGCAGGGCAGTTATTGTTCCTTGTGTCATTACGGTCCCCAAGAACAGTGACAGTGGACTATCACTACAGTGATGCATGCTGTACAGATAAAAACAGTGGCTGGCTGCTGTTCATTTGCCATGCAAAATTCAATTCAACTCAATTCATTGAATAATAAAAGTCAACCTAGAAAAAAAATCAAAATATAAATTGTTTAAAGAACAGACATAAAAACTAACTGAGGCCACCCCACCTGCCCTCTCCCCAAAAAAAGTGAGAAATAATTCATTTTCCATTCCAAACAAGGTGTAGCATGAACAACTACAGAAAAGAACTAAAATGCTACATTCACCCCACCTCCTACAGCTGCAGTAGCACAGGTACTTTAGTAATAGATTCAATCAACATGACAGTACTCACTTTTTAGGCCATTATTCACTTTCTACATGTACAGAAAGAAAATGCACTTAACCCAAGCATTAAGATTTTTTCCTAGGCTCAAAGGCAGGATAATTTACTTCCTACTTATTACCTATTTTTAAAAAGAGAAATATTCAGTATTGGCACAAATCTTTCCTAAGTTTTCCAGCACTCTTCTCTCATATGGAACTGCTAAAGTTCAGGCTTCATCTCAATTAAAGGGAGATGCAGGAGTCTAAAAGCTAACCATTAAAAGAAAGAGAATGAAACAGACAAAAAAAATAAATTATTTATTCCAAAAGAGAAGGCAATGAACCAAATTTATCACTGCTGTGAGGCGAGAGAGAGAAAGCACTGCCTTCTATCTTGACACTTGAAGTCAGCCATGCCACAACCTGGCTCTGCCTATCTGCAGTAACATGGCAGCCCTGTCAGGTCATCATTAGGACTACACATTTCCATCATTTGTCTCCTCTGATTTTCTTAATTAGGTCTGAGAACATGACCTTTCTTACAGATTGCCATATTTAGCAACCAAGAGATGAGATAGAGTTATGTGCACAGGTCAAAATCAATATCTAAGCCCTCTGGATACTGCTGTGGTTTTCAGCACTGAAGAAAAGAGATCTCTAGACTCTTTAAGTTTATTTTAGTCAGACATCTGTGAGCTTGGTTAGAACTGGGGGAGAAACAGCAATAATTCATGTGTAAGAGCACAGGGTGTGGGAAGACATGGGAAGGCTGATTTTTCATTTGTAAAACTATGTCCACGCTTGCCTTACATGCATACATGCACACTCAGAAAAAAAAAAACGAAACTAGGAAGCAAACTATTTTCCTTTTACTTTATGAGGAAGAACAAGAATAAAGATAACACATAAGTAACCTAAAGGAATCCTACTTTCGGTGGTAGCAATTAAAAAATTACCCCAATAGACAACAATCTCCTTTCCAGTGCTTCTGATTAAAACCAACAGCCAGTTCCAGAAGCTTTTTACTTATCTCAAAGAGGCAAAACACCCAAATAAGACTTAGTGTTACTGGCATCTAATACTTCTCCATCTTCCCAATTCTAATTCCATCCCTAATATGAAATAGACTACAGAGCAACCACTTAGCTACTCAAACAAATATCCTTTGTCATCTCATCTGACTTTCTGCCTCAGACCAATACAAGCGTGCTGAATGGGGAGAGGAGAGTAACTGAACCCTGCCTCTGGGAAATGCCTCCCTTTATATGCAGTGGAAGCCTCACTCTAACAGCAGCTTTTTGAAATAATTCAGAATCTAATATATTCAATTAGCTCTCCTTCTTGGACAAAGGCTATCACCATATATTATCACTCAAAATGTAATTCAGCGTTGTAATTCTTTTAGCCTGATACAGATTGAATAACTTATGTAGACTACTATTCTCTCTTTAACAGAATGATAGATCATGTCTGGCCTTTCAAAGCTACAAAGAAGTAGCCCTGAAATCCAATAACACCCTTACTTATCTGTGACTTAGCAGAAAGACTAATCTGAACATTTGGAGTGCAGAAGAAGAGGAGTCAATTGGCATCTCAACAGCCTCAGTAGAACCTACAGAGAAGGTCAACACCAGGCAACACATCCTGCTCTGGAATTCTCTTTTGGTAGGGGCTATCCATCAGCAGCAGCAGTCTCTGAGCCACCAAGGTGTATGAGCCTGGGTAAGACCAGGGAAGGTAGCAGAATTAAAATAAACTCAACACCTGAAACAGGCTTACAGCATAGGAGAGAATTTAATTCTGAATGCCTTCCAAGGCATAAGAGCCATGCAGTGCCTATATACATCAACACAATTTGGAAAACTAAGGATTTTGGGGGGGAAAGACAGCCTGCCCCTTCACAGGGTAGCTTTAAAATAGCATGTGATGGATAGCACGGAGGTTAGGTTTTTAAGGAAGGAAGATGAAGAAACTCCTATTTGATTGGAAAAAAATGAAGGCGGGAGGTGGTGATGTAAGGAGATGTGGAACAAAGCAGACAAGAGAGACACCCTCACTCGAATTCCCAAGAGACTCTGAACAGCAAGTGCTTTTTTTGCCTTCCTGGTTTATATCCTGGCTGTGCACTTTACCCCAGGAACCTGCTTTAGACCATTTGCATTTCCCCAAAATACTCCTTCCACCTCCCTGTTTGCTAAGGAATTATTCCTGCCTGGTACAGCCCCCTGGAGCCATGCTGCAGAAGAGAGGCACTGACAGAAGTCAGACAAGCAGCCCTCCTCCTCCAGCACTGCTTTTCCTTTCCATTGCACTCCCCTTTTTCCACAGTTCAACCCTGCCAAGCTCCTTCTGAAGCTCCAAATACCACCTAGGAGCCACACCAAGGACCTTCCTAGCCATGCTCCAAGGGTTTTGGGCAGGTTATGGCCCCCAGCACACCCCTCCCCTGGGCTCTGTCCTTTTTCTCAGGAGCTTCTCCCACAGGGACACCCAACCAAGCAGACTTCCTTCATCATCACACCCCCAGTCCAAGGCCCATGTTCCAGCCCTCCCCCTGCTCCACCTGGGCACAAAAACCCCAATTAATTGATCCTCCCCCAGAAGCCCCAGTAGGTGTCACCCAGTCCGCAGGGTCTCGCATATCCCTCCTCCTCTGCTTTCATCTCATCCAAGAACCACGATTTGCCAACATTTCCTCTGTGCCTGGATCACACCCCGTGATACACAGCTGGGGTTTTTTTGTTAAAGACATTACATAAAAAGTAGGTTATGACTACTTAAAAATTTCAATTAGCCATAGAAAATTATTCATTCATTACTAGATTTAGCAATGGACTCACATGCAAAACACAGCACTGCCTCATCGGACAGATTCAAATAAGAGTGATGAACTACTATATCAAACAGATTTCATGTTACTCAGCTGTTTACAATTTAAAAATACTTTTAAAATTCTATTTTCCAGTTTGCAAAATTCATCTAACAAAATATTTCTTTATAGGTCCCAGTTTATTTCATAAAACTGTAAATAGGATCATTTATTCCCTTGCCCCTTATTGCATGCAGTGGTAAAAAAAAAAAAGGGAAGTTGCATGCTTTCCAGTGTAGCCACTTCAGTAATTCCTAAATAGCTAATTTGTATTAGCATGAGAGATTATTCCATTAACAAGGTTTAAATTAATCTATTGCAAAAGTACTGCCTCAGAGAGTTGCCAACAATTTGACCAGCAACACATTCATTTTTTCCTCTCTCAACTCACTGTTTACTTTCCAGCTACACCACACTCACTTAGCACTAATTATCTTCATTTACTTCTATTATTCTGTTTTGTATTTTTTTCTGGGACTTTTTTTTATCATCATCATAACTGTTGGCCTTTCAAAGCTGTAAATCTTCTTTGCCTACATGCTAGCTTCTCTCCTATTCATTCACTTAAGTGAGCACTGATCATTTATATTGAATGTATCTTTCCTGATGATCTTTTACTATACATTTATTTCTCTTCTACCTCAACTAATAGAGTGATACATGGTTCTCAATTTGGCATCAGCCAACAACTGATCACAGTGCTCTGCTCAAACACATATAGCAATTACTACTGCAAACTCCCTACTTCAGAGATTTATATGGTGGTGACATGACTGGATTCCACTCCTACCGTGAGATTTCACAACAGCATCACATGCAATAAGTCAAATTTTTTCCAATATAAATTATATCTTATGGCATTATGGATAAAAACCACAGTATAAAATTGCTCAAGCTGACACTGCAAAAATATGCTTTGGAATTCAAAGTCTTAAATTGCACTGTTCTTGGCAAAAATTGTGGAATTTTCTTTAAGCCTGGTTTTTGTTAAATTTGCTGATTGATGTCTGAACACAAAAAGATAGATAACATTATCCCCCAAAGTAGGTGGTATTTTCTTAAGTAAGGAATAATACTAATTACTGTAAAGAATTACTGACAAATGCTATTTTGATCATTCACATTTGAAAGAGACTAACACCACATGTTTCAAGGGCTGTTTAAATTTTAGACCAATATTTTCTTCTCTTACTCAGACTAAATTACAGCATGATGTATTCTCTTAACAATAGAAAGTTCGAGCCTAGCATTAAGCTGATTCATCAATCAGTGGTATATTTTCTTCTGTTGAAATTCTCTCAGGTCAAGAAAATAATTAGTATTTAACTGCATAATTCACTTCCCATATATAAAAGCCAGGAGAAACATCCATAACTTTACTTTCATTTGGGTAACAACAGAAATTTCTCTACAGCTATTCATTTCTTCATTTGTTGAATTCTGCTCATGTCTGAATATGAAATGCTGTACTGTCTCTTTGAGCACAGCACTTGAGATCTTATATAATTATATAGCCTTGAACAAAGACATTAATGGTTTTTCTTTCCTCTTCCATCTGTAGAATGTGGCTATTCATACTTAAGTGCCTCTTGAATTAATTGTAGTTATTAATAGTTGTATTGATTAATAGTTAATGAATTCAAATTATTTTTATGGACAAAAATATTCTCAACCATGTGGAGATGAAACTGGAATTTCGATTATATTGAAAAATGTGAAATGAAAATATACTAATGTTCCAAACTGCAACAAACCCAAAGAATTTTGAAATTGTCTGAAAACCACAGAAGCCGCACTCAATTCTGTTTCAAGAAAATATTTTCTGTTATATCTTATAATGGAATAATGAAGTAAATTGCAAAACAAAAAGTTACTTCAAAATAGAAAACAAAATCCAATATCAGAATTTTTTCAATTGAGTATCTGCTTGGCAAAAATACTGATCAACTGTAGTTTCACCTATTACAATTAGTGGATCATTTTCGAGATGACAAAAATGGTTTCACTACTAATCTAGAGATAAGTCATAGGACAGTCCCAAAACTGCCTAAAGAAAAAAAAAAAAAAAACAAGCCAACAACAACAAAAAAAAACACCAAAAAACCCCTCAATACCCTATTATACAGTTTTTTACTAATTCAGTGCTGCAGGTCCTGTGTCCCTTGCAAATCAATTAGTCTCCATCACAGTAATTACAACATTCTTAGGAACAAATTGACTTGTCAACTTAGTTCCTCCATGACATTCTCAGAGTGTTCAGTGCCTTTTTTTTTTAAGAGAGAATGACAGCAGACAGTAAAATAAACAAGTTCCCACCTGGCCCAGTTCTCCTTCATTATAGGGACTGCAAAAAAGTCAGGATTCTAGTTCCTCTTGTTTAAAACCATGTATGGAAAACATCAGACCAGGAAAACAGCAATTCATATTCTTCATCTCATTTTATCACCACTGTCGACATTGCGTTTCATTTCATCTCTGGCCATTTTTAAAAGAATATTCTTATTAGGACTTAAAAAAAATTCCTGCAGCAGCTATGGCCAGCTACTGACTCCAGTGCCATGGTTCCAAGGGATTTCCCTCTACCAAAATTAAAGTGACACACAGATCACAGCTCAGTTTGGTTATTTGCATGTTGAGCAGGGCAGCCTTGCACCTGACTTAATCCAGCTGCAAAGTTATGTGGTGTATAATCCAGGGCAAGAGAGAGGTAAATTTAAATCAGCAAGAAAGGAAGGCAGTTGACCCACAAGGGAATGTTCTACACAACAGAAAAGAAAAGATAAAAGACAAAGATTTTCTGCTTTCAGGATTCCTTGAATGTGGCTTTTATTTTTTTCTTCTTTAATAAAAGATTATCTTTCTCTCTACAGGCAGTTCTTGAAACAGTGATCACCATATACTGTCCCAAACCTTCTCCTGATATGCACTCTGTTATTCTGCTGGCAAAACCCCCCAGGTCCCATAAACCAGCTTATGAGTCCTCAGTAGAAGCATGGCAATTTACACCAGTGGAAACTCTGCTCTAATGATTCTACAATGATTTATCTCAGCCAAAAGTCAGAAGCCACTATGGGAAATGCAGATGTGAACAGTCTGAAAGGATGGCATCAAGAAAAATCTTGATTTTTTTTTTTTCCCTTGGGCACAATAATAGAATAACTAAAACCAACACTGTTATACTGATTAAGGAGACTTCTGAAGAGCCAGGGAAAACTGAAGTACCAATCAGGTTCTCATTGCTACAAGGCAACACTGAGATGGAAAACCTGCAGAAATACAAACTCACACAAGAATTTCTCTGCAGAATTGCTACCATGAGTCCAAAATCATCTGTGCTCAGTTCGATGGCTGTCACAGCCACTGCTACAGACATTTTCCTCAGGGATGTTCTGTAGGTCACATCACCAGTCTAAAGTCAAAAATTGTTCCTTCAGCAAAATCTTCACCAGGTTGTTTCTATCTGCTGTGGGTGAGAAAAGCTTCCTTCTTGTTTGTTGGTTTTTGTTGGGTTTTTTCCTCTCTTGCTTCGTTTATTTTTAAATTTTATTCATTATTTTTACTGTTTCTGTCTAAATGTCAGAAACTGACATATGGCCATTCCTTCCATCACTCTATCAGTGTCAGAGCAAAATAATATGTGAAAGCCCTGAAGAATAATCTGCAGTCTGGGTCTTTCATATGACAAACAAATACTTAAGGACAGGTCTCACAAGGCTTTTTTGTTTGATCTAATTTGTGTTATTTCAGTCTGTAGCTTGATATAAAATGAAAACTTCTCTAGGGAATTAAACATCAAATAGTATCACATTTTTCCACTGCATTTAATGGTTTGCCTACCCGTCCTCATGTCATTGAGAAAACCATTTAAATTTTATATGAAATAGTGGAATTTTAAAAAATAAGGGGGATTGGTTTTGCCTATATTTTACTTGGCATAGTTTTCTTTTGATAGCTAGGCTGTCCTCTGTAACATGGGCATATTTTAACGGAAGTAACAAAATTAAAATTTTACATGCTAAAATTTAAATACTAAGCCCTGATGAGGCAGGTATGTAAATCTCTCTCCTTCTCTGGAGGTATTCAAACCCACCTGGATGTGATCCTGTGCAACCTGCTCTGGGTGAATCTGCTTTAGCAGCTGGGTTGGACTAGATGATCTCCAGAGATCCCTTCCAAGCCCAGCCATCCTGTGATTCTGTATCTTACAACTTCAGCATGTGTCACAGATAAACTCAGACACATAACTAGTTGATGCTTTTATAATGTGCAACCAGAAAGCAGACTGCTGGAATCCTCTTTAAGATTTTATTAAAAATTCATTAACTCTCTGAACTCTTTAGGCACAGAACTTTAATGGATTTACCTTAGGAATACTTTCTTGGCAGACAGGTCCAAAAAACCAAGCAGTTAAAAAATACTAGTTTTCTGCATTTCAGTGTCTAAATGTTAGTTCTTTTGGTGGATTGTGATCTATTCCCAGAGAAATTAAGAACTAAGGAAGAGTCTAGATTTCCAGATTTCTCCCTACCCTTTCATTTAATTATGAAATTACCAAACAAGCACCTTCAATTGCTTCACCTTCCTCTAAAAACACTGCTGCCAAACAATGCTGCACAGATCACCAGGTATCCACACAGTGCTTTCTGGTACTCTAAGACGATTCAGTGAGTCACTGCCTGCCTCTTTGCCACCTGCTATAGTGTACTAGAAGTAGCAGAGAAATGTGTATTTTACTTCTCAGTTGTTCCTGTGAAGAATTTGCATTAGCAGAACTACCCTGATCAATCATCAGGGAAAGCAAGGCACAGCCTGCCCCAAGAAACTGTCCTGACACACAGCTCAGACTATTCCTTGTAAGTCGATGGAGCAGTTTTCCTCAGTGCTGTGCAAAGGTGCTGCTGTCTGCCTCTACCTGTCTGTCCTCCTGAACCCTGAGGATGCAGAAAGAATGAAAATAAACATGGATTTTTAACACCAAAAACTACAGCAGCAATTAAAGGATGAGCCTTCTGGCTAGGACTCATAAGCAAACTTCTGTGCATGCTGTGGGTGGCTACCAGACACATATGTACAGTAATCCAATAAATTTAAAAACACGAATTTCTTTCCTCTGTCCCACACCTCCCCCCGCAACCACTGAGTAATAATTAATGAATGAAAGTGGAAGTGGTGTACTGACCTCATCAACATTCTCAAATGCATTGATGACATCATATGGCAGGCAGGAGAGCAGGTCAATCACAAACCAGGTCTTCAGGTAATTCATGCGAATCAGCTTGGGGTCAGAGATCACCTCTCCTGCCGGCCCCACAAAGGTGGTGTGGAAATTAAGCACAATGTCGACCAGAAAAATGACATCTACAATGCTGTCAACTACCAGCCATGCCACGTTGTTCTGTTTGGTTTTAAAGGAGACATTGTAAGGGACCAAAATAGCAGTGTAGAAGGTTAAAATCAAGATGATCCAGTCCCAGGTAGTCTTGAATACACAATAATGCAAAATTATATGTGGTGGAGTCTTTGGTGCCTCTTGTTTGTACTGTGGGAGGATTTCAGAACCCAGCTGCAAGACCTGTAGTTAGAGAGATTTGAGAGGAAAAAGAAAACATGCTTAATTTTTTCATGGTATTTTTCACACTGTAGATTCTCAAGCTCAGTACAACAGTTCATAAAAATTCATGCCCATTAACTCCTTTTATCACCACCAAATGGTAAGCAAGCCAAGAAAAGTATTCTGTTACACAAATCAGCATCAAACTAAGAACAGTTGTTTCTTCTAATGCCATTAATTATTTTTTGGCACTAACGTGTGGAGTGCCCAAGTGAAAGAGAGAAGAGAGAACCCCTTTAGCTATCTAGACAGACGAGACAGAAAAATGATGGGCAAGAATAGGCAGAAGGCTGGTGTGAGTAGAAATTGATGGCAAAACCAGGAATAATATCCAGCTGAGTTCCAGTTCAGCAGCAAGACCCCTGGACCACATCTTTTTCCAACACTGGCTATTTAACTCTTCACTATACCATGTCTGAAATAGTCTCATTCTACAATCTATCATGAATGCACAGGCCTTTCTTCCTCTTCTCTGGGCTGTGCAGGTCCAAAGCCATGATTGATGGGATATCTATCATTAGCCTCAATAAACTCATTTTTATGAATGAAAACACTTCACCTTTTCATTCAGAGAAGTTAAATGTTTTAGCCACCTGATGGTGTAGAATCATAGAAAGGTAGAATCATTCAAGCTGGAAAAGACTCCTAGGATTGTTGAGTCCAACGATTCACCCAGTATCACCGTGTTCTCCAACAAACCATGTCCCCAAGTGCTACATCCACACACCTTTTGAACCCTTCTAGGTACAGTAATGCCACCATTCCCTGGGAAATATGTTCCAATACTTGACAACCCTTTCAGGGAAGAAATTTTTCCTAATATCTAATCTCAATCTCCTCTGGTGCAACTTGAGGCCATTTCCTCTGGTCCTGTCATTTGTTGCCTGGAAGAAAAGCTGGATCTCTCTTTCATTACAACTTCCCTTCAGGCAGTTGGAGAGAGCCAATGGTCCCCCCTGAGCCTGTTTTTCTCTAGGCTAAACAATCCCAGCTCCCCCTCATCAAACTTGTTCTCTAAACCCTTCACTGCCTTTGTTGCCCTTCTTCAGACATGCCCCAATGCCTCCATGTCCCTCCTGCTGTAGGGGCCTCCAAACTGACCCCAGGATTTGAGGGGACCTGCCGAGGCACACTGTTGAGTTACACTGCAGTTGGGTCTGAATTCAGAAAAGCACTACTGCAGAAGATGATCTGCCAGCATGTGTTTTAAACCCTGGGCCTCAAGCTGAGCACATGCTGACACTGAGCACTGTTTTACATAACTGCAGTCTCTATCACTGCTGCCCATTTTATGTCTGAGCTCTGTCCACTGCTGCAAAAACAGTATTATCATGTATGCAATTCTTGGGAACTCAAGTTTCTTTCACATAACTATGAATAAGAATGTGTTTGTTTATCTGTATGGATAAACCTCAAGAACCTGTGTCCAAATAAAAGAAGTTAAATTTTAAAGCAAAATTTTACCCTGGATGAGTTATGAATGAAAACTGAAAGGAACATGAAGACTTGCTTGAGTGAAACGTGTTTTGTAATGCCAAACTCACAGAACCCGTGAGTAGTATTTAGGAGCATGATTCCTTTTCCACACTTACTTACACATAGTTCAGAGCAATAGGAAGCAGAGGAGGAAATTAAATGGTGGCTTTTCTCTGGGAAAAGATAAGACAACACAGCTAGAATAGAAGGATGCCTTCCTTTCATGCTCCTTATCTCAGCTTTTTTAATGTCAGTTATTTAGACATGGATTTTATCTGCAGGCTTTTTTGAGTGCCTTTTTTTTCCTCTTCTTTTTTTTTGGTGAACTGGTGAGATTTTTTCCAACAGTTTCAGCCAAAGGGGACAAAAGAAAACAATCAGCTACAAAAGTTCTACTTGGACAAAACAGTCTCAGATGAGATTCCCTGCTGCTCTGAACCTCACATAATCACTTACTCATGTACACAACAGGGGTCAGACACTGTCAGATCACAGCTCCTCACACATGTGTAAATGAGAATGGGAATTGCAAGCCTGCTGACTTTGAGCACAGTATGTTCTCCTGAAGAGAATTAACATGACCTGCTCTGACAGACCTGCATGTTACCACAGAGGCACTAAGAGTTTGAAAAAAATTCGATTTTAAAAAAATAAGAGGACTCAGCATTTTTGTTTCACTGAGTTTCTAGAATGACAGCAAAGAGGAGAAAGGAACATTTCACCTGCAGACCCAACTAGGACTCAGACATGTTACTGCAGTATTACACAGTCTATTGATCCTGACCCTGATTCATGTAGGTTCTCCCTACTACCAAAAACAAAAAGGGAATTAAGCTGTCCTGTGTTGAGGGGAGCTGGAAGCAGCACAAGGCACATGCAGTGCAGAAGCCACTGGCCAGCACATGCAGTCCCCAAAAGTCACTGGTGTGACTGGAAGAGGCAGAGGTTGTGTATTGAGTCTGTGTGTTACTCAGAGCATCATTCCCTTCAAGGCTTGTTTGCAGTCCCAGTGACAGATGTTGTGATGTCTTTTCCCAACAAAAGCTCTAGCCCAAATCAATATTGCAAATACCTCCTGCCCTCCTGTTTGCACACTGCAGCTGTACCCGAATCACTTGGAAAGCAATGAGTTACTGCTGTTTTTTATGAGGCTCTGCATGAGCAGCAGCTCTAACATAGGATCCTAAGCCTGAAATATGCTTCATTGGGCAAGGAGAGTCCTCTGCAATACACATTCACTGGAATAACTGATCAGTAAAACCAAGCACCTCCATCACACAGTAACGTTTTTCATTTAGTAGGATTTCAGTCCTAATGCTCAGACTTTACTGGTGTGGTGAGACAGGATGACCCTTCAAATGCAGCAAGAAAGCATAATTGCTTCTTCTGCAATCACAGGCCTACTACAGCTTATTTTTTTAGCCCTTGGTGTTACATGAAAAAGTCCGATATTTTGGTAACTATTCTAATCAGCACAGGAACCTCAACCATGAAAAACTGAAAAAAAATTTGTCTGCTCTTGTCAGATGGTTCTTACTTATACATACATAAGTTCTAGACAGAATTGTATAATGCGCTCCATTTTGGTCACTGCTGCTCCCTGTACTCCAAGAATTTGTGGAAATTTTGCACTAATAAAACTAAATTTACTGGAAAATATACTATGTATACCTGCATACCGAAAAAGGGGAAAAGGCAAGAACAATCTCTGTTTGGCAAAATGAAGGGGCTAAATTATGGTAGCCATTATTCTGTTGTAAATAGAAAACAACATTAAAATAAAGCCAGTGGAACTACAAGGATGCAAAAAAACCAGCAGAAAGCAGAAAAAACAGACTTCTAGCTCCAACTCGTTAAGATAATAAACTGCTGCTTCAGTGTTTTTAAATGTCATCACCAAATACAAAATACCCTCTCCTTGCTTGTCTGAGATTCAAGGGCTATGGCACAAGAAAATAAAAGGATTGATGATTGATTGATCTCCTTCCCTTTCTATTTAGAAAGTAAACATACTCTATCTGAATAGCTAGGGACCTTATTAATAAGTCTTTTGAACTTCTGTTACCCCCCTGGAGTTGCAGGTGAAGCCCTGCCAATGGTTATTTAAAGAGACCAGGGGCTTTAGTTGGTTTCCAGCAGAAGCATGTGCACCAGCACTGTGGGCACCAATCCTGAATGGAGGGCCAGGAGTCAGGCATCAAGGAATGACACAGGGATGCCAATCACTCACCAGATGGGGAAAGCCACCAGCAGCAAGCCTTTGGGTGGGCTGGAGGTGACAAGTTCTAGCCTGGGCTCGCTCTCACTACATCACTAACACACACCTTTGTAAAATCACCCCATCTTGCTGGCACTGCCAGAGATGATTTCATAGCCTGAGGTGAAAGAAGGGCATTGCCCCAGCTCACACTGTCACTCCCAGCAAAGGCAATTACTTTGCACACTGCCTGGCACTGCCAGCCAGGAGCTTCCAAAGGCACCAAAATCTTCATTTCACTGAAGGAAGAGAAACACGCCTACAACAAAGCTTTATAATCTCAGAGAACAAGCGTGTGCCTTTATCATAAAGCACAACGAAAGAGCTCAGTACTGCACAGAAACTATGGAAGGAGGTCCACAAATCTTAGTGCTGAAGATCAAAATTTTGTCAGGTCACTGCACTGGAAGTTACATGAGCTCCTTTCTCCACTTTTCATGCCAAAGGCCACACGGAGTCTATTTCTTCACCACCCTTCTCCCAACACACACATCACCCCTGGATCATCTGGAGATTGAGAGCTATAAACCCAATCTCTCTGCACCATCCAGCAATCCCAGGTCCATGCAAAGTACCCTCTGCCCTATTCCAAGGTGCTCCTGCTGCACTCCAGCCTCTAGGGAGAGTATTGCCAACCTGAGACAGGTTTGGTGAAGCAGTCAGGTGTGGTTACACACCCATAGGAACTAACCACATTCAAACTGCTTGTAAAGAGACTTCTGGAGAGGAAAAAAAACAAAGCCCAAGAGACTGTGAGTACACAACTATATAAACTAATATGCTGAGCTTCCATTCATGTGCACTGGACAATTTTCTGAATAATTGAAACAACTCTGGTTTTGGAAGATTTTTCACTATTATGCAGTTTTATCATAGTAAAAGAAATATTTATTTCAGAAAATTATTAATGAAAGTATTATTTCAGTTACTTATTATTCATCAGATAATACAGCTGTATTATCTGCATTTATTATTTGTGGTAATGATGCATGATGCTTTAATAGCTCCCTAATGCTGGAGAGTTTATTCCAAGAGCAGAAATGCCAAATTTCATCATGGGTTTTACAAGATTGTGTTCTTTTTTAAACACAGCAAGTTGCTTTTTTTTTTTTAATCCTATTTTTTTTACAAAATGGCGAATATATCCCAAGTCAGGAGACATAAATTGCATCAGAAGTGGTTACAATGATTTATTTATTTTTAAGACTGTATGACTGGGGGGCAAAAAAAAGCTAACACATAAACACTCATTTCCAGCTTAATCTCTCCTTTTCATGTTTTCAACTGCACCTATTTGCTTTCTCTCACTCTCCCTTGCTTTTGTTTTCCCAAGCACCCACATAAATTGCTCCCAAGCTAAGGGCTAGGAGCTAAGCCTCAATATTTTGATTGGCAGTTTTAATGGCAGTTAAAAGTTCCTGGTAAACAGTGTTAAAAAAAAAATGGCAGAGGTTCCATTCTTAAGCAGTGCTGCTAAGCACCATTATAATTTCTCTGCTTTTATTTCTCATAGCTATCATATTTTTTTTAATTTTGACACAGTTTTGTTTGCCCAGAACTGCCTGGCAAAGGAGCAGAACACATAAGCTAAGACCATAGGTGCAGATAACACACGTATTCATTCAGCAGTGACCAGGAAGAACCGTCCCTACAATCAGCTCCTTGGCAATTAAGCAAAAGAAATGCATCAGCTGCTTTACAAACTCTTATTGCAAAATGTTGTCTCACTTACCTAACACCCTTGTGTTAATTGCACAATTAATTTGAGTAGTTTTCATATGACTGCTATTAGAGAAGTCAGGCTAAAAAAAAATCTGTGCCTACTGGCAAAAGTCAGAGACTGAAGCTTCACAGACACTGCTTGTGTTATCCATGGCCTGTTAGTCTGTCACTAACACCTTTCTTAAACTGTTCCACAAACAATAAAAAATTGTAAGCTGTTGTGTCAGGCTCCAACACCTTGCTCTACTCAGGTTCTAGGATGCAACAGCCTCCCGAGACATTCAAATATATAAGTGATAAATAACTAAGAGCAACACAAATAACACTGCAATAAACGTGGAGCCTTCTCACACAAACAAGATTGATGTGAAATGTCATAGTGAGGTGAGTAGCAAAAGAAAAAGGATGAATTCTAAAATTTCAGATAGGCTACTGCAGGGATGAAGAAAAAAAACATTTGAAAATACAACAGGGAACTGTTAGAGATCCCATATTCAATATTATCAAGAAACCTTTGCAGAATAAGAAGCCTGGCACCCCATCTATCTTCAAATAAAGAAAAGTAGTCTTGTCTGTATGATTATCTGCACTCTTCTTTCCTCTGGTGTAATTCTATTGACTTAAATGGAATTACTGCAGAAGAAAAAAGCTACCTAACATCACAGCTGGGGCTAATGTTCTTTGTAAAATTATGACCACAATATTCAGTCAGCAATTAAAGAAACTAATTTCAGACATGTACAGTATACACTTGCCCTTTATTATTTGTAATTAATCAATTGGCTGTGCCAGTAAGATTACTTGCAAAGGCTTGTTGAGCACATGGACTTGCAAAATTTTCAGTAACATCCAGACTGTTGCCAAACAGAATAACCTCAGACCGTCTGGCTTAAGTTTTGCTACCTCCATTTTAGCATTAACTAAAATTCAAGGGTAGAAATCTAAAGAAAAGAAAGGATTATTTGATATGAAGCCTTGAGTAGGATTAGGAGGAAAACTATTCCAAATTCCAGGACACTGAAGCAAACTCAGAGTGGACATGTGCTAATCACATGGTCTTCCTGCAGTATGGCTTCCATGTGAATGTCTGTCCCTCCTCTGTGCTAGTATGATCCATGTTACTTCTCTGCTTCCAACAGAAATTGGTTTTCCCTTCTTGAGTTCTTCTGTATGAAATATTGGGTAGGTAAGATCCTCTCTGCAGGAATTTTGCTATTATACATGATAACAAGACAGGAGATTTTTAGTTTGCATATAAACTGAGACATATACAGCAGAACTAACAGAGTGTGGTATAACTGACTATATGGAGACCTCATGGCACCCATCAACACCTTACACCTCCAGCTGCACAGGAAGATCAAGAATTACTGTCAAGTCATAGCTGCTGCCATGGCATTCACAGCAGGAGGTAACAGGACTGCCATGTTACATTGGCTGTGCTGTCATTAAAACCACATCAAACCTCTCCCCAAGCTGTTTTTACACCAGGGAGACCCTGCTACTGGCCCAGGGGACAGCAACAGGAAACTTGGGACAGTCTCACTCACCCCCTCGTGGTGAAAGCCCTCAAACCCCAAGTGCCTTCTCTGCCTGGAGCTTATCTCAAAGCTTTGAAAGGCTACTTAAACCACAAGGTCTCATTTTCCTAATCTGTCTGCAGTGTTGCTTGTGGCATCTTACAACTGTTCTGTCCATAAAAGCAGTAACTTAAACATAGTTTTTAACCAGTTGGTAATGCAGGGTTGGCATCCCACTGAGAGGTAAGTAGACATAAATTATTTCAGAGACTAACCATATCATGGATTCTCCAGGATTTCCCTGTGTACTAGACTGAGTTTTTCTCACCTCAGTTTTACATACGTAGATAGTCCAAGATCCTGCTCTTATTAAGGTCCTCAGAAGAATGGAAACTAAGCAAGAAAGTATTATTTTAATAACACCTAAGACTTTGCTAAGAACACAACACTGCAATTAGGTTACACGAAGTCTTTGGGACACCTGCTTTCATTCTGCTGTCACAGGACATATTTCACAGCACATGTACCAGATTCCCAGGGCAGGGAGGACTGACAGTTCTTGACTCACGCTGAGAGGACATACCCACAAAGGCTAAAAAATTTCTTTACAGCCTCCTGGAGAAAGAAAAAAATTACCTCAGCAAGTCTTGAATGCTTGTGAACGTTCTCTCCTTTCTGCACGCTGGGAGCAAGCTGCTGCAGCACTCCTCTGCTGCTCGTGAGGGCACGGGTCAAGCGGGCAAACTTCCCCCAACCTTGAGAAAACATGCAAGATTGGACACATTACCAAAAAAAAGCTGCAAGTGTACCTCATAAAACCTCTTACAACTAAAGGGAAGAAAACATATTAAAACAGAGCAACCTGCTTTAATACTGACCAGAAGGGAGTATAATTTAACCAAGTACCAGATGAAAGCAAGTCAGAAAATAGGTGTCAGCGTGGTACAGTAATAAAACCCATGACTTCTGTGACTTTGTATTCAATGACTCTACAAAAATACTGCTACACGAACTGCATATTTTGCAAGGATAAATGTCCACTATACAATAATCTCATATTAAATCTAATGATCGGATTTGAATCTCACTGCACTGCAGAAGACACTCCAGACTAATCAAGATGTAAGGCCAGAGTCATGCACAATGAAAATTACAGTTGTCTGTAAAGTGAATCTGGCCTCAGATGCATCAAGCATAGATCTGGAATAAGTGGAGAAATATACATAAGATAATAAAAAGCAGAGCAGAAAAGCAAAACAAAATCATTAATTTTACTCTCTCTAAACAAAACGAGAAATATACTAATAGATTTTCTCAAACTCAAACATTTAGCGGCTTTTGGCAGAGAAGTCATATGCTGAATTTTAATTCAGAGTATTTTTACAGTGATTTCAAATATCTCTCAAAATAGAAGACCTTCAATGACAGTCAAAAGAGCTAGCTACAACTATAATCTTTATGAGCACTACTTTGCCATATCAGAAAGGCAAAGTATACATCTGGATATTTTTGGTATACTGAAAGTATCAGTGCTTTTAGTCCCAATCTTGAAAAATGCTAGCACCACCTGGGAGCTCTTGAGCTCCTATTCCGCATCTCCTACTCCAACGAAGGACACCTAGTGCTTTGAAGATGCAGTTTATATCGAGAATCTGGAAAACGTTGCCTACACAGCTTTCTTGTAGACCTTTTTAGGTACTGGAAGGTGCTATAAGATGTCCTTGGAGTCTTCTGCTCTCCAGGCTGAGCATTCACAGCTCTCCCAGCCTGTCTGCACAGCAGAGGTGCTCCAACCCTCTGAGCATCTTTGCGACCCTCCTCAGAACTCGCACAACACGTCCTTCTTAAGCTGGGGGCTCAGAGCTGAGCACAGCCCTCCAGGCGTGGTCATATAAGATGGGAGCAGAGCAGAAGAATCATCTCCCTTGACTTGCTGGCCTCGCTGCTTTTGATACATCCCAAGATACAGCTGGCTTTATGAGCTTCAAGTGCACCTCCCCCAGTCCCGTCCAGCCTCTCAGCCGGCCCAGGTGCAGGGCTCGGCAGTGTCCGGCCCCGGGAGGCCGGAGCGGGATGTGCTCCGAGGGGCACAGGCGCTCGCCCGCTCGCTCTCCCGCCCGGCAGCGGCGGCGGGGCGGGCGCTGCGGCGCTGGCCGTGGTGCTGAAGCGCAGCCAGCGGGGCTTGCTCGCCAACATCGGCCCCGCAAAGCAGCTCCAGCTTCACCCGGGAACTCGAAACCTTCCTCCCTTACCACAGGCAAAATGCTTCTAGTGACAGATAACATAGACAGCTCCTTTTACTGACTCAAAAACTGGATTGATGGGCAGGGCATTCTCCTGGAAGATGCGAAATTTGGATCAAAACCTGAGGACAAACTTTCAGTGTGCATTTTCTTCCTAACATTTTTCTAAGATTTGGGCTATTCGGACATACACAGAGACAGGATGAAAAAGAAGCACCTCACTTGAGCTTTCTTGCACAAAAGCACTGCCAGATAACTCTGGAGCACAAGTTGTGGCTATGAATGCTGAGCACCTTCGGGTGCACCCCCTTCTTCCCAGGAGTCATCTTCTTTTGAGAAGTACAACTTAACCCATTCCTCTCTCCTCAGCATGTCCTGCAAGCATCTCCTCTGCCCTATGTGTTGAACATCTCACTTGTAGGTGCCTAAAGGCACACAAAAGAACTGTTTCCACAAACATTAGATCTCACCCTCTACTCCAAACTTTGATCTGAAAGCAATGTAACTGTTCCAGGCAAGGGATTGTATCACGAGGCAGGGCTTTTCAGCTTGGCTTTTTAAAGCAGTGTGGATACAAATCGGAAGTACACAGCTTAATTCTCTCCACACATAGGGAGCCCAGCTTGGAGATACACTCACCACTGTGCTATGGTGTGCCTAAAACCAGGCACTGAATCAATGTGCAACGTGTAAGAGTTTCATCTTTAGAACAGAACACTCTTCTCCTTGTACTGCCTTTTTGGGTTTTGCAAAAGAAAAAGATAAAAAAATGTGGCAACTCCAACATACAGTTAGACCTGCAGACTGTGGCATAGGAAGAAGAAAACAAAAATTAAACAGAATGCCAGTACTAAACATTTTGAATGATAATATCTCCAGTAATGCCTGAAAAGACAACAGTTGCATTTATCACAATTTTTCCTCCAGAGCCCTAAGGAGAGACACAGTTAATAGCAGGTCAGTTATCCATCCAACAAAGGCCAAGTAATGGACTAAAGCCATAGGACTGAACACAAACACTAAATTTTAAGGGTCATGGAGCTTCCCAAGACAAGGAGATGTGTATGTGTGATGTTCAAAATGGTGTAAGAATATATTGGTGTCAGTCCAGCTAAAACAGAGGGACCAGATGATAGGGATTAGGAGTTCTCTTTGAACACAAGCAGTTGGTACAGCCCTACATCCATTGTTTTCCTCTAGAAACAGAGAAAATATAAATTAAATTTAAAATATAATGATCCTAGGGGGTTCTAATATAGAAATATATATTCCTCAGAAAAGATAAGCTCACACAGAAGAGAAGAGAGCTTGAAATTCAGGAACCAAACATAAAGCTGGATACCATCCCATGGCAGTGCTTGCCTGTGCCCCTGTCTTGGATTCTAACTCATTTCTATCATTGTTTGGTCTCTTTTCTCAGTTCTGCAGCAAATATCATGCACAGACAAAACAACGCGACAACATTAAAACATTTCCAGCTTCAAAAGGATGGAAAGCCTTCAAGATAACAGCACTGACTTCAGCACTCCTGCATTCCACGATGCTCTTTCAATTTTCCACCATTTCTTCGCAAAAAGGTGAATAGAAATTGCTTCTGATAACACCCAAGACAAGATGATTATAAAAGCAGTCCCCTGAGATTTGTTGTGGAAAATATGGCATTGAAATATACTTTTGTGCTGTGGCATTTAACTCATCAAAACTTTTCTTCTTTAAAGCATGAAGTTTCATTTAACAATGGCCTTAAGTTGAAGAAGCCAATTTTCTGTATTTTTAAGTAAGTCGATACTCAAGCACAACAGCATTTATTATTTATCTGTAGGTAGCTATTTGCTTCCTACCACTCTTCTCAATTCATTCCTGATAACTCAAGAATTCAGACACTGGGAACTGTGGCAGTTACAGAACTCTTGTTACGACACTGCTGATCTGTGACTTACACAATTCCTAGAGTGAGAACAAGAAGCTGTTGTCTGCTAGAGAACAAGCTTGTTTGTCCACAGGTCTGCTGTTCACACAACTGTGTAAATGTGAATAAATCAAGATTCCAGTAGTTCTTGCCTCCACTCGAACCACCTTTGTATTCCCACATATGAAAGATCCTTGCTTACATCCATCCAGCTTCTCTGCAGTGCTCCTTCTCTTTGAAACTTCATGACTAAAACAGTATTATTTTTCCATCTGGACTGGGAAAGCATACCAAAGTTTTTTTAATATACGCACTACTTCCCTTTCATTTGTTTCCTCTTTTTAAGAAAACATTTCATCCAGATGAAAGCAGAATATATCTTAATCAAAATATTTCAAACACTGGCTCTGTTCATATAAATACATCTTTAAAAACAGAACCAAAAATCCTAAAAAAAAAAACCACCCCAGAAACAAAAAGGGGAGGGGGGGAATGGAAACGTGAATTTTTCCCTGAATTAAGATGAAGGAGACAAACAAAATATTTTTTGTGTCTGTACTCCTGCTTGTTAGGCAAAGGACAGCTTAGCTGGAAAATTAAATAAAGCACCTTCTGCAGAGGAGATGGCAACTGATGATTGCTACAAAGCACAGAAGGCTACATCATCTTGAAGGATAACAACCATTCGCTGCTTGATTCAGTGATGTTGAATTTGACCACCTCTTTGTATAAAAATGAAATATCAAAGGCAAAAATTAGGATCCAAAGCTTAGCTTTCAAACTCTCATGAGACAGCATAGATGCATCTTGATATGTTCACCTTGTATTCATACATCCAAAGCCTGTTCAGGCAAACTTCTTACAAGCTGCTCAGAGTGCAAGCACAGTTTCCATTAGTCTACTCAAATAATTGTTTTGCATAAAGTGATGGCATTCCACTTTATACGCCATTCTCAAGCACCTCATACTTGGTGTGTTAGATCTCAAACCAGGAGAGACATATACAGACAAAATGCATTAATTCCAAATATAGTATATACTTTAAGATTCAGCTAAGAAGGTGACGTACTACTTGACAAGCCAAATTTAGCTATGCTATAGCTCGATTTTGCCTTCTTCTATTCAAGTAAACCTCGTTCCCCTGATTTTTTTCAAGGGGCAAGCAAACAGGAAAAAGTAGAAAGAGGTTGTTTTAAAATATTATCAACATCACTGACACACTATTTTTAAGCAGTTTCATTTAGAATGCACTATTTTTAAAGCTGCTGCATTTAAAAGCAAGCTTACTTACTTTCCATGGAAGTCATAAAATAAACATCTTCTAAATTATCTGAATCAATTAACAAAGGCTACAATGAGATGTCTGCTTTTAATGTGACTTTCTTGTTTCATCTATTACAGTGTCTGATATAATTAAGCAATAAAAAAAATTAGGCATTAAAAATGGTAATGGGACCTTCTATGCCTCTGAGTCACCTTCAGATAAAAAATGCCTATTCACCTTTGTGTAGTCAAACACCTGCCATTACAGCTCTACACTTTTCACTCAAGGAGCTGCATCATTTGCAGCTGAACAATCAGGCTTGAAATTGCCAGCAGGTGATAGAAAACCAAGATATACCACAGCTAAGCAGGCTTAGCCTGACAGATTAGTTGCTTTTTATGTAGTGCAAGAACATGATCGATTTAATGTTTTTCTCTACACAGATGTACAGGCATTGATTCTGAAAATCTTAAATACTTTAAACTATAATATTCTGCAAATGGCACATTTTATTAACATATCAGCATCTACAGGCAGCCTATTACATATTAAGTACTCATAAGCATAGGAAACTGATTACTCATACAAACACAGTAAAAGAAAAGTACCTGCTAAGCTGACTGAAGGTGAAAAAAGGAAAAAGAATTGATTTAGCAATCAGTTTTCAGTTCACAGTTTTAGTTTTTCAGATTGAGAGTTCATTTGGGTTGAGAATATGAGAAACATTCCTAAGAAAACTGCCCTTTTCCAAAAGCATGCTACCAAGTTCCTATATAACACTGTACACAGCACAAAGAATATGCCCTCTTCAGAGCTCATGTGTGTTAATGATTCTTAGAACAAGCTAGTACAACTTTACCTTTTTTAGATCTTCCAAAAACATTTTTCCACTCTGTGAATCTTAGAGCCTACTACAGATGATTATCTAACACCCCATACCTGCCTTTTCTTCTTCCTCTCACAGTATACAATTGCACAATGAGATCTAACATTAAAGACATGGACAAACATGTAAAATTCTGTTTGACAAATCAGCTCGTCCAAGAAATTGCTCATTTAGCCACCAAGTGTTGGCATCAAATTTTGTTATGTGATCCAATACCACACAACAACATTCCAAAGCTAGCTTACAGCAAGTAAATTATGGAAGAAAAAGGGATAAATGAAGGATGAAAACAGAAAGTGCAGTTCCATTTATATTATGCTTGATTTGTGTATGAAGTGAAAGAGAATTCTTTTACCAGCATGAAACTTCTGCATCTTTATTAATTTTAGCAGATCCAGAAATAATATTTGCAAGACATTTACTTCACAAGCCCTTCTGTACATAAAGACAAGGCACTCAGGGAAGGAGTGCAGAGCTGTGAATCAGTGGCCTCTAAATAATACATCAGTTCTGTTTGTAACCTCTGTTAGTCACTTTGCCAGTTTCCATGGGCCAGAGGGAGAAATTCTGCTTATCATCAACTCCTCTGCAAGTCCATGCACTTATGTGTAGGTTTAGTGCCTATACTGGTGTAGATGTGTAACTGCTGAGAATTACCATGCTCACTGCAAGAGCAGCATCATTTCAAGATCCAAAGATTTTAAAAGATAATTAGCATTCCCTTTCTTCAACACGCTTGTATTGGAAAAAAAAAAAAAAAAAGTTAGTGTTTCTTCGTATTGAAAGTGAAGGACAAACTGCCTATCTGTACCACATTAAGGAGCTCCTGTGAAAGCAAAAGGACATAGCTACCACTCCTGGCTGAAAGTCCTGCTTATCAACTGACTAAATGAAGCAAGGGCCTTCACAACCAGCAAATAAATGAGAGCCAGCTTTACTGCATCATGCTGATTTATCTGTGCTGTCACTCCTCATCAGGATACAGTGAGGACGACTAGGCAGGGAAAAAATACTGTAGACTCAAACTATCTGACAAGGTGAGGTTTTTTTTAGTTTTATTAAAGCAATAAGGAACCAAATAGCATTAACAAGAGAAAAAAATTACCCACATAGCCTGGAAGAGGGTATGTTTGTCAAGGTTGTAGTTCCTTTTTCATGGTAACAGGTGTTTCCACTTTGAGAAACTATGTTTTTAAAGACTAACATTTTGAGAACAAACGTAAATCAGTTCATCTTCACAGCAAGTTTCCTGTTTAATTTAATACTACAAATATTATTAAATGCTACAAAAATGCAAACAACAGGAGAACTTACATCCTTTTTTACCCCGGAGAATGCAAGTCTGCAATTCTCCGTAGAGTACAAAAGGTCTATTTCTGACGGGATCTGAACCTGAGGGCACGTTTATGCTGCTGTCACAGCTGAGTTTGCTTCCAAGTTTCCAGGCTGTAGCTCAGCAAAGGGTTAAGAGCAGAACACTGCAGTGCTACTTCACTCACCAGGACAGCTAAAACTTGATTCCACTTAAGATAACTGGAATCTCTTCACACAGGCTAAAGGAAACTAGTCCAGAACTTTAACGTAAGAAATCCCATAATAATGACAAGTAACATCAAGTCAGGCAGAATTTAATTATTTTGGTCTTTGCTAGACTCAGCCAGGGTTAATTCCTCAGTTTTTGCATACAGTTTCACACACAATTTGTACAGGGCTGTTGAGCAACATTGTGAATCCTTGAAGGCTATGCTGGAGAGGTTAAGAGTGTATTTTAAAGGAAGAACAGGACCTATTTACCATGTAAACTGGGCTTTCATTAGCAATGACCCTTTCCAGAGCAGGCCAGAGCAATTTCACTAAAGAAACCAGCAACCATTTCTTGCACAAATGCCATCCCCAGTGGCACAGCTACAAGCTATTATAACATTTAATTCTTTGGCTAGGTATTTACAGGACTTCAGCTCTTTCAAGACCAGGGCAAACAAACAAAAGCAGCATAAATATATAATTGTGAAAAAGACCAACCTTTACATGAATCATCCTCAATGGGCTGCTTGAAAGCCGTTATGTCATTGAAAGTGCAAAGAAATAAAACCACTTTATCCTGCTCATTTCGAATTGGAGCAATTTTCACAAAGAACCAGACAGGTGTTCCTGGAAACAAACACATCAAAGAGTTGGTCAATGGCAGGCAGAACACTAAATGTGCCAGTTTAGATGTTTACATCTCAAATCAGCCATCTCTAAAAGTTATTTTAATGTTGGCTTTTTTTACAAACACCTACTGGGAAAAATAACAAAGCAGCTAACAAGTCTGTTATTTAAGTTCTCTGCTCTGTCCCTGCTTAGCTTTTAAATCTTCAGGAATCACCCTATTTCTGAACTTCACCTGCAAAGTTAAGGCTTGAACTTCAGAAATGCTTTGTGATCTGAAAGAAGAATCCCGTGTATGTGCAAAGGCTGCACATAACAGTGTCTTGCTGGTTCTTGCAGGATTTGAGAACAGGCCAGCTGTGCCTAGGACAGGAGCATAACACAGAGTCTCAACTCAAGAATATGACCAGTTTGGTCGACTTTATAATTGCCTGCCAACAGGGAATGCCCTAAAAAAGACCATTCCCTAACTACTACAGTAGCCTATGTCTAGATTCAGACATGTCTAGATTCCAGCCTGGAAATCCCCCCACGGAAGGGAAATCCTTCACAAGCTGCTTTCCAGCTTGCCTTGTCCTGAGCCTGCTCTCAATCACTCCAGCGTGAAGCACTGAAGTGCTTCAGAAGACTCCACTGAATTCAGGAGAGAATAAGCCATTAGGACCACAACACAGGCTGTGCATGGCATCAAGTTGTACTGCATAGAACTGCACCTTTCTAATTACTGCAGCAGATGAACTGCTAATTAAAACTGCTTGAGAGATTACAGCCTGCAGATCGCAGAAAAAGCTGGTGCCACAACAGAACCCTTCAGATACTGCTGCCATTTCTCCTTGATCTCTGTCCACACAGATCACCTCGAGGAGAGAATCTGTCAGTCAGCCCTGCCTTTCCATATTTCTGGCAGTTCTACTGAGACTGCTGAGAGGACCCTAGTGATACCAATGACATTCCATGTAACAAGTGTCTACCACTCATTTCACCAGACTCACCACACTGCTTTTAGTGATATTTGAGTACAAGCTGATTGGAGGACTCAGAATAAAGCACTTGGCTCCTGTATGCAATAACACGACCTCCCTGAAGGCACCATTTCTAAGTCTGCAGTCTTAACTTTTGACACAAAAAGATGACTTATCTCACTCTGAAGTACTTGGCAATAGGGACACTCCAGATCTCAACCTTCAGGGAGTTTGTACCTGGGTTTTCAGACCATCCCTACACCCTCAGAGATGATGAAAACAACTCATTATTGCTTTTGCAAGCACAAGATGAGACAGAGAGGATTCAGGCTTGCTTGCTGTGAGCAACATTTTTTTTTTTATACATCCCTTCTGAGCTTTGCTTGGAGAAAAGGGTCTACATGCCAGGGGTCAAAACAGGATCAGGATCAGAAAGAGCTTGACCCTCTGGTAAAGCCAGGATGAAGAGCATCACACAATCACTCATGTAGCAAAGTCTATTTGAGAAATAGTGATCTTAGAAGACTATTCCTTTTCCTTCTCAGTCACAGGACCCTTCTCTATGTAACGATAAGATTGTCTTTCATCTGAATTGCTCAGTATTTTAACATGACCACGACATGGTGTATTTCATGCAATAGTTTTTAGTAACAAGGGCAACTAGTGCTTCCTGGCTGTCAAAAGGGCACAAGAAAATCTCAGGTATCTTACAGGTTACTGTTCAAAAAAGGAAGCAAAGGCAGCTTTTTTCCCAACTGTATTAATATAAGAGAAGTTGTTGTTACCAGTGCCTCACCTGGCTGTCTCCCAGCCTCAGTGCTGAGCAATCTTTTCTGGCTACAGAAAGGTAGGGCATCTCCAAAAACCATGGACAACTTCCATAAACCAAGTTCAATTCCTAAGGCTCCCACTGTGCCTGCATGACACACAAGCGGTTTCCAACTCTGGCTGAGATTCCATGCCATATGTACAGACACTTCTATAAACAGAAGGGTCTATGATGCATGGAGGCCTCTGCTCAAAAAGCAGAGAAATCCAGATGGAATCACTGGTGGCCATTTCTGAAATATGCCTGCATGGCAGAAAGTACTCAACGGTCAATATACCTTTTTTTTTAAAGAGTTAACATTCCTGAACAATCTCTTCCAAAAAAAGTATGAACAAACAAACATGCTAAGTGTGAAAAAAGATTCAGCAAAGTAACCATGCCAGTAAAATCATTACTAACTTGCTAATGAGCTTAGAAGACACTGCCACAAAGCAGCCAACAGCAATTTTCTAGACAGTAACACCCTTTACACTACCCTTTCTCAAGAGCTCCTAAAATTGCCTATCTCAATTTCTTCTTGCCTACTTGTTTTTCCCAGCTTCACATGTGAACTATTCTGAGGCTGATCAAATCCATGTCCTGCTTTTACAGAGACTCCTTGGTGACAAACTGCTTTTCATTTTACTCACTTCAACACCCTTCACTAACACTGCAACTTTTTAATCAGCCAAGATCTCCATCCTTAGCCTTGCTTTTGATATTTATCTACATGCACTTTTTTTTTCCCCTCCTCAAAACCCCTTTGTATTGTTTTACTACTTCTATCTACAGACATTCTGCTACGGGCTGCTCACAATATTAACCTTCACAGCATTGAGGCTGAATTACACACTTGGTTTCTTCTCTGCCTCACATAGCTATACAAACTTACTACTGTGCTTTTGAAGATACTGTACTCAACACAGAAAGGATACAATTCACCCTCCTATTCTGGCTATTTTTCAGATGCATGATGTCATCTTCCCTTTATGGTTATGCTGTAGTATGTTGTTGGAAGATTTTTCTAACGTGTTCTGAGCGCAGCAAGAGGACTTTTCCCAATAACCTCTCTAAGGCTGCTGCAGGGAAAGGAGCTTTTATCCGTAGGGTTTTTACTTTCTGACTCCCTTGACTCTCACTCCTGTGTTGCATTATTTATAGGAAGAAGGAAGACAAAACACTTTTTTACCTAGAACCAAGTGTATAACTTAGTGATACCCCCCACATGCTAAAAGAAAGAGCCAGATATTCTTGACAGCTAAAAGCAGGCATGTTTGATGAAATGCAAATCAAATATTTGGGTACCCTTGTAATTTCCAGAGTTCCACAAACAGAGCAAAATGCAAACTCGAGGTAGCACACAGGGCCTGCAGAAATCATCTTCTAGTTTGGGATCTACACAGTAACACTGCAAAGGCAGAAATAAGTAGCTGGAAAATTCTGCCAGGCTGTGTACCTGCCTCCACAACACTGTATTTTCCCTGCAGTCCTTAACATTTTGTCAGTGTCTCTTGTGAATAGGAGACAAGTGGATATAAAAACACAGTCATGAGGTGAGTGCTCACAGTGCTGGCTGACATGGACTTTCCATAGTGCTCTGCAACCAGGAGCTCATTCACACCAGAACTGGGATCTGAAATGTGGGAACACACCAAATGGCTCAGCCAAGAAGTGGCCACGCTCAGCTTTTGTCCTACATACCGGTTTAATTATCAGAAGAATTTTACTTCTTAAACAGTTTATTTAACTATTAAACAGGAAAGCCTAAAGTATAAACTACTTATAAATCAGGTCGGAAACTAGAATTTCAACGTCCTACAGGCAGCCCTCATGCTCTTGGTGTCAAATCCAACATTCCTGCTCAGCCAGACAACCATCACTAGCAAGAGGCACAAAAAAGGCCATTCTAATGAAAAATGTGATTTTCAGATTCAGCCTGTGGGTTATTCAGGCAGTGAAACTGCAGCATGTTCCAGAGTTCTCACAGCAAAGCAAGAGTAACTTCCCAGTATGCACTGATGTACAGCCACACAGAAAGTGTTTACCAGTGTTTCCAACAATACATCTACTTCCATTTACATTTTGTTTTTAGTCCTGGCAACCTCTCTCCCTGGTAAAGTTCAGTGATAATACCAGTGCACAAACAAAAAAGTAAACACCCATGAGCTGCATTGGCTTCTGTTAGATCTGGAATCAGCAGTGAAAGAATCCAGCTTTTGTCTAGTGGCATAGCACCAATCATGCTAGAAAAGACAATGCCCCTTCAGAGCTGCAGGACAGGCAGAGCAGTGCAGTGCAGACAACTGAGAGGAAATGAAAATCTACAATGAATGCCCAACAGTAGTCATAGGACCAGCCTGACTCATGGTACCAAAGTTACTTAGCAAATCCAGAATTAACAGGTGTAGCTCTTGATAGGCTTTTATGGCCTAAGCACAGTCCTTATGGTGTTGCCTTAAAGCAAAGACTATTTTAAGGGCTGTGATTCAAGTCCCAAGTCTTCTCCAGACTAACACACTCTGAAAGTCTGCATACCTTTCAATTTCCCATCTGAAAGACAAACAGTATTATCTCTTCTCTATCCTTTTTCCAGTCCTGTGTCTTTCATCAATATGTTCAGCCTCTTGCTGGGCAGGAGCACCAGCATTTCACATGCTATTTAACGTTGGTTGAAGTCTTTCACAAATTCTTACATCATCAAAATTAAAGAGATCTTAAAGGTCTATTCCAGCTTCTCCCTGAGCATACCATCCTAAGTTTTCCCTCCTGCCAAACAAAAATAGGCTATATGAACATCAAAACCACTGTTTAAATGTGCTCTTTGCCCATACCTTGAACCAGTCAACCAAAGAGGCAAATTGTTTTTCAGAACTACAAAAAGCACAGTTTAAATAAAACTGGAATTTTTAACACAGTTTTTCTTTCCACTAATTAAACAAAAATTAATTTTAAAATACAATGGAAAAAAAAGGTGTTTTGACAATTCAGCTGACATCTACACTGCCATTAATGAATGGGGCAAGTTTCCTCTAAGCAGCACAGCCTCTGCATTACTTGATAATGTCTCAGTCAAACAGTCAGACACATATTGTCCTGAAGGGAAACAGTCGAGCAGTGTGGAAATAGAAACATGTGCCCTTTCTCCACCAATTCCTGCAGGCAGCAATGCAGACAGCAGGAGTTAAGTTATATAAACAGCGTGGCTGACCATTACAGCCACTCCTTTTAGGGTTTCACTAATGCCCAGGTACTCAGTATGGGATTGTTTCTCTCTATCCCACACTGACTGAACAGTTTGTACAACATCAAACTAGCAAACCAGCTGATGAGGTGTGATCAGAGAGAGTTTTGGCAAGGCAATATACCCACACAGATTTTAACCAGGTGTTCAGAGAAGCCCATGAGATTTGACCATGCAAGACAAAGAACAAAAGTCTTACTATAGACTCTAGCTTTGGGCAGAGAGTGTGTACCAAAGGAGAACAGACCAACTCAGCATGCAGCTCACCCCTCTGTGCCAACAAGAGTAAACCTTTAAATACATTCCCAGCCCCTTTAAAGCTGTTACCTTCAAGTCTTCTCTACCTGGTGCTTGGATGCTGTGGCACCTAATACTTCTAAAGGTCACATCCTTACATGCTAATTTAAGAAAAATCAATTTTAGTCCCCAAAGGTGGAATTGCTATTCACAAGGGTTATCCTATGACACTGAAACAACCCAGTAGAAAACAAGGTTCAGCACACACTCATGTACTGCAGTAGTGCTGGCATGGTTAACTGGATTCTGAGTTCTCTGAAGAACAGAACCTGAGTATAAGGAAGACACAGTAAAGTTTGAGATCTTTCCATTCACCCCAGGAAAAATACTTAAGGATTACTACTGGGAATTCTGTACATATTTGTGAAGATGACAGCAGATCTTGCTTTCCAACACATTTGAAGTTGACAAGATCAATGGGAATTACCAGTTTTATGAGTCCAAAATATTTAATTTGACCTTGCTGAAGGTAACTGAACTCACACAGATGGATTTCACAAGAGATGCAGGTGTGCATACTGCTTGACAAATAACGGAGCTACACTTCAGTGAGAGGTCGAGGAGGATACACGTCACTTGACTCCAACACCCTCATTCTTTCCTGCTTCTGTTCCTATGCAACAGTATGGGTTAGCAAAGGTTTCCATCTGGAAACACTACAGGCACAGCACACACAAATATAAATGGGTTTAGATGGTTTGAACCAGTATCAGTTATGAGAAGCTCTTTAGTAGTGGGCAATCATAGGTCTACCACGCTGAAGTGAATTTTGCTGCCTATAAATTAAGATGAGGCTGTTTGCTTTTGAACCTCTATAGAAAGCACTGGTCCCAAAGAGAAATGCAAGTAGAATCTACCAAATCACTATTTTAGTGAATGACTGATTTGTCATTCTCTGACATTTGAAGGCTTTCTAATACACTGGGGGAAGAAGGGAGAAGGAAGGAGGGGAGAAGATTGTGCACATGTTAAAATGAAAATTTAAAAAATCAAACAGTCAAATAAAAAAACTACACACACAGATATTCATGCTATTAAGTATATTAAATGTTCAAGCACCCAGAAAACAGGGAAGTGAATCCCAGCACAAATTGAAAGTGTATCCCAGCCTTTGGGACTGTCACCATAACATGTCTACTCAGCAAAGAGCTACTGCTTTACCAAACTGCTTTGCAGTGTGCAAAATACTTACCTACAGCCAACCTAGCATTCTAGCAAGAATTCTGCTGGTCCTATCTGTAGAGAACTTCTGAGACAAAAAAAAAAGGTGTCTTAACACTCTCTGCAGCACAGCTGCAGACCATAAGCAATGGGAATGCCTCTGCTCAGACAGGAGACACTTGAAGACTCAGTTTCTAAGTCTTGATGCACTTCACCTATGACAAGTTCACCCCACTTCAAATATTCTTCCACTGAAGTAGGTCAAGTACTGCAAAGAAAAGGGGGTTAGATTTCAATTGGACACCACCTCTTCAGGGGCAGATAGAAACAAGTGAATTTTGTATTCTTATAAAAATTTATTTCATCAATAATGAAGCAAGTGCATACAGAACAAGCCTGCTTTGGCACTGCTTGTATGCCAGGCCTACATTATAGAAGAAAAGCAAGACAAAGAAAATCCAAGCTTAATTTACTCAGCCATTTTTAACTCATGACACTCACCATAAAGTGTAAAAACTTAGCAAACGTCTGTCAAAATCTCATAAGAAGCTAGATGTTTAAAACACATCAGTTCAGGTAAGGTAAGATATGATTAAGGCTAGATACAAATTATTTTCTAATACATTAGCTGTAGTCTTCCTTGGTATAAGTTCATTTACCTCCATTGACTTCAGATTTAATAAAGTTTTAATTTTCCCATATAAAAATAAACAATACTTCCAGCATCACTGGGCTCCCACGTTTAATTAAACAATGGAACTGAAGCTCTCAAGTGAAATTACTGTCAGTCTGTCTGTTGTCATTCTGCAGTCCTGATTAAAGAAAGCTTTTACTTTGTTTCCTTCCAGGTATGACAATGAATCCCCACTGAATGGAACTGGATGACATCAAAACAACAATGACAAAAATCTGGTGGCTATGCACCTGTTTGCTCTAATTGCTTCCAATTATCCTGAAGAAGTTCTGTGTTTCTGGGAAGAAATTCTTCCAGAGAATAACAATGATTTTTACATATCTGCTAAGTTATCAAGGGCCTAGGCTAAGGAATCATCAAAACTCTGTCACATCTTAAGTTCAAGTTCTGAAAACAGGGAGTACAATCACTTTTGGATGCAGGGTGAATGGGACAGAGAAAGGGAAGGCCAGGGTAGAGGCAGCATCCATAAATGCAAACATGATGAAGGCAGGAAATTGTGGGGTTTTTTCTAGAGTTAATACTGTGAACTGCAATGAAATTTGTGGATATACTGTACCTATCACCAGCTGGATGGGGTATTCTTATCAGACAACCAAGTAAATACCAGCACTGGGTCACCACAATGGAGTGTCATGTCAAAAAAAAAAAAGTAACAGCCTATCACTTCTAGTAGCATCACTAAATGTGCTTTGACATGTAAGACCAGGGAATAATTGTTACTCAGAGAAAGAAATAAATGGCTGCTGCTCCTAAAAGTACAAGTCTGACTTGCACTGCAGACATCACTATTAACTCAAAACTCCTATTTTGTTTTCCTTTGTTCCTCCAAAAGGATAGAGACTGTGCTGTTAAAACAGCCAGAATAACATTAAATGTGCAAGCTGCAGAAACCATACCAATTATCCAATAACTCAAAAATGGGAAAAAACTTGCTATTTATTGTGACTATTAAGTTTGTAAGAAGGGAATAGGCAGGTAAAGAGTAAGAAAAATCTATTTCACTGGCTAATTTGAAAAAGGAAAATAAAAGGAAAATAGAACGAACAGAGAGAGACCAAACAGAAGAAACAAAGAGCAGAAAAAAAAATGTCTAGCAAAATTCGGGGTCATTTCCCAAGCTTTCAAACTGAGAGCAGGTTAGAACCAATCATATTCATTGCCATAGTTGCAGACAGGGGTAAGGTGACCACAAAGGAAAGGCAACTTAGCAGTCTGGGTGCTAAGTGATTGGTAAATAAGACAGTGTTTTTCTGTGATGTGGCTTGTATTGAGAAAAAGTTCTAGGATGTCCTCTTTTTGATATTTTTCAGTTAAAACTCTCTAGTGTTATTAGCCAGTCTCTGTAACAGTAGTTAATGTATCTCTCAAGCTGCAAATCTAACAAACATTAGGCGCCCTGGGGTTTGTTAAACTTGACAGCAAGCTCTGTGCTTTCCTCTTTCCCATGCCTGTGACCCTCTGGTACGGAGCAGAGCCATCACATCTCTGTCTTTTGGCATGTCTCACAACACAGCTACTGCACAGCTGGACCTTCTTCTGGGCCACCTCTCCTCGGAGGAGTGCACTGCAGGGCAGGAAATATTCCTCCCTCCACGGTTACCTTGCTTTAAATCTGCATAAAAGGCAGAGAAGCCCCAGGCTCTACTACAGGCCATATGCTGCAGCACGACAGAAGAGTAGCTGCATAGTCTCTTGGTGCCAAATCACTGATAACTCAGACAGAATTCCAGACTCTCCTAGATCCCAGGACTGCAGCTTATTTACTTGGCTTTGGATGCATAGATGTGAGCTGCATATGGTCCCCATGGCCACAAACTGAGCTAGGAACAGAAATCAGCTTTTAGAAAATAGGTAAACATCAGAGGCGGGTAGCCCTAGGAGGAAAGCAGCACAAAGAAAGGCCACACAGACTGTGCATACAGGCAGTACCAGCATCATTATTAGAAGGCAAAATTGTTAAGAGCAAAATAAGTTACAGAATGCAATTTTTTTCAACTTAACATCTGGCCAGGCTGAAGACCTCACTGTATTCACACTTTAGATGACATAAAGTAGATGAAAATAACTGTGCATGACATAGTCCACACTAGGTGAGACACCAAATTTGGGGCAAGTAGTTCATCTGCTGAAATGTGCAGTTACAGACAGACTGAATTTCCTAGGAAAAAAAAATCATGTGACAATTAAGGATTTTTTGTCCAAAACAAAAGACATTTCATCTGAAAACATCAGAAGTAGTTCAGTTTCTAAAACAAAAGATGGGTTCTTTTTATTCCAAAACTACTATATACTGGCTTTGCTACATCAAGTTTTTAAAAACTGAGAAAGTATGCTCTCTGTAGTGGAAACTTGACTAAACCTAGCTTGTGTACTACCACTGTTGATGGAATCTTCAGTGTTGTCTTAAAGCATCACACACAAATTACTCTAAACGTCAGAACAAATTAGAAAGCTTCCTCTGCCTCCCTGAGTGACTTTCGTCTCTAATGTTCTCATTTCTCCCTTTTAGACCAAGTGGCAGAACTGGGGCTTATTTAGCCCTAGATAAAGCACTGTCCTCCAGGGTGGCAGAATTGCAATTTACACTACAATTAAGAACAACTTTATGCACCTACATTAATGAACAAACCAATTGACTACTTACTGTTCTTCTTGTACATCAAGATTTCAAAGGAGTTCATCTCATAGTTCTCGAATGTTTGCCGGACCTTGTCAATTGTATCTTTGTCTGTCAGCTCTCCATACATAAAACTGCAAAAAACAGAGAAATTCAAGTCAGGTACCAGACAAAGACCCAAAGCCATTTGTTTACCATGTAAAAAAGGACCCATTTAGAAATGGTTCTTCTTTGATTTTGTTTCACCTGGAAAGCATATTTGACAGATGTAGCCCCAGGAGACAGAAGATAAAACTGGAATAAACAGATTACTTTTCTCCTCAAGCAACAGGCACAACACTACAAGCTATTTAACAGAAAATAAATCTGTTCTCAAATACCTGCAGGTGCTGCTTTTTTGCATAACTTCTGCTCTGTGATATCCTGATAACTTGCAAAATCCATCATTGCTGTAGACAATGGGCCAATCCACGATCTGGGCATTACCCAAGACAAAATTAGTATCTGTTTGAAAAAAACACATCAGTTAGACATTAGTCAAAGGTATGGCTGCATTAGAGGAAATATTAATTTCAGAACCCAATCCCAATTGCTTCAGTCCCCACATAGTTTTCCCAGATATCATTCCCATTGCAGTCAACAGGATTATCCCTGGTTTCAATTTTAACTAATTTTTTATTCTTAAAAAAGTGTTAATTACTCGGACAGAGCATAAATAAAACACATGATGGTTAAGCAGGCAAAGGTCATCTCTTGACTGAGGACAAATCCACCAAACTGTTTCCCTCTGTGCCACAAGCACTGATCCACCATGACACTCAGTTTGAATGTGAAGCCTCTCAGAGGTGGCCAAACCAACACATGAGCATTATTTCTCCTTCCTGAATGCAGACCAGACACAGGGGCTCCTCTCAGCACTGCCTTCACTGCTGGCCACACAAGCTCAAATACCTGTGTACAGCACAGCACTGCAAACAGGACACCAAGAACTCAGGGTAGAAATTGCCCCAGTAGAAAGAACTCCCTGATTGCAATACAAGCCAGAAGGAGTTTCAAAGAGTACAAAAAAAAGCACTAAGCAGGATTCACGCCTCCATTCTTGCTGGAGCTGTGTGTGCCACATTTTTTATGACTGCCAACTCAAACCTCCACCTGTGCCAAGACAGACAGCAGTGCTGCTCCCGGGGCACTGGCAGGCAGCAGGAGATGGTGGCTCCTGTCACAGCTGCAAAGACCCTCTGGCTTTTAAAGAAGGGCTGGGAAATCAAGAGGCACTCCTTTTTAAGGAGAGCCCTTATGGGAGTCCACCACACTGTCCACCTTTTAGTATCAACTCCCAGCTGCTCACACATCCACAGATCTCATTAACACTTCCTCCAACCAAATGACATTTTACCTATTAATTGCAGAGAGTTTAGTTTGTTTCAATTTCCCCTTTGAAAATCCTTCACCCAAACTTCAGGTGGGTTCAAATGAAGCGGTCCTGTAGCTAGCTAAATCCACTACCCAATTCCACAAGCATGATTTTTTTTATACACTCATCAGAGTGATATATACTAGTAACATAACTTCAGGATATTTTAGCTGTTTTGTTTCTCACAGCCTCTTTTAAACACCATGGGGTTTTCTTAGCTGAAGCACTTTCTCCCCAAAACAATACACCACTTTTACCCCTTCCTACAAATAAGCAAACCAAGCAATTTCTCACTGCTAAAGCAAGTGCCTTTGAGAGTCTATTATAAACACCACATTAGACTGTATTAAGATATTTTTAAATTTCATCAGGAAGTACAAAAAATTACCAAAAATAAAAAAAAGGAAAATACAAATGTTGGGCCAGGTCTAATCTGAATGGTATTATTTCATGCATGAATTGCTTAAGAATTGCTTCTCACTGCCTTCCCTTCCCAAAAGGTAACTTTCCCTTCTCTGCATTTCCTAAAGAGTTCCTGTTAAGAATTTGTCTGCCTTTCACGCTTATACCTTATTATCTTCAGATAAATAATCTCTTGGGTTTTTTCACTAAAGGCTCTATAGGACACATTTCTGATAGCCATCACCGCGATAATCCTACTTTTATCTAGCCTTGCAAGGCTTCTGTGAGTTGCAACAATGCTCAACTCCTATTTACAGGTGAAAACAGAGCCCTAAATCCATAATGGAATTTAAACTCCAGAAAGTGAGAGTGCAATACTCTAGTTCCTGGATGCCCAACTCTCAAAGACTTGGGAGCTGGAAGCTGTGTGAGCAATGTTGAAGAGAACTGAAAATCTTAGCACAGCAAACAGAAATCTGACCAAGTTAAACCACAGAAAACAATGAAAAAGGGGGATATTTTAAGGTTGTTTTTTCTCCCTTTCCTATGTTTGTTACAATACTTAATATTTTAACATAAGCCCAGTTCTCACATGTAATACTCGATTCCTTGCCATTATTGCAGGAGCTGAAGAATCACATTCCCACTTTTGCTCTGGCCCAGCAAAGCCCGATTTTTTTGGACTGGAGGTTTCCAAAGGATGCATAGAGAACATGCACACACTTCTCACCCCCAACAGCAGTCTGGATGTTCTCCTAGAAGATGTAGGCTACCTTAGAGCAGTGAACACTCAGCCATTATTTCAGCTCTTGAATGACTGTTCTAAACATCAAGCTACCACAACAAATAGATGTCAACATCCTCACCATGCGATTAGTAAGTCAGTATGACTTGGCTGTTGTATTTTATGCACCCCTATTAGTTAACACTGGGTGAGCCTCTCTAGCATGGAGAGGTACAGTGTTTCATGAGAGTCCAGGCTGGGTTTAGTAGTGAGCTACAAGCAAGCTGAGAGACGTTTATGTACCCATAAGCGTTAAAGGAAAAATTTTGCACAACTATCAAACCAAAGTACAAATCAGAGATTTGATGATCCCATCGTTTCATAAGTGTCTCTCCCTTCTAGTTCATTCTGACTCCATGAATCTTGACCTTTCTTTGGTCTGGGCTTTACACAGCTGACAAACACACCTCATTTCTTCAGGAGTGTCTATGACAACAGTGCCTGTGTGAACACTGACAAGACACAGCACAAAATAAGGACTCCCACTTATAACTTCACTGCATAGCTTGTTACAACAGACAACACAGAGGTGGAAGGGCTGTCCTCATGGCTATCATTTACATTCAATTGCATTGACATTCCTGACAATGTGCTGTTTGGGGACAGCTCATAATCTGTTAAAAATTTTTCCTAACATAAGAAAATATTGAAAAACATCCAGTGAGGCAAATACTGCCATTCCATCTGCAGGGACACAGGGTCCCAGAGGCCAGGAAACAGCTGTGGCTTCATTACACAACAAGCATGAAAGGATGCTCTAGTGAACTCTAAGTATCACAGAGCAGAGACCCTTGGGGACTCACAAGTGGGTCAGCAAGGCCAGGAAAGGAGTTGGCCAGAGGAAGACCATGCAGAAATCCACTGCTGAATTCTCTTCAGAGACAGGGATGCAATGGACATGTAATAGCAGCAGTATCTATTGAGTAAACTATTGAGTGACTTGAAGCACCTCTTTGAAAGGAGTCAATAAACTCCCCTACTTGGAAATCAGTTTCTATCACAATGGCAACTGTGCCAGCAGTATTGCCCAAGAAGAAGCTGCAAGCATCACTGGCCCTTCTTATGAGCTCCAAGACAACCTGAGCTAGAACTGGAGAGGGCAGGCTCATATAAAAGACCTGGGCTTCTGGCCTGTGTTGCATTTGGCACAGTCTGACCAAGACCATTGGGAGGCAAGGAAATATGCAGAAGTGCAACACAGAGCACAACGTGCTGCAGAAACAGAAAGGCAGCACAATTACCTGCATGAGTAGGGCAGGCTTCTGCAGCATGGATTACTTTGTGAAGTGCATCACTTCATATTTTCTAGCCTGCATTTTCCCCAGGTTAGTTCTGCTCACTGCAGTATACCCACGTCAGCACCTACACACTCAAATGTCAGATCCAGTTTGGATTATCACTTTAAAGTAGACATGGCCACTTAAAAGCAACAAGAAAAACATTTTAACTCCTTCCAAAATGTAAGAATAGGTTTCACTCAGTCACTGAAACCAGTACTTTCTTCCACTCAGAAAACAGACCATCACGGAAGAATCTGAAAATGTCTTTCTAAATAACCTTGGTCCTTTTAACAGTAACAATCACAAGTGTCTAGAGCACCCAGCTTACCAAAACTACTCTATCTGCTGAATTCTACTGCTACATTTAGTGCTTTGTTCAACCAAAACTCTCCATCAGCTTCCAAAATTCCTGGAGATAAGCTGCACTCACAGACATTTATCTGGTCAGGACTAGCTGACTGAGAAGTGATCACCTTGCATGAGTGCGGGGCAAGTTACTGAAATATTTTCCCCCTGCTACTCACTGCCCTGCACAACTACATATTCACTCCCACTGCATCCCAGCCTCTCCTGTTACATGGATCTTGCCAAGCTGACATCCCCCACCCCTTTCCAGAGGCCAGCACACCGGTTCTACCTTCCCTGTCCCACCAGCGAGGCACAGGTCATCTTCTGGAACACACTGGCAGGAGGTCAGAGACCAACAACCAAACATATTCCCACAGCACTGCCAGACACATTCCCACACTGAAGGTCTTCCCTCACTGCATAGAGGAAGCCAAGGGGAAACCTCTGCTCAGGCAGTTGTAGTGCATGCCTTGGTAATAAGAGAGACTGGTGCCCACTGCAGTTTCCCATATTTGGGTCAGCCAAATCTCCCAGGGTGCTTGGGTTTGTGTAGTGCACAAGTGCGATTTAAATATATATTTTCCCACAGTCATCATACAAATAAAACACTCAAAAGGTTTGTTCCCAATTTATTCCCCTCTCAGTAAAAGGAGTACCAGGCTCAGCATGAAGAGAAAAGAAGAGAAGAGAAGAGAAGAGAAGAGAAGAGAAGAGAAGAGAAGAGAAGAGAAGAGAAGAGAAGAGAAGAGAAGAGAAGAGAAGAGAAGAGAAGAGAAGAGTTGCCCTTCTCCTTCCAGACTACAGCCTCCCTCATGCTGGGTGATGACAGCCCTGGTTATTGAGACCCACAGGTCTTTTTTTATCCTGTCTCAAACTCCTCCCATGGATCTTCAGGGAAGCAAACCTAGTTCTTCAGCATTACCAAGCACAAACCACTTCCACAGCAGAACTAAAAGAACTGCACATCAGATGTGTCTCTTACCCCACCCATGGAAGAGGGGTGGAGGATAGAGCTACTGCTGCCTGAGCTGGGCACAGAACAGCAGAGATGCTTTGTCACAGCCAGTGTAAGAAATCTGCACCAGGCAAAAATCATGTGCTGCTGTCATAGCTGTAAAAATTGTATCATACAGCTTAAGGACACATGGTATTTACAAACTTGTGACTTTGCATAACAAACAGCATCATTTGGATACTGGGGGAAATGAGATCACTTCATTTCTGTCTAATTTCTTCCCAGAGCGATAGAAATCAAACATTATGTAAGTAGGCTTGTCAAAATTGCTAACAAAGGATAGGTATGTATGAATTTTTGCTCATGTTTAGTCTTAGCTTTGAAAAAAAAAAGTAAACCAGAAGCATTTAGTCACACTGATTAGTGGCATTGTTCAAATGTAACTTCTGAGATCAAAATACGGCCCTAAGTCAGTACAAATAAGTCACACCGAATTTCAAGTACTTATTCAATCCTTTCTTTGCACACATGGGATTTGAGACTTGCACTTCAGGGATCAACCACATTTTCATCCCAACAGAAACACTGTAGTCAGAGCAAGCACAGACCTGCTCAAATGACAGAAAGACTATTCATACGGTAGAATAAAATATAAAAGGAATAATTCTGCTCTTCCACCCACATCCTTTTGTGGAAGCCAGTGGTGTTACCTGAATACTCCCATTCACCCACTATCACCCTGTATTCATTCCTACAGTGGAAGTGCTTCAGTGTTTAAATACCCCATTGAACAACTTGATCTCTCTATAGAATAATGATACAGTGGCCTCAAAATAATCCATCCTTAATACTGAGGTCAAAATTGTTAAGCTCACTGTAATATAAAAAACATAAACCCCTACAGATAGGTTCATTTGGGGTGTTTTATAAAAGTCTTCTACAACTATTTATTAAATTTCCAAAACAAAATGGACTTAAAAGTTCCTTGGTTACTACAGCATGAACACAATTCCCTAAATACAGACATTTCATGTTTATTCAAACAGGATTTACACTGTCACGTGTACACTAGAGCAAAGTGCAAGTTGAAAAGAATTATTAAAAAATTTATATCATTGTTCTTTCCACAAATAACAAGAGAGATTCTAACTGAAGCAACAACTTCAAGTGAGTCACTTTAAATCATTACAGAAAATGAATCCTAATTGCAGCCAGCAGAATAGACAAAAAACTACCTTTTCCATCTCAACATTCTTACTTTGCATTGTTATAGAAAATATTTCACAGTAGGCATCTACCATGAGAAAAGTTTAAATTGAAAATTATGCATTGTTCTAACACTTGTAGCTATAAAATCTTCACAATTATCTATATTTTTTAAATAAAACAAATTTGTGTAGAATAGCAGAATAAGAACAGCTGAAATGGCACCAAAATTGCACCAAAGGTGTCAAATGTATTTTATAGATAGCATGGTTTGTCACCTATCCTTGAAGCACTGTCCATACTAAGAAACTTAAAAAAAAAAAATCCAACACAACCCCCCCCAAAAAAAACCCCAAATAAACACTAGAACACAAATCCCACAATATTTACACACATGTGACATTAGAGTGAGATAATTATATGATTTTCAGAAAAATGAGAAAGTTCATCAGTTGGTAAGAGACAGAGATTGTACCACTCTTATTAAAGGACAAAAACACTGTTCAGCAGTGAGATGTCATCATTCAGCTGGTCAGAGGGTTTGTTTTTCCCATCCCATATGATCTGAACACTAATCCAGAAAAAGGCATACTTTAGTTGCATCGATTATGAGTCTTTCTTTAGTTCAAAGCAGCCATTTGATTTACTGATTATAGCCTTAAAAGTATTTGAGACAAGACCTAACTCCCCACTCACTTTTATCTATGAGTTACAAAAATGCATTAACCAATTCTCCAAATGGGTTTCGTTAAGATTTGTTTTACAATCTTTTTCTAGGATTTAATGTAAAACTGGATTGATACATTGAATTATCGCAGGAGAACTTCTTGAGCTTTCAGAATGTTAATTTTAAAGCACATTACCTGTCATCTCTGTGCTGTACATTTTTTTTTCCTTACTGTCTATAAAAGTAATTTTAACGAAATCAGGTCATAAATTTCTAAATGCATAAAGGTGGATATTCAAAACCAGACTTATGGCCTAGTAAAAGCCAGCAGGAAAAAAAAAAAAAAAAAGAGACATGTTACATTAAATTCCAGTGATACTGAGAAAAAAAGATTGTCAATAGCAAATAGGTATTTCAATGTTCTGACCAACTGTATGAAAAGCATGGATGAAAACATATGTGTCTCCACAGCTGTTAACATGGGAAAGAAGGAAGATCAGGAAGCAATAAAACCCTTTGTTTCATTAACTTCATGAAAATGTCCTTAACACAGAACCTACAAGCTGTCTTCTTGCACTTTCTGAAGGTCTGCTGTTTTCATTCCTCATTCTCCATTAAGTTTCCTTTACATTTCACTGTGGCTGAACACAAAACCAGTCTTTTCAGTTTCAGAAGTGTTTACAATAAAGTTAATTTCTCTCCTAGGTCTCAGATGATGGTATACGGTTAGCATGCACAGGATGCAAAATGTTTATTGTACTGGGACTTTATAGCGTGTGATGAAAGCAATGCCATAAATCATGCAAATGTCTGTTATATTCAAGATCTACGTCTGAAGGTACTTTTTCTTTCCCTCTACAGGGAACTCTCTGCATTCTCCAACAAAAGATACAGGTTTGCTTCCATAACTGATGTCTCCTTAGTGTGTTCCCAGGGGATTTTGTGAAAGGAAAATTAAATTCACACAAGCCTTATGCCTTCTAACTTACCTTTTTTCCAACCTCCTTATTTTGTCCATAAATCAGAAAAGTACCTGTGACTTCCATTGAAATTCCAAAGCCATTTAAACACAGGATTTATACTTTTTTTTGTATAAATCTTTTGCCATCCTTACACGTGCACAATTATCACACACCTCAATGAGAATTTTGACCAAGAAAGGACTGAAGAATTTACCTGGCATTTACATAAATCGAAAACTATTTTTGTCTCCAGATATTGATAAAGCATTGGAATATCATAAATAAGCACTATCCTCTACAATTAACTGCACCAGTTGAATTGGGTGCCCTGGCCATGATCCAGGTTTATAACTGTTATTATTACAGTTATTATTACAGTGCTTGTATACTGTGGATGTATTGCATTACCAAGAAAAACATTAATATCACATTAGCAGTAACCATCAGGGGCTAGTGATTCTTTATATACTGCACTGTGTTACAGCATGGGCTCATTTTCTGTCCCACTGGGTGTTCTGGTCTTTAAATATTTCAATGCTTCAAAGAAATTTTTGTCAACCAACCACTGCATGCAACATTTATTTTTCTAGCTCTGCATGGCTAGTATAGAAACACAGATTTTAAACATTAAATACAAGATTATAAGAATTACGGTGTCCCTCATTTCAAAGAGGGACAAACCTGAAGTTCACACTTCATCCAGAAGTTCTTTGTGTTAGAAGAAATCACAGAGGACCAGACAAGGTCACAGGTCTAGGAAGATAACACATTACATATTATTTCCAGTGTGTGTGATGCTAAGGCCATCCCATCCTCTCTCTACTCCAGTGTGTGGGAAGGAAATGCTCTGCAGCTCTGACCCTAGCACAGCTCTTGCAGCTGGCATTTAGTGCATGAGAATCTCTCAGTTGATTTGCAGCCTGTGAAGAAGCTCTCATTCCTAATAACTCTGAAGCAGACGATTCAGACCAAAGGAGTTGGAGGTGAGTCTTGCTGCAGAAGGTGTGCTACGAACATGAGCCAAATTTTAACCCTAATGGAAAAAACCCTGAACTTGCATGCCTACATACACTGCTACTACCTTTAGCCATAGATTGTGCATCAGCTCACCAGTCCCACATCTAACGTGAAAGGCTGTCCAAAGAATTCCTTGTTAAAACTACAGGTAAAATAATGGTGTGATTAGTGCTGTCCTTAGAGCAATGCCTACAAAAGAGGCTGCATGCCCACTCCTTTGCTATCACCATACAGCCACTTCCACTGAGTTAACATCCCCTGCCCCAAAACACACGTTCCTCAGTCCAACCATGACTGATGATACACATATCATGCACAAGTTTCTTCACATGAAGCACTTAGTACATTATTTCTGTTCAATGACAAAATTCCTCTATTTTCAAAGAGAATCCTCCCCAGATTAGGAATATCCCTATATCTCTATCAACTCAATATCTGTTGGCACTACTCAACTTGCTTGCATGTGCCAGCAAATACAAGCTTGACAACAAGCCCGAGGTTTATTTGGCAAATCCCAAATGGCATAGATAGTTTCATTGTGGGTCACATTACTACCCAATTGAACAAAACCAAGAAAGGGGAGCCAAACCTCAAGCTTTATGGGGCCATTTAAGCACTCATCCTGTGGGCATCCCAAATCATCTCAATGGCCAAGTAGGCAGGACAAGATGAGACAGGCAACAAGGAGCTGGCATGTTTCCATACTGCCCCTGTGCTGGTCAGCACAGCCCTGCCTCAGCACGAGAGACAGGAGTCTATCCTTGTCTCTTCAAACAGACAAAGGTTAGAAAACCTGATTCATCCAACACTGGTATGTGACAGCACCACATTTACAGCAAAGCTGGATTGGGTCCGGGAAAAACTTGAAGGCACATCACAGAAGAAATAGGCTTCTAAACCTAAGTTGCTTCCCTAAGCTTATCCTAGCATGTCTGAACTGTGCATCGTTTCTTACCAAGCTTAATCTAAAAACTTGTATTGATTCCAGTCCTCAGGACTCGCTGAGTATTGGAAAATGGAGTGCTGTCATTCTACCTGTGCTGTCTAGCACTATGCTCTGTTATGACACCTTCTTAATAATGGGGAAAGAGAGGAAAAAACAGAGCATAGCTTCTGCTGCATGATTCCCCCCATCTCCAAGCCTCAATTGATTTATTGCATTGAGGCTTTGGCACTGAAAGCCAAAAGAGGAAATTGGTTTTTAATGAAGAAAATAATCTACAAAGTCGAGACAGTTTTGAGAAAAACCTTCAATAACTGTTGTTGGAAGATTAGAGAAGCAGCCTGAATGTGATGACATGTAACATTCATTTTAAAAGACATAAAAAAAATAAGAGGGCACGATTCACTGTAAGACTGGAGAGTAATTTTTTCAGGAATGCAGCCTCCAGCCTCCTCCCTTCTACAAGAAAGTTGCAGAGAGAAATAACCTATAAAAAGCGCATAATTTTATGAGAAAATATGGTCTTATCAAAGGCTAGTTCTCCAATAACACTGCCTAATTAAAAAAACTTGAAAATCATTCTTGGGATCATTTGAGTTTTTAGCTGCTTATCAAGGGGGTTAATTGTCTTTGCCTTATCAGAACAAACGGACTATGTTTTTAATTAATTAACTCATGTCGTCTTCAAAAGGAGCTTGATCCTGCGTATTCTCAACCATACTACAAGTTCCTAATCCCTGAAGTAACCCCATTGAAGTCAGTAGAAGCATTAAAAATGGCACAACTTAGGCTCGGGGCTTTAAAAGAAATGCACATGCCTAGGTTAAACAAATCCATGAACGCTTGCATGGTCGCCGGCTTACAGAGGGAGCAGCTTTTGGTAAGTGCCTAAGTGAAAGAATCTGGATAGCATTAATACATATTTGCATGCAATTGTGAAATTCGAGGCATTTTCCACTCCACAGTTTTCCAAGAGACAGACCTGGTTACAGTGCACTAGGGAAAAAAAAAGAAATATCTGCCCTCAGCCTTTAAAATGGCAAACTCTCTCCTCACTTATGGCAAACCTTCCCTTCCACCCTGGGCGGGCAGCCCTGGCCGATGCCCCCGCACCGGGCTCTCCCTGCCCAGGGACCATCTTGAATCCCCGCACTTCCTCCGGTCCGGAGCCGCCGCCGCCGCTCTCTGGACACCCCGATCCCCCGCCCGGCCCGGGCGCTGCCCCCGCTCGCCCCCGGGGCGCGGACCCCGGCCCGCCGCGGGCACGGCGGGGCTGGCTGGGCTCCCGCCGTGCCGCCGCACCTGCAGCCCGAGCCGGGGGCTCTCGGCAGCACTTGGAGACGCAGCCGGCACCGGCACCGGCACCGGGATGCGCAGCTTCGCCCGGCAGCGGCCGGGGCTCGGCGCCCCCCACCCGGCGCTGTCCCCGTCGAGGACGCGGCGGGCTCCCTGCGGCCGGCGAGCGCTCGCCGCCGGTGCCCCCTTACCGTTAGACCTTCGCACGATGTTCTCCAGGAACGTGTTCTGAGGCGCCACCAGCCCTCGCCTTCCCCCGGCCATAGTCGCTGTGCGGGAGCGCAGCGCGGCGCGGAGGCTCCGCTCAGGGCCGCGCCGACCCGCGCTCTGCCGCGCCGCCGCCCGCCCGCCCCGCGCGCCTCATCCTCCGCCGGGACCGGCACCAGCGGCTGTGCGGCACCGCCGCCGCCGCCGCCTCCCGCGCACCGCAGCCCCGCGCCGCCGCCGCCGCCGCCGGACCGCCCCGCAGCGACCCCCGCCGGCCGCCGCCGCGCCGCAACGCCGGGGCTGCAGCGCCATCGTCTGGGGCCCGCGCCGCGCCGCGCCGCCAGCTGCGGGCCCTGCAGCGCTCGGCCCGACCCGGCCCGGCCCGGCCCGTCCGCGCCTTCCGCAGCCCTCTTCCCCTTCCGCTCAGGGGCGGCTGCCGCCGTGCCCGACCCCTCGCCGGGGATGAGAAACGCGGAGCGCTCAAAGAGCGCTCACAAAGTCCCGCAGCCGCTCTCTCGGCGGCGGGAGGCACCGCCACATCCCACCCCGGGTGGGTCGCCGCGAAGCTCCGCAGCCTTTGCTCGCCGCCCTCGTCCCGGGTCGCGCTTCACGCTTCCCTACGATGATTTCTGTTAGAAGGCTACTTAGTGTTATGTTGTCAAACTGATTAACAGCTCCGTGGAAGCAGCGAGACAAACTCTTTAAATATAACCTTTGACAGGTCTCGAACTCTTTGAGATATTCAACTGAGATCAAGTTTTCATTCAGGGCTTAATCGACTTTCTTCTTCCCCCGTACCAATCTATCAGTAAATGGAAAATACTCTGATCTTTTAAATTTAAAAGGCATAGTTTTTCTTGTTGGCACTAGCATTTACTTGCTGTGATGCTTCATTAAGTGCAACACCTTCAGGCTCCGCAGCTCAAGGCATATTGGAGACATGAATATATTTCTGCATGTTCATGTGCTTGAGGAAAAGCCATTTTTCACAGTGTGAGCAAATAAAGTATGGCAAACACGATAGCATGCGTGTGTCACCTGGGATTTTTAGCCACTACCACTGTTCCCACAGAATTCTGGCACTGCCCAACTTGTTCTCTCCTGGGTAAGGCAGGACCACAGCACAGCCAGGAACTAGACAGCTCCAGCACAGCCCTGCACATGATCCGATTCAGCCACAGAGTTGTGACCAAATGCTGACTGTGACACAACACTGCCTGAAAAGCCTGATCTCCCTGCCACCAGCCTCCTGCAGCATTTTCAAGGCAGGACTGTGAGACTCCAGGTGTGAAGGCAGGTGACAATTTCATTGCAGCAGGAGCTACAGATGAGTCCCTAAGCACCGTGGTGCCAGCAGTCCCTCACACAGCCTGGCACCTGGGGAACTCCTAGAGCCCCCATGGGCCAGCCCAGCTGCCAGGCAATTCTGTCACAGAAGCCTCTTTTAATCTGTATGCTGGACACCTGTATTTGCTGCCAAAGAGAGGCAGGTTAGGAGAGAAAAAAATCAAGTGCCTGAAGCTGCAAGAAGGCCACTAACTCTCACTGAAATGTTGGGATTTCAAAAAGCCCATGGAAGCATTTATTTGTATCTTTACACATCTAAGTATCCCTAACAACCACCTATACAAAGACCCCAGGTTATTTAGTTCCTGCTAGCTTCAGCAGCACAGGCCAAACTTGAAGAGATTCTAAATTCTCTGACAAAATTGTAAATGCAGTCTTTGACACTGAATTTACACAACCGCTAACAACCAAGAGCGAGGTTCAGAAAACTGGGATGCAGAGTAGTGTTTCATTATTCCTCAAAGCCACTGTGCCAGAGGAATAAGTACACACTGAGCTTCTGCTGGGCTCTGCAGGAATATCTGTGACTTAGGAGACACCTGGCAGCTGACGTATATTACAGGAATTTTGAGGCCTTTAAAGGAAAAAGGTTTTAAACTGAATCAGCAAGTACACAGAAGTGGGAACAAGGTGACACAAGAGTAAGAAAATGAAGACTTTTTTCTGAAACTCCATGAAGTGTGGGCTGGCTGCAGTTTATGTTGCATTGTGTGGTCCAGTCTCTGATTACCTAATTTTTCAGTGTCGTGCTTAATCCCTACAAGTTTAATGTGAAAAGTACTATTTTATCTACATTGGGTTTACATCTGCCCTCTAACATTGCAAATTACTAAAACGCTATAGCAAAGTGTGGTGGGTTGACCTTGGCTGGATGCCACATGCCCACCAAGTCGATCTATCACACACCTCCTCAGCAAAATAAGATGGAAAAAACCCTTGCAGATCGAGAGAAGACAGGTTACTAAAGCAAAAGAAAAGAAGTGTGTGCACACAAGCAAAGGAAAAAAACTAAAGATTTTATTATATACTTCCCATCAGTGAGTGATGTCTTGCCACTTCCCAGGAAGCAGGGCTTCTGCACACACAGTGGTTGCTCTGGAGGATAAACACTGTAAATAACAAATGTCCCCCCTCCCTCCTCCTTTTCCTTAGCTTCTGTATCTCAGCAGGCATTACAGGGTATGGAATATCCCTTGGTCAGTGGGTCAGCTGTCCTAGCTATGTCCCCTCCCAGGATTTTGCCCACCCCCACCCTCCTGGTGAGGGGAAGATGATGGAGTGACAGTGCTGATGCTGTGCCAGCTCTGCTCAGCAGCAGCCAAAACGCTGGTGTCTTATGGGCACCTTTACAGCTGCCAATGCACAGCACAGCTCTGGGGGCTGCTGTGGGGAAAATGAACTCCATCTCTGCTAGACCCAATAACAAATGGAAGATTTCTCATCTTCCACCTCCTTTAGACTTTCTCCCCTGTGAAAAATATGATTCTTGCTGGCAGTATAAATTTTTCACCACTAGAGCAGAGGGACACTGGGATAATATTTTACTGTGATTATTTTGAATTCTGTACTCATTTTCTCACCATCACTTGTAAATTTTGCAAATGATACAGAGCTGGAAGCAAAGTCCCACTTGAAGCAGGACATGTACGCTGTCTGACTTCATCACTAGTGGGTTACCTCTCTCCAGCTATCATTTTTTTGAATTGAAAATTGGAGTTGCTTAATTTGCATGTTTGCTAAAGCCTAGTGGACAGAACAAAATACCTAACACTTCCATTTAAGGCTATATAAAAGGTGATAGATTGCTATAGAAGACAATCAGCTGTCTTGCATTGTGCTGCTCTTTCAGCCTGTTCTTTCCTGAATAAGGCCCTAGGTCAGGACATGTAGGACATGCAGGACACTCACCCCAGTGACCATCCCTTGGCTGCAGAGCCTTAAGCTCCTGTTCCATGGTCACACCGAGAAGCTGCTGCTGCAAAAGGGACAGATTTGCCTTCATCTAAGCTGTGCATATTTGTCACCCCACTGAAATGAAAACCAGCCTGAAAATGGCAGCTAAGACACCTCTCTTTTTGGTAGCAGCCTGTGTTGACATCAACCCATTTACTAACATGCCTGTCACCTTCCAGTATTCATACACACAAACACTTTGAAAACATCAGTTCCAAGAATTAATTTATGGAAAGGTCACTTAACCTCACAGCATCTATGAAATAAAAACACTGGAACTGGACAGAGCTCACTTCTTTTCACTTTGTCACATGGTTCACCCTAAGAGATACTAAGGTATAAACTTTATAAACTTTCCCTTTGTCAGCAATTAGAGTCTCTTGGCAATCTGTTCCAACGTCTAACAAATCTTGTGAGAAAGCTTTTCCTAAAATGCCACTAAGTCATCTGGTCTTTGAAACCAGTAAAAACTCTTCCTTCTGCAGTCAAAAAATCATCAACCCTTTTGCAAGCTTTCAAATGCATGAAAAGTTGCTGTAATGCTCATATGTCAGCTCTTGCTGCCTTGCAGTCTGGACAAACCCAGTTCTTCCAAAGTTGCACAAGGCTTCTGCTGTTAGACTCTGCCAGTACTTTGGGACTTGTCATTTCACTATAACAGCATCAAATGGGTAAAGAAACATTAGGGGTAGTTAGGGATATCTCATAGGCTAAGAATTTAGCTAGTTTATATTGAAAATAACTGGTCTATTTAAGGTCTTTTTGATTTCTTCTCTGTTTTGTACGCTTCCTTTTGCTCTTTGTGAAAAACAAACTGTAAAAAGCAAGAATCATAGCACAGTTACAGCAAACTACCACCAACTCTGAAAATAAAAAGAGTATTCAATCTTTAAATTGAGTTTGATTTGTATACTACCATACAGCTTTTGATAAACTGTCAAAATACAATAATTGATAAAATAAAAAATAACAGAAGGTAATACACAAGTTACACTGCCATACAGATACTAAACCAAAAAAAAACCAATTCTGAATTCCAACTAAGATGGAGAAACAATTGTAACTTTATTTATTTATTTTTATATTCAAATCAATAAAGCAGTCATTATTGTACAAATTCTTACCCCCAAAGGAATGCAGGCAAAGGCCTCTCATTAAGTAAAAACATCCATAAATACTTAGTTGCTCATGATTAACTTTATTTGTTATCTTATTTGTGGGAAGAGCAATGAGAAAGAAAAGTCCTTAAAACGAAGGCAAGGCAGTAGTTTAACAAGCACGTGTCCATCAAAAGGAAAGAATTTGAGAAGATACCTGTGCCTCTTACTGAAACTGTTCAATTTATTTCTACACCATCTCAAGACACTGGTAAAGTTCAGCCTGAGGTTCCTAAAGGTCCAGTTATTTCTGGGGTCTAAAATAAACTCAAAGAAATATCCAGTTGGACAGCAGACTGTAGACCTAGGAACTGAGGTATGTTAGTATTTCCAAGCAGCCGTAACAAATTTGTCAAACAGTAAATATTGACACTTTTCTAGTTTTGGAATGACTGAATTTCCTCCAGACTTTTTATGGGTAACAATTATGGAAAAATAACTTAAACAAATCCAATGTTCTGAAAGGAAGAAAAAAAAATCTCAAAATAAAACTGATGAGGGAGTACACAGCCAGTTTTTATTTATACATCTAACATTTGGAGTGTGGGCTAACAGGGAGGAACTGTTCCTTCTTAAAGAACACCTCAAAAGGACATAGAAAAATTTTCCCCACTTGGACAGCATGTCCATCTCCATTTATTTCAACAGGAGGAAGCATCCTGGATTTCCAGAGTTAGGGAGGGAAAAAAAATAAAACTCCCAGAACCTAACATAAAAAAAGTCCCCACACATCCTGTTTGGGATAACAGCTATTATCAGAGCAGAGGCAGTGACCCACTGGTGGTATTACTCAGAGAAGGGATGGAAAATACCCATGGTTTCTTTGGTTCCAGGTTTGATGAGATTTTTTAAATTAACAATTCTATTGTGTATTTTACTGGTCTCATATTTCCTGTGTCTCTCAATCAATATAAAACAAGGCAAAATTAAGCAGTTTGGATGCAGTTTGCTTGAATTCTAACAAGATGCAGGGACCTGCTAAGTAATTGTTACTAATAATTTTATTTGCATGCCCTGTCCACAATAAGCCTAGGAACCCATAGCTCTGGGTGATTGTTTGCTGTAAAGTAGCAAGGAGCTCTGCAGGCTGAATTACTGTATTGTTACTAATTGCATCTTTATCTCTCAACTGTTGTCTAATAGTCTCTAATATAACAATACTTTAAAAAGCCACTTTTAATTCTAGGTTTTCGTTATATACTGCCCAAAGAATAAAACTGAAAATTATATGGTTTAGGCCCAGATTCAGAAAAATAACTCCTAGTTAGGAATATGCTTGTGCTAGCTAGCAGGTCCTCTTTTTATTTTCTTTGTATTCTACTATATAGCATTTTCCAAGAATGTAATAATACAGAGAATTCCCAAATAATACTGAATCAGACTCCCCAGATTATAACATAGCCTAAACTTTTTGATAAATTTTAAAAGCCAACAGTCTTAAAAGCCTCATTGTTTGCTTTCTGGACAGAACCATCTACCTGTGAGGCTGAGTGTGGTAAAGGCACTGTTAGTGCTTCTTTTCCAGCAACCTCTCCAAGAGACATTATCTTAAAAGAGTACCCAGCATAAAACTATCCTCAGCACAGTGAATAAGTTTCTTGCACAGAGCTTATATTTTATAGGTTTTGTGTTACATGTACTCAGAATTCCTGCTGGGAAGTCATGTATTCTATAAAGTTTCTTACCTTAAGACTTTACCATACCAGCTCCTTGTACTTTTTCAGTTATGGAAGGTTTATCAACAGACAGAAATCAACCTCACCTCCAAAAAAACCCCTAGAATAGAAAAGGAAAAAAAAAGAAGACTAAACTCTTCTCACTTTATTTCTTATTTTTCCTGAGTTTAGCATTTCATCACATATTTCCTGCTTACTAATGTCAACAGGCTGCATTACTCACAGTATTTGCTTTCTGTGCAGACAAAACTTGGTTGCATTCTTTGATAGTGGGAGAGAAAAGCAGAATTAGCCAAACAACTGAGGAGCATAAATGAAGGAAGGGAAGGAAGAAGTCGGCTTTGTAACTAGCTTGGTACCACCATTTTTTTCATTTAATATTTAAATGAAGTCATAACAAACTAACTTTCTCATTCTAACTAGTGTCTTATTGCTATTTCCAGCAATTGCTGAAAAAAAATTACTAATTTTCTAAATTTGATTATATCTTAAAAGGAGTTTTTTTCACAGTCTTTATCAGCACTGAACTCATACTCATACCTAGTCATACCTAGTAACACTTGAGCTACTGATTTTCATAAACACTTGCCTACTTGCTGGGTGGGGGAAGTTTGCTTTTTCTAATTTTGGTTAATTTTTTTTTTTTTACAATCCAAGTAGAACAGGATTTTTTTTTTTTTTTTTTTGCTTCCATCTATTATTGTGAAGAAAAGATGGCTACAGTTCATTAATATAAAAACTTCTACGTAAAGTCACACAGTACAGAGAAATACATTCTTTTAGAATATTCAGACCTATCTGCAGCTACCAAACTAAAATACAGCATGTGGCACATGGGAAGGTGAAATTAGGGAATGAGTGGATGAGGTGGGAACACTCTTGTTAGAAAACGAGTATGTTTACACAATAAACATCAGCAGAACATCATGTATCAAAAATGCCCTTGGCAGCTCTGCAGTGTCCATAGAAAGGGATCTGGCAGTGGGCTCAGAGTGTAACTCTGAAACCTGGGTCATCTCTTTGGTTTTTTAGAACAATATGTGTCTAACACAAATGGACCTCATAACAGGCTCCCAGACTAGAACATATTTGAAGTCTTATTGAGTTTAATTTAACTGATGATAAAAGCCACCTTCACTAAAAGGGATGCAATTTAAATGGAAGATAGTGAACTATATAAGAGCAAGTAAAAATATAATCTCCAGCAATAAGAGAATTTAAAGCACTGGCTGAGACTGAAGTTGAGTGAGTGTTTTTCTAAAAACTGTGTGAAAACCAACAATAGCAAGGTCCTAGTGGTATCCAACATTTTCACCCTGAAGTTGTGTAGGCATGAACTTTTGTTTTTCCTCTCAGTTCAACAAACACTCCAGCAGAAATTCTGTGAACAGTTCATTCTTTCCAAGGACAATTTTGCTACTGTAGATTGACCCTTTATATACTGACCCATACCCTCAAATGCAAAATTGTAGATTTCAGTTTTATATTTATGTAGTCGTATCTGCCTCAGACAGGAGAAGAGAGAACATGACTCCTGGAAACACTGTATAATACAACTTGAAGAGCCAGATATAGCCATATTGTTTGTTGTTGAGATGATGTATCTTTTTTAACAGGATACTATTAAGAGAACCATTTGCACTCCTAGAAAATTCCAGTATTATAATGATTTCCATGTGGAAAAATAAATCTTACTTTTATGAGAAAAAAATGCATTAATAACTACATTTTTGTTGCCTGCAACCCTGTCTTAGACATATTCTCAAAATGGAACCTCTTGCTGATCTTTCCTAAACTGTATATCTGAACTGTGGATCATTATATGAGCCAAACAATAGTTACAGCAGGAAAAGATATGACACTTAAATAGCAGTAATGTTTTGATACTGACCTTCAAAATCCAGCACAGCTCCGTAACACAGGGACTACTAAGAAACAGTGTATACTTTTCTGTAGAAACAACAAGACAGAAAGCAGAAATAAAACTCTTGTAATACATCAGGGACCTTCTTTTGCTCCTAGACAGTGTTATTTTCCACGTTATACCTGCCTCCTTCCCCCTACCCTTAAACCACAAGAAGCCAGGTAGGATAGGCTATGGAGGACAAAATTTAGCAGAAGGTGCCAGTACTCTACAGCATGAAATGTTCTGACAGTCTAAGGCCTAAGACATACAGAAAAAAAAGCTGCCACTACTGGTTACTACACCACTCCTTACACCATTTTTCCACATGTAGAAATGCATCATCTTCCTCAAGGAAAGTTCTTAACATTTGGTTCTTTCAGATCCCCCAAGATTACTCCTGCAATAACACTGCATCTTAAACATGGGCAGTAGAGGGTTACAGTAATTTTACATTATTTGTCCATATTACTGATGTTTCCTTTATTCTACCTTCATTTTCCTTTCCTAATTGGAAATTCAATTTCCAATTACATACACTGGCTGGATCTCAAACAAATTGTAAGCTGTTTGGGGCAAAGTTCTCTCTTTTTCAGGATTAAGCACACAACAATGGTAACATAGCAGAGCATTTACTTTTTTTATTGTAGTATGTTTTAAAGAGTGTTTTTCTCAACAAAATGAGTGCTTGGTACTATTAACTGCAAGGAGAAAATCTTGCACAGTGTGTTCCTTTTGTGTTGTTGGTTCATAGAAGGAAAAGGAGGAGAGATTCACAGGAGAGAGCATGAACATTATTAACTCACAGCAAATGGTCACCTCTTCAAGTTAGCACAGCAACAGACAACCTGACAAGAAAGAGTAAAGCATAAGTTTAACACAGTTTCCCCAACCACCTGGTGTGGGACACATATTGAGAAAGTAAGAAAATTACAGCCTGAAAAGTATTCCAGGCTGGAGCTTTTCAGCTCTGTTCCCAGCCGATAAGCTGGTCCAGCTCAAGGCTAGGGAGAATTTCTCCCAGGGTGATAATTTTGTCAAAATAAAAAGGAATTAGTAACAAAGATAGAATACCTGTTGTGGTGTGTGACCAGGCCCTGGGAATGGGGTGCCTTCTCTCTGAACCAATCGTCTTTTCTCTACTCTTGGAGTTGCAGTCATGCTATAAAACCAAGTGTGTTTCTGAATAAACTTGTCTCTTTCTTCCTGTCATGAAAGACGACCATGTAACTGTGCATCTTATTTCCGCTGCACTTAAAGGGTTAAAACCCCTTTCCACGGCTACAACCTGGAATCAAAGCACTTGCTTTGCATTTAAAAAACAAACAAAACCCCTCCCAAACCACAACAAACAAATGCACAAAAATGTCAACACCTTGCAGGAGAACCAAACTACATTTCTTACAGAAGTCCAACAACTTTAAGTATCAATTAGGTGATCTCTGCTTTCTGCTGAACAGTCCTATGAAAAGTAGTTTAGGTAACTATGCAAAAGTGAAACAGGATGAAGTAAAAGCACACTATCTTACCAAAACAAATACAGTATCTCTTTTCCCTTCTGTGAGAAACAACTGGCCCTAAACCCAAATCATTTGTAAAGAGATGCTACCATTTCAGCCACGTATACAAGATCTTCATACACAGTCTGAAAATCTTCACTGACAATACTGAATGTCAATGTTTTAATTCAAAGACATACTGTCAGCTATTACCAAAATTTCCTTTAAAGAGGGTATGCAAAAATGTAAGTGTTTAAATGATATCTGTAAGCTGACTTTCTGAAATGATCTGCTGTCCTGAGTCACCTATGTAACATAAGACTGTCAGCTACACTCAGGCTTTTCCCACAGTGTGTCATCATAATCAACCAGAGAACCTCTCTTCTCTTTGCAATCAGTACAGCTCACCAGATATTTCGATTAATTGAAGAGAAATGAAACAATGATACTGAAGGGGTGAGCAGGAACACCTGTCCCTCCTGTCAAGAAAAAGAGAAAATAATTTCTTTTTAAGGACAAAAATATAATCATACAGTGTCAGTAAAATTCACCAAAGGACTGTAGGAAGTCACCAAAACAGGTCTATAAATATGTAAAGGTGGAACAGAAGTTTTCATAACATATCCATAGGAATAATAATTTTACTTTTTTTTTTAAATACCAAGCTTTACACTTCAGAGTAAAACCTTTAGAAGAACAAGAATAGGCTTCTTGCCAACACAGAATGGAGATTATGGCACTGGCTCCAAAATCAGTTCCTCTGCAGAACTGTCAGGATCAAAGTACTGGGGGCAAGATGGATGTTAGCACTAACCCATTATGCTTGTTCCTGAACAAGTCTTCCTACAGTGCAACAAATAATTTATCTCAAAATGCTATTTTTAACAGAGTGCCAAATCCTAACATTGCCACTCCATGGAATGCATCTACCACTAACACTGTACAACACAGTCTGAGTCTCAAATTTTGGCAAAGGTTTCAGAAGGACATGATATGATACCTGGTGACAGGCATTTTAATAGGAAAAAAATGTCTACAACTGCTGAAGTCCTTAGACTTCTCAAAGGAACTGCAACTTTCTCCATCTCCCAAGAATAAGTTACCAATTGTCCTGATGCAGAAGAATTCCATTCAGATCTGGAAAGCAGATAACTCTTGAAAGCTGTAACTGGAAGACAGTACTAGAAAAAGAAAGAAAAAAAAGAAAAAAATCTCAGTTGGGGATATTAACAGTAGAAAGGCAGTTCGCAAATGCTTTGTTGCTCCATTTTAATGGCCAGTTATAGAACAAATTTTTATTTATTTCTACCTTAAAACATTAAAACTAGAATTCACAAAGTGCTAGCTTGAGACTGAAGGCCTGATTTTCTAGAGCTGTAGAAAATCCACCATCTTCCACTTAAACGTGAAGTCTTTGGAAAATTCAAGAATGTTGAATGAAACACAGCAACAACCATTAGAGTAAAAGAACTAATAAATCTCACCCTGTCCACTCTAAGCCTCCCACTTACCACCCAGCAGGCCTGGATGTGTTTAATATAAAAGAAACACAGTACTTGACAGATGACACCTATATATTTTCCAGCAGAGGCGTGAACAGACTCCAAGCAGTGTAATTTATCTGAAATTACCTTGATCCCAGGCATGCTTTTCTTAATGTGTTTATGACGACAAAGAGCTTACTTTTCTTTATGGAACAATTATAAATCTTCACATTAAAGCACAAGTTTCCAGGCTGGATATTGCCAAAAGGTTTCCACAGTCATCCTATTTTCTTTGGGTTTCACACAACACACATCATCTATCTATAATTTTTCTGGAGAAGCATCACAAATCTGTTGACCTGTTTCTAAAAATATTTAAAGACACAGATTATAAATGGTGTAAAGCAACATTCCCAAAACAGGAAACTGTCAAAATGCTCTTTCCAAAAAAACTGAAAGTATGAAACTGTCACCATAAGATAAAAAGGCCAAACATATGATCTGCAATCCCTTCCTTGACCTAAAATTTAATGAGTTAGAAATTTCATAAACGAGATGGGCATAACATACAAGAGGTGCTGAAGAGCATCCAAAGAGTAACAAAGCTGGTGAAGGGTCTGGAGCATGAATTTTATGAGAAGCAGCTGAGTGGGCTGGGGTTGTTTACCCTGGAAAGAAGGAGGCTGAGGGGAATATTCATGGCTATATGCAACTGCCTGAAAGGAGGCTGTAGCAAGGTGGGATTGGTCTCTTCTCACAGGTAATAATAGTTAGGATGAGAGGAATCAGACTCAAGTTGCACCAGGAGAGGTTTAGACTGGATATTTGGAAAACTTCCTTCACAGAAAGAGCTGTCAAGCATTGGAACAGGCTGCCTAGGGAAGCAGTGGAGTCACCATCCCTGGCAGTATTTAAAAGAAGCATGGATGTGGCACTCAGGGATGTAGTTTAGTGATGGACTTGGCAGTGTTGGGCTAATGGTTGGACTCAATTTTAATTTCCATCCTAAATGATTCTATAGTAATACTGGAATGTTAAAGCCCAGTTTTAAGAATTTAGTTTCTTCTGCATTAACATTCTTTATTTTCCCCTAGCTCACTATTCAACAGTTAATGCTGTCAATTAACCCTCCCTGTAAGGTAATTATATGCAGGAGTCCACACTCCAATTAAGAGTCTGGTTTTAAGCAATGAATCTCACACTAACAAAAATTGCAAGAGGCCTCAACCCTATGTGGAACATCTTCAGAAGCCATGTAGGTTTTAAGCTGAGTTAATTAATGGATAGGGAAAGCTGTTTCCTTTTGTGCTTCTGTTTCTACTATTTAGCAATTTATTTCACTAAAAGGGAAGAAGCAATTGCTTCACCTTCCTTGTCTGCAACTTTTCTACTCTCTAATTCTCTTCCTCTCTGCTGCAATCTACTTTGTACTCCAAGGATCCCTGTCCTCCTGCCCAAACACAAACCTTCCCCCTGAAACGGTGACTTGGGAAATACGTTTTAAAGAGAAAGCATTATCTCCAAGAAGGAAAAACTGATAGGCTCATCAAGAGAATCTTTAGACTGGCACAATTTGCACCTTCTGAATGCATTGGTTACTTTGCTGCCCTCTAGGGATTATGTTCGGAAACAGAAATTACAAATAGGGATACAGAGAAGGAAGGACGTACAGAAGAAAGAGACAACAGAAAGTAGTTAGAGGTTGTGGATGCCCCATCTCTGAAGTGTCCAAGACCAGTTCGGATGGGGCTCTGAGAAACCTGGCCTAATGAATGGCATCCTTACTCTTGGCAAGGGTTTGGAACTAGATGATCTTTAAGGTGCCTTCCAACCTAACCCATGCTGTGATTTCATATGCTAATATTAATCTAAGATAACTCCTTGTGCATAGTTTCTATAACAAATGCAGGACCAGTCTCACAGACAACTATTCGATGATCATGTCACATCTAATCCAGAAGCATCCATATACTGAATGTGCCAGACGAACTGTGGAGAGAGGGATAAAAAAACAAACAAACAAAATTAAATCAGAAGACAAGAGAAGAATAAGACAAGAATCCAAGGGAAGAAATAGTCCAAAGCAAGCCAACTTCCAGACTACATGGGGAAAAAAATCGTTACATGCATTGCTAATATCTAAGTGCTTGACTTAGTGAACCTAAGCCCTTTTATTGTAACCTCCGAAATGCAGCTCCACAGCAGCCATGCAAATAACAGAAAAGGTCAAGCTCTTCACACAATTCTCCTCCAAATCATGCTACAAGGAATCTTTCTTCCTTTCTGATGGTTACTTTCACGACACCTGTAAGAACTTAGCATTCCTGAAAGCTGTAATAGCTTACTAAAACTTCCAGTAGCTTTTATCAGTAGTTAAGAACTGTCAGACAAGCGTAGTCATGGTGCCACACCAAGACGCAAATTTCATATCTATAGAAAATAAAAAGTCTCAAGAGAACTAAAACAACAAATCCAAATTTCCTGGAAGTTTCCATAATGATTTTGTGCCTTAAAAGTGGAAACATTTTCCTGTGGCTCCGGCATGTCAGTCGTTTCTTATTGTGAGTTCTTTTGCGTACATTAACCTGTGAGACTGCAAATCCTCAGTTGTTGAGGCATCTACAGGCAGTCAACCACCACTACTCCTACCTTCTCCTTGCTCATCTTTCTCTCCAGCTCTTGAAAACCAGCAAGCATAAAGGAGTCACGGCTTGTTTACTGACATTTTTGATAGCGATCTGCCAAAAGCTGTCACAAAATCAGTTCTTCAAAGACCACAAAATTCCCAAAGCAGGAAAAGTCTTGACAATATTTTCCTGGCATATTCTAGGAAGCACACATACACCAAAGGTTTTTCAAAAGTATATAATTTGACCATAATGGGCTTCTTTCAAGGCAAGTATCAAGAAACAGCAAACATGACTAACTACATCACGTTACAATCCTACTATAAGGCACTATGAACACTTAGTAGCCATAAGTATGGACATAAGTAGTCATCTCTCCTTTATCTCACCGTAAGAATGCAGCTGCGCTATTCCTGCTAGTGCTCTTCAATCAATCAGTCAATCAATCAATCAATCAATCAATCCATCCACAAACCAACCAGCCTGCGGTAGACAGCCACCAGGGCAGAGTTTGGGAAGAATTGCTGAGATGTGACAAAGGGTAATGGATCGTGTCGGACAGTCTTAGCTAGAACATGAGACTTCAGTTGGATACGTAGCAATTTAAGTTTGCACTTTTTCCCCCGCATCTGGAAATCAGACTGACAAGTTATCACTGCACCATTAAAAATGCCTATAACACATACTAAAACAGCCACAAGAACATTCAATGTATTTGCATGGAAGAAACCAAACTAGTAGTGCATCTCCAGATTAAGCAGCAAGACTTGTCATTCAGCCTCGATCTGGAGGCCATCTCAGCCTTTTTTTACCTCATAAAACGTGAATATTTGAGACAAACTGGACGGTAACACCGCAGCACTCGGTAACGCACCGGAATTGCACTAAGCAGGTAAACTAATCGATCACTTTCTGAATTTGAATAAAAAATAGCACGGGTTCACACATCGTGTGATTTCAGCGATGTGCCCAGGCCCCGGGCCGGGCCCCCGCCCGCTCCGCCTGTCCCCGCTCGGCCCCTGCGTGGCCGCCGCTCCTCCCGCCCCTGCCGCGGCACCACCGGCGGCCGCCACACCCGCCCGCCGGGATCCTTGCGCCGCCGCCGCCGCCGGGAAATAGTCCCCTCTCTGCTCTGGGCCCGCTGGCCGGGAGAACCCCGCGGCGCGGCGGTGCGGCCGCGATCCGGGAGCGGGAGCAATCCTTCGTTCCGTCCTCCGGCCGCGCCGGCGGCGCTCCAGCGGCATCCCCGCCCCTCGGCGAGATCCGGCCGGGCCGGCGCGGAGGGATTCCCGGCGCCGGGGGAGGGGGGGCGCGGCGGGCGGGGGGAGGAGGTGCCCGAGGGGGGGGCGGGGAGGGGGCAACATGGCGGCTCCGTATTAACTTCCCCCCCCGCGGCAGCCAGCGCTGCCGCCGCTCTCCCCCGCTCCCGGCCCTGGCATGCCGGGCATGATGGAGAAGGGCGCGGAGCTCTTGGGGGGTAAGAGCCGGGCAGCCCCCAACGGCGCCAAGAGCAGCAGCCCCTCCAACGGGCACTACTCGGAGCCGGAGAGCGGCGGCGGCGACAGTGGCGACGAGCACGGTGCGAGCCTGGGGCCGCCCCGCCGGCGGCGGCAGGGGGGTGGCGGAGGCGGCGGGAGGGGCGGCGAGCCGAGCCGAGCCGCCTCCCCCTTCCCGGTGCCGGGGCTCCGCCGCTCCGTCCGTGCTGCGGCCGAGCCGCGGCCGCGCGTGTGCGGGGCGGGGGGCGGGAGCGCGCGGCGCGGCCCCGCGGCTGCCCCCGCGGTACTTAACGATGGGGAGGGAGTGTCTCCCGGGAGCCGCCGCCGTCCCCATTGTTCCGCTGGAATAAACTCCCCCTTCCGCCTCCTCCTGCCCCCTCCTCGGCGGTCGTCGGGGCTTAATCCGCGGCGGCGGCAGCGGCGGTGGGCGGGGGGGTGGCGGGGGGAGGAGGTGGCTTATTCCGCACGGCCGCGGCGGGGGCTCCGCCAGCCCGCCCGCCCGCCGCACGGCGGGAGCCTGGGACGGCGCCCGGGGACGCTCCAGTCCTTAATTTCTCTTCCCCCCTTTGCCTTGCAGATGTAGGAATGAGGGTCGGAGCGGAATACCAGGCGCGCATTCCTGACTTCGAGCCCGGTAAATGGCTTTTCGGCTGTAACCTGACATCTCCCGAGGCGGGAGGGGTGGGCTCGCCCGGCGCTCTCCGGTGGCGGCGGCCGCGGGGCTGTATTTATGGTGCTTTTGAGCCTTTGTGTCGGCAATCCGGTGCCGGCGGCGGGAGGCTTGGCCGGGGCAGCATCTGCGCTCCGGGGGCGGGGGGCGTCGCGGTGGGGGATTCTCACTTCATTATCGGCCTCATTATATATATCAGGCGGGAGGCAGTGAAGCAGAAAAAGCTTGATTTTATTTTTTTTTTTCCTTCCCCTCCTTGTCCTTAGACCTATAACCGTAAAAAATATTTGACGAGGGGTGATGGATGTTGTCGGGCAAGGGTGGGAAGTGATGCGCCCTGCCGGAAGCGGAGCAGACCTGGCTGCGTGCTGGAGGCGCTGGGTGGAAGATGCGCTCGGTGGGAAACTCCTGCTCCTGGTTTTGTGTGCTGTAGTAGCCTCGCTGGCCCCGCCGTGGCAGGCTGAGCTGCTCTCCTCCGCCTTCCTCGCCCCCCCAGCCCCGCCCCGAGGAGCATGGGTACGCTCGCATAGCCTGGTACTCGGCTCTAGCAAGTTCATTGCTAGAATGCTGCCGTGCCTTACTACGCTGAGCAGGGAGGGCAGCTTAGCAGTCGTGCTGGAGTGGTCAGATGAAGCCTGTCTACTTTGCTGCTCTCCAGGCAGGCTCCATGGGTGTCAGATGATTCCTTGCCGGAAGAGGATTCTCTCACCGTGCCTCCCAAGGCTGGAGCGAGCCCGTCTGGATGGGCGCAAGTCCCCACTGGCCAAAGAAAAGGCCGGGGGAAGGAAAGCGCGAGGGTGGGATTAAATAGATGCGCTGTCTTGGCTTAAGGGAATGCCTTTCCCCTAGGAAGGAGCACGCAGTCTAAGTCTCTTTGTTAATAAGGCTAATTGTTTGCACCCTTTATTTTATTTTGTAAAAATATACACAGATAAAAATGATGGTTTCTAACCTGCAGCCTGGGTTTGCTTTTCCTACAGGCCACTTAAATTAGAAAAACACCTAGTGTTTGTTTTTCTTTTGATTAAAAGAACTCTTCAACCCTTGTAGGACAATTGAGGTTCTGTGGTTTCAATTCTGTAAACTGTATATGCAATAGTACCATTGCATTAGTAACTACAGAACTAATTTTATGCTCTCCTATAACCAGACTTTTTAGAGCTCTTAAGTGTTTCTGGGGGATGGTATTCAGTTCATGCCTTTTTCCCCAATAACTGAAATTCATATATACTCATCCTATGAGTAAGTTTCCTTCATAGTGGAAGTGTTTCTTTAATAACTCCTGAGTTGGAGGCATAATGTTTTATTATGAGGTAACGTGTGTGTATTTTGCTTATTAGGGCAAGAAGGTAGTGATTTCTTTTGGAACAACTAAATCTTAAATTAAAAAGTCCATCAAGTTTAAAAGTACAGCACTTACAAGGTAGCAGATTAGTTATCTGAGAGGTATTACCAAGGTCTTACTCTTTCACCCTTTGGTTTTTTGGTTGAGTTTTTTTTTCTGATTAATTTTGAGGCGTAATTTCTTAGAGGCATAAGTAATGAGAGACCAAAATCTGTGCTCTTAAAACTACATTTAGGTTACTTTTTTGTAGCAAGTGAGGTAAGGGAGCTCACCTTTAGTTCTAGATTTGCATTTATGGACATGGCATTGTATTTAATTATCTCTAACTATGTTTCTTCTTGGAATTGTTCTAATACTCTTTTTTTAAGTATTTATCAGATACTTCAGAGTATGTGTTTATTTGCAGTACTTCTGAGTGCTGTTTTTTAAGCCCCTTGAAATAAATAGGTGGGAGAAGGGAATCAGTGATGGATAGAAGTAGACATAACTCTAAGACACAAAGTCAGCCCTGATAAACCCACAGAATACTAAAATGAGTGGAATAATACCTATCCTTGGGTTTCACTCAACCTGTCTTGAAAAATAGCCATAAGCAATGCTCTACAACAATACACTGAGGAGCAAAATATTCATGATTAATGTTGTGATGGCAGTAAACATTTTTTAAAACTTAGTTAATTTATAAAACAAGATAATTTTTTTTAAAGAAAAAATGGAACTGTTTCTCAGAGTCTCATGGAAGAAGTGGATTGTGGTTGGAAGCAACAATTGGAAGAAGTTAGTTTAAATATAGTCTTTTACCCCTCTCCACACCATATTCTTTTTACAAGCAAACTTTCAGATAGAGCTTAAGGGAACTAGTGCTTTTAATTGTCACCAAATATTACAGCGATGAGAGAGATTTTGTCACTGCAAGAAACAATAAGGAAACTTCGGATTTTTACTTTATCTAATTTACTGAGTTAGCATAACATCTCTTGCACTCCTGATTTTTGTCTCCTCCTTCTGGTCTTCCTATAATATTTTGCTATCTTGGTGAAAATTTTTCTGCTTGTACTTTCTGACTCACCTATAGATCCAGCAGGATGTTACAAAACTGGTATCCTTATATTGTGGATTGCATTCTTTTGGAAATCGTGGTGGAGAATGCACCACCCTGTTTTGTCATCCACAGATAACTGCTAGAAAAGTCTTATTCTACCCAGATTTAGACTTCACAATGGTTTTAGTATAAATTTTGCTTACTTAATGCTGAAATACTCAATTTCCCATTTACCCACTTTTCAGGGATGGAGTTGAGGCTGTCAAGAAGACTATTTTATACCATTTAAGGTCACTTAGGAATGCATTTCTCTATATGTCTTCATAACTTTTCTTTCCCTAGTCTTCTAATAGGAAAATAGGCTTTCTTAAATTGAAATTATTAAATGCTGTGGGGAAGGCTTAGTCTTAATCAGAGGAAGGTACATTTTGTGCTGGAAACCAAGATAATTTTAATTTGCCTTGCTACCCCCCAATGCCCTTACTGTGTCTTGTATGCTCCTGGATGATCACTTTATTCTCAGTACCTGGAATCCTGCATAGAGCTGTGCATACCTAACTTTAATGTGAAGCTGTAATTTAGAGAGGGTCAGTTTGCTGCTGTGGTTTGGAGGTGCATTTTGGGGAGAGGGAGACTTGTTATTCTTCAGGTGTAGTTCTTGGTCCTTCTTTTCTTTGCTGGGTTACAACTCTTTTAACACTCTTTGATTAACATGTTGGAGGGTATTTCCAGCCCCCTTCCCTTGTAAAAAAGATGATGTTGCCCTTTAGGTGTAACACGTGTAACCTCTTTGGAGGTTAGGGCTGCTTGCTTGAGTGCTTGGGGCACAAAGGACAGGCAGCAAATTCTCAGGAAGGTAGGTCATGGTCCTGCTCATGGAGCTGGAGAGATCCCTGTCCTACAGCTAGGGACATCCCATGCTGAGGGCAGGGTGCCTTCCTTCAAGCTACCTGTATGCATCTCATTATTCCTTTGTCGTCCTCTCTTTTCTTTTGGCAGTGTGAAGGTGCCACCTGAACGGAAGCAGATGTCTGATTCCTGCTGGGGACACAGCACTGCTTTTAAAAGGGATGTTCTGGTGGTTGTTGCTCGTTTGTCATGTGAGGGTGGCACCTCAGTAGGGGAGTGTCACCACATACATGATCTCCTGCAAGCACAAGAACTCTGAAACTAATTTTTTTTTTCACTTTAGTACTTGAGTATTCAGTACCTGATAATATCCATGATATTATGCAGGTATCTTAAGTTTAGACGTTTTTTACTCATAACTCTGGTGGTCCTTCTTTCTCCTCGTCTTTAGTTAGAATTAAGTGCAGCATGGTAGTCATTTACTTGTGATTAAAAACAGTGTACAAGAGAAATGTTGTGCCTGTGACAAGCTTACCTTGCTCTTCATGAAATATTGCATTCCTAATGACTGAAAATGTTGTGCTTTTTTGTTCTAAAATGGAATGTTATATTAAGGAGTTAGTTCTTGTATACTTTCAGAGTCTCTTGTAACCTTTCAGAATTTAGTAGTGCTTATGCCTTGAAACTGGTGCTTGATGAGTGTATGTACATTCTTAACCTGTTACAGAGTTCATGCTGCATTGAGGTTATCTGCCTTACACGTCTCATTTTGGAAAAGCACAGGAGTTCTTTTAGTTTTTCTAATTAACTGTTTTCAAGTTCACAGTTGTGATGGATCAAGATTGCAGAGATGATAGCAAATACAAAATGCTGCCAAACTGAAAGGGGAAGAGCAACAAAACACTGTACATAAAGGGAAAGCACTACACTGTTCTTTTTTCCAAAGCGTTGGGTTTGGTTTTTTTGTTTGCTTCAGACAAGATGTAGAGCCTAAATATAAAGTGTGTAAGCTTAAAATGGAGTAAAAAGTTGCTTGTTTCACTGAATAAAAAAGAGCTGTTCTCCAGGAAGGATGCAAGGAAAGTTTCTCTGAGGGTGATTACTCAAGGAATTCATACTGACATTAGATATAAATCCAATTGTTGAGCAATTTCTTAGCAAGATACCTTCTATGTGTTTACAACATTTTACGGGGCTTTATGTTTTAGATTACATTTGTGGAATAGTAATGGAAAGTAACTCTGAATTAATGCTTTTATAGTACTGGGGAGTTTTCTTATACAGCATATTTTCAAAAATCATATGCTCTGAAATAGTGCTTCAGTGTTTGCATCAGTATTGCTCTGTCCTGATGGGTTGGGTTAGGTAACTTGTACTGCTTCCCTTGCTATGTTGAGGTGAGGATAAACAAACCAAAACCAAAAATTACTTTTACATAAAACTGCTTTCTCCAGCTGTGCAATTTGGTTGGCTATGAATATTAAAATTAGAAAAATCAAAACTAGAGAGATGAACAGAAGTGTTTCTGGCATAGTTGTTAGTATAGTTTCATATTGAAAGGAATGAGGGATGGTGACTGAATGAATTGTAGCTCTTAAGGAAGAGCTAGAAGGAAGTTTTAAGGAAGCCTAACTGACCACAGTAGGTCCTAGTACCCCTATGATAGTGATAAGTTAGAGTACTAATGAGCAATCAAACTTCAGGAGAACAAGGTTGCATCCTTGCCAGCTTTATAGGGGGTAGATTTAGGTATGAGAAATTCCTTACTATGGAGTAGTGAGGCACTGGTACAGGTCGCCCAAAGAAGCTGTGGATGCCCCATTCCTGGAATTGTTCAAGGCCAGGCTGGATGGGGCTCAGAACAACCTGGTCTATGGGAGGTGTCTCTGCCCATAGAAGGGGAGTTGGGACTAGATTAGGATTCCTTCCAACTTAAGCAGTGCACTTGAGTGGTTTAATTGTGGTAACCAGGGTACTGTCTAATATTTACGTATACTTGAACAGTCTAAGAGTATCTTCAGATTCAGCCTTTTAATGTCTTAAGGCAATAATTTTGAATTGATTATTTTTTTCCCCTTCTCCTTAGTAGCTGGATTTCTTACTGTGGTTGGCTTTTGCTTACTGTCATAGTTGTTCTCTAGATCATAGTTATTAAATGAATACTGAGAGTTACTTGTTTTCTTACAGGTGCCACGAAATACACTGATAAAGATAATGGAGGGATGCTTGTATGGTCTCCATATCATAATATTCCTGATGCCAAGTGTAAGTCCTTGCCTGCTTAGAAATTTGGGTGCTTAAGTAAGCTAAATAATTGTTTCTCATGTGCCTGTTTGCTCTTTATTTTGCATACAGTGAAACTGCAAATAATTAAACACAAAGCTTCTCTTTCTTTATTTAGAGAACTCCAGGTAAAGGAAAGATGACCTCCTCTTATGTTAGTAAAGTCTTTGTTTCAAATCATACTGCCTGTTTTGTTTTATCATCATTGTCTGTGAAACCTTTTGTTATTAATTAAAGAACAAAATATCTGAACGTGAGGAACTTGCTGCTTTAAGTTTCTAGGAAAAGGAGTTGCAGTGGATGAATTCAGGAAAGATTTATTGAGGCCCACTTCAAGGGGAAATTATTACTGCTGTCACAGAAGGAAAAACCAAACATTTTCTCCTTTTAGAAGTGACCTGAAATACAAGAGTCATCTGACTAAATGTGATCAGTTATCTGTTTATTCTAGTTTAAACCTGTCATCTGTGGTAGAATTTCCCATGTAATATAGAGGAGTAAACTTTGAGGATGCAGCCATGAGAACCTCATCCTCAGGACAGTGTCAGTCTAATACCAGTAGTTAGGGATTTGTGTCCCACTACATTTGAGGGAGTGCACCTTCAGCTAATGCAGAACAGTTAGAAATAAAATACAACTGTGATTATTAAACATTTTTTTCATTCCTTTGAAGTATAACTAACTCTTTGCTGAAACAGTGCATGGCAAGGATATCCCTTGTCCATTTGAATAAGGAGGATATGATTATTTCCTTTTCTTGGTCCTACTTCCTTTCAACTATTTAGTTGCCACTTAATTTTGAGCTCTGGAAGGTGAATGGGAAGAGAATTTTGTTTAGAAACAAAAAAGTGGGACTTAATTTCAAAATGATGAAAAGCGTTCAGCTCAAAGCTGGCTCTGTTGCTAAATATGATTTTTAAAATGTTATTCCTTAATTTTGTTATCTAATTCTTGAATTTTCATACTTTCTATAGAAAACTGACTTTGTTTCATAGTTAATATCCATATTGGTCAGTGAAAGCTATAGTAATCTTGAGGATATGCATAATCATTGATATAGGATCTCCTTGCTTTAATTGTCAACGTTTGGGAATATGAGTAGTAGATGTAGTTCAATTTAAAACTAACCCAGGAGGGGGTTACAAAAAGGCATAGCCTTTCAATAATCAGTTGGTCTCTACTATAAATAAATAGATTATGAGCCTCTGGTTTTATTGTAGTAAAAATGTTAAAGAAAGCAGAATTAGCATGTGTAAAAAGTTCATAAAATTAAATATTCAATAATGGTCAGTGGGTTTATTTATTATTAATAAAGCTGTGAGTATATTTAACATTTTGGGGGACCTGGGCCTATGCAGTGTGTTAAAGCATGGGGAGATTCTTTTCCCATGTTAGATTCTGTCATAGAGCAGAGCTAAAAGTATTAAAGAATAATTCTGACATTGCTTTGTTACAGTGGATGAATATATAGCAATAGCAAAGGAAAAACATGGATACAATGTGGAACAGGTAAGTGCTGTGGAATGAGAGTGCTCATTTAAAGGATTTTTTTTTTTTAATATAAAACTATAACACAACTCTTATTTTTCCCCTTGGTTACCATTAATTAACGCTGTTTCTCTTCAGGCACGGCAGCAAACACTGCAGTTAAATGGATCTGCATACAGTTGTGGTCTGGATTCTCTGCAAAAGATTGAGCTCTTTGTTTTCATGACATGCTCAGCTTGTAATGTGCACTTTTGAAAGGTTTGGTATGTTTCTTGATACACTGGGCATGTCATGCAATTGTGTGTGTATATTTAGCTAAAGAGTTTCTTAGGGAAGCAGCTTACAAATTTAAAGTTTGACATTAGAATGCAAATACTGTACAATTTTGAACCATTAATTGATAAGGATGGCACTGAAAAGGTTTCTTTCATATTGAAAAAAAACGCAAACCAACCTCAGTTTAGGATTTTTTTAGAGGCAGGAGAACAGACTCAAATTCTAGCTCTGAAAGTAGCAAACAAGGTTGCTGTTATTTAACAACCTTTGGTCACCATTCCTTAAAAAGTAAGATAAAACTTTGCTGGTCTGCGTGTAGTTCTGTCAGGAGTTTCTTCATAAATTAACCAATGTATGTAAAAGTGAGATTGCCTATTGCAAAAAAAATACTTGCTGTCCAATTTGCCAAAGTTGTATGATCAAGTTTGGGAGGATGGAAGCTTGCTCATCAACTGCTGTCTGACAATGAGGCTGCCAGTGTTACAATGTCCAGAATATGCCTGTAGTGTGGTGTTTCTTCCTTTTGCCTTGACTTCTGTTAGGCAAGAGGAGGAACTGATGGATCTCAAGTCTCCAAGAGATGGATTTCCAAAATAACTTCTGGTACAAAACATTTGTAGACTCATCACAGTGGAATAGAAATTCTCTTTGCAAGAGGTGCTTGTCACTTGCCCTTTTAACAAGAGCAGAGGTTTGCTGTGTCCAGGTTGTTAGAAGGTGTGAAATCAGGGGGTTGGAGAGACGCCTGGTGATTGTGTCTGTGCTCTATGAGTAGTGGATTGCATTGCCCAATTCCCATGCCCCAACTGTGGCATCAAATCTGCCAGTGATCCTCTGGCAGAGAGTCTAATGAACATAAAATTCTTTTTAGAATATAGAGAAATGAAATTATATAAGAAAGTATATTTAAATTTCCATTCCTTATTAGGTTCCCATGACAAAGTGGCCGTGCTGTTATTTGTGGATTGGAGAGTTGTAGAAAGACCACTTTCACTTTGAACTTTGAGACTTGCATTTTGGATGATCCTCTGGCTACTGAAAAGTATTTTTATTTTCTTTTTTGAGTGGGCTGGTAATAAAAGCCTATAAGGAGCTGTGTAGGTGATATATGCCTGCAGAGTAAGAAAGCAGGTCAGATTTGAGCCTCTCAGCCTAGCTCATGCTGCTCTAGAATTACTGCTGCCATGCCAACCTTAAATTGTCTGGCTTTCATACCATTAATAAAGTATAGATGTGCTCACTGTCTCCAAAGAGAATTTTGTAACCTATAGTAAATAGCCAGTAAAACCATAAATACGTTTGGAGAAGGGATTCTGATAGTCAAATTTTATTTCAAACAAAAAAATTGCCTGTTTGTAATTTGTCTCAACGTTTTAGAAAATTGACTAAATCCAAAGAGGGACTATTTCTTTTCAAAGGCTCTCGGCATGTTGTTCTGGCATAAACACAATATTGAGAAGTCCCTTGCGGATCTCCCTAACTTCACTCCTTTCCCTGATGAATGGACAGTTGAAGATAAAGTCCTATTTGAACAAGCATTTAGCTTCCATGGAAAGAGCTTTCACAGGATCCAGCAAATGGTAAAGTAATATTTTAATCAGAAGCATTAAACAGCTCAGATGCACAAAGAACAAAGGCTCCTGTTGGGCTAAAATTTCATGTTGATTTCTGTGTAAAAGCTTCAGGAAGAACCTTGTATATAAGATTTAATTTAATTTCATCATGTCTATTGGACATAGAGCTTTTTCACTCTAATGAAGCCTTCTCCCCTTTTTAAAAATGTGTATGAAATACATCCCTCGTTTCAATCTTAATCCATTTAAAATATTGTTTAAAGGTGGTTATAAACAGAGCAGAATTAAAATTCTGGGTGGAATTTTAAATTTTAAAAGTGTAACCTGTTGATGATGAATTCTTCTAGCTTCCAGACAAGACCATTGCAAGCCTTGTAAAATATTACTATTCTTGGAAAAAAACTCGCTCTAGGACAAGTTTGATGGATCGTCAGGCTCGTAAACTGGCTAATAGAAATAATCAAGGTGACAGGTGAGTATGATGTTCTGTATTATGTGTAGCTAACCAGAGACTGAAATCTTCCTAAGTAGAGATGTGGAGTGATTCCTAGCCATTGTTTTAGTGGAACCATGTTTTTGAGCCCCTGTTGTAATATCTCTGATTTTAGCAAGGGATTTGGTACCTGTGCTTTAAGAACTTTATCACTCCAGTCTGTATGAGTTGTAACAAGAGATGGGAGTGTTTTAATGGAGAACTGTAAAAACAAGGATTTAAATCCCGACGTCTTTTACTGCCTGTGCAGGAGAATGTTTTTGTGGGGGTGTGAGGGGGGTTTGGATTGGTTTTTTTGTTGGCATTTTTGAACTAATATGCAACTAAAACTGAAATTTCAACCACTATAAAGAGCTGAAGTAGTTAGAATGCCTACGCATTGTTTCATAACAAAACTTTTTATATAAAATCTTTTTTTGAGGAGACTTAGAACTGCTATCAGTCAGAAAGAATTAGAGCTCAGAGTAGTTTTGTTGTCTTGCATAGAAGGGAATAATACTTCTCACAGTTACTATGAAATTAAAATTTTACTGTGCTCAGTATACTTAATTACTAACTTGAACTTTTTGAAAGGTGCTATGTGTTGCATGTGTAAGTAACAATCTATGTTTATATTGGAAGCTGTAATTTTATATCTGTAGAAAATTGCTTAACTGGGGCAAAAGGAGTTTTTTAATTATATGTTATTTTCAATAACTTCTGAAATATAAAGTTCATATGCTTATTTACTGATCCTATTTCTGAAAAATTACAAGCTAAAATTGGTTTACTTTTAACATAGCAGTTTGGAGGGATTTGTTTTTGCATTAATTTATTCAGAAATTATATTGTCAGAATGATTGGATCTAAATTGGCTGTTCTCTTTTTAACCTTTTCTCTTAGATTTAATTCAGTAGATTTCATTTCTCTCCCCTAAATTGCTAGATTTTAAGCACATTGGTGAAAAAACAATCCCATGTTTTCCATTCATATGCCCTGTGCTCCCCACAAACTTCAGCAAGGGTTTATTCACCTGGTGCAGTGGTTTGAAAATTGCTCTATTAAAACTAATGGAGCAAATGAAAGGTTATTTCTAGCCTTGGTATATAGCTGGCCACATAAGTGTTCATGCTGGCACAAGTGGTTGAATTGAAGAAAGGTGACACCAAAATTCTTGGCAACAGTACCAGCACTGCTTAAAGTAACTTTGAAACTATGGTTTAGGATTGCTTGTTTGTCATAATCATTACTAGAATTTAATGTAGAAAATCATGCTTGTAACAGCTGTCTTTTGAAAACTAAAATAATTTTGAGATGCTGTACACTCAGAATAGATAAATTCAAGTAGATAACTCTTATCGGGGTACATACTTACATTTGGGTTTAAAAAGCAACAAAATGACCAACTTTTTTTATAATTTGTCTTTAGTGATGATGATGTAGAAGAAGCTCATCCAATGGATGGAAACGATAGTGATTATGATCCCAAAAAAGAAGCCAAAAAGGAGGTAACAGATAACTTAATGGTGAATGTCAGTTTGTTTGTTTTCAGTGAATGTGTTAATGTGAAGAGTGAGTTTAGGTTACAGGGGTTTAGGTTTCAGCCTGCCAAACTCCCAGGGTCTTTAAGTAGTCAAGATCTTGATGACTTCTCATTGAAACAAAGTTGTATCATCTATTTTTGCCATTTTGTGGCTCTAAATGCGTTTCTCATTACCTCCACTGTGTCCTGAGAGATCTTCAAGTTTTATAAGAGATGTATTCTCTCACAACCTGGTAAAACAGGTTGTATTTGCCCTCTTTCAGTCTTGTTAATATGTTTACGGTTTTACTGGTTGTGAATCATCTGAATCAAAATGTTTTCTTTGAATTTTAAAATTAAATTACATTTTTCAAAGAACAACTTTTGTTGTTTGTTCAGAACCACAGTGAGGTGATGCATTTCAACTAATATGTGGTTTTACTGAGATGCTTTCTACTAATAAATGTGGAGGAAAACACTTTTGTCCTAATGAGCACTTATTGTTAGCTTTACAGATGACTGCTGTGTTCAGGGTATGTTCAGGTTTTTGGGGTTTTTTGAGTTTGTGTTATAAACGTTAAGCTATCCATGAACAAGACTAGAGGAACACATTCAAATGTGTGTTCAGTTGTTTCTTTGATCAACTTTAAGCATTTGTGATCTTCCTAAATCAGCCAGTTCATGCTTCTCAAGAGTGAGAGGAGAGGTTATGCAGAACTTCAGCACACACATACTGAAGTGGTATCTAGAACTATGAATAAAACTTTGCTCTTTTCACAAAAATAATATTGAGTAAGAGACTGATAAGTTTTGCTTCTGTCCTGAGCTTTGCAGTGACCTTCAATGTATCCCTTTATCTACTGGCCTTGAGGGGGGGAAAAAAGGACAATTACCTCTTTCAATTAAAGAGTTTGAGATTACTTTTTTAACATGGGGATGTTTTATAGTACTTGAAATATCACATGGTCTGATAAAGTACCTTTTTACTTTTATACTGTTCGAACAATATCTCTGCAATCTAATGATTGGAGTTGCTGCCTTAGCCATGTCTAAATAAGGGCTATTTTGTTCAATTTACTTGATTATAGTTTGAATCATGACATGCAGTCTGGAATGCAAGTAGTGTGTTGATAGACTTCTAGGAACAGGACAAATTGGTTTGTAGTTTCTGATGAGCTATTTGGATCTGCACAAGATAACTTTGTGATCTAATAGTTCTGGTAGGATTTGCGTACTTTCACTTCCTAAGCAAAATACAAACTGAGTAGGCTGCTTGAACACACAGAGCAATGGAAACTTTCTGTTACCAGATTAAAAAAAATATACCCTAAACTCTAGATCTTGGCAAGACAAAATCGTGAGAGAATATTTTCAATTTAAATCCAGACTGAACACACAGGAACTGCAATTTCATACCGAAAGAGCAATGCAGAACCAAAACCCAAATAAGTATAAACAGGGCAGAAGTAAACTTAGCCTTTAAATTTTTAGATGTCAAAGATGTAAGGCTATATACATCAGTTTTCCAAGGAAGGGCACATATCTTAAGTGCTTTTAAGGTGGCTTCTGTAAAGTCTATGGGCTGGATTAAGGTGTTATATTAGCTGGGGAAGAGAATGTGGCACAAGGTCAAGTGTAGTAAAACAAGACTCTGTTTGCTGCTTTGAACTACTACAGAAAATGATAATAATAATAATGGCTGCTGCACTTGGTTTTGCAGTCACTGATCAGATGACCACCTCCTCTTAACATGCGTGGATGCCAGCAGAGGGAGGAACAGTAGGGAGCTGCTTCAAGTAGAGAAAAGCCTGAATTCTCTTTCTGTTCTGGTACTAAGCATTTCTTGGAATTAGAAAATCCTTGCAGAGAAACTAATTTTTGTGTCTCTGCTCCTGGGCTGTAGGGAAGCTATTCAGTTGCTTTGAGGGAGTCATATACATGCAGAGAAGCTGTGCAGCAATCCCCATTGAAGACAAAGCTGAAATGTTTAGGTGCCCAAACATACCAAAACAAAAACTTTATTTCCTCTTTGCCTTTCCTTTCCAAAGAAGCAAACAACAGAGGCTCATGTTTTCTAAATTACATATAATGACTGCAGGGGTATGTCCATACTGTCTCTTCTAAGTCTCAAATCAGCCCCTCCCTGTCCCCCTAAACTAAACAGTACAGTCTCTTTCTGTAGAGTGCTTACAGCAGGGAGAAATGCAATTTTGCATTCTTGCCTGGCCAGGTTAACTTTGTTATTCTTCTCCTTTAATCTTTGCCCAAATTCTTCATCTCTGATGAGAAATAAATGTGTAAAATCACTGATTATTTGTTTTAAAAACAAGATAGATACGTTTATATTACTAATCCTCTTACTATATGTAAGAGGTCTGTAATGTTTGCCCTCTGTCAAAGTATTCAGACTGGGATTTCTATAACATTTGCTGTATTTGTGGCCATGTTAAAAATAAATTTTGAAAACTGATCTTTCTTAGACTAATGGAGGCTTATCCAGCAGATGACTGGTATGCTCCATCAACTCATCTGCAAGACCTACTTGGATACTACATGCAAAGGAAGATGTTAACTTAAGTTTTATTTTTCATAAATATGACATTACAATGCTATCTGATACTTCATTCTTTTTAGTAAAGTTGTATACAAGATACTGTTATTCTTTAATGATTTATTTCTTGTAAATTAAAGGGCAATAATGAGCAGCCTGTCCAGACCAGCAAAATAGGTCTGGGTAGAAGAGAGTATCAGAGCTTGCAGCATCGCCACCATTCCCAGCGTTCCAAATGCCGTCCACCAAAAGGCATGTACCTGACCCAGGAAGATGTGATAGCTGTTTCCTGTAGTCCCAATGCAGCCAACACAATTCTTAGACAGCTGGATATGGAACTAATCTCGTTAAAGCGACAGGTACCATGGGTTATTGGTCTTGGTTTGTTTTTTTTTTGTTTTTTTTTTCATCTCAGATTGTTCTGATTGTAATGGTTTTGAAGATTATCTGTGAAGATTCTGAGACTTCTTTAATGTGAGTCTTCCTCGTTTTGTTCCACAGTTATCATCACAAATGCTGGACAGTAGCTGTTCTTCAGTTTTGTTCTTTTTATGTTCATCTGCTCTTTTGGATAAAATGAAGCAAGATGACTTTTTACTTATTAAAAAAGGGTAGCATTAAAATAGTGCTACAGATTTGGGGACAGGAAAAATCAAAAATCACATTTGATTTTATTTTTTTTTTAACTTATTAGAAGTACTTGTTGGAAAAGTGAAAATGAGACCAATGGAGCAGAGGAAGTTAAATTTGTTATGCTTTAAATTGTAGCTGTTTTTCTGGATATACTTTCCCACATCTATGAAAGTATGGGAGGTGTGTGGAAATCATGAACTTAGTTATTTCTGTTTGAATTGATAAGTTTTCTACTTCTTATTAAATTTAGAAAAGCTTTTTAGTCCTCACCTTTAAGAGGAAAATTGCCTGCGTCCTTTGCATGAAGAAATTAAATTTTGGCATTTAAAGTTGAAACATGTAATTATTCAGCTCCTAAGGGTACAGTAGTTATGTGCATGCTTGCTTTCTAGGACCGATGGGGCTGCAGAGTCAATCAAGGCTTATCCTCTGGGATTTTTGCCTCCTTATAGAGCTGCCATGTTGTAAAATCATGGAGTGAATAGAGGGGTTTTTTTCATGGAGTTTTTGCTCCCTTATGTTCTTTTACAGGAGAGATAAGCTTCTTTCTGTCACAGCAGGACTCTGGGGCTAAATAGCATAGGTGGGTTTCACTCTTTAGCCTAAGTGTAGGTGAGTTACAGCCTTAAGGTTGTGTTTCTCTTTTTTTTTTTTTATTATTTTTTTTTCTTTCAGTGATCTCAGAGATGCAGCCTTTGGATTCTCCCACTGAGTTGTCTGCTTTTGTGCCCATACTTAAGAACCCTTGTTATAGCTGTGCAACATAGTATGCAAAACTATTTTTCTTACCTGTGTTACTCTATGTGCATCAATTTCAGATTTAAGTGGTTCACAGATGTGTATATGTGCAATTTGGAAGGTCTGTCCTTTTTATAAATGAAGAAATATTTAAAATTATTTCAAGAATCCCCCACTAAAGAAAATCAGAATGATCTCAGGTCATCTGTCAGAAGGAACTAACTGGAAGCATCTCATGAATTTTTTTTTTTAGAAGAAAGAAGTTAATTAATATATGCAATACATCTCACATTTCTAAGAATGAAGTTTTATGTCTAGAGTATTCTTAATTCTTCAAGAACCTATGCATCCTTATCAAAAATTACTTGTTCTCAACAGCTTTTAATATTCTTGCAGACAAACTGTTCTTTTGAAAGACTGGCCTAATTTTTTTTCTCCATAGTAACTGTGATGTGTTTTGTTTTGGTTTTTTAAATTTTTTTTTGAAACAGTTAAAAGTAGTGAAGCCTTCAACCATAATATTTCTCTTTCTAACTTAGGAGGTACACTTGTGGCAATCCTAGTGAAGATAAATGTGTAAAGTGACCAACTTTCTTTGTGGAGCTGATTAACTTTGTTGTTTTTGACCAAGGTTCAAAATGCTAAGCAAGTAAACAGTGCACTTAAACAGAAAATGGAAGGCGGGATTGAAGAATTCAAACCTCCTGAGGTAAATCAGAATAAATACTGAAACTTGTGGCCTTGCACTTACAGTAGTGGGAAGCTGCAGAAATGAGTTTTGCTACAGCCTAGTGTTTGCACTCCAGCAGCAGCTTAAACAGGATCCATTAAATTACAAGCAGGGGGGAGTCTGGCTTCTTTACAAGAAATCAGTGGTAGGCTTTTTTTTATGGCAACTGGTTAAAAAAAGAAGCAGAAAACACTGAAATGTCATGTCTGTTCACAATAATAGGGAGCTGAAATTGAGCCCTGATACGTGGGGGCTTTTTGAATTAAAAATAGGTAACGTAAATTTCCAGTAATAAATGGTGTTCTGTGTGAAAACATGACTATATATACATTTTCACATCTAAAATGAATGATCTGTAACTACTGAAGTTCTGGTTTTGCTTGTTTTAAAGGCTTGGATGTGAAACATAACATGGAAGCAAAATGCTCTAAACACCAAGTCCAAATAGTTTAGATAAATGTTACTATAAATTCAAATTCTGTCTGCATAAAGATCATTAGCTTGTGCATAAGTTATTATATAGCTGATACTAAGAACTGCAATAAAACAGAGGAAAAACTGCTGGCATAGTTTTAAGTTCAAATCTGTAAACACTTCCTCTGTGTGAAAGCAATCTTAAACTATAAATTCATGGCTTATATGCAAGAGGTTTTTACCTATTTTGCAAAATGTAGTACAAATAAAACACATTGATGCTCAGATATTTTGCAGCTGTTGAAACAATTTAATGATCTTTGTGCCATTTTTCTAATTTTAATAGTCTAATCAGAAAATCAATGCCCGTTGGACCACAGAAGAGCAGCTTCTTGCAGTACAAGGTATGTGGATAGTAGCAGCAAGTTGAAATCTGATGCAAAGGATTTGAAGAGGTGCTTAGGCTTATATTTATATTTCCCTCTAATGCAAATCTAAACTTATCTGGTCACCAGGAAAACAGCAAAACTATTGAGAATATTTAGGGCATTTATTCCAGCAACACAACACTAGACTTTCTGTTACCCATGTTAAATTTCAAAGGGAAAAGCTAAGCAGGATTTAACAACTGTATCAGTACCAGAAAGTCCCTTCAGTCATCTTTTAAATCACTTTACATTAATTTCTTTAATATGGAAGACTAAAACAATAGTTAAAGTAATAAAACTTGAAGCATTTAAGACATCTCCAGTATCCTAAAGTAAGAAAAAGCAGAAGTAAATCTGCTTTACCATTGCTTTTCTCTATTCATGAGGGAATGATGGGCAGGTATTACCCATTAGGCCTTTTAAGAGTCTGAAGCTGGATGTGGATGCTTGACTAACAGTCTAATTGGGTAAAGCCCCAGCATTTTCTGGTGGGCTATTCTTACAGGTGATTTGCATTTATTTCATTTATATGAAGGAAAACTGACTCTTGTATTAGCAAGCACTGCCAAATCAAGCAGCATGTAAGGGAACTATCTGGAGATGCTCTGTTGAAGGCATATATTGACTCATTTATGTGGATCATCTTTTATAAAGATAATAGCTCAGTTATATCTATCTGCTTTATTCCTCTGTATTCTTCACCTTGAAAATGAGAGACTCAGTTTTAGTATAAAATATTCAGTGGATCAGGATGTCAGTGTAAAGTTGTCAGGTATGCCATACCTGGTACTTAGTTATTAGTCAGATAACTGAACCAAAAGTTAGGATATTTTGAAGTGTGAATGGAAGGGCAGAAAGACATGGTGTGTCTTAAATCATTCCTTTCAACTTACATGCCTCAGGGTTGGATTTGCCTCTCCCAGCTGTCCTCTGTCCTAAGTTCATTCTCTCACTGTTGCTAAATACTTCAGTATTTTGTTCCCAGATGCAACTGAATAAAAGCCTGTCTCTAGTATGATAGTCTAGTAAGTAGAAGGCTTGCTGGAAGAGTGGGGAAAATTCAGGGTCATTGTGCCTGCCTTAGAATGAAAGGATTCAAAGCATCTTGCCTTTCCATAGTTTAGTTATTGGAGTTCTCACTAAGCAACAGTTTGGGAAGTGATAGGAATACATTCAGTTTCCATTAAGCTATTGGCACTCTGTCACCAACAAGAGCTTGAGCAAAAGAGAGTGAGGGTTGGTGGTGACTCCTTGGAGAGGAGATCTGGTCTTCTGGTCTTAGGGGATGGTTCTGTATGTTATAAAGATAGTCAGTCTTAAGGGTGGGGTGAGAAATCAGACCTTCTGGGAGAAACCTGTTTTAATTGACATGTGCTTCTTATAAGTATTGTTTCCTCTGTGGTCCCCTTCCCTTGTCACTATATTAAATGGAGATGGGAGAGAATCCTAATGACAAGAACAAAGTGTTCTAATTATCCCTCCCTTACTTACTGCTTGCTCTCTCTCCTGGAATGAGAGTGCTGTAGGTATTAACCTCCCATCCCTCAGGCTAAGGACCCCGATTTCTTGCTTCAAAGCAATTGCTTCAGGTCGTAGACTCTAGGCATGAGGGAGCCATGCTGTGTTTTTCTCTGGCTTTCTTTTTAGAAGGTAAACACAGTTGTTCTGCTAAAAGCTTCCATAATGTGCATTAGGCATGGACTTGGAAGTTGACTCGAACATGGGAACATTTAGTTTGTATGCTTTAAAATATATTTATTTCATTAAGTGTATTGGTATATTTTGGCATATAATAATTTAATAATTTTACAGAAATCATAAGCATTAAGCAGGTAGGTGGCACTTACATGATTTCTTCACTTGAATTTGGACAATAAATATAACCATGGAAATTGTAAATATAATCTGCTGTAATATAATTTTGGTACTGTTTTTTGTAAACATGAAGCAACTCATTTTCTGCATGCTAATCTCAAGGGATTGCCAGTAACTAAGGAAGAGGTAATGAGAAAACTTACCTTAAAATAGAGCTGTGTGTAATCTTAAAAGCAGTGTGGGTGCCTGCAGTGGGGTTGTGGACTCAGATTTACGATCTCTGAGCCAATATATCTGCAGTATAATTTATCAGCTAACAGTTCAGCTTTGAATAGTTGTTGAATGTAATGGGCTAGTTCATCAGTTAGTTAGTGTTCTTAAACTACAAACTTTTATGTACAGAAATGTATAAGCACGATCATATTTTCAAATTAAGATCTTGGCCATGAAAATGCAATTGCAGAAATGTTTTAACACTCATTCAAGACAACAAAATTTGCATTGAAAAGTAGAACATTACTTTCATGGTATTGCAGGGAAAAACAGTTGGGGCAGTCAGGATCTAACTCTACATAAGATAGTTGCCAGGAGCACTGTAATCCCATCACAGTGGAACTGCAGCTCCCATTAACTATTTCTGCCTCGTTGTGGTGCTGTATCATATTGCTTTGCACTGATTAATATGTGTTTGCTGTGCTGTACAACATTAAGCTGTGTAAGCAGCATCAAACTTGGATTTATGAGATTCTCCAAGAGAGACATTCAAGATGAAATGCTGTAATCAAGAGCATGCACGTGTTCCAGTGTACCTTTGCAGCTGGGTGCAGTTCTGAAGAGCTTGAAGGATTCCTGTGAGCTGGGCTGCTTTCAAATGGGCTGGGAGAAAACCATTCATACATGTGAAGGGAGGCTGTGCAGCCATGCTCTTTGAGCTTCAGCTTCATCAGTCTAATAAAATTTTTATTGAATAACAGATTGAACACGTGAGAAATAATTTGGGGATGTTTAGCACTGAATTTGTATAAGGATGCATAAATAATGTGCACCACTTTGACAGGGATGGTGGCTTGGTAACCACTCTTAGAGGTATGCCATCACCTTATACATTAAAGTTTCATAAACACAGTGAATTTTCTCTATTTCTTACGTGGCTTGAAAGGCTTTTAAATACATCATTGTGGTAGAGCAGTAGTAATAACTTTCAAAAGAATCCAAAATGAGTGGTGCAGTGTATAGCTGAACTAATGAAATTTTATTTTCTTTAGATTTTTTTTTTTTTTTAGAGTTGTGTTTCAGTGAAGGCAGGAACACCTTGTTTTGAAGCTGTTTGCTTGGAAATAGGGTTTAAGACCTTAGTCTTAACAACCTGAGCTGAAGATAACCAACTGGCTCAGTTGTTTTGTGGATTAAGAGAGGAAAGAAGTGTAGCCAGCATAACAACAGAAAAGGCTGAAATCACTAGAAGTCTATATTAGTTTTCTACCAGAAATGTGCTCTGTTCTGCTGGGCACCTTGTTCACTTGATTAATTGTACAGGGCGTTAGATATATTGCAGTGGATGTTTCATGTTCATTATAAATCAGTAAGGGTGGTAATGGTAGGGCAGACAAAGAATATTAAAATACTGGAGGCAATGTTCTGTAGGCACACACAGCTTTTAAGGAGTATAGCTGATACCTTGTACAGCTGATAAAGCACATAGCCAAATCCCTGTCTTTGCTTTGCCTGGATCCATGCCCTCCCACATGGCTCTGAAATCTTTTCAAGGTTCCTGCAATTGGGAGGGTTGTATTCTTTTGTATGCCCCAGAAAAAGATACTAAATAATGTAGCTGGGCTCTTGACAGCTGAAATACCAGCTTCAGCTACAGAATTTGTTGCTATCCTGAAGGTGAACTTTTCTTTTCAATTGCAGGAAGTATGCATTACCATAGCAGAAGTGCCTAATAATGAGGAAAATAGAAAGAAGCAGAACAAACTGAAGGTCACACTCTTCACAATTAAGTTGAAAAGGAGCATAGCTTTCAAATTTGAAATAACTCTCACTTTCTGAACACTTTGCTTCGTTTTCTGAAGTGAGGCATGAAATCAAGCATAAATTTCTTTTCCTGTAATGAGAAAATGTCTGTCCTCTAAGAACTGTAATATGTTCCGAATGAATTTAACTTTCAGGGGCTTCACAGGAGAAGTCAAATTATAATTTGCTCATGCATAACTGACAGCAAAAAAAAGTCTTCTGTTTATTCACTCTGGAACAAAACTGGTTTATTTCTTCAAGTCTCCAAACTTTTTGATACTTGTAATTAAAAATACACTTTGTGCAGCTAAAAGCTGTGTTCTAGGAGGTGGTAGAGGTTGAGGATTTTTTTTCTTTAAGCAGGAGGGGGGAAGAACTAGGCACATACCCTAAATATAAGAAAATCAATATACTATTTGTTAATAATTTAAATTTTAAGTCAAAAACTATGGAATGTTGCACTTAATAGTTTTTTGTGTTACATGCAGATGTAATTTTAGAAGTATTTAAAATATATGTTGGGATTTTTTTTTTAAGTGCTCATAAACAAAAGTGACTGCTGATGTCAGTACAAAAATTAATTAAAAGAATAATGTGCCAAGATCACCTGTCATGCTGCTATCAGTAGGGGATTTAATCCTGGAGGATTGTGCTGGGCCATTTTATAAGCAGATACCAGTAGCTTAAATATATTTACATTCTCAAAGGTGGTTGGCCCAAACTCCCAGATTTTTCTACCCAGTCTGAATGATGAATGAAAGCCTCAAACAGACTTTGTGAGATGAACACTTGCCAGTTGCTCTGTGTAGTCTGAGTAGAGCATGTCACAAGTGCAGGAATGAGCAGTATATTGTGATTACTGAACTGTGCCCCCCTGTTCTGCCCTCTGCCACTCCTGCCCCACTGGCTGTGGGAAAGAACCATCTGCATGCAGCTGGTGTGGAGGCAACCTGTAGGAGCTATCAGTGTTTGTCACTTGATATTTCTAGCATTTTATTCTGTTCAGAGCCATTCATACATGCTCAGGCACCCTTCCTCCTCTCTTGAGCTGGTCTTGGGCTTCTGCCCTTACTGTGAACATGCTGAAAGATTCACTGTGTTTGTCAGAGACCAGATCTCTGTGGTTTTAGGTTGAGAGGCTTGGTGAGTAAGCCAGGATCTTTTAAGAAGAATGGGTAATGACTTTTTAATAAAGTTCTTGATTTGTATGTTGATAGCTGTGCTGTTAAAAGTTACTTTGTTTTAATGGAAATTGAGGCCTTCTCCTAATTGAGAAGTTCTCCTAATTAGCAAGTCCTCGGTTTGCAGGTCCCATAGGTTCTCTCTATAAATACATCACACGTAGCTGTGTCTGACTGATTCTTCACAGCTATGTTATTTACTTTGCCTTCCAGGTGTCCGAAAATATGGTAAAGATTTTCAAGCTATTGCAGATGTAATTGGCAACAAGACTGTTGGCCAAGTGAAGAACTTCTTTGTAAACTACAGGCGTCGGTTTAACTTAGAGGAGGTATTGCAGGAATGGGAAGCGGAACAAGGAACCCTGGCTTCTAATGGTGATGCTTCTGCTTTAGGGGAGGACACAAAAAATGCTTCTAATGTGCCATCAGGAAAGAGCACTGATGAAGAAGATGAGGTGTGTTTTGTGTACCAGAAATAAGTAAGCATGGGTTGAGGAACAGCATTTTATTTAGTGATAAAATATAAGGTTAACTGGTGTGGAGTGGCAAACCGCATTCTAAAGAATGATGATGAGCTTGCATAGAACTTCAGCCAATGTCGTTAACCAGCTGGGAGCAGGACTGCACCTTTGATAGTGACGATCATGTTACTGTTTTACCATTAAAATGCACTTCTTGTTCTAGAAGAAGACTTGCTTCGTAAATATTTTTAGTTCTGCTGTCTATAATGTTTTGGTTGGTGATTTCTTTTCAGTAACTTCTGAGTTCTTTGGTTTTATTTTTTTTAAATGCTGTTTCCTGTGTAGTGGCCAGTGGCAGCCCAACTGCGTCACGTCCTGGCCGGGACGGCTGCTCACGCAGTCTTGTCTTTGTCCTTTGTGCAGGCACAAAGCACTCCGGCCACTCAGTGTTTAGGCCCTTCACCTCCAGCACAGGCATCTGCTCCAGCACCTGCCGCTCCCATGGCAGCTTTAAATCAGCCGCCCCCGTTACTGCGTCCGGCGCTCCCCGCCGCTCCTGCCCTGCACCGCCAGCCTCCTCCGCTCCAGCAGCAGGCGCGCTTCATCCAGCCGCGGCCGAGCCTGAACCAGCCTCCCCCGCCGCTCATCCGCCCCGCTAATTCCATGCCCCCCCGCCTCAACCCCCGGCCCGTGCTGAGCGCCGGCAGCGGCCAGCAGCCGCCCTCGCTCATCGGCATCCAGACAGAGGCTCCGTCCACTCTGCACTGAAGAGACGAAAGCGGAATTGTGCTAACTCCCACGTTTGAAAAAATTCTATCCGTGTACTTTTTTTTTTTCCTTTTTTTTTTTTTTTTTCTAAATAATGAAGGGGAGAAAAGAGCAAGCCTTCACAGGTATGAGACCGGTTTTCCAGAGGAGCGAGCTAAGAACTAGAAACGGAAAGACGTCAATGACCACCTGTACAAAAATATTTTTATGCCGAAGACTTGTACAGCAGAACAATGCCTACACTGCAGCCCTCCTCTGTATGATTAACTGTTGAAGGAAGCTAACTTCTTAAATGAATAAATGTTCAACACACCAAGATTTTGTTTAACTGATTTTTACTCTATTTATTTTATTACAGTTCTTTATAGTCAAGCATCTTAACTACAGGAAAGTAGTCTGGCAAATCTAGAAATAGGTAATACTGTAGGAGACTTAAATGTAGTGTTGGAGTTTTTTGTGTGTGTAAATTTTAAAATTTTTTTTTACCTTTTAGTGAAAGAAAATAATGGCTTTAGGTTCAGAATGTTTGGCCCTGTTTAGATAACAGTAGAAGCATTTCATACACTTGTAAAATGTAGGTCTTCTCTTCATGTTTTTCCCAAAACATCTTAGCTTGTTTTAAAAGGTACTGGCTTATTAAAATACTCTTCTTTCAGAGTATTCTGAAGACTCAGTGGTCTGTTGTACCAAATTTATTAAATCTTATGAGTGTTCTACTCATAGAATTCAGCTGGAAGCAGGAGACCAGTTTCTTGCTGCAGTCTTGTCTTATGGGCTGGGCAGGATAGAGTGGCAGCAGCTTCCACCACCCAAGGGGATGATAGGAGAGGAACCATCTAGCAAGAAATATTAATTTAATTTGTTATTCCACTAATTCTTCTACTGTAGGTACAGTAAAATTCCATTCCTCTGAGAATGACTTTCTGCAGTTTGTGTATGTTAGATCACTGATACCTTGCTTGAGCATTAATGAGGGAGGTGTTGAGCCTGGTGGTGCTGGTGGAATATCATGAGAGTAGTTACCTGCTGCCAGTCTTACTTTTAGGTCGTTATCTCTTGACTCCTGCTATATTTCTGGCAAAGTTGATTACATGAGTTCAGGGTATTAGGGGAAGGATGAGGGTGTTTGTTTATTTTATTGACTCAGTAAAACCTGCATTTAGGTATTCATATTGCTTCCAAATTATAGGAGTTTGAAAGAAACTAATTTCACTGCATTCTCATCTAAAATTTTGATTGATGCCTAGCAGTGTTTTGGGGTGTGGGGTTTTTTGTTTTGTTTTTGGTTTTTTTTGGTAAAAGCAGATGCCTCTACCTTACAAGTAAACCAGGTTCCAAATATGAGTAGCACTGTTTGAAACTCTGTGATCTGAATTAAGGTATTGAAAAACAATGCATTCTTGATTATGTAATAATACTCATGTTGACTGTCATACTATTTCAAAAGGTTTTTTTGCTTATAGCTGCAATGGTGTCTAAGTCTTTTTACTCCTTTTTGTTATTAACTAGATTTGCCCTTCACTAAAATGAGATTTTTTTAATGCAAATAGGATGTGTTCTCCCTAGGTTTTTTTTACAGATAAATTGGGTGGTCTAATGATCAATTTAGCAGCTAAATAAGGTCTTTTTTTAATGTGCAAAGGGAAGTTCTTGTACTATCAGATTCTATTTCATTTGAAAATCTAGTATTAAAGTTTGTTAGTTGTAACCTGAATTGCAGTTCAAGTGTTGACCTATATGTTTTAGTTCTTCATTTTAAGATATTCTCAGATCAAACTTGAGAAGCTTTTCTTTCTGAAAACTTTAACTGGTGTGCTGAGGTGTCCTACAAAAGGTCTTTCTTACAGATTTTCTTTGCACTGGGTGCTTAGCCACTATGTGAGCTGTCTAAGTAAAGAAGAATTTTAAAACAAGCACCAAGGAATTTGTGGTCATGGAAACTTGTGTTCTGGGAGTCATGAGTCTTTAGTGTGCCCTCACCAGCTACACACAAATCTGGCTGCTCTCTGGTCTTTAAAACCAATACAAAACCAAGATGGTACATTTTTACAGTTTACTTGCTAACAGTGGTAAGATTTATCTTCAGGATTTTTTTCTTTTCCTTTTTTTTTTTTATTTTTTTACTTTTAAGCATTGAGTCTCCCAGGTGTGTGTTTTGTACATCTGCTAATTTTTGTCTTGTCTCTTGTTGATAGACTTCAGTATGCAGAATGTTGGATGTTACAGTCCAGTTGGCCACCACCAACTGCTATGAAACTGTTCAGTACATTGTAATTCCGTTTAATCTTGTTTAAATATTCTATAACTGGGCAAAGGTGCTGTATTTGAAGGGGGGAGGGTGGGCCAGAGATAGGTAGGGTAGTATTTCTTAATTTACCTACACTGTAGCACACAGTAGGGAACTCCTAGCATTTGTAGTACTAAATAAGTATGTACATAGCAAAATGTCTTTATTGTGTGCTTTGCAGAATATGTGCATACAGTTTGCACGTCCTGTTTTGGGGGGTAGGGTTTGTTTTAAGCAGTGTTTGCCTGGAGAGTGATATGCTTGCTGCTTAATCAAAGGATTAAAGTTTCAAAGAAATCTGTGTCTTCTATTTTTATGTACCTTGTAATGGTCTAATATGTTAGGGCCCTTATACTGTGATTCTCTTCTAAATTCATTTATATTTTTTTAAGAATTAGAAATAAAATTATACAATGGTGTTAATTTCAGTGGAAAATTTCTTTTGCCATATCTGGTCTCCTGTTTTGTAATGTAGTAATGAACTCTGACTTCAAGGTTGGCTTAATTTTGTCACTTTAAAAAATGTACAATGTTTGCACACTAACGTTTGGCAGAGAACGTGTATCCTACATTGTTCAAAGCTAATGTAATTCTACAGCTTTTTGTACAGTTTATTTTAATTAATAAAGCGGAACGGTACTAAAAAACTAAATTTTACAAATGCAAGGTATAATTGGAACAACATGTATTCAAGAAACAACACTTGCAAAATATGGATGTACAAGAACTATCAGATTTAATTGTTGCACTTTAAATCAGAATGGGTACGAATTTGAGCAGGTATTTCTGCATTTAATAAAACAATCACTAAACATTGCACATTATAGTAAAGCAGTTTAATTTGTTGCTCCTGAGCAAAAGGAATTAGGTACTTTTGTCCTTAGGGTTTTTTTCATCCTTAGAGTGTTGGGATTTTTCTTTACTCTGGAAACCTCACAATGCATCAAGAACAGAACACAAACCAGTAGCTTACAGATACGGGATTTTATGTATGGATAGAAACGAATTGCAGAGTTTAGGGAATAGTTTGGGATGGAGGTTATGTGCCTCTTCATAGCAAAATAAAGGAACAGACTGAATTTACCGCTGAGGCCAGGCAGCAATGTGGTTTCTGTCAGGCAAAAGCAAAGCCAAACAACATGAAATAAGTGTGCTTGGAGATGTGTTTCATAATGCATGGGAAGTTGTAGAGCACTGTTGCACTGAATACAGTTCAGTCGTCAGCTGAATGTGGTGAACCTCCAGTTTTTCCTGAGGCTGAGGTACCCAGACCTCAAGGTTTGCCTTTCTCAGAGTGAGTTAAAACCAGGCATTGATAGGATAGACATCTGTTTCAAGATCCTAGGTAGTTGTATATGAGATAAAGGCAAACATGAACTCTAGCACTACTCGTAGTCCATTGCTGATGAATCAGGTATCAAAAATGTACAGTCAGGTATGGAGGAGAGGTGGAATATACAGGCAACAGTGTCTGCACTATTTAATTGGCCGGTGCCCCCTTTTATAGAAGAGACATCCTCTAAATTAATTCTAAAGTACGACTTGGGAAAATACTTCATTTTCACCGCTATTGAAGGCTGCTACTTTTTAGTTCTGTCAATTCTTTAATCTTAAAGCTCCTTTTCAGTGCAGTTTTGTAGGCTGAAAGAATTCTAGCAGCACAATAAATCCTCATTGCTGTTACTGACTTGGCAGTTTTCCCTTGGATTGGCTTAAAAGGAAGCACTGAGATTCAGGGATTGTGATCTCTACTGCAGTTTCAACGATGCAACTTTGTCTTTATGCAGACCAGGCCTCCTGTTATGCTTGCTGAGCCTTAAGTGAAGAGAGATTTTTAAACTAATGCCTGCATCCTGATATCTGATGGTTTTATTGACGGATCTTCATCGCCACAAAGCACTGTTCTGGGGAATTATCTTCTGCACTGGGAGAATAGTGCAGCCAATGACCAGCTTGGCAACCTGATTCCATCTCTAAACTATTCATTTAAATTTATAAATATTTAATTACAGAAACATAATACCTGTTGTTCTGATGGATCTTCCCGTGAACTTCCCAGCAAGTAGTGCCGAGACTAATCAGGATATTCCTAACAGCTAATAAAAAATAAAACCAACCTAATTTTTGCAAGAAGGAGTGTTTTTAAAAGTGTCTGTTGTAGTAATGTCTTTTCTGGGCTCCCAGAGTCAAAGCACTCTGGACTGACTCCCTCGGGAGTGACAATTCTCAGTCATTTTAGCGAAAGAAGAATCTTTCTGAAACCATTTTATTAGTATTGGTTTTAGAGCTCCTTTGAAGACGAGCCAGATAACACGACCCAATTGTTTCTTTTTTTGTTAGCCTCAGTGCTTTTGTGCGTGTGCTAGGATGGAAAGCTCCTTAGAGACCGGTTTTCCCAGAAGTGGTTTAATGTGGAATACAGCACAAAGTGCAGCAGCAGGTGATGTAGCACGGGCAGCAAAGCCCTCGCATCAATACTGTTGGCTGGAGGAGGGCGGCGTTGCCTGCTTTGTAAGGAACCCTTCGGCACATCTCGGGTCATTAGCCAGCAGTCCCGGCATGTAATAGTAATATTATAATAGCAAATAATAACTGGCATGTGGCACGTCCGTGTTGTCCTTTGCCTATTCAGCACGGGCTTATTTTCACTCTTTCAATCCCGCGGGAGTAAATAATGAGAGCACAGCCGCTGCCCTCCCTGCAGGCAGCGAGTGCCGTGTCCGAGCCCCGCCGCCGCTCCGGGAAAACTCCCTGGCCGGCGGGGCCCGGCTCTGCCGTCCTTACCGAGCCTCAGCGGCGTTCGGGAGGCTGCAGGGCGCTGTGCTGAGCCCGGGGCCGGCGGCAGGTGAGGACGGACCGCCGGGGAGCCATCCGCAGCCGCGACTCCCTAAGGAGGCGGGGGAACGCCGCCGCTCCCTCCTCCAGCCCGGGAGCGCCGCCGGCGCCCGGAGCGGGGCGGTGCCGCCGCCGGGGTCTCCCCGCCCGGGGGTTGCCATGAAACCGAAAGCGGCTCCCGCCCGCGGTGGCGGCGGCGGCCGGCGGCGGCAGTGGCAGTAGCGCGTCCTCGCCGCGCCCCCCGCCCGCCGGAGCCGCGCACGGAGCCGCGCCCGCGCAGCCGGGCCGGCCCCGCAGCGCCCGCGCCCCGCCGGCAGCGCGGCCCCGGCCCGGCTCGGAGCGCGGCGAGCGCCGGCACAGGTGCGGCGGGGCGGGCGGGCCGCGGAGAGGGTCCCGACAGCGCCGGGACACGGGCAGGCGCCGGGGCGTGCGGGGAGCGGGGCCGGGCCCGCGGGCGCAGCGGTGGGGTCCGGCCGGGCCGGCGGCGGTGACACCTCCCCGAAGTGCCTCTGCCAGCCCCGCGGTGCAGAGGGAGCTCTGCGCCGGGCTGCTCCCCTCCGCTCCGAGAGGGTCCCGGGCCGCAGAGGCGAAGTTGGCGCCCCGGGAGTTGTGCGAGGTGCGGCGGAGCGCCGGGCTCCCTCCCCGCTGGAGCCGAGCTCAGCCCAGCCCTGCCCGGGATGCGCCACGGCCGCCGCCCCCAGGGATGCCCGAGGGAAAGGTAGGCCCGGTGGCCGCCCCACAGGTCGATGCAGGGCCGGAATTTTGGGGGCTGGGAAGGAGGCAAAGCCGGGAGCGCTCGGATGAATGAGGAATGTCTTTGCAGCTCTGGTCTTTTCAGATTGCAGGGAGCTGTAAGAAGCATCCCCGCTGGTGTCAGCTGAATGCTGCTGGGGGGAGGGAATCTCCCCTCTGAGCTTGTGCAGGGAGTCTTCTGATTTTCCTTGATTAACAGCACTCTGGGAGCATCTTGAGGCAGCAGGATTTAACCAGACATTTTCAACACTCTTCATATTTAGAAGGAAAAATGAAGAGCTCCTATTGTTGGCACTTCTTGAATTGCTTTGCCTATTGTTAGCTTGCCTGCTCCTTCCCGGTGCCAGCCAAGAGCAACTTTCCTCATAACTTCCGTTTTATAAATACGGGATGGCTGAAAGGAGTGCGGTGATGCTCTAAAAATAGCTGGGTGTATTCAGGTCAGGCACATCTCCAGGCTGGCAGCAGAAACAGTTTTATTTTTAAACTCCTCTGCTGATTGCACACAGAGCATGAGGGTTTAATGATGAAGGTAAAATTGGGGTGCTCTGGAATGCCCTTTTGCATGAGCCTTGTCCTGGCTGGTTTTTCTCTTTACTTCTTCTGTCTGAAGACTGTGTTACATTACTGCTTTTGAGCTAAGCGTGAGGTGTGGTGGTGATGTGTTGCACTCAGCCTAAAACCACCCAGGACAACTTCCTTTGCTGTTAGCCTTGATTATCTTATTTTATTTCTGTTGTGCAGAGAGGTATTTGCTGTGGTTGAGGACCCCCCTCTGTGCGAGCAGAAGGCAAAACCACAGCCCTTGGGTGAAGGGAGTTTATAGTTTCACAGTGTGCTGGGAGGACAGGTTATTTTGGTGGTTTTTTGTTGGTTTGTTTTGGGTTTTTTGAGATATTAGCAGGCTGATCTACTTCAAATCCCTTCTCCAAGATCTCCTTTGCCAAGCAGCTGGGAACAAGCAGCTGACTTCTGACTATCAGGGTGATCCAGAGGGTCCCACTGTCTGCTATTGCTCCTGCACGCAGGCATGTCTCTCCCTCCACACCCTTGCACAAATACATAACAAGGAGGCAGTGGAGCCTGTTATCATTCCTTGGACAGAGAGGAAACCTTTACATCATTGGAGGCAATGCAAAGGCAAGTGGAGGGAGACTAGAACAGTCTTTGAAAGTCAAGAGGTTTTGGTGCATTGGGAAGCTGAGAGGTGATGTGGTTGTAGCTGTGGCTTAGAAAAATTATCCCTGTGACAGCACACAGAGTGGATAAATGAGTAAAATATTACATTTCAAGATAAGTAAGTGTTTGGAAATGAGTGTTTTCCCCGTTCCTGGAAGTGTCCAAGGCCAGGCTGAATGAGGTTTAGTGGAAGGTGTCCCTGCCCATGGCCAGCTGGTTGGAACGAGATGATCTTTAAGGTCTCTTCCAACCCAAACCCTTGATTTGATGAAAACCAGAGGATGATAGTGATGGATGACAGTTTCATTTGTGTTAGCAGACAAGAAATACTGTGTCATACAGAGACATGAAGCAGGAGAAGTTGGTGAGGTATTGTGAAGATCTAACACTTAAGGCCTGAGACAGAGATGAAGATTGTGGAGCTGAGTGGAACAGGCTCTGGTTGTGTCAGGTTGGGACACGGGCTGTGCAGAAGAAGGGCTGTGGGGGAAGCTTGGGCTCATTGTGCTACCCCTGTGCTGGTCATCATCCACAGCCCAGATATCAGGGGAGAGGTTGAGAGTTCAGCCTGTGCAGCAAGATGGTCTGTGGTGATAGGGCACATCTGTGAGGACCTGGCAGGAAACCTTGGGGTTAGAAACTGAAGAGTTGTAAGCTGCTGAAATATAAGATTCAGAGTAACACCAAGAAAGAAGAAAGAAAAGCACTCACAGAGTGTTTATGGAGTTTCAAGAGGGTAAGGAATCACAGCCAGGAGGGGACAAGATTTTAAAGCTAGAAATATGCTCTTGTAGACTTGGACAAAAGGAATTCAGGTAAGCGCAGAGGGCAGAAACCAGACAGTTCTTTATTTCACCAGTCAGGCTCCCTAAGTCAGGAGCAGTTCTTACACAACTGTCAACACCGTGGGACAGGTCAGGAGCTCTTCATTCTGTGCCTCATATTGCTTGGGTCACTTTGCAAAATCCCTTCAGTGGGCGGGTGAAGACTTGTAGGACGCTTCATCTCCTGGACTTTATTTATGCCCACCTTGAAGTTATCCCATAGCTCTCTGTCTTTTTCAGTTCTTTGTCTGACGCTTTGATTTTGCATAAATAGACATAATTCATCATCAGGAATCATCTGGCTAGAGAGAGATATTCCTTTCTCTGGTTTTTCAGGGTGAGTGGTAGCTTTCTTGGTCTCTGATCCTGTGGGGGCAGTTGGTGGTGGCTGCAGGAATTCAGGTAGTTTCTCTTGTCTCACAGATGTTCTGTTCTTGGGAGCATTCCCTGCCCAGGGCAGTGTGAGGGTGCTCCTGCAGGACCCAGCCAGCTGGCTGGGACACCTTACAGCCAGTGTGCCCTTGGGTCTGGACTCTGAGGTGAGGATTTCAGCAGCTCTTCTGCTTTCTGGGGCTTTTCTGTCCAAGTCTCTTGGCAATAACTGTGAAGGGTTAATGATCACACTGTTAGTCATCGGTCCCTTATCAGTATCAGTTTGGCTGCAAGTGTGCAGTTGTTCCACTATCTTCCCTCAGCCCAGGAAAGAAGCTGACCTCTTTACCCTGGTGTGTGGCTGGGCTTGGGAAAGTGAGGAAACTTGAGTCATGTACATTGTTAATAAAAATGTTGCAAAAATTTCCAGTTTCCCCTGCTCAATATTGCAACAAATACACAAGTGTATGAGAAACTCTCTGCACCTAAACCACAGTGGTTTTGATATGGGATTGCCCAGAGTGCTCTGTAGTTAAGCATGTTTGTCTCTGGGAGTGGGATTGATAAAGAAAGTTTTTGAGTGCAATACACTGATGTTTGCATACAGGGATTCTGTATGGGTAAGTATGTTGCTGTGAACTTACTTTGCAGGAGATTGTATCAAAATACAATAGTTATTTACTATTATAATGCAAAGCCACCTTGTGACTAACTAAACCTCAAGGTTAGGAACCATCTGCAAAGAAGATTGGCCCAAAGTAGGTGCTGTGAGACATGAAATGGTCAGACCTGTGTGTTAAGTTGTATGGTTCACAGTCTTGTCTGCTATATCCTCGTGCTTGAAACTGGAATGTGGCCCTATGAAAGAAACAAAAAAATGCTGTGGCTGTCTGGCTATGGCAGCATGCTCAGGCAGAGCAGCACAGTTTTCCACTGCCCACTGTACTTGGAGAAGGGGCCATGGGAAAGCACCACTCCTGGTTCTTATCTCAGTAGATCTCCAGCCTGTCCTCATGGGAGGGACTTTTTAAGAACACATCCTTTCTCCTGTTGATTTTTTTTTTCTTTTTAAGGAAAGAAAATGGTGACGATCTTTGCTGTCACCACTTTCCCAACAGCAAGTTCATGGGGTCCCCGATAGCATCTGGGTTTTTACATTAGCAGTGACATTAGCAGTTACATTTTCAGTGGCAGCTGTGGCTAGAAAAATGTGTCTACATGTCATCAGACACCTGTATGTGTTAAAAAAAAAAAAAAAGAGTTAACCCTAGTAATTCAGATGAATAACCATTGAGTTGATTCATAGATTTCTGTACAGATGCTGGTAAAGTTCTTCATTAAGACTGAGTCAAAGGATCTGGGCGTGGAAAATTAAAACCTAGAATCTCTTGTGCCTTAAACAGATATTCATGGCCAAGCCATCTGAATGGTCAGATCAGCTGAAGTCCTGAACAGTGTGTCCCTACAGGGCAGAGAAAGAGATGTGAATTTGAAAGCCCCAAAGACCTAGTTCTGCAAAATTTGTAATGGCCAATTATTTGTTAGGAAAAGCGAGTACTCTGGCTTCAGTATAGTAAAAGATAAAAAATTGAAGCTTGTCAGTTGTCTTGCTCTCTGTCCCTTACTGGTTTTTTTTTTCCAGTACATTTTGCTTCTTTATTTTGTTTTTCTGTCTCTTCCTTCATTCTGTTTCCTAAATGCTGTTGCTGTCTGTCTTTTCACTCAAGTTCATCCCCTTGAGTTTGCTTGAAACTTGGTGAGGGTTTCAGCACTGTGCTTGGCGCTGGAGGAGGTCAAAGGCTGCTCACAAACAATAACACTGGCCCACTGCTCTCTATTCATTTGCAGAGTCAAGCTGTTTAAAATTAAGATCCTGCTCCCACTCAACTTCTCCATTTGGGGTTTTCCCCAAAGCTTCCCAGAAGCAGATGGCACTTCCTGGAGCCATGCCTGCAGAGCACTACACTTTCTGCAGCGCTGCCTCCTCCCGAGGAATCCAGCTGGATGTGCCTTTCCCTGAGAGCTGCCAGGCTCAAGGAAAGCCTGTGTGCCAGCTGTTGTGCTGTTCTGGTGTCAGCCTGGTCACAGGTGGTGTGTGGTCTACAGCCTGAGCAGGAAGCAGCCTGAGGACAGGTGCTGATGGCAGGGATGAAAGGACACCTTCTGCGTTAAAAAGCTTGACCACAGAAGGGAGTTTATGTTGTGCTGAGAAATGCAACTCAAATCAATTTAATTGATCCCATAAAGAAGCAGCATGCCTGCAAATTGGTGCCTTTCCTTTTGCCACTGACTTCATGATGCAATGCTTTGTCTGTTCCAGAGCTTCATGGAGGTTCAGGAAAACATGCCATAGGTTGAGACACCTCCTGGGAGGGAAGATGGAAATTGAGATAGGCTAGAAATGATTTGGGAGAAAGCTCAGTTAAAGGGAAAAGGCAAAAGAGGGTATATGTTGCATTAAGTACAAAAGAGAATAGAAACTTTCTTTGGAAAACTGGTGTTTTAAGTAACAAGAGACTTTAAAATTATTGCTTTCGGAGAAAATGCAATAGATTACTTTAGGAAAGAAAGAAAAAAAAAAGAAAACGAGACCAGAAAGCAAAGAAAGAAAGCAGAGGAGGATAAAGAAAGAGTGGGGGTAGAGATAGAGCCTAAGGCATTGCCACGAGGGCAGCACGTTTTGGACTGGGGAGGGAGGCTGATGCAGAAAGAGGGAGATGGAGACTGCCAAGAATCCTGAATGCACAATTCAGTTCAGATAACAAAACCATTAGGGTTTATGGCCACTTAAGTTATTACAAAACCATATAAAACGTTTATTTTCTAAAAATGGATTTTATTTCTGTTTGGGAGTTCTGTTAGAATGTGACCTGCCTGTGCAGCCTGTGGCAGGAGCTGATGTGACCGAGCCAGTGCTGCTCCTCTGAGAGCTGCCACTTCACTTCCTGCAATGGGTGGGTTCACCCGGCTTTGCCAAGGCTACTGTGGAGGGCTTCACAGCATTGGACCCGAGTGTTTCTTATGTCCTTGTGTGTTTCCTGCTGTCCTTGTACTGCTTCTTTGATCACATCACTCACCAGTTTTGTGGAAGGTGAAATCTACTCGGTATCTTGGATTCCAACTGTGAGAAACGTCCTTGGTAACCTTGTGTTGCTCCAGATGGTAAAATCTGCAATCCCTACATCATTGCAGAAAGGCAAAATACTTTTCAGTGGCTTGCCTTTTATCCTAACACTTCTAAAACATTTTTATACATGATCTTTTCAAAGCTACTCTGGGGGATTTCCACTCCCTTGCTGTTTTAAAATGCTCATACTGCTGTGTTAACCACAAAGCTCACGCTGGTACACTCTCTCTCTGTCTCTCTCATTTTCTCCCCATTGAAGACCAGCTGCAGTTTCCAGGTATGGCTTTACCAAAACGTGTCTTATTAATGCTGGCAGGAGCTTAATTTTGCCAGAATTATTTCTCATTTCTGAAGGGCTATTCAGGGGCTTGGCACACAGGGGTTGGGGGAAGGCTGCAGACCCAAAAAACATCTTGGGAAACAAGTTCAACCCCTGAACTGGTAAAGTGGTGCTACGATGATAAGCACCACAGTAGGGATGAGAGGCAGAGCCTTCTTACTGAGATTTCTGTTGGTGCTTGGGAATATAAAATAAATATGATAGTGATATATAATAGTGATAAAATACTCAGGGATTGCCACAGAAGTGATGGCAACAAGGTTATTTTCTAGCTGTGAGTGAGGTTATTTTAAGGCATAACAATATTGTGTTGATTAGAAATAGATTTCTTGATAATGCAAAATTAATTTATTATTTTTAGAACCTCCAGGGAAAACAGTAGATGTAGCAAATAAGTAACCTGTCTGTAAAAGCTGCTTTAGCACCAGACACACTTAATTAGTTGTAAGAGTGTATTTAAAAAAAAAAAATTGTAATGCTGTATTGTAACCTGTGTCTTAAAACCCTGATGAAGTCTAGTCTTAAGGGAATTTACTGTAATGCTTGAGGGTACCTCTATGCAAAAGAAACCCTTCTGTCTGACTCTGCTTAGTGAAAATTTGCCTATGGAGATGAGCAAACTGATGCTTGCTTAGTAAGGTTTTACTGTGCCTTGAGGATGAGGTAATAATACAGTTGGAACTTCAATAATATAGTGGTGTCTATATACAAAAGAAAATGTTTATTCCTCTGTCCTCTGCAGCAACATCCCCTGGGGTGGCTCAGGCACATATCCAATAGGAAATTGTTGCTGTTAGAAACACTCTCTCCTGGGTACCAGCTGGTCACCGCCCTGCAGCTTTTAAGTGATTAAGACAACAACAGAGCAATTCCTGAGGTTCCCTTGCTGCCAGGTGAAGTGGGAGTGAGCCCTGAGTGTTAGCAGTGGGTCTATGCTGGTGCAACAGGGGGTCCTGTCCCTCCTCAGCCTCTGTGTTGGAGGGACACACATGATGCTGCCAGGGTCCATCTCCCACATGGGGACTCTGCAAGTGTGTTTTGTTGTCAGCAGTCAAAATGTTCTAACCCTTCCTGGGCTGGAAGGGATAAGGATGATCCCCCAGTGATGTCAGATGTCATCATCTCCTGTTTTCACATGACTCCATATAGCTTGCTATACCTTAAATATGCATCTCGAACTGTATAGATACTTTTAGTCATTATTTAGCAAACTGTTGTCTCTTCCACTCTGTGTTGAGTTGAGGCATATATTTCTTGTCCCCAAAGCAGTAGGGTTTTGGAGAGCCTTAGAGTACTAAATCATACAGCTTTGTTATTTTAATTCAAAAGTACTGGACGCAGCTAATCTGTTTATAAATTTAATAGTTTATAAGGCAGCTTGGAGAGGGTTGTTTTAATGCAAGATGTATTCCCCTCCATCCTGTTTCTGCCTGTTACCTCCCAATGAAGTGACTTGATCTGAGACCTCAAAATTTGACAAAACTTTTCCCACTGTGACTAATAGAGTTTTGATCTACCATAACAGGTAGGTAATTTTAGAGGGTGGGACAGAGCACCTTCTAAGATTTGTCCCTACCAAGTGTCTTAGGCAAAGCAACAGAGCTGAGCTAGAGCTACAGAAAGGTAGGTGCATAACCTTTTTTTTGTGCCCTGTTGTATGTATGACACATGAAGCTGGTAGATGAGGAAGGTGCTTTTTGCTGGGAATACCCCAGTCCTGGAGGGTGGCTGAGCAGCACCCTCCCCTCATGCAGTGAACCTGGCAGAAGCCAGGCTCCTAGCCCCATTTGCTGGGCAGCAGAACCATGGATCCTGTCCATGTATGGTGATCAAATCTGTGATAACAACCTGGATATTTTCCCTTCTCAGTCTGAGACATGGTGGCACCCAATGCCTGTTGTCCTGGAAGTTTTGGCTGTAATGGTGCACTCTCAGCTCATAGAATAACGTGCTAACCTTTCAGGAGGGCTTGACTTCATATGTGAGAAAACAGGAAAAACATGTTCTCTTTTAAAAAAGCAACCACATCATAAGGAATGGTTTTTCTTGTGTGCAGAAAGTATGTTTTTGTGGCTAGAAGAAGTTAATCTGTCCACATTAGCTCAATGTGATATCAAGGTTCCACACAGCTTCTGTCATTCTGACTGCTGATGCTGCAGATAGAGAGCAGCAGTGCTGGAGGGGAGCTGTTTGAACATGGCTTTAAAATGTTGAGGCAATTTTATATTCTAGTAAGTCATGCCCATGCTGATTTTTCTCTTTATTATTATGTTCTGCTCAGTTTCTGAACAAGAAGCAATTCTAAGTGTGGAGCATTTTACTAGAAAATGTTTGGGCTCAGATTGGTGTGGTGGTAGTTAAAACTAGATAGCTCCCAATTTATAAAGTTTATTTTGTCATGAAAATTCTCCTACTTGGATTATTTCCAGTGAGGTTAAGGCATCTGCATAGAAGGAGTTGTTCCAGAAACATTTTGCTTGTGCAGCCTGTGGTGCAGGCAGGGCTGGGATGCTGAAGTGGTGGGAAGGTGCAGCTGGGAGCTCTTTGTCCTGCACTGCCTTTGAGCTCCCACTCATTGGTAGCTGTTTATAGGGCTTGGGCTTAGCTTCTAGTGATTCATACCACTTTTTTATGTGTGGGCAGAATTAATTCTATTTATTTCAGTAGAGGGAAACCCTTTTTTTTTTCTTTTAATGTGTAGGTTTTTCAGCCTCCATAGGTTAGTGGGTTTTGTGTGTGTGCTGTTGCAGTGGAGTTGCAGTGAAAATCCCTTTACAGCGTGCACTGTGTCTGCCACAAGAGCATCATTATGCAGCACGAGCCTGCCGCTCTCTGCTATTTTAAACCAGTTCACACGTGTGCTGAAAAATTGCAGATACACAATGGCAGGACACCTTCCCCTTGCTGGAAGCTGTGAGCAAGCAGAAGTGAAAGCTACCTCAGCCCCTACCTACGCTGGCCAGGCATCAGCGTAAGCAGGAAATTGATTCAGATAACCCTGAGGTGCTCTCACTGTCACAAAACAGCACTTTTTCCCCTGACAGTTTCCCTTTGGTTTCAGTTCGGAGAGCCCATGCACTGGAAGCCAGAAGTGGGAGCAAAGCTGCTGCAGCCCGCCCTGAGTCACTGGTGAGTGCTGGGGTGGGAATTACACGCTGCCTGCGCTGGTTTGGATCACATCCCACCGAGCGCTGGCTGGCACAGGGCTGCTGCTTCTCAGCTCCTCTGAGTCTCCCCAGCTGATTCACACGGGCACCTCTCCAGCTCGGGCAAAGCACTGCCAACCTCAGGCCCCCTCCTGGAGCAGCCCATTCCTTCCAGCAGAACAGCTGCAAGCCCTGCAGCAGAGCTCCTGCAGCAGAGCTCCTGCGAGGCTGGCAGCAGCGGTGAGCCCCGTCCTCTTCTGGGCACCCAGAGGTTTCCGCTCTGCCCTCTGAGCAGGCAGCCTCCCCTTTCACCTGGGGTGCTCCTTCCTGTGCCCTGAGGTGCCCTCAGCTGTGCAATACTATCCTGGGCAAGGCTGAGCTGGAGGAGGTGCTTTCATGGAGATGCCAAGAGTCTCCATTTTTAGGAGCTGGATCTGGGTTGGGTGCATTATGAAGGTATTTAAAGAGATACAGGCTCTCATTTCAATAAGAGAGTTGGAAGGTGTTGTACCACAGCACAGTGTTCCTTGTAGAAAGCAATGGGAGGGTTTTTGCTTGATCTAATCAGCAGTGAAAGCTCTGGAGGAGTTTCTGGATGGGATTTTGGGCTGCTGACTGTTTATTTTTAACGTGTCCCATAACTTTTTTGCCTAAAACATGTCACACTAGCTGGGGTTTTTAGAGTTAAGGGAGATCCCTAAAGGCAAAATGGATAAAACATAGAATTTTTGTTGGTGGTGGTGGTGGTTTTATTTTAGTGTGTTTTTACACAGTGTGGCATTAGCTTGCTAAACCATACCATCAGATGAGGTAAGTGCTGGAGCATAATAGGACTGGGGAAATTGGATGCCAAGTTAAAGGTAGAGAGAGCAGTAATAAGAGAGAGGAAGAAAACTTTTTTCAGGGTTGTCAGCGACCTATGGCAGAGTTCTTAGGCAGTTCATCCTGTGGGTGGTCCGTGCTCTGGAAATTAATGGTGACAGCTTTCCATCTGCCTTAGAAGCAGCAGGAACACTCTGCTGCTGGCATCTGCTGCCAAGGCAGCCCAGACATGAGACTGGTAATCCCTCAGGCTGCATTTTGTCATATCTGGTTGACGTGAGGAAAATAGAATTGCTCCCCATTAGGTGTCAGGGAACCAGGAACCCCATTTTCAGAGGAGGAAAGATCAGCTGTTTAAAAATGAAAGAAGCAAATGGACAACCATGTCTGATTTGAAGCAGAAGGCTGTTCATTTGGAGGGACCAAATAGGGTAATTTGCAAACTCCTGTTGGAATAATAAGTCTTTAATGGCTGGAATGTGATTATGGCTCATATTCCTGAGGGCTACCGACGTTAGATGATCAGTTGTGCTGGAGTATGTCAGACATTCAGCCTGGTGAAAGGCAGGGAGGCTCTCACAAGCTGGGGAGGTGAATACTGTGTACAACCACTAACGAGGGTGCTGAGTTACAGGAGCACTTAAAATGTTGGCTGTGGAATACATTTTAATTCGTTAAGTGCTTTGGTGTGTTTTTGAATCAGGCACATTATCTGTCTGCAGGATTTCCTCACCCAGTATGGATTGTTAAAGTAGAAAGGAAAATGGATGTTGCTCTCTGAAGCCCAAGGTGCTCTGTGGCAGCTCAATAATTGCTGCTTTTGTGGACCAGGAGGCCACTGCAGCAGGGAGGGAGGGAGTGTCAGCACTGGGCACACTGTTTCATGCCAGACACAAGGTTGTTAATGGTGATGTGCTGGCCCTGCTTCCCTCCAAAAGCAACAAATGCCCTGGGTGACCTTACAGGAGATGAGTGAGAGCTCTCAGAGAGGTGCTGATGCCAGTAAGAGTGACTCCAGTGACTGACAGGGCGGGTGGTACACACAGAGGAGAAACAGCATCCCACAGCACTGCTGTAAAACTGAGCACTTCTCTCATGAAATGAGCATCTGGGAGCTCAGGTGTATTGTGCTTTTATACAGTCCTGCAAGGAAAACGTCTTCTGAGTGCAAAGCTGCAAAAAATGCCAACCAGAGTGGCTCTAGAGCTTGAGCTACTCACAAAAAAGACAACTGCAGGGTTGAGGGACTGGTGGCAAATCGCAAGATTTGTAACTTAAGACTTGGAACAAACGTTGATGTTTTTTCCTGTTGGAAAATTAATGTTGCATTCCTGTGCTGCCTATGAGTTATGGTAGGTTGAAAGAAAAACTTACATCACGCTTCTGATTGCAACCCTGCTTTTCTTTCTTTTTTTTTTCCATCACTTCTTTCAGACAGAATTAATATAGCAAAAACCTTGCACATAATTAAGCAAAATAAGAGTTTACTGCTAGAAATGAATGATCAACAGGAAGAAGAAAGATGGCATGTTAAGAGGCTTCAACTCCTGTAGCACCTAAACTGAAGGTAAAATCCCCCTGCTGCCTTTTTTTTTATATGCTCCTTGCTGTGAGCCACAAATTGAACAGTGCAATGAACTTGTAGATTCATGTGGGTGGGCTCTACTTTAAGTGGAGACTTTCCTGGTGAACATTAAGACCAAGACATGGTGTCTGCTTTTCCCAGCTGAGACTTGTAGTTTTTTAAGACCAAGAACTGCTACAAGAAAACGGGAAAAAAAATAAAAACCCAACCTAACCATAAAAATCTCAATTCTGTGGGATAATTTTCAGATTGTGAAGCTCTTTTCCAAAGAAGTGTGCTTTGATGCTTGTGGCGTGATCTTTGTTTTGTGGTTCTGTAAGTGTTTTATTGTTCTTCCATAGCTGGCACCACGTTTCCCTCTGAAACCTGTCTCTCCCCTGCAGATGAGAGCCCTCCTGCCAGCAGCAGCCCGCTGAGGCAGAGTGGCTGCCAGGGAGCATTTGAAGAGCTTGTCCCCGTGTCTGCTTCGCTTCCCAGTGCAGCTCCCATGGCCTGTGACGAACCCGCTGCTCTCTCGGACATCTTCTCACGCCAGAACTCCTCCAGCACCGGCTCCCTGGACTTCGAGCCCGACGCCGACTACAAGTTTGTGGAAAGGCTGGAGGAGCGCTACAAGTGCGCCTACTGCCACCTGGTCCTGCACAACCCGCACCAGACGGGATGCGGGCACCGCTTCTGCCAGCACTGCATCCTTGCGCTGAGGTGAGAGCACACTCCTCCCGAGCCCGCAAGCTCCCCTTGTTCCCTTTCCTAAAAAACCAGCCCACGTCTTCTCTAAGTCAGCAGTGAGTGCCCTGATAAGGTTACTGACACAGTAAGAGGCTGCAGGAGGCAGTGGCAGGGCTCTGTTGAACCCAGTGACTGCGTGCTCGGCGTTTTAAAGGTGTCTCTAAAGACCTTGCCTGGTGCTGGTGAACCGCAGGGAAGTCAGCATGAAAAAACTGTTGATGTAAGCTGATACACACACAGTGCTGCTGTGGTCTGTCTGTCTGCCACTGTGCTTTTCAGAGGAATTTGCTGCATTGATGTCTCACCTTGTTGGTGCTGGTGGTTAGATTAGGCTCTGTTCATTTGCTTCTGTGTAATTCCTCTGAATTCAGCAGAATTATAAAACTGGTGTTAATATTACCTGGTGCTGCACTCGGATCACAAGGCTGCTGGCATCCCTCTTGCTTGGTACAAATGAGTTTACCCTCCAGACCTGTCTGGGAATACATTATGGACTCTGGTGTACCTGAGGGCAGGATTTCACCTGGAAAGGTTGCAGAGGAGCCTCTTTATTTGGATGGATGTCATTAATTACCTTTTGTGAATTTTAGGTGCTTCCCATTTGCTGCTTTGTCTCTGGATTGACTCCTTTTGTGCTTCCTCTGTGACTGTTTTCCTGCTACCTATTACAGGGTTTCTGGAAGCCTTTTAAGAAAGAAGCCATTAGATCTCCTTTTACTGGCGTAGCAAGGAGGGCACTGCTGCTAGTAGACAAAGGCTGGGTTTAAAGCACCCAATGAGATTTTCTGAGATATGACATTTGTGAGCTGCAGATGGCCAGAGAGTGACGAAGTCCTCTTAATTAAAAAACATCTTGTGGTTTTTACCATTGAACACTCTTAGGACAAACTCTGCTTTCTGTTACGTATTCATGGTTGCTGCCCTTTTTGAGCTGTGGGCAGAATTTGGCTGTGTTGTTGCCAGATGAAAATGTTTTTAAAGGACTTTTTTTTGTTTTGCTTTTATGCTATCTACTGCTGATTTCAGAGTCAGATTATAGCATAGCCCAATTTAATAAAATAAATCAAATTTCCTGTGGGTTAACATGACTGTTCTTTTGATCTAGAGAGTTAAATGCAGTACCCACCTGTCCAGTCGACAAAGAAACAATAAAAATGCATGAGGTAAGTGGCTATAGCTTTATTTCAGCAGTCAGCATTTACATGGCAGAGGCAAGACAGCTGAGAACAAGGTGGCTTTTAGTCCTTAGGGCACAGAAGGGTTTTTGTCTCTGAAATAATGCTAAAGAAAGCAGTGTACTCAGTGATGCTCTCCCAGGAAGGAATTATGGCTGTCTAGCTAAAGGTTCATTTTCTACCTCATGTTGTAAAGTTATTTCATTCTAGTCTTCTGTATTTCCAGTAAAGTGTTGAAGAATTTCACAAAGCTTTCAATCCTTCCAAGTCACCAGATGTTTGTTTTTTTATGGAGATTTTATTGACTCGCTTTTTAAATGCCCTGTCTTGCTGGGATATCTTGTTTATCTGATTGTCTTCATTTTCACTTGGCTATAATTTGCTTTCTTGACTATCTCCATTAGATCTCATTAACCCTGAAGACCTGATTTACTTCTGGGTAACTTTTAGAGGAAAAGGGAAGTTCATCCTTTATATTTTGCAAGCTATTGTTGATTTTGGTTGTTTTGTTTTATAATGGATTCATTTGTCCTTATTTATATTCCAAGGCTTAAAAGCATACTAAATACTGGTCCTGCCAGAAATTTTCCAGGGAAATCAAATGTCTCCTTCCTCTCTCTCCTACTCCTGATAGGAAATTATAATCAGACTGTCCACAGGACTTTTGTTTTCCATTTGCCATCTTCTATTTCTCACAAATTTTGATGACAACAGTGCAGGAAGATCTCTAAATAAGACTGAGAGTTTGCTCTGGGGGCTTCATTTGCTTCTGCATACCCAGCTGAGAAGAGGTGATAGAAAGGATATCTCAGCATCACCTCCATCCCAAAGGCACTGCTTGAGCATAGAGCAGCATGCACAGAGCTGTTTTGGCCTTCTGGGCCTGTTAGTTCCACCCGTTTTGCTCTAAATACAGGCAGGCTCTGGCAGTGGTTATACAGATCCTGTGCAACTAATCCTGCTGGTTATGGGATGGATCAACATCTGTGGAACAACTACATGGGGGGGAAAAACCCTATGCTTACTAGAAATGTCATAAATGGTTTAATTTATAGTTCCAATACAAATTTTCAATATTAATTATCAAGAGCCATACTCACAATTATGGCATCTACACTTGAACACCTCGAAGATCTGTAGTGATATTTTGTTCTTTTATATTATTTATAAAATCCCATGTGACTGCATATTAAGGCTGGTTTGCTTCCTTTGCAGGTATTCAAAGACAACTGCTGTAAAAGAGAAGTTCTCAACTTGCATGTGTTCTGCAAAAACTTTCCTAACTGCAATTCAAAAGTAATTCTGGGACGATATCAGGTTGGTTTGCTTGATCAAATTTTGAAGCCTTTGATTTTCATGACAGCTCAGTGTATTTATGATCAGCTAAGCTCCCGTGATTGTCTTCAGAGTTATTGTAGCAATGTGGTTTAAGTACAAAGATTATGAGAGCTATACACTGTAAGTAGCTGTAATATATTACAGCTTTTAGCTTGTTCCAGCTTTGCCTTAGGGTTTGTTGGTTTTTTTTTGAATAGAACCATTTGTTTTATGTAGCCTTTGTAAATCACAGTGTCCATTCATATTCTGAATGCTTAGGTGATGTTGATTTGAGAAAATGTGCCAGGTCACACTGGCCATTTAGCATTTAATCTGCTGGTGTGTGTTGCAGGAGCATCTGCAGCAGTGTTTGTTTGAAAGCATGCAATGCACTAATGATGGATGTCGGGAACAAATCCTTCGAAAAGACCTGAAAGAGCACTTGAGCCACCTCTGTAAATTCAGAGAAGAGAGGTGCCAGTACTGTAATACATATGTGGTGTTAATTAACATAAAGGTAAGATTATGAAGCATTCACAGGAATCCATAGCACCTGTTTCCCCTTGATATTATTGAGTGAAAAGTTTCTGCTATTGCAATGGCACTTAACTCCTGAAACAAAATTTGGCTGAGTAGCCGAAGGAGAAAGTATAATAAATGTGCTTTAAATCATACCAATTATTGATGCTTTCTTATGAACAACAAGGTGATATGTGGTTTGCATTTGTATGTTTGGGATTACTTTTTGCATAGAGTTCTCTGTATATACTACTTTACAAAATTGAAAGCCATTGCCTTGTTCTGTTTCTTTTTCTTCAGAATCATGAGAAAAATGACTGTCCTGATTTTCCTGTGCCTTGTCTCCAAAACTGTTCACAGATAATTCTGAAAAAAGAGGTACTATTATTTTTTTTCACATACTGTGATTCAGCAGATCACATACATTTATGAAAACTGAAAGCTATGCTGCAGACCACATTGGCCCGTGCCAATAAAATTTTATTGCTCTAAGTGTTTCCTTTGTTCGATTCTAAAAGGGATATATCTCCTATCTCCATAATAAGTGGATTATTCTGTCACTGCAAGCCATAGGTGTTTTGCAGCATGGAAAAATATCTGGCTTGCTTATTGATTCTGAATACTCATTTTCCTCATAAAGCAATTGGTGGTGTCGTGACAGTGGCCTTTATTCATCCTCTTTGCAGGCATTTAGATTTTATTAGTGCTTCAAATTACTAAGTATTTATTTAATCATAAACTGCTTCATTAATACATGCAGATTGAAAAGCACCACGCTGTGTGTCCCGAGGCAGAAGTGGACTGTCCATATAAGCAGTATGGCTGTCATGTAAAGGTACTGTTTTATAGATCTTTGTCTGTACCAGGACTGGACTTTGTCTCCCAAACCAATCAGAATAATTAAAATAACCAATTTATGTCCTTTCACAACCATTTCTGCTGGCTAAGCTGAAATACTAGAGAATCAGGACTGCCGTTCCCTCACTTTCAAGGCATAAAGGAGACATTTTGAATGTTTGCATCAGTAAATTTTTTACCAACAGCTTCAAAATTCTGCTTATCTTATTCTTTTATTCTTTCACTTCCCCTCTCTGCCTCACTAAGGTTAAAAGAGGGAAACTTGCTGAACATGAAAACAGTGCCCTGAGGGAGCACATGCTGCAGATTTTAGACAAGAACTCCCGGTTGGAAGAACAGGTAAGTCATAGTTAATGAGCACGCTTCACCAGCTCTTGACTGGTTAGAGGATGATACAAGATTCTACATTTGTTGCCCGGTTTAGCTCATTTTAAAAGACTGTTTTTATGGTCTTTTCACACCTCAGAAGACAGAATAAGCTCTTCTAGTGAAGTCAGTCAATTACAGGGAAACCTCTCTGTGTTCATGCATGTATATTCACCACCAGGCACAGTGGGAGGCTCCTTGCTATTGCTCACCTCATTTGCTTTCAGTCTCTGCTTTACACTGGATATGAGGTTTAGAGATAAAGTATTTTAAAGTCTCATTGACTGGCCAGGGTGCTCCAAAAAGCAGCCTGTAGCTGCCCAGGTCACCTGCTCTGTATGGAGCATGGAGGACAGCAGAGCCAGTTGCAAGCACATTTCTGATCATGATTATTTCTTTGGCTCCCAGCAGGAGACACTGGGTGTATGTCCAGTCCTGCTAAACTGAATGCATCCAATGATGGTGGACATACTCTTTGCTTGTTTATGCAATAAATAAGAGTCCCAAACTGCTATAACTTGATTTTGAAGTGTGTATCCATCACTGACTCATCTCTTCTGCTGGTTAGAGCTCAGTAGAGGAAAATAATGCATATACATACACACAGAAACAAACATGCACATGTGCATGTTAGTATATATTATCCCACTGTAGAGTTGAATGGATCATCATGATGGGAATGAGAGATATGAGCCTCTTTGCACCTGGAGCCACATAGATCTGCTCAAAAGTCTGATTACTTTATGTGCAGTTCTTGCCTTCAGTGCTTATTCACAAATAGTGAATTAAGGAATGCTCTATCTAGCTCACTTAGAGGATTTTGCATTGTAAACTTTTCCACTGTCTCTTATATAGTCAGATATGTTATAATTTCTCTATTTATGTTTTGGTGTTCCTTAGCATTTACACTCTGATTTTTCATCTGTAGATATCTGACCTGTATAAGAGCCTGGAATGTAAAGAGATTAAAATCCAGCAGCTAGCAGATGCCATTAAGAAGTGTGAAAAAGAATTCAGACAGTATACACAACTGTTTGGTAACAATACCAACTTGATGGTAAGCACTCAGGTGAGACACTGATTATACTTTTCTTACCAATTGCTTTCTTGCATCCTGAAATATGTTTCTCCAGTAATAGTTGTCATTAATAGCATAGCAATAAAAAATCTCCCCAAGACCTTCCCATTTTTTTACATATGGTATCGTCTTTTAATTTTAATCAATACAGAATTTTGGATACATCATCTAGGCAAAAAGCACTGTACAAATCCTCATGGTCAAATGCCCAGAGCAAATGTGCAGGTGTAAATTTGAATAATGAGTTGAATTAAGTGGTGCAGCATGAATGGGTTCTGAATGAGGATTCTCAGTCTGTAAATGTGCTGAATTAATCATGAAGGAGCACTGGGATAAGTTCCTAAGCCAGCAGAGCTCTTTGAATGCATCATATCTTGCTGACATGCTAAAGACTTCACTATCTTAATTCAAAGCAAATAGCTGGTTTTATGGATATCTTTTGTCTCTACTTCCCACCCTCTTCCAATGGCATGAACTGGGAAGGCTCTGGCTAGTCACCTGGATAAGTCTGCACGCCTGGAATCACAAGTGAAACAGCTCATACAGATGGCAAACCAGCAGCAAAGCAAATTAGATCTGCGGCCCCTGTTTGACACAATTGAAAACATGAAACAGAAGATTGCCCTGATGGAGACGTACGACCAGCGCTTGGGTATGTTGGCACTGCCCTGCACAGGTAGAGGGGAGTTGCTGATTTACTGGTGGATGAGTAGAGGCTCTGGTGCTACACTCAGTCAGTTGGAGCTCTTCACTAGAAAGGGCTTCCTTCTTGCATTCTGAGACCAAACTGTGATGGTATGTGCAATGTTCTCCCGCCTTTCCTTGCTGTACAATGTCTCCTGAACTCCAGTGGCACTGCAGGGCCACGGAGCCACAGAGCTGGCCTTGGTTTGGTTCCTGCACTGTGATGGAGGCCATGGTGCTGTTCAGGAATTCATGATTTATAGTTGCCAGCTTTTCTTATTCAACTACCAACTGCAATTACAGTTTTAAAAAGTTAACAGCTGTAGTTCACAGCCTGTACTCAGGGCAGATCAGTTTTGCCAGCTTGAGTCTGGGTGCTTGTTTTATCAAGAGCTCTGACAGTTTTATTTTACCAAATCTCTTTCTTTTTTTGCTATTTCATTTTTTCCCCTCTTCTCTCAGTTGTTTTGGAAGATCAGTCCAGCAAACATGATCTCCAGATCAATATTCACAAAGCACAGCTCAATAAAAACGAAGAACGATTTAAGCTTTTGGAAGGCACGTGCTACAACGGGAAATTAATCTGGAAAATCACGGACTACAAGATGAAGAAGAAAGAGGCAGTGGAAGGCCGCGTGCTGTCCATAGCCAGCCAGCCCTTCTACACCAGCCGCTGTGGGTACAGGCTGTGTGCAAGAGCCTACCTGAATGGGGACGGCTCGGGAAAGGGAACGCACATCTCCCTCTACTTCGTGGTCATGAGGGGTGAGTTTGACTCGCTACTGCTGTGGCCTTTCAAGCAGAAGGTTACACTTATGCTTTTGGACCAAAGTGGGAAAAAAAATCACATAGTGGAAGTATTTAGAGCTGACCCCAACAGCAGCAGTTTCAAAAGGCCGGATGGAGAAATGAATATTGCCTCTGGCTGTCCACGCTTCGTGCCGCACGCCGTCCTGGAGAACACAAAGAACACCTACATCAGAGATGACACTCTCTTTTTGAAAGTGGTCGTGGATCTAACTGATCTGGAGGAATTGTGAAAAGTGTGCCTGATCAATGTGACTGCTGTAAGCATGAGGAACTCCTTTTGTAGTGAACACCAGCCATGCAATAGCAAATTGCCACCAGTCAAGCCACTGAGAATGTTTCACGGCTTTGGACTACAGGACAGATAATGAATTGCCAAGGCATCAGCCTTTCCTTTTCTACCCTTTTTTTCAAGACTGCACTTTTAAGGCAGCTAGAAGTCCAGGTTGGTGCAAATGTGCATTTGATCCAGATTGGTTCAGTCCAGGCTGGGGGAAATGCTTAGCTCCCATCACCAGACTGGCATTTGGAGATGAACCTCCTCCAGTAAATTCCCTGGAGCCCAGGCAGGCCTGTGGGCTCCTCTCCCTCACAAAAAGTGAAGCCATGCCCAAACATGCAAGTGCATTTCACCTGTCTGTAACGGAAACATTTCAACATTAGCAACTTCGAATCAATGTGTCTTGATCCCTCCATCTCCAGGAATTTTGAAGCACGGAGAATGGCTTCAGTTAGGCAGGGAAAACATTTGCCGATGTTTTTAATCTTGCATCTTTTTTATTTGTTTTAATTGTGTTTTTCCAGAAAGCCCAGAGGAAGGAGCCAATGCCTCTTACTTTTTTAGCCTGTTTTTTCAGCTGTACAGAGTACCCCCAGGTCACAACATCTTTCTTGTGTCCTTTCCATTCCTGCCTAGTGCCTTGGGACTGATTTCCATTGGTGGTGAACATCCACAGTCCCCATCTGAAGCCAAAAGCTGCAGGTGCTTCTCACCTCTCAGGACATTGCCAGAGGCAGGGCACTCAGCCAGTCTGCCAGCTCCTGGCTGTGCTGCTGGAAGAGGGGCAAAATTCCTGTTCTTTTGCTTCCACATCTGAGCAAAAGAGATGTTTTCTGGCCTTACCAGCTCTACCAGCAGCAGGAAGACCTTGGGGAATAGGTCACGTAACATGAACTTTTCCTCTCTCCTAGAAGTTTTGGGAAGAAGGGGATAAATGGATGAGGGAGTGAGGTTGCTGTAAGAACCCGATTTTCACAACCAGTGCAGCTTTAGCGTCTGTTTAAGGATGACACAGCTGCTTACTGTGATGTCTGAAGATCTTAATTTTTATTCCAAGTTCCTTCCATACTTCAAGGGAATGTATGGATTGTACAGAGTTTATTGGAGACACACTAAAACCACCAAAATCAGGCACTGAGGAACAAGTGACTCAGAACACATGTGCCTTTTAAAGCCCTTTGGATGCCTGTAAGAGGGATGTAGTTTTGCATACTCAGTCATTTCGTTATTACAAGTGGCAGAATTTTGCGTCTCTCACCTCTTACAGGTCAGGTAGGGAAACACCACGGCATTATCTGCTGCTCCAAAGCTTATCAAGACACAGCGGGAAACTAAACTGGTTTTAGAGTAAGAGTAAACTAGGCAGGATAAAAACCAAAACGGGGCACAGATTGAAAGGTGTAAGATAGAAAATTCAGGATGGCAAATTTGGTAAAATGAAAAATGCCCTTCCTGTGCAGGATGTTGATAATCTAAACGATTCAAGGATTGATACCGAGATGAAGGCAAAATACTTTATTTTGTATCTGTAATCTTACTGCTAGACATTTACTTTCCCACATGGTTTTCAGGACATAATTGAGACACATGTATTTTCTAACTCAGGGGTGGAGGGGAAGAGACCTTAGTAATCTGTACCTTATGGTGGGTTAGCACATGTGAAATCTTTGTTTTGATCTAGAAGTCCTTTTGGTTTTACAATGTCAAGATGTACTGAGTCACCATAGGGGCTTTCCATGTTCCTGGGGACAGATTGTGAGGAACAAATTTTATTCGTATGTACCACCACCGTTGTCCTCAAGAGTCATTTCAGCTGTAGAACAGAACTAATTATGCATAACACTTGGTTACAGAAAGAGCACGCTTGTTCTAACAGTGGTGTGCCATTCTGTGGCATCAGCCCTGAGCCTGGATTTTATGTCGATTATTACTTTAGTATTCGTCATGTAACTTTCAAAGTGACACAACTTGCATAATAACCACTAATAATGGATGGGAATGTACAATCCATGTGTCCTGGGGCTCTCCAGTACTTTGAGTGTTAAATACAGAAAGTGATAAAGAACTCGGACAAGCGAGGGAGGCAAGATGAAAGGGATGTGTGTGGTCTGTATCCTGGCAAATTCCCAGCCCTCTCTGCCTCCACCACCCCAAATGTCATATGGGGATAATAACACTTGCAGAAGGGTTAGGGCTATTTAAATGTTTGTGAAGAAGTTTGAGCATGAAGAGAACTAAGTATTATTAAAACTCTATTTCTAATTGTTAGAATAGGTGATGGCATAGTGACGTGGATAAGTGTTTAGTGTCTTCCTAGACAGATTTTGGAAGCATGTTTGGTTTTAGGCAGTTCATACTGCAATCTCTCCTCTACCTACTGGTTGGGTTTAGGTTTTTTGCCATGAGTATTCCTTTTAAGATTCTGAAGCACAAATTCATCCTGGGTGATGGAAACATCCCTTTTGAAATACTGCCTGTTTTATAAAGATTAGTTGAGAAAATTACTTTTTTTAAAGACAACCTTCTTTAAATTGGTTCTTTTTAGTACAGAAATTAAGAGATTTATGTTACAATTTTCAGTGATTTTTTTACTACGTGTAAACAGGGTTTTAAATTTCATCCCATTCCTAATAAGGAAAAAAATGTTGTATAGCATGAATTGTCAGGAAGAATTTTGATGTTGCATGAAGAATACCAAAAATCTTTTCAATAATATTGTACTGGGTAAGTAACCAAAAGAGCGTAGGGTATTTCTACATCACCATACTGTATGTTTCTAATGTATTTATTGATAGTTTGTAGTTGTTTGAGTATCTCTTACTACAACAGAGGCATTTTTCTAGCTGAATGTCTTTACTGTGTACATAAACTAATGTAAGAATAAATAATTTTATCATCCTTCTAGAGGGACTGTGGCCTATATTCCTTTTGGCTGGATTGAAGCAGACTTTTACGGATGTGGAGTAGTGGGTATTTGTTTACACTAATTTAAAAAACAACAACAAAAAACCAACAGAACCAAACGAACACTGCTTTAGATTAAAAATCAATGTGCTTCGTGAGTATTTTGGTTTGCACTTGGATATCGCAGAGCAGCCGCACATGCAAATTCGGTAAATCCCAAACTAGATCACATGAATATCCTCGAGGTCTGAGGATGCACTGCGATGGTAATCTGTGGTCGGGGAGGGTTTGGGCTCGGCAGGGCTTGGATTTGTTTCGGTTCAGAGCAGGAACAGGAACTGTTCCAGTATCCCCTGACTACTGCACGCTTGGCACCACGGTGTTTTGCAGCGGGGAAGGGGACGGTCGGCAGGGCAAGGCCCGGCGGGTCGGCAGGCGCTGTGAGGGAGCCGTGCTGCTGTCCCTGTGCCCGCGGCTGCCGTGAGGGGAGGGCAGGGCAAGGCCCAGCGGGTCGGCAGGCGGTGAGGGAGCCGTGCTGCCGTCCCTGTGCCCGCGGCTGCCGTGAGGGGAGGGCAGGGCAAGGCCCGGCGGGTCAGCAGGCGGTGTGAGGGAGCCGTGCTGCCGTCCCTGTGCCCGCGGCTGCCGTGAGGGGAGGGCAGGGCAAGGCCCGGCAGGTCGGCAGGCGCTGTGAGGGAGCCGTGCTGCCGTCCCTGTGCCCGCGGCTGCCGTGAGGGAGGGCCGGAAGCCGGCGGCGCGCGGCCCCAGCGCTTCCGGGGCGAGGGGCGGCGGAGCCCGGGCGGCCGCGGCCGCAGCGCCGGTGGGTCAGGGGCCCTGGGGCGGTGGGGGAAGGGTGGGCAGAGCTGGGCCGGGGCGCGGGGCCCTCCGGCCGCTGAGGGCCGTGGGCGGCATCCGGGATCTAGCCACAGCCCGACACGTAGGTGTGGGTAAAACCGCCCTGGCGCCTCCGCTAGCGGTACCCAGAAGCGGACCTGGCCTCCGGCTCCTGAACGTGCTTTCCCCCCGCAGTGTGGTGCAGTGTCATGGGAGGGGGATGTGGTCCTGTGCCGTGTGCTCCGGGATGACCCTGCTGGAGCAGGGAGGTTGGGCCCTCTGCTGTCCCTTGCAACCTGTCCCACCTTGCGATTCCATGGCGCTGCCCTCGGGCGTGCTCGCTCGTTTCCTCTGTTTCTGAACCAATCCCCCCCCAGAGTCTTCTGGAAATTACATTATTGAATGTCCTTTTGCCTCTGACTAGATATGGATAACAGGAAGGATGAAAAGAATAGGACGCTGTGTGCAACCTCAGAAGAAGGGCTGAAGGCTCGAGGTAGGCGCTGTGATCTGTTGCTGTGGTGTTTGTGTGTCACCCTCGGTGTCACTTACCAGGTTCGCTGGTGGTAATAGAGCATGGCACACTGGAAGAGCGGGGAAAACAACCAGCCCCTCAAAACAGGGGTTTATTGTGTTTAAATTGTACTTAGAGTCGTTTTGTAGGCCTCAGTTACTAGCAGGCTTGTCACTGTTGTCTTGTGTTCCCCTAAGGAAAAGAAAAAAGGAAACGGAAGCGCAGCAGAAGCAGATCCTCATCTGTTTCATCCACGTCGTCTTCTGGCAGTACATCCAGTTCTTCCTCCTCATCACGCTCATCATCAAGGTCATCTTCTTCCAGTAGTAGTAGAGGTAAGCTACCGCCATATGCACATGGTGTTTTCCAGTTTTGATAACCCTCCTGAGAACATTTAAAACTTGTCTTAAAAGTGGTGAAACCAGCACAAAGTGACAGTGCAGAATAGCACCTTATTCAGGGTGTTTCTCTCATAACCCTTTCCTATTGTGTGTAAAGCTGCCACTTCACACACAGTTTTCTTATGTTAGTTTGAATTCCTTCAAAAGAGAAGCTGCCTTTTGAATAATATGCTGTATATATTTAAGCCCCTCAGATTTTTTACATTTTCAAAACACAGATCTTTTTTTACTTCACCAGTCTATCTAGACCAGAGATGTGAGTTTGATTTAGTCCTACTTTGGTCTTAACATTTCAAGCATTTAACTTAGAGGACTCAGGTGAAGCTAGCACATGTGCAGAATCAGTCAATCAGGTATTTTCAGTTTCCATGTTAGTCCAGTAAGTGGCAGTAACTTCATGTGTTCTCTCTCAGTGTTAGTTCAACCTGTGTCAATACATACAGCTGAGCTGAAGCATTTTCTTCGTATGTTTCACATTTCTCTGTGTCTTATCTGTCAAACAAATGCCTTTTTCAGAGTGCTAAACTTACTGGGTTTGATTTTGTTGTTTATTTTTTCTTCAATTTTAGATTCTCCTAAGTCTAAGTCAAAGAAGAAGAAAAAAGAAAAACACAACAAAAAGGTAAAAGTTTACAAAGAGAAATAAGTAGCTAACAAAACAGTTCTTTCTATTTCAATAACCTTAAATGTCACTTAAGACAATGCTTTTGTCTGTGGCTGTGTAAATCTAAATCATGCTTTTAGGGTTGTGGTAGCTGAACTGATAAAAGGGCACTTGGCTTTATACAAAAAGAGAAGTAATTTAAAAGTTACTTTTGCCAATCATTGCTGGTCCAGCTGGAGTTTAGAGTAATCTCTGAAGAAAAGTGGGGAATCTTGATTCAGAAGAAATTATTTATAGTCGGTGAGAGAAGCGAGTGGTAAATTCTTGCTGTTGTAACTTTTCTATTCCATTTTCAGTGATTTTATACATTGGGGTTACTTTAAAAGAGAGAGAACAGGGATTCAGACCTTTTCTCTTTCTCAGAGTCCCAAGGGTTGCTAACTCTGGTGCATTACTTTCTACTACTTGTCCAGCAGTGGTAAGGGCAAGCACTAGTGGCTGTCTTGACTTGAGAGGCCTTGAGAGATCCTTGTGGGTTTGGGGGTTTTTGCCCTTGTCAATCTGAAAGCATAGGAATGCATGTCTTATTCTTGTAGAAAAGGAAAAAGGAGAACAAAATGAAGAAAAAGAAAGAAAAGAAGAAAAGGAAAGAGAAAACAGGGCCTGTCCAGCTTTCCAAGGTATGCTGGTCTGAGTGTGAAGGCTTGTTTTATTTCTCACCTTCATACTTAATACTGTCATAAAAATGCTTGTAAGATCTTTAGTCATCAACCAGTAAAACCTCTCTCTGTTGTTGTGGACAGTTAGGAAGTATAAAAGATTATTGTCTGTAATTTTACATAAGATTTGTAATGGTACAGAGCAGCGCTTATGTCTTTTTAACATGTGATCTCATTTCAGTTCTTCAAAAACAAAAAGAAGAATGAAAACTACAGCATGATAACTGGAAAGAAAATTAAGATGAAAATAAAGAAGACTAAGGAAGATATAGAGGTAAGAGTTAATTAGTCCAAATGTCCCTAAGGAAAAATACTGTATCTTTTAATATTTTTCTAATAGTAGTTTTTGTAGAAGAGTGGGTCTTGCAGTCTGGAGTTGTAAACTGAGTGTAGCTTTTAGTGTGGCTGTGATGCCCTCTGAGAAATTTGAATTCATTATTTTGGCAGGGTTTATGTTATGAAGGGGCTTGGAATACTGAGTCATAAGCAGATAAACCAAAGGATGCTTGTGCAGATTCTTAGAATTTCAGCCTCTAATCATTAGCCAGTTTGTAGCTTTCTTTTACACTGGTGTTAATTGTACTCATCTTCTTTCAGTCTCTTGTGATCAGTTGTGGTAATTGCTACTTTACTGTGTTTTTCTAACACATGTGAGACTAGGCTTTATTTAGAGTGGAATTTATAAAAACCCAGTAGTATTAGTAGGACCACGTGCTCCTGCATTTTCTCAAAGCAGTCAAATGTTTTTGCTGAGATATCTAGGGAAATAAATACCATGAATAGTGCTGTGTATTACTGCTATGGATGTTTTGCCTCAGCACTTAAATAATACCTCCACCCTTCAACAATTTCCACACCTTAGGGTGGCCTGCAGAGGGCTCTGGTACTGGTCAGGAAGTTTTACTTCCTTGAGGTATCCAGCTCGGCAGATTCTCGTTCAGCCCTAGTAGTTCATTCTACAGCTACCAAAGCAGTCCTGAGCATTCCGAGTTAAATTTGACTGAAAACACATTATCTTCTCTCTGTGATTCTGTGAAGTGTGTATTAAATTATGCTGAATGTTTGCTAGTTCTGTTCCAGTAACCTGCTTGTTATGATATTTGATGTCAAGTATTTGATGCTGGTCCTTTTTTTGGTGCTCGTGGTCTTGCTGAATTGAACAACATCCATTCTTGACAATATTTAAAGAATTCCGTAATTTTTAATAAAATCGCTGGAATTGACTGCTTGGGCCATCTCTTACGTGAAGAAAGAGCCTAAATTCAGGGTTCTGTTCTGTTGCATAAGCTGCTGTTCACGCATAGGGAAAAAAAGGTACTTCCCAAAGCACAGGACTTGCAGTGGGTACAGTGAAAGTTGCCTCAGCCACCAGAGAGGAGCATCTGTCATGCTTGTGAGTTCCCTCCTGGGCAGGCTGTGAGCTGCACCGTGACAACCCAGTGGAGCCTCCTTAGGGATCCACTTAGGAAATGTCTCATGGAATAGTGACAGCTCATCTCCCCAGTACCCATTGCCTGGCACTTCCCCTGGGCACACACGCCTCACTGGTAGCTAGTTAGGCTCAGCTGTGTTCAATGGCACTTGCTTTGGGATGTGAAAACCCCACAGAAAACAGAGATCTGTGGCCTTGCTCCTGAGGACAGGTCTGTTCAACCACTGCCTTTGCTTGTCTGCTCTGCAGAGAGACCGGAACCGTGCACAGCTCCTGGAATTTCTGAACTCCGCCTTGTAAGGGGAAGAGTGCTCACCAAGGACTGGTAGATGTACCAAGCCAACCATCATCCTAGCAGAACACTAAAGGGAACCTCAGGGAAAAGGACACCATGTTGGACAAGACCAGACCCTCCTACTGAGAAGAAAATTGGGATGTCCTTTTTAAATGGCAAAAGAAAGAGTAGCTAATAACTTGTTAATGGAGAGCCATGTCCTCCTTTTGAGATCCTAAGGTAATAGCCAGGCTGTGGTGTTTTAGAAAAGCCCAAGTGTGTGTTGTTCACAGTGATAAGGAATGGCACATTGAAGTCCAGCAATGTAGTTTCTATCCTAACTGCATGCAGAATGCACTCTTGATTTCAAGTGTCTTAATTTTTCTAGTAGTTTAAGCAGAGTATTTGTAAATGTCTATTTGAAAGATGTTTCTTTTATGTATATTTTTTTCTGGTAGTGGTTATGCTTATCCTAAAGAGCAAATTGACCTTTGTAAATAGAATATCCTTTTACATAAATGATTTTTTTTTTTGAAGTTCATTCACTAGTATGTTATTTTCTTTCAGAATTTGAGATGTGGTATTTCTCTGGACAGTTTATTGCTCTCTTTCTTTAGAAAGTGTAACAGCAAAATACTCTAGAGCAATAATGGCGGCAAATTATTTTTATCCTCAAGTAGAAGCAAGAAAGATCTCTGGTTTTGTTTGTCTGGATCCGTTGTTCAGCTCATAATAGATCGTTTATCCCTCACATCTGGAATTACAGTTCCTAGGCTAAAAAGCTCTGGAGTTATGGCCTGCTTTTCTGATCCTGTGAGCCATGGATCCAATATTTCTCTCTCTGAAGTGCAGCAAGACACATACCATCGATGTACTGTAGTCTGATGGAGGAAGAGCTGTGGAATGGTGTTGAGGCACACAGTGACAGTGACTTCATGGGTCTGTTGACAGTCCACTGTGAGATGAGACAGGTTTGGACAGGCAGCAGGAGCCCAGCACAGCTTGTGGGTGTGCCAGCTGTGATAATTTGCTCAGTGCCTGCACTCTTTCCTTCCAAACCTTGACTCCTGGTTATCCAGCAGCCCCTCTGTACATAACCCTGCTGTGGGAGTTCCACTCCAATCGCTGTGCAGCAGGTGCTCCTCAGAAGCTGAGGCTTAGGAATGCCTGAAGGAAGGACTCAAGGGGAGTTGACTTTGACGAGACCATCAAGTGTACAGCAGTCAGAGTGGGAGGAGTTCATTAAAGAGCAAATGGAAAATTCTCTCTGTGTCTGCTATGGTGTTTTGAAGTAAACCTGAAGATTTGTACCATTGCTCAAGGGATAATTTCATAAGTGTTTTGATATGTGAAACCTTCTGAAGATGCTAGAATCCTCTCCTTTCCCTAGTTTTCTTTTGTTGTGAAGCATTTTGTAGTTGTTGCAGAAATGTAACTCTTTAGAGAATAAAGAGCCCTGATCCAGCAGAGCAACTCCTTACATCCTTATGAACATAAAACTTGAAAAACATAGATATGAAATGGAGTTTCCTTGACTTTTAATCCAGCAATGGAAAGGGCTTTTTTGAAAGCACTGTTCTGAAATGTCACTGGGGGGAAAAAACCAACCAAACAAGAAAACCCCTTCTATTTATTGTGGGGATTTTTATGCTTTGATTTATGCTACTTTGGTATTTTCTAGCTAGTGATGTCAAAGCGTCTTGCCCAGATGAGCAGCTTTTGTCTCTGGACTTTGCATAACAAGGTCAATCCCAAACACACATTTTTAGAAGACAACATCCTTCCCATTCCATGGGTTATATTTTGTGTAAAGATGGTGTAATTTTGGAAAACTTGGTGTGAGGTAGGGAGTAGACATTTGGAAGATAGAAAGAAAATAGAAACAGGAAACACAGATATCAGAGTTGTAAAGAACTGCATTGGTTGGAAGGTTCATACTTAGTTTAGATAATTTGCTTTTTTTGCTCCGGTCAAGGTCATAAAAACCCCTGCCCTGTTCTGCATTGGTATGGAAAAGGCAAAGGGCCTTTAGTAATACAATGTGGACTGCTCTTCCTTTAGGGATTTGGTAGTTGTCTCTCATGGTACAAAAATTACTCAAACTATCTGTTCTTAAAAAACAAACCTTTTTTTGGTGTGTGTTAAGGACAGAGAAACTTTCTGTTTATTTTTCTTGACATGCTGGGTATGCTTTAGTGATGCTTTAAAATATTTCTGTGCCAGCATTTACTTCTAAGTTATCATTTCTTCTAGAAAGCCAAGCTGCTTAAACTCTGAGGCAGTGATTCTGCTTTATTCTCTCCTGCCCACTCAGTTACAAGTGCTTTCTGAAACTTCCCAGCAGTTACTGCTTTTATAGGCCTCCTTTTCTGTTCCAGCCATCTCCATGTAGATTCTCAGGTTTCTGAAGAGGCTTGAGTCATGTTGCATCCTTCCCTTCTCCATCTTTCCCCACAAGTACTAAGACCCTGTGCATCTTCTTGGGACTGAGTATCTTTGAGGCTGCTGTTGTGAAAAGGCCAACAGATTCCAGTCCTCCCTAGTGAGCACAGGCCCTTACAGCCAGGATAATTTTCTATGCCTTGCACCCTCAGGGAAGAAGTTAATTTCATTGACCTTTTCACTAAAGCATAGCTTCTTAATACTTCTTCAGATCCCTGTTGTGGCAGCTGCACCACAGACTGAACCAGATGAGAAGGTTGCAACAGTAAGAATGTGGTGAAAATCAGGCTGAGGAGTTTGCATGAGGGAACTGTGAAGCAGCGTGGGATGTTAACCTGATACACACATGGCTGATAGAGAGACTTGCTGCCAGGTCTACCAAGAAGTGCATGTCTGGGCAAAGGTGAAGGCTGGAACAACAGAGCAGTGGGAAAGGTGTGAGGTAGGGGTGGAAGGAGATGGCTGCTGTCAGGAGTCATGAAGTAGGGCAGAGGTCAAGTGATGAGGCAGAGGCTGCAGAAGCTTATCTGGCTGGGCAAGTTGAGGTTCTTCCTAAAATTCTGAATCATAGAAGTCTTTTAGATGTGAAACCTGCCTTTTGTGTGTGTGTGTGTGTCAGTCTTCCCTATCACACCCACCTTCTGTGTTCATTTTCCATTCTGAGAATCATGCAGAACTCAACTGAATTTTTTTAGCAGCAGAATTTTCAGAAACAAAAGTCACTGTCGTGGGAAGGAGAGGAAGGATACATTCTCTGAGCTGCTGCTGCCATGCCCATCTTCCTTGGCACTCTTTAAAGTATTCTATCCCAGCCAGTTCTTGTGGGCAGTGAAATCCTTTGTTACTCGTTTCCTTTAGAGTTCACTTGAACTTCACTCTTTTGCCCACACCAAAAACGTAGCAGAGATGAAAAGCTGAGGAAGTATTGATAAATGCCACTTTGACTTGGAAGTACCTGGCTCCCTGGAACTAAGATGTCTCATCCTGCAGAGCTGAGCAGGGCCTGCCATTTTGGTGACAGTTCAATATTCAGTATGGTTAAACTTGGGCCGGTTGTGCTGCAGAAATGCATCATTCCCAGTCATCCTCTGCAGCAGGAAAAACTGAGTGAGCTCTACACACAGGGGAAGAGCAGAGGTCAGAGAGGCTGAAGTGACTTGCCCTGGGGTCACCTGCTGAGCCTTTCCTAGTGTGGGCGAGGGCCTTGATGGCTGGTGGAACTCTCATGTCTTTTCATGTGTTAAACACACTCCTCGAGGTCTTTGCTATGTGTACTTAGAAATAAGTTTCCAAAGTTCTGATTCAACACTCATGGCTGGGACCTCCTCTGTCATTTGAGGGCTCCGTGGAATGGCTGGATTTTATGTCTCAGTGGGTTTTCCTGAAAGAATGAAGTCCTGGCCACACCTGAGAATCCTCTAGTTTGCACTTGGTTATATTTGAAGCTGTAGAGTGATGAGTTTTTGATGAGTTTTTGCTTCTTAAAATTACTGGCAAACACCCATCTACCTAGTTCCATCTCTGGGCAAAATCATCAAAACTACTGTCCAGTGCAGAGATTGTGATTTATTTGCCTGTTGAAAACAGGTATTTTTTCTCCTTGCCTGTTCAATTTCAGTCTTAAATTGTGCTTCAGGAGTACTACTCACGTAGTGTTGTCTGAGGGATGAGCATGACATGGTGCTGAGGTATCTAAGGAAGCTTCTTGAGAGCCCTTTGGAGCAGCATGAAGAACATCATTACTACCCGTATCTGGAACATGCTGGAATATCCGCCAGTAGGTGGCAATGCTGTCCAGATGGAATGTCACAGAACTTTATTTCTTTTTTAGCCAACGTTTGGACACTGGCTTTGCACTTTCTTATTCTGAAACCCTATAATTAGTCTGCAAATACTTAATTATGGTTGTTTATGGGGAACATGTGTTACTGCTGTCCTATGAATTTAATCCAGACCTTGTTCCATTCTTGCCCTTGGCTGTGCTGAGGACAGACAATAATCTCTTCTGCTGGTGCCTGTGTGCCAAAGGCAGAAGGAAGCTAACTTTAACTTCTCAATAGCTGAATGCAACAGGAGCAGGTTGCTGAGAGCCAGCAGGGGCCTGGAAGGTGCACCACCCTACCTGGGGCTGCTGAGTTCATCAGAAACTGCACTCTGCTCTTCTCTATCTCCTAAATACCAGTGGCAGACTATAGAAAGAAAACTCCCTAACATAAGGACTATTTCAGTGTCACTGCTTCATAACACATCTGGTTATTTAAATAGTCTTCAGACCAAATTATGTGCAATCTGTTGCTTTGGGCAACCTGACACTGGAAAAAATTGGAAAAGTACTGCAGATGGACTGTGACCTGATAGAGGCCTCTGAGGATACAGCATTGTGAACACTAAACAGATGTAATAGTAATTACATTCTGAGAGCAGATACTCTGATGTCAAAAACACAGAAGCTCTTTTCCTCACTTTGGTGTCTCTGCTCCTGGGTTAGATTACATTTATTTGATAAAGGCAACATCTATCTGTGGCTAAAATATAGAGGTAAAATGCTATAATCTGTGGGATAATCCTAGCCAGGGCTCTAACAATTTACAGTATTATGAAGTATCCAGTGACAGTGTATACAGTGTATTCTTGTAGGCCTCTTTCTCACCTTTCTGTTGTGTTTTTTAAGATCTCATCCTGTAAGGATTTTTCGTTAGTCTGAGAATATCTTTGTGCAGCAAATGCACAGAAAATACCTGGTAGTCATTGGGAGACCTGGGCCCAAGACTCAGCACTCAAGGCTAGCAGAGCATCTTTCTGATGTAAGCCAGCTTGAGACATGGCTTGTCTGACCATGCAAAGGGAACAAGAGGTCCCTTGTGCCAACAGCCCACACACAGACAGCAGTACCAGGAAAAGGCAGGCACTGAAATTATGATGTCTCTGCCTGACACAGGTGGGTGGAGCTGAGGGGGGCCTAATAGCCCTTCCTCTATTGCAGGACACAACCAAAAAGGCTATGACTGATGCTGTCCAGTTCTTCTCAGAATACTTTTTTGGGCAAAACTACAGTATCATATCCTTTAGCAGGAAGGTGTAGCAGAACAAAGGAGTATCAGAGTGGCCATTCAGTCAGACTGTAATTTTCCTTCTGGGAGAGGCCTATAGCAATGTCTGGTGGAAGTAGTGTAAGCAACAGCACAGGTTTACTTGTCCACAGCTTCTGGCAAGGAGTAGCTTAAGCCCTGTGCTATAGGCTGTGTCTAGAGCAGTGTGGTTTACTAAGCCCCTGTACTCACACGGTCCCCTTTTGGAACCACTCATCTGTCTGATGTGCAGAATGTGCTATGCAACGCAATTCATGCTTCAGTAATACCTCATGTGGGGGGAAAAAGGGTCCCTTTGTTTAACACATACATGCTTTCTATATATGATGCTTAGCACAGGGAACCCTGAGCCATCTGGGTCCATCTGCTGATATTAAAGTGTTCCAGTACACAGAATCAGGTATGGAATCAACAGAGTGATTCAAAAGTACCTGGAGACAAAACACCCGTTTTGTCTCTCATATCATCTCATTCTGTGGTGGTACTGGTTAATGTAAGACGTGCTCAGAAGCACGTTGATGAAGACTTCAAGGCTGTATCTGCAGACCAGGTAGCTTCAGTGAACTTCAGACCTTTGCAATTGCTTAATGCTGATTGTTTATCACCTTATATCTTGAGATCTGATTGTAGCGGTAGCAAGATAGAAGGTGTGCAGTTGCATGTGTAGCCTGTAGAGAGAGGATGGAGGTTTTTTGTTTTGATCAAGTGCCTTTACCATTCATGCCTTCCTGCTTTGATACATACACAGTAGGGTGGTGGAACAGCTGTCATGTTTGGCTAGATATAGACAGATTATATTTCAGGAGATCTTTAATTAAAGACAACAAGTATAAATAAATTGGTTTATATTCCACAGCTTTGCTTTAATTCTCCAAGGTTCCGTGTTGAAATGTATAAACAGTGCAGTGTCAGCAGACAGGTATTTCCCTCAGAGCTTACTCCAATTCCCCATGGCATGACAGCTGTCTGAACTGTGTGCTGATGTGGGTGAGGAACCTCAGCTCCTGCCTGCACATCCTTTCTGGCTGACACAGCCCGTGGCCAGGCTCATCTTTGGAAGCCACAGGAGCAGGGCTGCACAGCCTCCCTCAGGAGAGTTGTGGCTCTGAGGAGTGCTAGCCCCTGGAAGCTGAGCAGTGTGGCTGAGCTGCTGCCATTACTTATTAGAAGGTATAGCAAGTCTAGGACTGCTTTTTCCTGGGTGTGCCAGTGTCCTTTGGACAGCACAACACTGTCAGCAACAGGGCAACAGTGGTGCTCTGAGCTGATACCAAAAGCCTTGCTCAGTTCTGAAAGAATGTTTGAGGATTTAGAACAATTCTTGTTTGGTTCACTTCTGCTTGTTAATGACGACGTGCTGCTAGTTAATGTTTCATTCTCCTTAAGGAATTAAGACACAGGATGAGCTCTCAGGAGGTGCTAAATCAGATCAGAGGGTCTCATCAAGATTTTTTTGGTTTTGTTTTTCTACACTACCAAGTAGTGCGGCCCAGAAGGAGCAGAGCTGTAGAGTGAGACAGTTACCAACGAGGACCTGATCTTCACACTACACAATTTTCATGAGAGTTTATTTGGTCTGTGGTTTGTGAGCCACCTGCAATGGATCATTTGGGTTGCCTTTAGCCAGAAACAATCTAGTTAGCTGCTGTGTGTGCCCAGTGCCACGGACTGTAGCACAGTAGGAGGGGACAGTTGGGAGTTTCATGTTCCTTATTTGAAGTGACACTAATTTAGCCATGCCAAATGTGGAATTAGGACAAGGCAAACATGAGTGCATAGTTGTTGCTGCATGCTGAGACCAAAGGATCATTTAAGGTTCAGTCTACAGCATTTCTAAGAAAAATGAGCACCACAAGGAGTGCAACAGTCGTGCACCCTGATCACTTCCCAGCTCTGCCTCAGTACCTGCTGCTGCATGCACAATGCAGGAGCTCACAGTCAGTCTTCAAGCAGCTGGCTGCAGGCAAATGTGGTACAACTTCTACCCCTGTAAGAGTACTAGATATCATGGAGTAAGAATAGATCTCTCAGAGATTGGTATCTGAATATCCCTCTATCATCAAATCCTACTGTGAGCCTAGTGTAACTTCCAGAAGTGGTACAGGGAGAGTGATACTGTTTAAGAGTTTGGATTATGTTTTATTGTGGAATTAGAAATGATAGGTAAGTTGAGGCAAAACAACTGTCACAAGAACTTCCACAGCCTGCCACCATAGCATGCAGCGCTTTGACCAAAGGTCAGATCTGTCTCACAAGAGCACTGTCTGCCAGCTGGAAGTTGTTAATGAAGGGCACAGCAGGATCACAGGCTGCTGTGATAGTGTGAACACCCTTCAGTGATTTCCTTGGCTTAGCACATTGCTGCAGGGAGTTACTTACTGCTGATTCTCCTTAAGCAAGAGTGAGCATAGTACTGACACTGTGCTGTAACAAAGAGCTTTGTGGCAGCGTGTCAGAATGTCCCGTGTCTCCCAGCAGTCCATCCAACATCGCATCGATGTGGTCAATACTGAAGGTGTCAAACAGAACATAAGTGCAAATAAAATGAATACAGAGCTGCAGCATGAATATCATGAACTCATCTCAGTTTTCAGTACACCGTACAGCGGCTTTCAAATATATTAAAAAAATATGGCTGACTCTTTTCCAAACAAGAATTGTTTCTGCAAATTGTGGTGGCATCCTACATCTTCTATACAGCTAAGGCTATGCTAAGTATGTCAAGCCTTGATTTTTACTTCATATATGCAATCACATTACTTCACAAGGACATAAGGCTGAAAAACACTAAGCTGATTGTCAGAAGGCTTTAAACTCTCCATCAGTGACCTAGAGTTGAAATAGCCTGTCCCAAACTGGATGCTGTATTTGGAAGCCCTGACTTTCTGATTAAAAGTGAGCTGTTTTCTGTCCCTAGGAGGGTTGCTGGCAGCAATGTTTACCAAGGGATAGAAACTGCAGCCTGGTGCTAGTAAGAAAGCCTTGTCTCCTTGTCTTCAATCTTACATAGCCCAGAGGGGAGAGAGGAAGAGTCAGAATCCCAGTCTCAGAGAGCTCTTAGGGGGTTGATCTTGATCTTTGTTTTATGTTGCCTTCTTCCATCTCTGGAAGAAAGTGCACATTTCTAGTCCAGGATAGATTTCATGTACTGGAATTCTTCCCAGAGTTGGCACAGCTTCAAAGGGTTTTAATCTTGGCTGTAGAACCCACATGCTGTTGCAAAGATCCCCAGGGAAAAATAGCTGGAAACGGACAAAAGAACAACAAAGCTACAGCGTCCTCCAGGAGGCTGTACACCACTGAGATGATTCCCCAAAAGCCAGTCATACAAGCAAACCCCTCTCTTCATTCCCCATCTCCCGTTGGCCACCATGAAGCATCCTAGCCCCTGGGTTCTCTGCAGGACACTTGACTTTCACAGAGTGCCCTACTGTTCACTTTGCTGGTGAGAGCTCTCCCTACAGATGCTGAGCTAGGGCCTGAGCAGCTTTTCCTTAGTGGCATTTTCCTGTCTCTTCAAGGTCTCAGAAGAGCCTTAATCTGCCAGAGCACTTCAGTCACTTACAGCAGCAAAAGCTCAGATGATTTCAACAGTTGCCACTGTACAGAGAGCCATGGAGATGAATGCTGAGTCCCCTCACCCTTCTCTTTACATGGATACTCTACTTTAGCCCTCTTTCAGCCTTGGCCATAAACATTAATTTCAGCCCACTGATTTTTTTGTGGTGTGTAGGGTGGAATACAGAGTACTGAGGCCCCAGAACAGCACTTGACACAGCACTGAGGTATCCACCTGTGTATCTACACAGCAGGTTGATAAATTTCTATCTGCTCTGCAGGTGTGAGGTTCAGGGGGTTCTGCCTGCAGAAAAGAGAAAGTACCCAAGAAACTTGAACATGCATAAACTGGTGGTTGTGGAACATGATTGGTCTTTAATCTCAGAAAGTTTGGATTTGTTTCTACTCAGGTTGGATTGTGAACTGTCAGCAAAAAAGCAGATCAAGAGCAGTGCTGAGGTTACCTGTGAAGTTTGTTGTAGCATTGAGGAAGGCTATTAGTTGGAAAAGGAATTTCAGTTCCAAATCAGATACTAGCTTTAACTCACAAGCCCAATCCTGCAAACCTCACTCATTTAAGTGACTGTCTTGCTTTCAGCAAGATTGGTCCAGCCAGCAGCTCCCAGTAGCGTGAGCCAAAAGTTTTATAGATAACTACATCCAGGCTGGAGGGGAAAGGGAGAAGACAGACGTAGCAAAACTAATTCATTTTCCACAAGAAAGCAGTAATAAAAATGGGATAATAAGTGAGCCTTGCCCTTAAGGTTACTGAATAGCTACTGAGTTAAAGGAAAGGCTATCATGTTTGGTAATAAATGGTGTCACAGACTGCAGGCATCAGCAGCGGTTACTACAGACACAGCTTCCAAGACAGAGACAGGCAGGAAAAGAGAGGTGAAAAAAAGAAGAAACAGTAGAGTTAAAAAAGGGTTAAGCGGGATTTTGAAAGATCAGTGTCTAAAAACCTTATTCAGTATAGAGTCAGAAATCCTTGGTGTTCCGAAATTCTGGCATGCTCCAAACCCTCCTGTTGGGCTGGGTGCCCCGTTCCACATCCTCAGAGATGGTCTTGATGTCACTGATGAATGGGGAAATCCTGGACCGAGATTTAAATGTTGTTAAGGAGAGGCTGGTTCTGTTCTTTGTGTTCCATTGCCTTGCAAGCTTCTTGGCCTCTTCCTCCTCTTTGATCTTCTCAGCAGCTTCCTGCAGGACGGAGCGGAAGAGCCGGGATACTTCCTGAGCTTCTGGTTCGTACTCCGCCACGACTTGCCTGAACCTGGAAGCACAGTCAGGGCACAGCTTTGATTAAAAACATCAAATTATGGATTGCTGCCAAATTGCTGTGCTGGGCTTGGAACTTGCACTTTCCTGCTAAATGGGACTCCCTGGACTGCAGGGAACAACAACAAGGAGGGGCCATGAAGATCTGCCCAAGGTCTCTAAAATCACAAGCAAGCCAGGGAATGCAAGGAAGCAATGAATCACTGATTCTCATAAGCACAAGAAATAATAGGGAGAATCAAACAAAACTAGAAGGCAAGTTTGAAACAGAAGGAAGTGCTCTTTTCACACAACACCTATTAAACCAGAATTCAGTGCTATCAATAGCTTAAGAAACAAAATTATTGGACAAGTTTGTGGAAAATGTCCTCATCACTGCTGATTAAACATGATTGTCCAAATGCACGTCATTGCTCGAGGTAGTCCCTGAACTGCAGCTTACCAGAAGCTCAAGGTAGACCAGGGAAAGCCCCACTAGACTTCCCCTGTTTTCCATTCTTGTTCCCGATAGCATTACCCAATGGTCTCTAGACAAAGGAAAATCCAGTCACTTTCTTTGGTAGTCTTTCAATATTCAACCTTCAGTTTCATCTTCCTATGGATTCCTATGGATTTCTGTAACATGGCTCAGCTGAAAACATCTTGGTTGTCAGCATGATGCTGTACCTAATTAGATAACTCTGAATTATTTCAGAGCCTTTCTCAGCAAAGAGCTCAAAATGGAGGTTTTTGAAATTTTTAAAGCTCGCTTAATACCAAGGAAGTGAAGCACCACCACTGTTTATTTTGCAGATGAAGAAGATAAGATGCAGGGCAGAATAGCTTTCTTGAAGCCACTGAGTGGGCCACTGGCTGGGCAATGAAGAGATCATGCCGTTCCTTACACTTTTTGGGTGAATTGTCCCCAGCCTGAAGAGTGTGGGATCTGTTCCCAAGCTCACATGCTGGTTATGTAGATATTCTGATTGTTCTGTAATAGTATGCATTTGTGGCAGATCATAATACGGCTATTCTTCTAATAAGTAATCAGTTCTTAACATAAAAATTAAACTTGCAAGCAGACATAGAGCTAAACTAGTACTTCACTAAAATCCAGGTATTTGTTCTTCAGGGAAGCTAAAGTGTATCAGGTAAGCATTTTGATTATTTTTTCCAACAGAACTTAACAAGGATGGAAAACAGGAGGACTGTATTTAAATAAACCTAATACAGCAGAAGCTGATAGAGTAAGATATTGCCTCTTGGGTCTTTGAAAAGCCCCAGGAACATAAGAAGGAATTTAGCACACAGGGAATTGCATTGCTTAATGGTGTTCCAAAGGATGCCCAGGATAATAAGGACAGAAAATAAGCCAAAGAGAAACCAGAAGGACTTTTTGTACATTTATATATTTTGACTCTGACTTTGGAGGCCTGAAATTGGACACACATCTTGACATCCTGCTGTATCCCAGATATTTCTCTCCCAGCAAGTACTGGCAGCTACAGGTACAGTTGTGGAGACATCAGTGTTGCTTTCTGAGGGAATTTGGTGTCAGCAGAAGCACCAGTCCCTTCCAAGGACAAGCCAGAGCAGTTTGATACAAAACCTTCCGAAGTCACCAAAATGTTCCTTAACTGTTTCAGCTGGATGAATTCTTAATCTCCCTCCTCTACTCCCTCACCAAAAACCTCTAAACTTGGAACATTCGGGTGCAAAAAGCCTTGAAGGTGCTGCAGTTCTTGCTGGTATTTAAGTACTGACACAGTGATGCCAAACTGAATTGTGCAGAGCCTGGAAGGGCAAGAGGCGATCTCTTGCTGAGGGTTAGCAGACAACAGCAGAAACTGGGATTTGCTGACATTGAAAACTTCCTTTCTGCCTTCTGAGGAGGCACTTCAGCTATCAAAGAGCCCAAAATACAGTTTTCACAATAAATACATTTTTCCCTTTATCCTATTTGAAGCATAGATAGGTGAGTCCATAGAAACTCAAGTCTTCACAACATTCTTATTATTATACCAGAGAAAGCATCTTCAAAGGATTTCTATTGCAGTGGTGAACTAAAATGAGTCATTCTCTTACTTTCTCTCAATGTGTGTTTTAAAGAGAGACGCTGCCATATTATGTGTGTACATATACATATGTATCATTACATCCTCCTCGTTTTTATTGGCAATTGTGCACCCGAAAGGCCTCCTCACTGCCACTTTCAGAGGCTGTGTGTCATGCTGCTGGATTGTGGCTCCAGAGGAAGGAGCAGCATGTATCAAGCTATTACTGGGCAGTGCCTGGCTCTGGGAACAAGAGGGGAAATGGATGATATGAAAGCAAATATACCCCCTGAGCAGAGAGCTCTAATGCTAATGCCCTGTGTTGCTGGTAACACTCCCAATCAATCCAGCTGAAATAATTTTCTGAAATCAGGGCAACTTTCCACCTGCACAGCTATCTGCCTGTTTGCACTCCTCTTAGTTTTGTCAACTCTAATGTTGAGATTTACCTCTAACTTTTCAGGACCAAAATCAAAAGTACTTCATAATGAATTGAGCAGGTATAAGAAACAAAGAGAAAGCAATCCAAAAGACTATCTACCAGACACACAATGAAAAGCCACCGTCATTCTGATGGAAAGGGAAAGGGGATCCTTTTCTCTCCCCTAATAGGATGAACTAACTTCACCCTTCTATTAATGCCCACCTAACTTCAGTACCAGCATGTTGGGGTAAGGGACAGCTCATGTAGGAAGTCCAAAAGGAGTGCACACCACAAATATTTCTCAACAGAAAAGATGGAGAGGTTATCAGGGCTGAGCTCCAGCTAAACCAGTCTGTGTATCAGAAAAAGATGTTTTTGCTGCAGGCACTTACACATAACCAAAGCCATCTTCCCCAGGCATCAGTGACCACCAGCTGATGTGCTGCACGATCCAGCTGCCCTCTGCACAAAACACCCAGTATACAAAAACAGAAAACCACTGGAATCAAGGAATATGGCCTTGTATCTTGGGAAACAAATCCACACAAAGCTGCTCAGTGGGGTTAAGAACACAAAATTGCACAAGGCTCACTTGTCTTCTAGCACAGGTTAACACCCTTACACTTTTGCATGGGATAGTTTCAAACTAGGCAACTGCACAAACCTGTCCAGAAACACCTCAACAGGTTTTCTTACTCATCATAAAAGCAGACCTCTCTATCTTATTGTGGCTCAAGCTATGGAACTGCTGGTAGCTATCCTGGAATCCATCATGCAAGTCACACAGTCTGAGACGTGACAAAAGCTCATCTCGAGCCAGCATGGATCTGGGGAGGATGTGTAGGCATACACAGGGATGAGCACATTCCCCAGTCCAGGCAGTGTTTGAATCTCAGTTCAAACAAATCTGTTCCTTAAATTGTGAGCCTTCCATTGCTTTCCAGGGCTGTCAGATTTCAAGAATCCGGCCGTGCTTGGCTCATACTGGCACTGCTTTTTAAAGCACTGTCACCTGCCTGTGTTATTCTGTAGGTCCCCTGTACAGCAGGTTCCCTAAGTAGAGCCTGAACTTTAAAGACCTGTTAAATCCAGTGGAACTCCGTGGACTTAAACAATGTGCTTATAGTTCAGGGTATTCCTGAGTGCCCATCTGAATGGGGAGCTCTAAGTAGATTTAGTCATTCAAAGAAAATGTGGGTTTGCTTAGTGCTAATAATTAGCTGCTGACTCCTGAATCTGTATTTTTCTGGTGATAGGGTAAAGCTACAAACAGCCTTGCTAGAGAAGTGTCCCAAAGAATTACAGCACTCACACTAATTGCAACACTCATGTCACATCACCTCAAACGTAGCTCGTAATTGTAAATAATTCCATTTCTGATTTTAGTAATTTGTCTTACATTCAGGCTTACTAGGAAGGCCACTTCAGCTATACACAATCCTTAGAAAATTACAGTCCTTAGCCTGTGATAATGATAGCAACTCAGATCACCAAAATGCAGGTTTACATTTCCATACTAGGGAGTTTTTTTGTTTCCCTCTGGGCAAAGGATGACAGTAACCAACAGTTTCACTTTTGCTGAAACTGAAAGAAATTAAATAGACTTTAACTAGCTCTGACTAGGGCTAAAGCTCAGTGTAAAGATGGGGGAAATCTAGCATTTTTTATTGGCAACATACTATTCTGCTTGTTCAGTTTAACCATGGCAGTTAGGTACTACAGGCCTCCCCCAAATCACTGTCATTTCCTTCAGCTGGCTCCAGGATTTAATTTTAAATAGGCAGCAATCTCTAACTCAGTAACCTAAAGCTAAGTTACTCCTGAATGCAATGGCTTTATTTGCATGAGGTGAATCAGAGTCTCCAGATATCTGATGCTATTTGCAGTGTATTTGAATCCTTCCAGAATTCCAAGAGACTCAAAGAGAAGTTTCTATTGACCCCAAACACAAAGTAGGCAATCTGGATCTGAAAAGAACACTCTCATTTGTGAAGTGCTCCTTTCCAGCCTCCTCCACATCTAAAGAAACAAATTTGGAGAAACTTTGCCTCTCAGCAAATGAGGATGTACCCACAGAAAAGGACAATTTGGATAATCATTTAGACCTTTAGAGAATGAAGTGACATCTCTGCCAACTCACATAAAAGTGTTTTCTTCTGGCTTTGACTCTGAACTCAGAGTCTCACAAAGAAGGAGACCTTGCATGACACAAACAAAACAAACTCTGCAGTCTTGCAAGATGCCTGCTACTTGAGTTATTTAAGAATTACGTGCTTGTCGAGTGCAAAAAGGACTTCAAAAAGGACCTCAGCTCTTCAAATGTCTAAAATGGAAGGGAAAGGATCAAACTTACTATTTCAGTCAGAACCAAGGACTTCAGTAGGGTACATACTCTGCATTTGAATTTCCCAGTGCAAGCTCACAGACTTTTTTTTGTGGAAGATTTTTCTAAAAGCTGCTACATATTAGGAAGTCACAGAGTACTCGAGAGAAAACATCACCAGTGCAATGATCTTGCTATTAAAGTACTTCTTTGGAAATATGGAGGTTTCATTGCATTCCTATTATACTCATCTTGTGGAATTTTGGGGAAGTTACTAAAATCTCCATCTTATCTCACTTTCTGAGAAGAGAATTTATCCAATTTTGCCTGTCTTTCATTTAAATTGCAGGCTCTTTCTTTCTCCTGTATATTTTCACAAGCCTCATTCTTTTTCTTTGTTTCCTCATCAGCAGTGAAAATTCCATGTAATGACAGAGCTCTCAGTTAGAAGGTAGAAAAGAAGAGGGGTCAACTCTTAGCATTTCCAACACAAGATGAAAGGATTATTGAATAAAAATAGGAAACATTAGCTTAAGACAAGCAAAACATAGTTTTTTGTTATAGTTCAGGAATGGAACTCTGCCACAGAGTGCCAAAATGTTTAAAAAAAAGTTTAAAAAAATTTGAGCATTTACCTGTGCTCAAAAGGAGAAAAGCCCCCACAAACTAAACAATTGAAACAAAAAAAGCCACATCAGCCAATTATGGACAGAAGGCTCCAAAAGTCTCCCGTTACAAGGCACAGTAAGTTGGATGCTATATTTGAGGTGCTGTAATTGTCCCTACTGTTGGACTTGTTTCCTTGTCCTTTGCTGTTTTCCTTACACATACAGCTCAGCCAGACCTTTGACCCAAACCAGTTCCACCATTTTTGTGGCTGTGATAGTCCCTACTCAATCACAGAACTGAAACAACACAGGTTATGAAATCCTCCTTTTTTTTTTTAGTGTGGCTCTGCTAACTATGCAAGCTCTGTAAAACATGCCACTTCTTGAATCATAGTGTAATACAATTTATGACAGCACCCTATTTGTAAGAGGAGTTTTAAGAGGATGGTTTTAGCCTTTTTCAATCATGCCCACACAGAGTCCACCAACGTTGTTGAGTGCATTTATCTACTGCCATCAGTATACTGAATCCTGAACAACAGTGAACAACCATTACAAGCTGCACTGAAATCACACATCTTGCATGATCTGTCTCAATTTAAAAAAAATTAAAAAAAAAAAAAAAAAAACAAAGAAAACCAGCAGAGCAGCAAGTTGTATATGGCTCAGCTTAATACTTTCCTGAAGAGGATGAACCTTGGGGCATCCCTGCTCCAGCAACCGAATCCTGCTGTCATGGAAATAACCTGTTTGCCAGGCAGGCCCTGCTCAGTGGCCCTGGAGATGGTAAAGATAGCTCTGAATCCCAGGGGTTTGAAGTGGCTTGTTTACAGCAGAGCTTGGAGTTATACAAATACAAGGCAGGTGCTGTTCCCAGCAGATTTTCACTGGAGAGGTCTTGGTCACTGAATGATCCCAAATCTCTGCTTCTGCCATCATGACTCTGTGTGCCAGGTTGCTTCCAAGGTTCAGCCCCAGGGAAGATGAAGGCTAGAGGGGTAATTCTGGCATTCTTTCCTGGCTGCATGCACTGTAAGACAGAAGGACTAGCGATTTCCAGCACTTTTACAGTTGCAATTCAGAGGCCGTAGGTTCATTTGTTCAAGGGGAAACAGGAGCCAGCTTATGCAGTGAGGCACTGCAGGGTGCTGAGAGCCCACTTGTGTATGTCCTGCAAGGACTGTGTTCACTCTGATCCCAGCTGAAGGATGCGTTTGAACAGGGGAAGTTGATCATAAAGGCCTATTTCACAGCTTTGTTTTGGCTAAGGTGCCCTTCAGAGTCATCATTCCTCACTTCGCCAAGTTTGCCTCCACTGTGCCAAGTGCAAGAGTTTATCTTAGGACAACCACCCCAAAAGGAAAAGAGCCCTTCCCTTTCAGTCTGGAGGCTACAGCAGGCTTAGATCAATTCCTACAGGCATTTTCACAGAAGGTCACTCAGCTGGCAGGCAGCAATCCTAAGTCTAGCACTTGAAAGGCTCAACAGCAAGCCCAAGAGGCTGTGTCCACATCTGCACTGCAGAAGTCAGGAGCATCACTTGTCTGTTCAAGCCATCTGCATGCTCCACCGGCATCCCATGACTCCATGTCTAGGGTGAAGAGGGAGGGTAGGGAAGGGAGAGATTCTCTGGGAATACCTGGCTCACAGGCTGAAAAAAATAATAGCACCTTTTGGCTAGTTTGGACACTGGGGACAGTGCCTCAATAGACCTGCTGAACAGGTTCAATTGAGGAATGAAGGCTCCAGTGAGAAGGGGAAACACCAAAGGACGTTGTTCAGAGGCTGTGGAACCTCTGTCCTCAGAGATATTCAACAATGGAGAGGACAAGGTCCTAAGCAACCTGATCTAACTTTGAAGGTGGCCCTACTCCAAGTAGGAGGTGGAAGTACATCCCTCTAGAGGTCCCTTTAAACCTCAATTTCTCTAAGATTCTGAAGTCTGAAGCAAAAAGAAAGCCATCACAATACCGAGATGGTACCTGTTCATCAAGCAAGGTAAAGCAGCTCTGGCTACTCAGGAGCATAAAGTACTCAAGCCAATGTCTGAGGGAAATGGCATTTTGTAACTTCTTGGAGGAAATGATGTTGTGTTAAACTGATTTTAAATATTAGATTTCCCTTCTTTCACAAAAACACTATCCCAGCACGACTCATGATACAGGATGCCAAGTTTTCCTTCTGTTAGTCCTAGCAACTCTCACTCTCTCCTCACACACCATGAAGAGGAAAGGGGGAAAGGAAAGGTGTGTACCATCCCATCTTTTGCTGTACCTGAGTATGACAGGCCCACAGTAGGAGGGGTGTATTTTGGTGCACATGTCCTCCAGCTGCAGGCGTTCCCCAGGGCTGATATCGTAGCTGTGCTTTGGGTAGCTGACCAGCCAGCCGTAGTCCACCCCCGTCTTGATCTTGCGGTATTCGTTCTCCCGCTCCCGCTGCTGCTTCTCCGCCTGCTTCATCTGCCAGCTCAGCTCCATCATGAGCGTCTCCACCACCATCTCTGTGGGGTTCCTCTGGGAAATGCGGTTTGGGGGCTCGTTCCACCTGAACCAGGATGCCAATGACATAATGCTCCCTGTGTCCTTGCTGGGAGCGGGTTGAGGGTAGAGAGGGAGAGAAAAAGAATAGTGGCATCATTAACACACCTCAGCTAAGAGCATTCTTCCCCCCACATCCCTCCAGTCTGTTGTTAAAATTGCTGCTGGATAACCCCTTGGAAATAGTTGGTACTGGGCACGTTGAGAAATCTCATTGGTAGCAGCCAGCTTGCTCAGAGGGTGAGACAGAGGGTAAGGAGGCACCGTCTCCCTCAACTTGCACTCACCATGTAATTAAAATGAGTCACAGTCCTCACACCTTAAGTCAGGTTACAAGGATATCTTGTTCCCTCCAGGCTAGGCTGGGGAAGCATATTCCTGCCCACACATGGGGCTTGGGCTCACCTGGCTGAACCCTCATGGGAGGGCACAACCTTGCAGCAACCCTACCTGTAAAAACTCAAAGGAGTTTGGAGTCAAAGGATTGCTGGGAGCTACATTCTAGCTGGGAGGTCCTTAGAGAAGAGGCAGGATTAAGTGGCCTGGTGTGGTGGGTTGAAGCTGGTGCCCACCAAAGCTGCTCTATCACTCCCTTCCCCAGCTGGACAGGAGAGAGAAAATGAATTTAAAGGCCCATGGTTCGAGATAAGGACAGAGAGACATCACTCAGCAATTACTGTCAGGTGTAAAACAGACTCAACTTCGGTACCTTAGTTTATTACTAATAGAATCACAGATAATGAAAAATAAAACCAAATCTTAACCTGGGCTCTGCTTTACTCCCAAATTCTCTACCTCCTCCCACCCAGCAATACAGGGGGATAGGGAATAGGGGTTGTGGTCAGTTCACTACACGTTGTCTCTGCAGCTCCTTCCTCCTCTGGGGCAGGATTTCTCACATCCTTCCTTTGCTCCCTCCCACAGGAGACATCCTCCATGAACTTTTTCAGTGTCCGTGCTTCATGAACTGCTCCAGCCTGGGTCACCAGTCCTGCCAGCAAGCCTGCTCCAGCATGGGCTCCTCTCTCCATGGGGTCCTGCCAGGAGCCTCTTCCATCGTGGTCTTCCCATGGAGTCACAGCCTCTGGGGGCATCCAGCTGCTCTGACATGGGATCTCTGCATCCCCTTGAACCTCCCTGGGCTGCAGGGGCACAGCTGCCTCACCATGGCTTCACCATGGGCTGCAGGGGGATCTCTGCTCCACTGTCTGAGGCACCTCCTGCACTGACCCTGGGGTATTTAGAGCTGTTGCTCTCCCATATCCTCACTTCTGTCTCCCAGCAGCTACTGCTCTTTCGTTTTTTTCCCCTTCTTAGACCTGTTAGAGGTGCTACCACCTGGACTGATGGGCTCAGCCCTGCCAGCAGCGGGTGCTTGCTGGAACCATCCAGCATTTGTTTTGTCAGACATGGGGGAAGCTTCTGGCAGTGTCTCACAGGAGCCACTGCTGTAGCCCCCATCACTACCAAAACTTTGTCACACAAACCAAATACACCTGGGTAGGTTTGCTGTGCTGCTGCAGCAGAGCTTGCCCCTGCCTGGGCAGCACTCACAGGAGCCTGAGCTCAAGGCCAGGCAGAGCTTTAGCCATTATTTAGCAAATATGTTGCTGCTTGCAGCAGAGACTACACCACCTACAAGCTGAAGTCCAGTTATTTGCTTTGCTGCAGGAGCACTCCTTCAGCACCATCCCCAGTGCCAAGGGAACTGAGGCTGCTCCGGGAGGGAAACAGGAGTGTATCAAGGTTTAAACTGTTATTACTTCTAAGTGAAAGGTTTCTGCTGCTGGGGAGTTACCCAGCACTTAGAAGAGAGAACAAATTGCATCAATCAGCTCAGAAAAAGATGGAATTAACTCCCCACCCAGCCAATCCCTTCACGTTGTCCCTTCAGGAGGACAATGCATGGAACAAAGTTATTACCTATTGTACTTGTATTTAAACACAATGGAATCCAAAACAGGCACTAGGGAGCTGAACAGGAGCAAAACAGCATCTGTTTCTTCACACAGTGCACTTACGTGCCTTGTTGCTCCCTTCCATTAGCCCCTGGGGAGAAGGGGTGGCACAAATAATGATTGCAGCTGGGATTACAGAAAGGCTACTCCTGGCAGCAGCCCAATCAGGACATGGCGTCAAAAGTTAACATGAGGGCAAAGGATTAAAGAGCCTGATTCTGCAGGGCCTGAGCAAATCCTCACTATTGGGATGCAGATATGAAATGGAGAAAAACATGCTTTTGATTTAAGCTTCCACCTTGGGGGCTAGAGCCTTTAGTGACAATAAAAATCACCAAAAGCTCATAACTACACAGTACTCCCACTAGAGCTGAGAGCCATGAGCTCCCAGACTCCCTGGATGAGAAATGATCAATAGGATTCTGCCATGACTGCAAGGAAAAGATGCTTCCATGCATCATTCACTTGTCATAAAGTAGTCTGTTCTCTTTCAAAAATGTTCATACTATGTAAATACATCACACCATTAAAAGAAAATGCTCCAAAAACCTGCATAGTCTCTACAGTGTCCCACATTTGAACTTACTTCAGGCTCTAATGCTTAGGCTTTTCTAGAATCAGGAAGTTTTCCAAACTGCATCAAAGGACTATTTTCTCTAGTCCTATATCCTACCTCTCCCAGCAAGCAATACCAGTTTCTTCAGAAGGCAGACATGAAAGGGCTGAAAGCTTCCACAGGTCACAGATGTAGGCACAGGTCCTCTCCTGAGACTGCATCAACAGGAGCACTGGGGCTGGTCTCCAGTGCTCCTCCAGGAGAGATCCCTGCAGTGACTGCGTGTGCCCTGGAGCCCCAGCCGGGATTGTCCTTGTGACAGCATCACAGCCAGCAGCTGCTGCAAGTACTCCTGCTCCTGCCTCATCCCTGTGCTCTGGAGGAGGAGGAGCAGGCAGTCCTTGCGTTTGTGTCCCTCGCCAGGGTGACTCCAGCTAACAGCTCCCACACCACCACAGAGCTCCGGCGTCTGCCACTGCCTTATTCATCTGAAACTCAGGAACAAACTCAGGCTGGAACTGCTGTGCTGACAGCTTCAGGTCTGTGATCCTGCTGCTCCAACATGGATCTGGGTCCTGCTACACGGTGGTCTCCAATCACCTTACACATCATTAAGGATGAAGACCTTTTCCTTGGTCTGATCACCTTTGTGTATCACTAACGAAAGTGAGGAGCATAACAGGCCACAAGCTGTTGCGAATATTTTAAAGTCTCCTATTTCTTTTCAGCTTCTGTGATGACAGTAATTTTTGTAAGCTGTTACAGGTACCATTATTACTTCCATTTGTGCCTTTATCTGATGAAGGTGAATATGCCCTTCTGTATTTTAATTCTGGCTATGACCTGGTCTCACATTGGTTTACCTCTGCTGACTTCAGTGGCATTAGGGGTAAATCAGTATAAAGCATTACAACTGTGAAGTGAGGAATAGCCCTTCCAGCTATTCCCAGCTCTCCAGCTGTTTCATTAGAAGAGGAGCAGGAGGGGTAATTTAGTGGTCAGACTGGGAAAGAGAGCAAGGAGACTCAGATTTTGCATGATCCCGGGCTGTTCTTACTGGCCTTATGGTTTTTAGTTTCACAGGTCTCCCTCATAGCAAGGCATTCTGCATGAGAACCATTTTACCTAGCATTAGTATTACAGAGAATAAGCAGAAAAATATTTTGGATACCTTGTCTGCTGATCCTGAGCTTTGCCCAGTTCCAGAGCTTTTAGAAAGCTCTGGGAATTTCTTTTGGTATGGGAACATGGATAGCTCTGACCCCAAATGGGGCTTTCACTTGACTACCATTTAAAAATCTGCTTCCAGGTGAGAAGAATATAAAGGAAGGAAGGTACCTCACCTGCAGTTGAAATGGCCTGTTTTCAAATGAAGGAAAATGCCATATAAGCGTTTCATGCACACTGGCAGCTTGTGCTGGCTGTTCCTAAGGGAGTCTTGTTTATATGAGATTGTTTCCTTTCCTTCTCTCATCCATCATCTCCTCTTTTTGAGAGCTGGCAACTGGCCATCTCTATTTAGCAGGCTCAACAAGCCACCACTCTTCCCACTACTGCTCTTAGCAGCCTGCAGAAGATACCGTGGGCTCCATTAATTGTGGCTGCTGGTTTTAATTTAAAGTTCGCAGGCAGGCTAATCATTAACTGACTCAAAATGGCTTTCCCATGTGGAAAAACTCAAAGGACTGTTGGCAAGATGTGGACAACTAAAGAAAGGCAAAAGCTACAGCCTGACCTTCTTATTGGGCAAAAGGACAAATTTACACTTTGCAAGTGTTCACATTAAAATTATTTTTTAAAAGAGACATTGCCCCAGCTGAATACAGATCTTTCTGCTGCACAATTAGTCCATTTTCTAATTCCTTCTAAGAGGCTATCCTGGGAGCTGACACAATCCAGTTGATGAACTACTCTGGTGTTATTCAAGCAAAATTTCTGAAGAGTTTATATAAGTTCCACTCCAGAAACAGATCTGGGTTTCGAGAATTTGCTGTCATTGACCCTGGACCTTTGTCTAGAAGACAACAAGCCTTCCCCTCTCACTGTTGGTTGCAAGTCTGACCAACCACCTCACAGAGTTTTAAGCACACATTTACCTTAGATATGCTAAAGTCTGGAATACTTTTCTCTCTCTCTTTCTCACAGTCTCTTAGGGGTTGCTTCAAATATAAGTAATTTTTAGTAAGTCCCTCTGGAAGTTTTTCATGTAAATGTTTCCTGTTAGTTTTGCCTTTCTTCAAAACTCCTTTTTGTTCTCTACATTGTCAGCAACACTTGCATTTTTCTCCTCATGGACTTTGCAGCTTTCTCCATTCTTTTCTCGGGGCATATTTTGAACGATTTCACCTAATCTTCCACATTTTTACTTTCTCCCATGTTTCCCCATGTAATTTCCTCTTCTTGTTCCAAAGAACACACCACAGAATCATCAGAAATATCAACATTCACATGCTTATCTGTTTTTTCACCTTCTTTAAACAGGGTCTCAGCCCTTCCCAGCCCTTTTACCAGCAAAGGGAGCATGTTTCCTTGGCTAATCTCTGGCTGGTCTTTGGCCAACCAGAGGCTGTTCATACAACCTGACAGACACAATCTCCTCCAGGATCCTGCAGGCTGGATCATCACTTGCTAAGTCTTGTTACAGCAGGGATGCTTTCTGGTAAACCATGAGTCAATCAGCAGGGCCAGTTTAGTGCATAGAAAATGAACTTTTGAGAATAAAAAATTCCTTTGCATTGATCCTTCTCCTGGCTGCCCACTTGTAATGCCCTCCAGCTTAGAGGAGGAGTATGCAGAGGTTGGGAAATGTTCCTTTTGAAAAAAATGAGAGTAAAATAGGACTCTGTATAAAGATATGCCCTCTGTATGACAAGTCTCCTGTGGCTTGCCTTTGCCATCACAGTCCAGGAGTGCTGCTTAGGGGTGTGGTGATTGTGTAGGAGCAGAAGGAGAAGCCTTAAAGAGGTTAGGTGATAGGAGCCTAATCCATAATTCAGCAGTGTCACTAGACAGGTTGTCACTCAGCTGTAGACAGATTTCCAGGAAATCCATCATCATCCAGTCAAAGCATACTAACAAACTGGGCTGAGGAGCTGGGAAATGCCTTCCCTCCCTTCTTGTGGGTGGTAGTTCCTTACAGCTAGTCAGAGAGCAGAATTTGCTCTTGCAAGATACCCCCTTAGCATTTTTCCTCACATGCCAGATCACAGGGTAACAGACAATGAAATTTATTTCTGAAGTGGGTCAAATCTCCAAATTGTCCCCATAATTGTACTTTTTAGAAGACACATAGTTACAGGGAAAAGAAATCATGTGAAACTGCAGAGCACATTAAAACTGGTTTTAAATTATTTACTTCGTCCGTAAAGTTTGGATTACATTGTCCAGGAAAGTCCAGTGTCCTTCAGATACCAAAAGGTATCAAGTACCTGCTTGGGCTGCAACTCATAGGTAGATTAAAATTGGTTTGGCTACACCCATCTTCTGTGCTAACCAATGCAATGTTTAACCAGCTGCTCAGTCAGAAATTGTGGTCATGCTATTCTGCTACCTCTATCTGCATGAAGTAGCATTAAGTAGCATCAAAGATGAACCTCAAAATCTATTTCTCTTGTGAGGAAGATATTTTAATTTTGTTCCAAATAATCTTACCAACTTCTAATTAAGAAACTGCTGCCAACACCTTCTCAATTTTATATATATAGTCCATCATAGCTTTGTAAAAGAATCCCTTTTCTCTGCTCTCCACTACTTCTTTCTGGTTTGTTCAGCCTGAAGAAGAGGAAACTGTGGGGAGACACTGCAGTCTACACCTTTCTCACAAGGAGAAGTAGAGGGGCAGGCACTGACTTCTTCTCTGTGGTGCCCAGTGACAGGAACAGAGGGAATGGCCTGAAGCTGTGTCAGGGGAGGTTTAGGTTGGCTATCAGGAAAAGTTTATTTCCCCAGAGGGCGTCTGGGCACTGGAACAGGCTCTCCAGGGAGGTCACAGCACTAAGCCTGTCAGAGTTGAAGGACCATTTGGACTACTCTCTTGGGCACATGGTGTGACACTTCAGGATGTCCTGTGCAGGTACAGGAGCTAGACTTCAATGATCCTTGTGGGTCCCTTCCAACTCAGGATATTCTGTGATTTTCTTTAATTTTGTTTTTAAGTTACTTGCCATTATTCTCTCCATACAGACAATTTTACCACAGCCCAAAGAACTCTACTTCCGATCTGTCTGGAATTTCCTTTCTTGCTCAGTGACATGGAAGGCTAAGGTGTTTACAGCTACTTGCCTGTGATTGTAATCTCAGTGGAAATTATTATAACCTCAGCCTGAGGCCTGAGACGCTACAAGGCAATTAATGCAGAAAAAGCAGTAGGTAGAGCTTGTCAATCAAGAAATTTAAAAGCAATGCAAATATCATGATATTAACACATCAGCATTCCTCATTCTGACCTGCAAAATAAAGAGAGTGAACTTTGGAGGACATTCAGGGGTCTGCTTATAGACCACAGTGTAAAACCTGTGTTTTGCTTTATAAGCACACTGATTCCCCTGTTGTGATGGACACAAGCTATTTCTGAACTAAAAAACATTGAAAATCACAGTGGTTAAAACATTTCCAGGTACGTGACCCTGGTACAAGTGGCAAGGAGCTTTGAATAACATCAGTGCAGGGGATGAAGCGAATGCTTTAAAATGCAACCTTATTGTCAAGTCTTTGTGGTTGCAGGTGTTTAAGGACAGCCAAAAGCACCTCACAGCAGTGTCGAGGAGCAAGCCAGCTGGGACAGGGCACTGTGGCACCCAGCAGGCCCTTGCATGCCAGGCCATGCCTGTCTGTCCCCAGCAGGGCTGTGGCCCGGGCTGACAGCTCCTGCTGCTGCCCAGCTCTGCTCCTGAAGAAGTGTGACAGCCGTGCTGCTTTCAGCATGCAGCCCCACTTCTGCATTCACTTCTCTCCAGCAGGCTTGGCATCGTCAGCATTATAGAAAGGGACTGGCTCTTGTTCTGCTGTCACTGCCACAGAGAGTCACAAGTCACTTAAGCCTTTAGTGAAAGTGCATGACTAAAAATCACCACTAGGTAAACATGACAGGACAGCAGTCAGAGAGAACCAAAGGGGCTGCAGGACAAAAAAGAAACAAATGTGGTACTACTTCTACCAAAGGAAAGTTTGAGTAGCCTTCTGTAAATACCACAACAGTGATGATATAAGTGAATACATCACATTTTCTATAGCTGGTAGCCCTCACAATAGTTTTTTTTAAATTAAAACCTTTAAAATTGAGAACATACTAAAAGTACTGCTCTTCTCAGCATTTGTGTAGTTTGTCATACGTTCTTAGAGCTTCAATCTTCCAGAAAACAAGTCTATCTGTTGTATTTTACATCTGCATTTTGACTGCAAGAGGGGTAGAGAAACAAGAATTCAGTGCAAACTGGGCCCCAAGTTCAGGTATGAATGAGAAAGATGTTTTTCAGTCACTAACCAAAACACGACAAGAAAAGGTAGCAGATAACAGGTGGTCATGATCTACAGCAAACTGCACAAATGTAAAACAGATTTGCCTCGTTGAAATAAATGAGTTGATTAACTCCAGAAAAAATCCAGTCTTAAAGAAAGAGTGAAGGAAGGGCCCAATAGCTTGGAGCTCTCCTAATGCCTAGCACTCTCTACAGAAGATAATTTTTGTGTTACCTGCAGAAGCAAAAGGGTGGGTTCTACTCAAATCTGCTCATGAAGCAGAGCAGTATTTTGCAGTTTATCTACCTATCAAAGCAGATGAGTTCCCTTTGTTGAAAACCAGGACTATTTTCATGCCTATTTCTCACTCATGCTAGAAACAATGTTTCTAGTAGCAACCATAAAAGCACTCTGTCATACAGCGTACACTAAACTGTTACCTAAAGCTCCAGAAAACAGGAAGTTAAAGCACGATGAATGGCTCTGTTTGACTGACTTGTTATTAAAACTCCTATATATTGCTCAGATCTTGCCGTGGTGGATCAAACACACTTTCAGTTCTATACCTTGCTTTGATCTCTGCAGACTACAAAGACAGGCTTCGAGTCAGGACAGAGGGATGTAAAGTATTCTTCACTATTCGTTCAGCTGTGTAAATGAGAGTTCAGAAAGTAGCACAGACCCATAGCTTTTCTGTTATTAAAATCATTCAAACCACCAGAAAAAGTATTCTGCAATAAAGCTGCAACAGCATCTCATGGAAGGCTCCAATACAAAAGGCTTTCAGAATTAAAAGTTTGAGATATCCCCAGCTCATCTTTCTCTATTCTACTACTAACTACACGATGTTATTAAAGGGGCAGTAATGTCACAGATTCTAATACTGTCATCCACTGCAGATACTCATATACAGAGTTATATAAAGAGATTGAAACTCTGACCCAAAGGCATATTCCGCCTGTCATCAGGTCCTCTGAAGTTTTTTATTCACATATTGTAGTGAAGACCAGACTAAGTCCTGTGCAAATGGGCAGGTGAGATGCGCATTCTCCATCCAGACTGAGAACTGATTCTTCTGTAAAAGCAGGAGTAACTCATTGCATCATAAGATGAGAATGCAGTTTAACAGACATCTGTACATTTCTGTTCAGGACTGAACCTTAGTTACAGTATCTACCAGGAAGAATATTGACTGAAGGTCCCCGAAGTCCCACTCTGCCTTGATTCACTGCAGTACTACTCCTATAGTGAGAGTTTTCTCTCTACTGCAGAATACTAGGGCCAGCGTTAAAGTTTGATCATTGTGACAGGAGCTACTTAAAAATACACATTGCTCTAAAATTAGCAACCAAAAGAAGAATGCTAAATTTACAGCTGAAAACTTAAGCCTGTCATTATCGAGATCACCCACAGGATTGGCAGAGCTCTGGGAAAGCTCGTGCTTTCCACCCTGCCTGTCCCACCTGCGGGCACAGAGAGAGCAGTCCCTGTGAGCAGTGAACAGTCCTCACACAGGTTTTTATTAATGTATCAGCACTAGGAGATGTACAGTGTGCTCTACCCTTAGTTACACTGCCGTAACTCAGAAGTTGTCAGACTGACCTTCGTGGTACCTCGCTGGGGTTAACAAACACCGCACTTCCACACCGCAGACACTTAGTAGGGCAGGAGATTTTTAAAATGGCATAAGCATAAAGCAGCATAAACCATGCTTTCCTCCTCGATTGCCTGTCCTTACATAATCAGTTACCCAGCGCTTATCCATGATCCAGGCAGCCGTGCCCGAGCCCAGCCTGGGAGAGCTGTCGGAGCACCCTGGCCCCTTTCCCTTCCCTTCCCTTCCCTTCCCTTCCCTTCCCTTCCCTTCCATCCATCCCGCCTCACCTTTGGTACCAGCGCTCCGGCTGCTTGTGCGGAGACGGACGCAGGGCGAGCGGAGAGGATACCAGGAGGAGGACGAGGCTTGAAGTCAAGCCCTCTAAATTGGCACAGCAGGCTTAAACCCACGCTGGGGTTTGGATTAGCCCTGGTGACGAGATAGAACAGCTGGGCTTACGGCAGTGCTTTTGAGCGATTAGGGCTCGGTCCAGTACCTCCACATACACAACCTCCCGGCAAAGAGCCGGCACCTCTCGGCTCAGCCGGACTTCGGCACCTGTTTAAAAGTCCCTCCAAAACACGACAACTTTGTGGGATTTTCTAACCTGCAGCTGAGCCAGCCCTTTGAAGAACGCAGGTACCTGAGGGCACGGGGACTTTCTGCAGGCGGCACGGCGGGGTTCGCTCCCGTCTCCCCCCGGCCGTGCCCCCGGGCTCTCCGCCTCAAGGACAGCGCTCCCCTCCGCCGGGCACCGCCTCCGCCCCGCCGCCGTCCCCGGCTCGTCCCGCTCACCGCGGTGCCGCTCCCGTCCCGGGGCAGCGCCTCTCGCCGCCGCCGCTCCGCCGAAGTTGAGCGGAGCCGCCGCTCCGCAGCCGCCGCCGCCCCCCGCGCCCCGCCCGCCGCCGTTCCCATGGCGACCGCGAGAAGCCCGACCGGTCCAGGGCCGTGAGCTCCGCCCGAGCATCCCACCGGCACCGGCACCGGCACTGTTACCGTATGAAGTTTCGGGCAGCAGCACCGGCACCGGCAGGGCGCCAGACCCCGCGGGGACTCGCTGCTCTAGATTGAATTTGCACCGACAAATAACGGCGCGGAAACTGGATCTGTTCATTCATTTCTCTCCAAGTCCTTTGGGAAGAGAACGGAACAGTCTTCGGCCACAGAAGCCACAAGGGTTTCTTTGAGACGGATGAAGAAGGATGAGGGGTCGGCACGGGAGTTGGAAGGGCATGGGGGAGAAGAAGAGGAGGAAGGTTTTTGCAATCAAAGCAGTGAAACACTGGCCCAGGTTGCCCAGTGAAGAGGTGGATGTCCCATCCCTGGAAACATTCAAGGGCAAATTGGGCAGTGCTCTGAGCAGCCTGACCTACCTGAAGATGTCCCTGCTCATTGCAGGGAGCTGAACTAGATGGTCCCAGTCACACACAGCCAGAGTGTCCTCTGTGATCCCACAGTTCCTCACCCAGCCTCTTCCCACAGTGCAAAAACGCACAAAACCATCCCCAGTATCATTGGCCAAACCCCCACCAAATTCAAGGACAGCCAGGCTGTGTCAGAGGGTTGCAGAGCTACAGCCTTGGGTAAGGCACAGGGATAAGTGACACCAGTCAGTGACACGTGCAACCTAAGCATGTGTGTAAAGTCAACCATGTCCCCACTGAAGAGCTTTCATAAATTATGGCCCAAGTTCTGACATCTTGGTATTTCTGCAGCACTCACACAGGCAGAGGATAGAGGTGTTTCAGACCATGTAAGTGTGTGCAGCACACACGTAAATCAAATCAGCCCAGCTTAAAAAACCCCACAGATTACAAGGTGCCCAGTTCAGTCTAAATTAAAATGTATGAGGATGGGGGGTTTTAAAGTTTAGTTTATTATTAGATCAAAAACCACAACTGGACTAACAAAGAGATTAGAAGCACTTTTCTGCACTAGGTATCTGTGGAGGATTACTTGTCCTGACCTTCAATGCCAGCCCAGTCTGCAGAGGTTTATAGCACTTTAGGTATGCTCTGCTCAAAATGGGATTGTTGAGTTTAAATAAAAAGTCATTTTTCACTAATAAAGACCGTATTGTATTTTCATACATTAAAACCTATTTCAAAAGTCATCAACTCTGACTAATGCAGAACAAAACCTCCTTGAAAATGCTTAGTTTATAACTATAAACTTAGTTTATAACCTGGTATATTTTCCAGGTTATATTTTCAATGCAGCAAATTCCTGGAAGTTCTTGTCATGAATCAGAGACACTAATGACTGAGGAATATCCTTGGGAACATTTATTTGCAGATATATAAGCCTAACAACTGAAAAATCATTCATCTCTCCCATATCTTTTTTAGCAGTTGAAATCAAGGATTCTTTTACTGCTGTACTGACAGGACTTACCAGATCAGTCAGCACTCAGATCATCAGCTGCTTGGTAGCAATGCTCTAGTAACATAGATGGAGGGAAGATTTATTCAGTGGTACATTTTCCAGGACACTCCATGACAATCAGGTTTCACCATATTGCAATTTGTAGTGCATTTGAACAGTGTGCAGTGTGGTGCACTTGGGCCTGCTATTTCTCATTGTTTGTCAGATACTGCCCTGACTCTCCTGAGCACACTGCTAACACTGCAGATGTTGCCTGCAGAGCCTTCATATTTTGGTGTCAAAGTCATGGACCTCTGACAATGGCACTGAGGATGGACTTCTCCAACCAGTAACAATCATATTGCTGCTATCTCCTGCATGGGTCCAACCACAAGCAAATAATCTCACTCAATCACTGACAAAAAGCAAATTTAATATGGTAGGGGTATATTTGGCCTGCTGGTTTTTGGCTGAAGCGTGCTAGTTAATATAACAGGGGTCACAGAGGGAACACTGCTTTTTCATAGACTTAGAATCTTGCTTTAAAAAGTGCCACTTTCAGTGCTATATACCATTTGTGTGTGTGTGTGTGTGCTTGTTTTCCCTCAGCAAAACAGTTTTTCATTTACTGAAAAGATCTTCATGCTATTTACTTCAAATCCAGTTATCCCACCCACACAGAAGTGTACCATGAGCAAAAGAAGAGAAAGTTCATCCAGTCTCCAGCAGCAGTCCCCAGGCTTTGCAAGGCTGAGGCCCATTTAAGAATAACTGGCAAGGTTGCCATGTCTTTTCTAGCTCATATTTCTTTCTCTCCCTTCTCCCTGTCCCCTTTCTCCCTCCACATGTTATGGCTGGGTCTTTGGGTTGTTGGCTGTGCTCAAAAAGTCTGAAATGCTTGGGTTTGATATCTCTGCTGCTGGAGGTTAAAACAATCAGCTCAGAAAGGAGTGTCCTGGGTCAGTAAAGGAGAGATGCTTAGATATGATGTTCCAGAGCACAGCTGGATGATGGGTGTGATATACAGGTCTTTCTCAGGAAAAGTCAGAACTATCCAGAGCGGGCTGTACTTTGTCCAGGACTTTTGGATAAACTTACCATAGAGTTATTGCAGGAGGAGCTGTGACTAAAGTGAACAGCCTTTCCACTGTCACCTTCTACAAGCTCCTGAGTGAAAGGCCCCTTGCTGTATCCTAGTAGGCTCTGATGTTGGATTTTTGCTCTCCTTCCCTTTTTTAGGAGAAGATGATAGCTATGGTTTATTAAAACTTAGAAGCCTGAAGCCATAGAAAAGAGAGTCACAGGGTGTTACAATGCCAGGAGTGGGAAAAGATTGCTTAAAATAAGTATTAACTAGAGAAAAGGAAGAAATTTAAGGACAGAAAATCAGGCATAAGAAGTGACTTCAGAGCGAAGATTTGTATCATGGCCAAATATTTCTTGTGGATGATCCCCCGAGGTAAACATTGCAAGACTCTAGGAAAGCAATAGAAAATGTTTGCATCACGGTAGGAAGATGGAATGAGTTGCCTATGAGGAGCACTATACCTCTAACCTCAGCAGCACTAGGAAATAACCTACAAATGTTTCTTCTCTGCTGCTTGCACTGCCCACTCAGTGCAGTCAGCTTCCCCTGCTGATTCCTGCTGACAGACTGCAGTCAGCGAAGGGAGGCTGGGTCTGCACTGCTCCTTGTGTAGTTCTGAGCACCCTTCACCCCCATGCAGTGAGTGTGGTTAGCTGGGCACCTCAAAACCAATTACACTCAGGACGTCACCCAGAGCACAATAAACAAACACCCTTCCTGCCATGACGTGTCCCCTTCTCTCTGGAGCATCCTCTAAGCTGGGGATCCAGAGTGAGCACCGGAGGAGATGGCAAAACCCTGATGGTTTTAACTCTGTGCAGCACAGAAAACCTGACCTGCAGTTTTCAAGCTGCTGCTGCTTCCTCCTTGCCTTTCTGTTCACCACTTAAGAGTCATTTAACAGTAGTGTAGTGGTCTGTTTAATTGCTGATTATCTTAACCAAGCAACTTGACTGAGTAAATGCAAATTCTGTACTTTCAGCTCTGAGTGAAAATGATGAAGTGTCATGAAATACTCAGCCAAAAAACAGATGTAGTAAGGCAAGCTGAGCAGCAAAAAATACAACACAGATGGTCATGATAAATTAGTTGAAGACACAAGGGGGAGAGATGCAAAAAAAATGCCATGGAGCCTACAAGTAGACAGATGTCAAAAATATCTGTGATTATGTACTTAATTGCACTCTCTGTGATTGCTTGATTCCTAATGTACACTGTTAACAGACAATAATCTCCAAAGGGCATTGCCAAGGTTGGTGGCTTTTAAATGACCACATCTCAACTGCTGACACAGTGCATAATGTCACCTTTGCAGAGGTAATAATTTTTTAAACATTAATTTTCATATTGTGATGAAAATTTCTCTAGTACTAGACATGTAATTGCTTTCACACCATATATGAAGGGGTTTTGTCTCTGTCTTACCAAAATAGGTGTTATCTTACACTGATGCAAATCCAGCTGACAGCAATTGACAGATTTTCATTAGCCCCAAGAGGCTTCAAATTATTTGTCCTCTTTCATTCAAAAATGAATTTTTCACTGTTCAAAATTCAGTACAACAGCAGTTTTGCCATTAAATTCAACAGGACCAAGACTTTGTCCATGCTCTATTTGAGTCTGTTCCACAGTCCACTGAAATGAATGCAGGGGGAGGAGGGACTTAAGCTGATTTGAAAAGGAATTTTAAAAAGGGGGGGAGTGTAATGATAATGCCTTCATTTCCCTGAATACAAATATGGAGGGAATCTAATTATTGCTCCATTCAGTGTGTAACCTCATTGTATCACTGAAACTTCATGGGATGTGTTGTGCAAGAAACACCAACTTTTACACATACATCCCAGCAGTGTGAAGAAATAAGACAAGGACACCTAAGCAACTGCTTTGGAGATTTGAAACTGAAGGACAAAACATTAGTAAGATTCTCTGGAGGCAAGAACTGAAAACTCAGCAAGTCCCAGTGGGATCACACTGTTTGTGTAGAGGCTACCAAAGAAAGCCAACTCCTCCCACTCTGACACAGACAGAGCTCTGCAGTGTGCCTGTATTCCTCCTTGGGTCTAACAGATGCTTCTTTTAAACACTTGGGAAAAGATGCAGGGTTCAAAATCTCCTTGTCATTACACCCTGAAACCTTAAAGCCTACATTCCACAGTTAGGAAAGTAGCATCAGCCCTTCCTCATTGCCAACAACTGCTTAAGAATTGCTAGTCTCTGAAATGGTGATGTTTCAGAGAAAGGCACCCTCTGGACATTTGAATTAAGTCCATATTTTCTGAGATATCATTTGTATCCATGGACTCTTTCCAGGGTCACCCACACAGCACATGGCAAGCACTTGCATCTAAGTAAGTTTCAACCCAACATTTGGGGTGCTCCTTGTACTGCTCCATTGACCTGCTGAGCAGTCCAACATTGCCATAAGCCTCAAAAAGCCTCAAATGCCTTTTGGCTCAGCTGGGAGCAAAATCTGTCATACTGCAACCCTCCCACTGGCTTGGCCCTGGAGAGGATTTTCCCTTTGGTGAGGCTGTCTCCTGCTTTCCATCTAACTTTCATCTCTTGAGCCTGCACAGAGGGATCTGCTGCTGCAGAAGCTGCAAGAGTCTCTGGCTCAATGGGCTGGGAAGGCAGAGGGCAGGCACAACAATTTACCCTTTCCTGCACACTGTGTTTTGGACAGGCTGAGTGAGTTTGTTGCCTCTGCTGCCTCTTGACTTCATGTCTAAAGCCTGGAGAGCCTCAGGGTTGCAGAGACAAGAAGGCACTTTAGTTGCTCCTTGTGGGTCACAAAAAGCCATTAAAAAGGCATCACAAGGGGAAGGTGGGGAAACCCCAGCATGAGTTTGTTTTTCCAGGTTTTATGGAACTTTCTCTCTTTAAAATGTGAATTCTTAAGGTAAATCTTAATGTCTTGAACATAATTCCTTCAGTTAAACGCCCATTTTCCCAAGATATGTAGCATTACCCACGCACAGACACGTATTTCTTTCAGTGTGGGAGGTCAACATTTGAAACTCTAATCCCAAAAATGCTGAGACTTACTCTAACTCTAGAGCCTGTAATTTTTATCTATTTAGTGAAACTGTTTAGATTTCATCTAAATCCAACCAAACGAGTGTCCTTTCCTGAAGGCAGGCCCCAGGCCACCGCACTCATTCATTCCCTAGCATTACACCGGGACTGGCAGCAATTGAGGGCAGGGGAGTTTCGCTGGGCAAGGTGTGAAATGCCGCATTTAGCAAGAGCACGCTTCAGTCTCGTAAGCAGAAGGTGATCTACAGAAGCAGATGCATCTAGTGGATTGTATTCACAACACCTAGAGAGTCTGTTCAACCACTCCTGAGCCTCTGTGCCCACCAGTGAGTCATAGAACATTGCTGGAACACGGTCCTGCACACCACTGGAAGGTAAAATTGCACACCTGCGGCATGAGGCAGCAGATGCAGGAGATCATGCAGAGGCTGTTCTCTGCATCAAGAGAGCTATCCAGACTGAAATAACTCAAGCTCAGCCTAGATAAGATGTCCTGATACGATGCTTATCTGACACCCCACCCTTCTGTACGACAGGAATTGTTTTGGGCCTGCCAGTGGAATGTTCTACAACTTAACTCAAAATGCTAATTACTTGACAGGCTAGTGCTCATTTTCCTATCATTGCAGCTGTCTGTTTTCTGTTGTGATTCTAAATGGTTAAGCAAGCTGTATATTGGGAGGCATAATCTGCTGTAATACGCTGCGGTCTGATGCATGCACCTAGATTGGAGTGTTACTTAAGCTTTAATCCCCAAGAAATCAGCGATTACCCACAGGAGACAAATGAAGGGCTGTTTATAGTATAGTTGCTAGACAACGGTGCACCACTGAAAGTATATTTGTCCAAAGATTAACTGCATCTCAGAGGCTGACAACTTTTCCAACCACCTGTTTCTGAAAAGAGAAGCTTAAGACATCTAGATTTTCAAAAGGAAGGAGAACGACCCGATAATTGCTTGGCATTTTCAGGGACACAGGGAAATGATGAGTGCAGTGCAGAATGTAGAGGAAGGGGCTTCTAAGGCTTAGTCTGCTGAGAAGTGAAGAAGCAGCATGATGAATACTCTGCACAGGTCCTTGCCACCCCTCTGCACACACAAAGGTATGCATTTCCCCAGCTTTTCTACACCAGTGCCAGGCAGCTGCTTTAAAGCTTTTCATTCCCTGCCTCCCTCAGAGAGTAAAACTAAAAATAGTAAAGAAATTGCAGAAAGCATACCATTAAATCCATCTGGTTTTCTCCCGTTTCCTCTCCTGAGTGTTACAGCTACTACCTTTGCTCCTTTTGGAAAAGGGGGATACGTAAATGGAGCAGAGCTGGGCTGCACTTACCAAGATCTATTTGGCAATGCTCAAATGCAAACTGCATGGGTAATATCCAATTTAAATGGTGTTTCCTTACTTACAGCAGTACTGTCACACTTAGTTTTGCCTCTTCCAATAGTTTTGCCTTTTCTTATAGATTGAGTTTTGGTTTGGGGTTTTTGTTTGTTTTGGTTTAGGTTGGGGGTTTTGGTTTTGTTTTTTTTTTTTTCTGTCTCTTTGACCACACTGTTTTTATCTTCTTCCCAATACAGCAAATGAAGCAAGGAAGGAATATGTAGACAGGAGAGGTGGTCGTTTGGGTGGAAGAAGCAGAGGAAGAAGAAATCCAGCAGAGACTCAGAAAAGCACGATTTTCCTCACCTGTCATTTCAAATACTTGTTTCCATTTTTCAGGAATCAAGTGTCTGGATTATATAGACTTTGTAATATATGGCCTCTGTGTTACTTGACAACTTTTTAAATTAATCTGGGGGTATTTTTTTGCAGAGAGAGATCTGTTCAAAATGTCCATGAATTCTTAAAAATCGAATCCTCTTAAATTATTTTCTCAAAGCAGCAGTGTGAGCAGTGCCACCACATCAGTGCTCCCCCTCCACAGCTTGGATCGTTGGCTGGCCCAAACCTGGGAAAAGGACTTTGCTGGAGATGCTGCAAGGCAGATGTGGCTGATGCTGCAGGGGCTGGGAGCTCACCCCAGCCACCATCAGTGTGGGGACAGCATGAAGCACACAGTGACCTTCCCTGACAGTTCTTCATCTAATCTGTTCCTGAATGCACAGTGGCAGGGATCCTGTGGCCTCCCTTGGCTACTAGCTACAAGTTTCATGGTAACATTTTCCTTCCCATCCAACATAAGTTCTCCTTCACATAGATTAACCTGATTTGCCCTCACCTTGTACCAAGCAGATGGGGAGAACAACTGCCACAGTAAAATACCAGTGACTTGTATTTATCCCATGACCTGCTGTGACCCCTTGTTCTTATTTTGCGGTATTTGTGCCACTTGTGTAGTTGTACATTCCTAAATATACAATTTCACCTTCATCATCACTGAATTTCATTCTGGGCCATTTTCCCTGTTAGTCCAAATCATCTTTAACTCAGGCCCTCACTCCAGGTGAGTCCTTCAGTCCTTTCAGGCAAGGAGGTCATAGCAAAATTATATAAATACATTCTCCAGTTAGCACCACTGGACATAATAGTAACAATATCCAGTAGAGACAGGCTCACAGCACATTCCTGTGAGACCTTATTTGAAATTACCTCTTACTGAGATAAAGGAACCAGAGAGAGCTCAGAGAGTGGTTTTTCAACAAACATTTCTTTGTTATGGCACTTCATCTACACCACAGGGTCCCTAGTGCATCATTAACTTCTAAATTGTTGCACAGAAGTCTGTGCAGCTGAGAGCAGGATCTGGCCTGCACATTAGTAAGATTTGCTGTTCTGGTCTGTTTCAAAGCCATCAAGATGAAGACTCTCTATTCTTAGCTTGAGTAGTGTCATTAATGCACAGCACTGCAAGAAAAGCAGAGAAATATGTTCCCCTAAGCACTACCTTTTTGTGGGACAAAGGCAGTCAGGGCCAACCACAGCTCCCAGGACACCCATTTTAGACATATATACACAGAGCCTCCAAAGCACTTGACACACATCCTCCCGGACTGAAGCTAGAACTTGTTTGGAAATTCAGAGGAATATTTAAACCTGGGTTATCTGAATGAACTTGAAGGGACAAAAGAGAAACAATATGGACTTCATTAAAGATGCCCTCCCAATAGATATGCCAGGAAAATTGCATCCATTGTACCAGAGCATTTTGTTTCTTTTCTATGCATAGTGTCACAACATGAAAATTCAGAATGTGCAGGCTCAGTTTTGTGAGGAATTTTGCTCCTTTTTTCCCTTACCTAGCAGAAAACCCCAGAATGTGATGGATTTCGGTACCTTATACCCAGTGTGGAAAACACCAATTTAATAAATGGGATTGTTTGTCCAAATAAAGGAACTGAAGCTGCTGGAAAAGTGAGGACTGGGTGATCAGGCAGCTCTGTGAACAAGAGCAGAAGCAGTGTAGAGACAAAATGTAGAAGCAAGAAGTTATTTTCTTATGCAAAAGCTGTCCACCCCCTTATGTCAAGAAACGACAAGCCATTCCCTCATGGAAGTGAGCAAAAAAACATTGAACATCTCTGTTCAACATTGCTTTCGATTAATTCTGTGTAAAAAGACACTCTCTGTCCCAGCACACTCACTTGGTGTCTCCATGGACTTAGAGAGGAAAAAGACTTCAAGTGAATAGTCTTGCTGCTCTGGTCTCTGAGAGGATCACTCTCATCACCCCCTGCTGCCAGTGCTTGTAGTTTGGAGAGAAAAGCCACACATGGAGATGGGCAGGTGACTGAGCTCAGTCCATCAGAGGGGATGGAGATCCTTTGTGGCAGTGGGCACAGCTCCTCCCATGGCTCTGCCTGTTTGGAGGTGGATGCAGCTCTGCTTACCCAGGGCTGACAGCCTGCAAGTGGTGCTGGTGCTAAAATACACCAGCTACTTTTTCAGTCCATGTCTGAAATGGGTTAAAAATTGAAGCCTCCTTTGTTTCCTGAGCACTGCTATTACTGTGAAATGGTCTCTGCTCAAAGCTTGCCTACGGGGAGGAAGAGATTGTCATTTGAGAGCAACTACTGCAAGGATATTCTTATTCTGCTCTGAGACTGCTTTTTCCCAATTATCCCAAGTAACATATTCCATAAGATTCAGTGCTGTCTTATTTCTTTCATGCAGCCAAGCCTCAATTGCCAGCAGAAGGCAAAATAGAAACCTGATGGACAAGGCCACTCTCCTGAAGAGGGAAGGCTGCAGGCACTGCCCTCTCTGAGGACCTGTTTTAGCAGCAGAGCTAGACAGATTCCCCTGGAAAAATTACTGACAAAAAGTCAAATGCAAAACAAATAACCTGCTCCACTTTCATCTGCTTATTGCTACAGCAAAATAATTTGTCAGCAAGGGGGACATAAACACACAGTATATTGTCATGGCCTGGCAGCTTGTACCATCTTCATTTTGCAAGGACAGTCCAGCACGGGTTCCTGCAGGCAGTGACCAGTTTTCTCTGACAGTCTGAGTGCTGCTGACAGGGAAGTGCTCACACAGCCCTAATTCTGGTGGGAAATGTAACTTCTGGAGTAAGATACTAGTAGAGGACAACCTATGATTTTCAAAGCAGAAAGTCTGACTGCCAACTTATCTTTCCCTCCAGCCTCTGGATATCTCTGGTTCCTCCAGAGAGGAAAGAAATGAGATGTAGAGAGGCTCTGGGACCAGACACTGGTGCCTACCAGAAGTGTGGGTCCTGCACAGCTGTGAAGCTGCTCCATTTCACAGAGGGCTGCACTGCCCTGTGCAGAAGGAGCAGGTGGAGAAAAAGCCCTCTTCACATCTTGTTGCTGGTCTGGTGACTGTGGAGGAGCAGACAGGCTAAAGCAAACAGTGCAGCAGCAGTTAGTGCTCTGTTGAGAAAGATAGCACATATGTGTGAAGGGTAGATTGAGTCCCATCCTAAAAGGTCAAACATCAGACCTGGTAATCTAATGTTTCAGATATTTTCCTTTTGATGAAGTACATTTCTGGTGGCTGCAGGTCAGTAACTATTACTCTGAAGGACTGGACATTCAGTGTAAGATATACCACCAAGCTGTGCTGACCCCACTCTGTTCACACCAGCATGGAACCTCACCCTTGCATCCATCAGAGCAGAACCTGGCATGGGATGCCTTCAGCCTCTCTTTACTCTCATTTCAGCCTTCCTCTGAGCAAATCATCTGTGCCTGTCACACACTAAAACTTTAGACTGGAGAAGAGCTCAAAACAGAAGGTCAAATTTTAACTCAGCACAGCCACAGGGAGTGGAGGTCTCTTTTCTGCTGCACATATTTATCTCTCACATTACTGATGCTTTGGGACATAATGATAGAAGATTAGAATGATTATGATCTCTGCAAAAAGTAGCTTGTCATGATTCGTGATACACAGCTCAGCCAGAATGAACCTGGATGGCCCAGCAGCTGAAATGCAAGGAAACCAAAGGGAAGAAACATTAATGTGTTTTCAGTGATAGGGCTACAAGAGGATTAGCTCTGTGATGTCTGAGTCCAGCGTTCCAGAAACTGAACTGGCTTCTGTAGAATAATTCATTATCTCTACTGAAAGGCTTTGCTGAGGATTTGAAAAGGAACACAGAGAGTGGCCAAAAAATCATAATGGCTCCAGGGGCCTGATCTTTGGCATTGAACTGGTGTTGATTGTATGCTAGCAAAAGAAGGCTGGAAGGTGGAGATAGACACCCATGGGCACTATGACACTATAAAAACTATCAGGGCCAGCTCAAAAATGGCTGAGGCAATAGTACAAGGGAAAGAAGAAAGAAAGAAAGAAAGACTGAATTGCAGTAAATGTTCACTGAGCTTACACAACAGATCTTCTTTTTTCCTCCCTCCATACCATACTGGTGCTTGACAAAGACAGATAAACGGGGTCTTGAGTTATGGTACCAAGTGTAACAAAATCATCACACCATCGAGGAATGCTGTTTTCAGCAGAAACACATCGGTCAACTCTCACATGGGTTTCAGAATCCTGATTCAGATGGCTTTGTGACAGGATTTACCTGCACATTCATTCTGAAAGTATTTCATAGCTATTAGAGCTATTTTTCAGCTCACTGGGTGGTTTATTCATTCTTTATGGGAGCTGTAAGTGTCCTGAGAAACGGCCTCTTTCCAGTGACCGAACAGGTACCATACGGAGAGCTCCTCGCCTGCCATCTGCTCCAGCCTGGTGGGAGGGACCAGCTGCGGAGGCAGCAATCATTCAATTTCCTCTGACACTTAGTCCTTGAGGTCTCTGCTGATTGCCCATAACAGTCCAGTAAGTCTTACTTGTGATGTGCACAGCTATCCAGTAAAAAGTGGATTACGACCATCTGTCCATTACCGGCCCAGATTCCTCAATGGTGATTATGCCCTGTAAACGCAGGTAGCGCCTCTGAGGTTAGCACAGCCCTAACAATTTCTGGCAGCCAAGGACCTGGCCACTTCTCCGAGCCTGCACTTACCACAGGCAGTGCTACAGTGCTCTGCTTGGCTGAGGGCTCTGGCATCCTTTACAGGGCCGAATGTGTGGTGAGTGCTGGGGCAGCGTTTTGGCAGAGGTCAATGCGTGATGCGAGGGATGACAGCCCGAGCGCAGCTGGTGCCCAGCATGCTGCTCACCTCCTGCCTGAGACATACCAAGTCCTGGAATCTGCAATGAGTGATTCTTCTGTAATAGGGTGAGCACGTGTGTGTGCACTCTTAGCATGTTTGGGGATGATTTATTGATGGATGTGGCCAGGGAAGGTGGAAGATGCACAAATATTCAGTGCACAACCGTTTTGGGAGCTGATTACATACACTGAGCTGTCCTCTCAGGTTTTGGGCTGAAGAATAAGACCTCATGTCACTGGTTAAACTGTGTATCAGGCATGACAGGAGTCAGGAGCTGTGCTGCAGGAACTGACTGACAGCAAGGCACAGAAAAGGGATTAGTCCGTCAGGTCAGCAAAAGAAGAAAGAAATTGAAATGACAAAGATAGAGTGCAGTCTCAGAGCTGCAGATTGCACTGCATGGCTGTGCAGCACCTTGTTTTAGAGGTTTCTGAAAGTGATGGAAAGAGCAGGAAATCGAGATCTCCTGCTGATCTCTATTACTAGCTCTCACTCCATTTGCCCTGCCCCACACAAACCTGCAGACACACACTTGGGTTTTTAAACACATACTTAACAGCCAGCTTGAAGAGGATAAAATGCAAGAGTCACAGAAGTCTGTTCTTAATAACTGTGCAATGAGAAAACTTAAAAAGAGGAATCTACTGACTCTGAAGCAAAAGGTGCTCAACTTATAAATCATAAGATGATCCAGTTTTTTTAAAGTTGAAAATACTGGTGTTCCTGTAGTTTTACCAGCAGGTCTCAGATTAGGCATCTGCTCAGGCATTGCCTCAAGTGGATGTGGGGGGGTCACTTCAGAAAAATGGTTGTGGAAAATCAAGCCCTCCTTCTATTCTGAATGCTGGCTGCAAGGAAACCACTGATGCCATGCACCAAGAGCAGGACCAGGCAGAGCCTTTTGAGGCCCTGGTAATGCTGTTTTCACTGTATAAACAACCTGTTATTCTCACTGGAATACCATGCTAAGCACATGGGCAGATGTGGAGGTGCAAGCAGCAGAATGGGGGAATGAGTCACTGCTCACCCCAAAGGCTTGTGATGGGCAAGTCCCAGGCACAAGGGCTCTGAGCACAGGTGAGCTGCAGTGGTGGAAAAGGCATGTTTCATTTCATTCATTCATTCATTCATTCATTCATTCATTCATTCATTCATTCCTAACAACACTGCTTTTGTTTCCTGAGACCCTAGCAGAAGTCTTAAGGCACTCTGAGAAAGTTAAAAACTCTCTTTGTGGGGAGGGGTGTTATTTTCAAAACCCATGCCTTTCAACTGCAGTCACTGCAGCCTTTGAAAGAAAAACAGGCTATCAAAGCAAAGAAGAGTCAAGCTTCTTGCACTACAAGGATGTTTGGGACCAAGTATGGGCTGATCTCTGCAAGTAGAGGTGAACTGCCAGGAGCACTGAGATTTCTTCCTATGCAGCCACCAGGCAGGGCCCAGGAGCGAGCAGCAACCAAACCACTCCCAAACCTTGATGATCTCTGCCTACCAGTAGCATATGCTCTCCACATTTCTTAACATGATTGACAGTTTCTGCTGAAAAAAAAAGGCCCACCAAATATTACAGGTCAAAAGTGAGCCCCTGCATAGAGCTGGAGGAAGGGTTTAGCCCTGACCAGCACTCACTGTCAGCAGCACCAAAGCACACAACAGCTTTTAAAGGAACAGGAATAGACTGAATAGCCAGAAGCAAGGCAGTTTTACTGCAAGGTCATGTGTCCCCTGCACCGTGGGAAGGCTTTTAGCTATTTGAAAATTATTACTGCTCAATCTGAATGTGGCATCTTTAAGGACCAAGATGTCCCTTTTCCTCACAGCTTGCTTCCCTTCCTGGCTCTGGTTCTCAGAGCCTGTAACTATCTATTTAACTGCTAGAAACAACTCAGATTTCATTACCAGGCCCCACCCGTGCCTGAACATGTCCATACCAGGCTATATTGTCATGTCCTTGAGCACTGCTCTGGCAAGTGCTGGTGTGGTGGCAAACACTGATCAGCTTTGCCTTGGGGCTGTCCTTAGGAATGGTCGCTGCTGTTAGTACTGGATTCTGCCTGCTCCAACCAGGCATGGAAATTTGCATTCAAGGCCTACATGAAGGCTGCACCATGGCTTAAACTGGTTTCAGCTGGCACAAGTTTCTTGGCACTAGTGATGCAATATAGACATTTCAACTTGTGGAGGAAAAGCAAGGCCAAGCTTTGTTACAAACTTTAGGTGAATCCTAAAATTAGCATTAAGCAGAGTGACTGCCTGAAAAATCAGAATGACAGTTTGTGGATTGAAGGCATAAAACTGAAAGCCATTTGAGTGTCTATGGGGCAAAGTGCTTCAGGTGGCTTTGGGCATGGCTGTGTGCCAGCTGACACACACACAGGGTCTTCCAGCTAAAACTAGAAACAAATTCACCTCTAGACTCTCCTCAGGCTTCCAAAAAATTCTCTGTTTGATCCCAACAGCTCAAAGATAAAACTTAGAAGTTCTTAGGACTGAAGGAGCAGAATCTCAGAAGGAGTTTTAGCAAGCTTGCCTGGTCGATTGATCAAAGACACTTCCTGTTCAAACAGATGGGAGCAGAGCAGGTCTCTTCATGATCCAGCAGAGAAAAATTTTCCTCCAGCACAAAAATAGCCCAAACAAACCTGAATGTGTATTACAACCTAAATAGCACTGCCTCCCATCTGTTAGATAAGGCATAATCAAAACCTACGATGCCCTGCAAAAACTGACAAGGACTCTTTGCCTGAGACAGAAATCCCAGTATTGTGTTTCTGGAGGGAGTCTCACTGGCATGGAAGGGGTGGTCCTGTGTTGGATCTGACCTGCACCTCTTGCTTTTCTCAGAGTAAGCTGGCTCCTTAAAGCATGTGCTGAGAACACTGGCCCAGGTCTCTCATTCTGGCCCTCTCATGCACATGCCTGGGCTCTTGCCAGAGCTGCTCTTTGTGCCATTTGAGCCAAGCCCAGCTGAATTCCAGCACCACAGACTTACTGTGAAGGAGAGGGGATTGCTCTTGGTCACATCTGTGCTTCTCCCTGACTCACTCCTGAGGCTCACAGCAGGTTCCCAGTGGCCTCACAAAGCTCCCAGCAAAACCTACCTGGCAGGTCCCTGGCTTTCCCAATACCAGCAGAAAACGGGCAGCCCCACAACCACCTCACTGCACAATGTTGGGGGGCTGTGCTGGGCAGGCAGCCAGCCCTGCTAATCCATGCCAGGGCCATGGAGTAACCAAGAGCATCCCTGGCATAGCCAGGAAGGGCTGGGCATCCCATGGGGCACAGTTTGGGATGCAAGCAGGAGAGCGTGGCTGTGCTCCTGACAGGATTTGCTATAAGAGGATCTTTTCAGGGAGGATTAGCAAAACCTGCCCCTGAGTGAGCAGGACAGCCCTGGCCAGGCAAGGTGTGCTTGAAGGAGATGAGCACTGGCACAGTTTGGGGTTGATCACTGCTGTTGCTGCTGCTGCTGCTAAAGCTCCAGGCATTTGCAGCAAGGTATTTTAATGGAAACTAAAAGCTTTGCAGAAGGACAGCTTGAATCACAAGTGAGCGACAGAAAATTGACAGGCTAATTCTATGTTTCATTTTTAGCAGCATTATTCTGAAGTGTAGGATGGTGCTTAACTGATTTAACCAAGTTCTTACTTCACATAAGTGAGGCAGAACAAAGAAAACTACTTTTTTTTTATTTTTGCAGTTTTTCATTATAATCAAGCAGCAACATGCATATCTTTAGCTAGACTTCCATCTATAAACTGTTAATTGCTAATGAATGTGATTATAAGAATAATTTTGCTTCAAAACTATACATAGAGCAGTAGCTGCACGCTTAGGTTTATGTAGTAATGATTTTACTTTTAAATTTCCTATGATTTCTGTCACCCTCAGACTGGCCAAACATACTGGAGTGCAGTTCTTGGAGATGCCCAAAAATGTGCCAAAAGACAAGCCAAGGACAGAGAAGCCCTCCCTGGCCATACAGCCTCAAGGACAGTGCCCAGGGATGGATTCCCAAATCAGTGCCTTAGGGAGGGGGTGCAGGCTGTGTCCATCACCCAGAATGAGTGCACTAAGGGGGGTCCTCCCCAGATGCCAAGCCCATTCTCTCCACAGAGGGTGGCTGAGCTATTTCATCTCAATTTCAGTGGGCTCCAGCTTGAGGGACAGAGGTGTGCTCCCAGCTTCTTTGGAACCATGCCCAGAAGGATCAGGTGCCAGCATCAGTTCCCAGTGGTACATGAACTTGTGATTAAATGCACAAACAAAACTGCTGATAGGGATGTGCCTACATTAGGCTGAGGTGTAGGCTTGGGTTAGTACCCAGCTTTGTACAGTGGATATCACAGTGTGATTTACACTGGGAACAGGAATCTTCCAGGTTAGCTGGTGATCCTTTGTCCTTAACCCAAATTATAAGAAAGATGTAGTGTTTGGCAGATGCTGGCAGGATGAAAATTCCCTCTTTCCTCTCCAGCTGCCTCTTGGCGAGGATAGGGTGGGGGTGGATGCAGGAGACAAGCCTCCATAGCCCTTTCAGCTGTTCCTTTCCTGGGAAAGCCCACGTGGTTCCAGGGTGTTCCTCTCCCATTATCGCTTAGTCCGATCCCATTAGGATCTCTGCAGAAATGCACGCACCCGCGGCACATCTTCCCCGCTGTAATTTCTCTTTGCAGGGCTCGCAGCTCGGCTCCCACTGTGCTCCTGCTTTGGCAGAAGGGAGCAGCATGTCACACGGCCTCATGCTCCATCCCGACCCCAGTTAAGGGACCAGCAGTGCTCCTCTAGCTGGCAGCAGGCACTGCTGGCTTTCCACGCACTAAGTGCTCCTGGCTGCCACATTCCCACCAAGGGCTCTCAGATCAACAGGAGAACAGAGCGGGATGCCCTGAACCCTGCTGGAAGCTGTCTTCTTGTCTTCCCTCAGCCACCTGAGATATGTTGACAGGTTTCCTAATAACATTTCAGAGTTCTGATAATCAATAATGTTTATGGGGTTCATCAGTTCCGTTTTGTTTTCCTCTCCTCCAAAGGGATGATCTCCCTCCTCCCAGAGAATGTAATTTTTAGGATGTTGTTCATCAACACTTATTCTTTCACAGCAGCAAAATCCTTATTAGTGAGCCTATGAGCAATGATTATTACCCCGACTACCAAAGGGCTTTGTGTTTGCACTTCTTTTCCTTGCTGATCACCCAGTCCCACGTGCTAATCCAAGACCTTTACAAGCAACATGAGCAAACCAGTGTTGTGTAGGCTAAGCTGGGCAGGAATATCATCTGCTTAATTACACGAGATGGGAAGGGTTAGACTCTGACCTGAGCTATGACAGGTATAAGCTGCCTACACTCTAAATTCCCTCAGAGCTCATGAGAATCCAGAGTCTGACTCACATCTCCAAAGGTAAGTTTTATGGTACATTCAGGAGACAGGGTAACGTGTGCCCTGGCCAGCCCTCTCTAGCTGCTGTCCTTCCTTTATATTCTTCTCTGTTTGGTCTGAGATACCTCCTCAGTGGCAAAGACTCTTTTGTGCACCATTTTTGCCCCAAAAGAGCACTACTATTTCTATGCCATTGGAGCATAAGCAGTAATAGCACTCAAGAGGGAGAGAAGAAACCACCAGGGTGTCTCTACTTCTCAAACTACCTCCAAGAAGTTCCTTCCCTCTTTTCCTGAGTTATGCCTTCAAGGCTTAGGTTTTTCCTCAAGTCTGCAGAGCAGCTTCTCCTGATGCTGTGAGATCCATATATCTCCCCCATGCTGTAGTCTAAGCTGCTGTGGTGCCTCGGTAGCTCTGGGGTTTGGTCAGTCTCACAAGGCAAAACTGACACAGAAATCCACACAAACAGAAAAAAATGATCGTACAAGAGTGGCTGGTTTTTTTAAAGTTTTTTTTTTAATAAGCTGAGCCTGCATTTGATCACCAAAAGCAGGTCATTTTGGGTAAAGGGCATTGACAGGGAACAGGCATTTATTGAGCTCATTTATGGCAACAGATTAAAAGCCCTCTCCCACTGCTGCTTTCCCTCGAAGGGTGTGGTGAATAGGAAACAAACCCATCCCTCCTCGATCCTCTGATCTCCAGTAATCCTGCCCGCTGGCTTCCTGCAGCAATTTTCTCCATAGCCCACTGCATAGAGTGTGCCCTCATTGCCCTGGGCCTGCTTAACCGGGCTCTACCTTCACTTGTGCTAGCAGCAGCATTACATAAATTACTTACTAATGATGCCTCTCTTAAGTAAGCAAATGGGATGACATCACGCACCAGGGACACACCAGCTGCTCAGGGAGGGAGGGAAGGGCTGAGCTGTGTCTGCGTGGGTGTGCACACACAGACCGCTTGAGCCATGGCTGCACGGCAGAACTCAATCCTCCCAGGACTGGAGACAGGATCAGCAATAATTCAGGCATAGAAGGCACCTCAGGGGATCTCAGCCCACCCTCCTGCTCACATTAGGGTCAGCAATGAGGCCAGACCAGGTTGCTCAGTGGTTTATTTATCGGAGTCTTGAAAACTTCTGAGGATGCAGCAAATAGCTTCTCTGGGCAATCTGCTCCAGGGTTCAACTGTCCTCATTTTGCTTCCTTGTATCCAGTCTGACTTCTTTTTACAACTTAAGGCCACTTTGCCAATTGTAAAGGTGGTTTTAAATACTCCTATACACAAAAATATCATGCAGATGCATTCAAATCAATCCACATCTCTGCCCACATCTTTGTTCATAGCAGCCCAAGCCTTCTCCAGCCTTTAATAAACTTGTTATACCATATTTGTTGTACACAGCATCATTTAATTTGTCTATAGGAGTGCAGAAATTGGTTCATCTCCTAAATACCTCAAGCAAGCAGGACTATAGGCACTAAGGCAGCTAAAATGACTGCATAGCTTGTGTTTTGTCCAGATGCTGCATTATTCCTTCATGCTGCAGAAACCTACTGTTCACTGATTTCTCATAGCCTCCCTCCAGGCAGGAAGATCCCTGCCAGGTGCTCATCTCCAGAAAGTGTCTTCCTGCCCAGCTCAGCCTTCTCCATGAAATCAGATGATCCCATGCTTGGGGCAATCCAAGCTGGCTGGTGACAGAGACCACACAAAGTCTCCTGTGTGCTGGGGCTCTGGCACTGGCCTACAGCTGTGCTTTGGGAGGAAGATCTTCAACCCTCAAAACCACTGTCACTCCACAGCACTCTACCCAGCACCACCTAATTTTGCTCTACCCAAAAGAGTGGTCAGTAGGATCTGGTGAGTTGCTGCCATGGTCACAAAATGAAATCACATCCACCTGCCATATTCAGAAGCCATCTAGCAAACTGACAGCTGGCGAAGAGGAGGGAGGAAAGAGAGGCACTGGAAAGCACCGAAAGAAGTGATGCTTGTTAATACCCACCTCTGGAAAGGGAACTTTGCTTGAGATGGTTTGGTGGCATCAAGCACAACCAGGACAGTACCAGCCTGCAACTCTGGGCCCAGAAGTCTCTAAAACTGAATCAGATTAGAACGATCCTAACAACTCCCAGCTCCCACAATATGCACAGACCAGTTCTGCGTTAGCCACGTGGTGGAAGCAAATATTTCTACCTACACTGAGACGGATTTTTCCAACACCAAAATCAAGAAATGTATCAAAATCCACTACTACTAGTCCCTATCCTTGCACTGAAAATGTGCTTTCAAAATTGCCAGGTTTAACATTAAACCAAGTTCAGGATATTTTAATTTCTCTTCTGATGTTGAGCCTCTTGGGTGTGCTCCAATTCTGTTGTGAGGCTTCTTTCTACAAAGATGAGTGCCAGAATTGATTTTTTTTTTTTCTAATCCAAAAGCAAGACTGTCAGAGAATTCTGTAATTCTGTGAAGGCACTGAGGGAGAACAAAAAACTATGAGACCTTGCACAGAAGCAATGATAGCAGACTGTACCACTGCAGCTCATACCACTCACACTGAGACTCCTGTATCTGGGAGGGAACCCTGTAAACTGAAGAATACTCCTAAAAGGTAAAAAAAAAACAGTGAAGAGTGTAGGAAGCTTAAGGAAGGGAAGAGGTTGGCTCCTCATGTGTTTTGCTCCCTGGCCTGGCCAAGGGAACTGCCACACCACCACCCAACACAAACACCAATAGCAGGTGCCCACCACTCCCAGCCCCACTGGGTGTTAGTGCTTACAAAGTGCTTCGAACACATGCCAGAACAATTGTGCACAGACTTACAAACAGCACAGGGGTGCTGGAGATTAAGTATGCCTAGGGAATAAGGGGCTTTTCCTTCCAAAACTACCCTGAGTGAGTTGTCTCGGAGGGCGGATGCCTGCAGAGACGCTGTTGTTTGGTGTATAACCCGCTGTGCAAAAGTCTTGCCTGTCATCTCATATTAGATCTGGTAACTTGTTCAAACTGGAGGAGAAAATGGATTTCTGTAGTAAATTTCAGGCATCATAAAGAAACATATGAAATTTTAGGTTCTTTAATTATCAAAGCAAATTCGAAGCCAGAGGAAGCAGAGAAAGCTATTAAAATCTGCTCAAAAGGATAATTAAGTTAAGATTGCTTGAAAATGTAACATAGTTAAATGCTGCCCTTTGTGCATTGTGAGAGCAAGGTTAGTGGCTCAGATATGTCTGTTTGGTAGGAAGAAAGACTCATCTGCAGCAACCCTGCTCTACAGGCTTCTGGCAAGGAGAAATTGGCTCTCTTCGGTGAGTGGGTTAATACCAGGCTCACAGAGATTGCTGGGGGATTGAGAGACCTCCCTTCTCCCTGTGGCTAGATTCCTGAACAGAGCTTGCCAAACCTACAGCCTGCAGAACACTTCTTCCAAGTAAAATGGAGGGAAAAGTGTGTTCAACCTGGGGGTTGCAGAAATCAGCCTCTCCCTGCCCAAAGAAGAGGATCCAGCATGTGCCAAAAATAGCACCAAGTGCCCTGGAGACCTTCCTAGTAGTGCAGAAGTCCCATCTGTACCAGAAAGTTGTGATGTCCGGTGTCAATAATTACCAGCAGGCAACCCGAGGAACGCCAGATGTGTCTTCCCTAGGAGCAGAGCGAGGCCTGAGCATTCCAGCGCCTCCCGCTCTGGAAAGGTGCAGCGGGGCGGCAGCATTTGGAGGGCAGCCAGCTGGGAGCTGCTCCAAAGCCGGCGCCCAGACAGAGGTGAAAATCAATAACGCTGCTAATAAATCAAAGCGCAACCACTGGCACACAGCCCGGCTTTGCCCCGGCCTCGGGTTAGGCACTTCTGGCTGCTCTCTCCTGGGGCTGAGCTTCGCTGGCTCCTGCTGCCAGCCGGGGGGCAGGGGCTGCTCCGCTCCCGCTCCATGCTCAGCCCTCCGGGGCGCCCCTTTTCCCGGGAGCTCTCTCGGATGACCCGCGGTATTTGCAGGGTGCGGGGCGGGGGAGGGAAGGGGTCATCCCGGGAGGAAAGGAGTCAGGGGGCTCTCCCCGGGAGGGAAAGGGTCATCCCGGGAGGAAAGGGGTCAGGGGGCTCTCCCCGGGAGGGAAAGGGTCACCCCGGGAGGGAAGGGGTCAGGCGGCTCCCCGGGCTCCGGCCGCAGCCCCGCGCTGCGCGGCCGCCGGGCCGGCAGTGACACCGCGCGGCGGGCACCGGCACCGGCACCGGCACCGGGCAGTGGCACAGAGGGGACACGGCGGGGACACGGCGGAGGAGGGTCTGCTCGGCCGGGGGCCGTGGTCTCGGCTGTTGGCACAGGGCTCTGCGTGCCCCCATCCTCCACTGGGGAATGAGCCTTCTCCTCCCTCTCTTTCTGGATAAATACACACACGCACGTACATTTATATAAATGTATATATATCTGCAGCCCACCTCCCTCCTCCTCGACTCAAAGCCTATAACGCTGTCGTGTCTTGCCTCCACGCCCCGCATGCCCATTCCCACTGGCGGCGCGGCAGAGGTGCCAGCAAACCCTCCCGGCTCCGCGACACCTCCAGGAAGTAGCAGCCTTATCTGTAATCAAACTCACCCCGCTTTTTCCCAACCTTAGTCACTTACACCATCCCCATTTGGCTCGCCCTCCCGTGATGTTTTAAATGAGATTCTGATTTCTTCAGGCCAGGGATGATCTTTTATCATGTCTGGTACAACCCTTCCCGCGCTGGGGTGCAGGCAGCCTGGGACTTCCAGGCATAATTACAGTCCCGATAAGTACCAGGCACGTTGTTTGTCTCCCCGCTCAGGCTGCCACGCTGTGCTGTAATCAAACTTGCTGATTGTTTTTAAAAGGCAGGTGTGTACTTTGGGCCTGATGCAAGGCTGTCCTACATTCTGCTCTGGGTCACGTCGGGATCTTTGGATTCGATACTGAAGGGCTGTGGTAATCCACCACGCTCCTGTGTTGCAGGATTCCGGCTCCTTGCCTTCCCTAAAAGACCTGACACCCCCGCATGCAACACAGTGTGTGGGCACGATGCTCAGCCAGGGGACACACCAGTGTTTGTTTGCTGCAAACAAGTGAGCTGATGCTGTCATTTCATTCCACTTTGTGAACCACACAGCACTTCTTGAAGGCTGCCAGCCCCGTGATGCCCAGCACAAAGGGCGTGCCAGGTACATTATGCCTAATTTTCCCATTAATAAGCATGTGGTAAGTGCTGGTGCTGGACAGCGCTGTGCTGCCAGCACCACAGACTCCCATGAGGAGACATGGCAGGACAAGAAGACTCCTCCCTGCCCTTCAGATTAGCATATGTCAAGTCAAGCTGGTCGCTCCAGCTGTGCAGATCAGTACAGCAGAGACACCAGCACATTCTGAGATGCCAATTTGCAGCTGCAGCTCCCTCTGTGTGGCCAGCCTGCCTCGTGGGAGCCACACACCAGGACTGCCAAAGTCTCTGAGGAGCACACCAGTGCTTGCAGACGTGGCTGGCACATGATGCTGCTGTGGAGCTGCACCACAGACACATACTTGTGCAGAAATCATGCCCCTGGTTTTCTCCAAAGTGACCTGGTTAAAGGGCAAGTCTTTGGCTTTGGGGAGACAACCAGAATTGTCACTGTCGGATTTGTGACGTGGCAGATCACTTGGGGAAGGCTTGAGAATGCACTGAGACCCTGGAGAACAGTCTTCCTTCCAGATGCTGCTGTGCTGAGGCCGACAGGGCTGCGTATCTCTGTGTCCAAGACCCCTTGGCATGTGTTGCCCAGGACCCACGGGCACGTACTAGCCTAGCCCTAGAGGTGACTCATCCTCACACGTCCAGAATGAAAACTCAGGAATATGTCTCTTCTTTCTGCTCACCCTGTCCCTTGAATGCTAGCAGTTTCTTCAGCGTCTTCAGTGGCCTCAGATACTCATTTTCAAGTCCCTCAAAAACATGGCTTGGAAAAATGCAAAACACATCCACCCCTGGCATCGGGCAGATGCCCATCTGGATCTGGAGAATGCTACAGAAGAGTCTGTTCTCTGAATATCACCAAGATCAGAGAGAACTGGGCCTCTCATCTGCTGAGCAAACAGTTGCATAAATGAAACTGCCTCAGGCTCGCTGGAGTAAACTCACACACCCAGTGTGTCCTAAAGTTCAAGCGTTTTAGAGAAGAAAAGCACGGTCTGCTAGGGACAGTTCCTAGCTCCACCTTTTTCAGCTCTCCTCTGGCAGGTTGTCATCACGCCTTGCCTGTCACACCGCTCTCCTTTGCCCTGCACTCTGGGCAGTTTTCCAGGCTCCAGCTGGGGAATACCAACTTGATTAGATTTGATTCACAAAGGCATTTCACAACATTTGTTCACCTAAACAAAATAAAAGTCTTAGATCTAAGGATATTAACTAAGGGCAGGATAGATCCTTTTGAAGCAAACTACTGGTAACTCACCAAATTTTAAATAGTACACTTTCCTGCCAAAATCCCCTGCTGAGGGAAAGTTCATATAAGTTCAGCTGCTCAATCCATGACTTCCTGAAATAGGAGATGACATGTTTCTGACTTTTGGATCCCTTAAATATAAAGACTCCTGTTCCAATGTTGTCAATTAGCCACTCATCAGGTATGCAGAAGGTTTTAACAATTTTTTCAGGCTTCAGACAAACAGGATGCCGCCAAGGATGAGAAGGATGTTGTGTCTCTTACTCCTTCACTTCTGGTTCTTTTTGCTTGGATTCCTAATTGATGTGTCCAACATGCACACTAGAAACAAGAACAAAATCCATCACACCTGCAGCAATGTCCAGTTCTCAAAAATTTCTGCTCAGGCTGACCTGGGAGGGAAGAATTCCTGGCCCAGTTCCATGCTGTGGTGTCTGTCATATCAAAATTCACTTTTTCTCCCCTAGCTGATTTCTCAGTAGCTACATATAGATGGGAATGAGCTGGTTCCTTTCTGAAAACTAGCAGACTTTGATGACAACTGCTTGAGTTTAAAATGTGGTTTCCCACCCCATGCTCTGTCACCACATTCAGTTCCACAGCACACTGCTCAGCTTGTCCATCCGTGAGGCTTTAGCTGGAAAAAACAAACCACACTGCAAAAGGAGAAAACCAATGGTGACATGCCAACAGCCTTCCTGGGTGCTCAGAGAGAAAAGAGGCAGTTCCTCTTTGGAACCAGGACAGGGGAGCATCATTTGCAAGCCACTGTTTCTTCTGGTGAAGAGGTCAGCCTCTCTGACCTGCCATCAGCTCCTCCTGAAGCACTCACAGGTGCAGGGGCCAGGCTGGCTTTGGCTCCTGCCCTTCTGGCAGTTTCATCCTGAAAAAAAAACACTATGGGGACACATTCAGTTTCATCTCCATTAAACCATTCCAGAAAAATAATCTCTACCAAATGTACTTTCTTTAGAAGCAGCACAAAGCCTGCTCTGTGACTCCCAACAACAATGTGCTCATTAAAACCTTGCTGTTATGCAGCAATGAAAGTGCTCTTGGGAAATGGGTCTAAAAAGGGGGTACAGTTAGGAGCAGAACAAGTATTTGACAGAGAAATGAATATACAGTCAGACAATCCTTCACTAGGATGGAGTTACTTCGGTCTTACTGCAAAATGCCCTAAGGCAAAGCAAAAGCTGTTCCTGAGCAGAGGAAATCGTGCAGGCACATGTTACACTGGCCTATGGACACTGCTCACATGATGGGAAGGGCATCTCAGGGCCACACGACATCTCTCAGGAGAAGGCCATGGTTGAGGTGGACCTCTGAGAAGAGCAGAAGACTGGACTGAAGCTCAGCACTGTTCCCATCAGTTCCCAGCCTTGCTGAAGGTAGAGGAGTTTCATGCAGCAATAGATACAACCCAGGATTGTGCCACTGCCCATGCTCAGGCACAATCCTGCACTTCCTCTGGGGAACCACAGCCCCCAGCTTGCCAGACGGCTCTGGTGCACCACACTGCAACACGGGACAAGAGAAAACACTTTTGGCCATATCAAAATGAATCACTCTTTTAACTGGAAATTTAAGCAAAGTGAAGACCATTGTGCAAAATGTTTCCGTGTTGGTGAATCAGCTTCTTCCAAGGGGAAAAGCTGAGCCATTTGAAGAACACTGGCCCGTTATACAGCACAAGCCCTCCCCCAGAGACCTTGCAATTAAGGCCTGAGACAAGCTGGAGCAAGCAAGCAAAATAAACCCTGGGTTCACAGGTACCAATTAAGCAAGGAGAGCAGAAATCTGAGTTTACCACTGGCCTGACCAATGCCAGAGGGGAAGAGTGTGTTGGCCAATTTCAAAATTAGACTTAAAAGAAGAAGAGCTGGTTAATATGAACCAATAAACCTCGCTCAGCTGAAAAATGATGAAATAGCCCTCTGTGTGTTTCTGCCTTCCCCTTTTATGCATATGTCATGAATAATTAACTGGCTCTTTGTCTTCAGCCCTTGATGAATTCTGGGGTGTAGTAACAGGAGTAGCCGATAGTATCTTGACTGTTCTCCCTCAGACAATACTACACTCTTACATGTAATCCTATGATGGCACAAAGCAGGTTCTCCTTATCCTCCCAATCAGGTTTCTATCCTGTCTTCTTCCTGTGCATGTAATTATCTTCTGGAGTCACGTTCATAGAAGCAATAAGCACATACACCACTCAGCAGCACCGTTCAGACTGGCAAAGCTGCTAAGGCTGGGCTATAATTACACAGTAGAAACCCTTCAGCAGCAGTCAACAGCCCTGGACAATAACAGCAAACAAGTAATACCTTGTAGGCCAGCTTACCCATTAGTTTTTTATTATTTTTGCAGTCATGAGTCATGTGGGAGTACCTAGCAGGTAACGTGTTACATACAAGTGTTGGGCCTGGGGACCAACAGAGCAGACAATATTTTTTCTTTGGCTGTAATCTGAGCCACCCTCAAGAGACAAGGTGGGTTATCACTGTCCTGGTAGTCATGCAGGTGGCCAGGCACACAGTGGTGTCCCACCATGACCAGGAGTTAGGGAATTGCCAAAGCAAATGAAACACAAGACAGGAGGTACATGAATAAATCTGGTCTACCAGCACTGCAGGCAAACACAATCCATGCTGGGAACAAGCAACAGAGAATGTGATCCCATCCTATCCAAGGGTGGGATCGTCGTATTCCACTTTCTAGCAAACCATTCAACAGTCCAAAGCTTGGGAATTTCTGCAGGACACCTTGCACACGTTCATGCACCTCGTGGGAGCACCATGCATAATGTAATAATACCACAGTAATCCTGGAAGTGTGACAATATTGGAGGCTGAACTAGATCATACCACTATGTGCAGATGTCCACATTTCATTCGATGTGATTGAAGAGGGGAAAGGTAGCCTGATGGAATCAGTGTGCACTTCTGGTGTGGACGGCCATCACAGGCTGGCAGAGGGAAGGGAGCTTTCTGGGGACAGAGACAGAGCATGGCTGGCACAGAGGGCACAGATTGGAGGGCTGGCCCTAGCCAGGGTGAGACAAGCAAGCTCACTTGAGATCTTGGGGAATGATTAAAAAATGAAACATAAAGGTAGGTCTGAAGAGTTGCACGAGCAGTCACAGTGAAGTAAAACAAACAGGTACTGCCAGTCTGCATCTCCCTCCCTTGCACCTACACCCCTCCTGGCCCAGCTGCTGGCTCCACAGGGCTTCAGTCTCCACAGTTCCCTTCTAGGAAAGGACAGCTCCCACCCTTTCTCTCTGTCTCCTGCCAGGCTGGTAGGGCTCTGCCTTTCTTACATACGCCTTCCTATGGACTCAGGAGTCCTATGGCTGGCACTGCAAAGGCACCAGGGGCACCCACACGCCTTGTGGCCCTTTCCTGCAGGAAGCATGTACAAAAGTGTAGTGGTGAATTTCCCCCCTCTTTCCATCCTGTATTACAAGCCTTTTATGAAAGCAAATAATTCAAAAACAAATTAATAAAATAAAATTAACTGAGACATGACCTCAGCCTGGCTGCTCGGAGCGAGAGGCGGTGTCTGGACCTGGTCAACTGTTGCTACACCAATGCCACAGCATTTTATGGAGTACTCAGAAAAAAGGCAGGGTCCATGCTGCATGTTATAAATGTTTTTGGTGTAAGAACAACACTATTTCCCTGATTTTACAGCTTTTTCTTATGGGAAATTACTGGGAAGTGTTTACCTAGCTACTGGAGCTGAAATGAGCGTGTTGCAACAAATAAACTGGCCGTTTTTCCCTTCAAAACAAATATAAACACAGTGGGATAAAAATCTGCTCTTTTCTTTGGTAGATGCAATGCCTGACTTGTCCCAGCTAAACTAAACACTTTTCCCTCCAGCTTTGTCCTTCACTTTTCAGTGATACTCCCAGAGCAACACAGAGACAACCCGAGGATCTATGTGGGACAAACACTCCTGCGCAGTGACAACAAGCACAAGGCAGCGGATTACTGCGGGCTAGGGAGTGTATTCACCTCAAAAATGCTGTTGACTGCAGATGTATGAGGAAACATGTCACCATTGTAGACATTGTAGACAGACGTATACATAGTGATGTCTGATTCAGATCACTACTAATTACCCTGGCAGGGTACTTGAGGAGCCTTAGAAAGCCAACACCCGCTGACGAGGCGTGATCCTTCCCGGAGAAGTGTTCTGCCACTGACTGCAGCTTGGATGTTTCAGCCTGTGCTTGTCTTTCCTCCTGAGAAGGGGCTTGCAACTCCTTCTGATGCTGAGCTTCCACAAGGAATGTGTTCACTGCTCTGTCATGAACTTCTGAATGACAGCCCTGAAAGCAAGTAAATTTATGACAGTTAAATATTCAGCTATACATAACTGCTCTCACGGTGTGCGTTTTCACCCACTATAGCTTGGCTGTAAATTCACTCAGGAGCTGAAGGAAAAGCATGATGCAATCCATGCCCTAGGCGAGGAAGAGGGAAGATGCTACCTCTGCCCCTCTGTCCATGCAGAGAGGCTCCAAACAAGACTAAAAGCAAAAAAAAAAGAAAAAAGCAAGAAGAAATTATGACATGGATATGAAATGCAAGAGAGAAATATAACTAAATATCAAAGGGGTAAAAAAACATCTAGGAAGAGATGTGCACTTGAAGCACCCCTTCTCCATGGCCAGTGCTTCCATTCCCAGCTGTGCCACCTCCAGCCCCACCATGGCCTCTGAAAGACATGAAGGCCACCAAGCCAAGGCTCACTCATTTGTTCCCAGGACACAGTTCATCCTGCCCAGCCACCTCTGTATTCCAGCTACAGTGAATGAAGAGGTAAATGTCAGGTCTCCTGGACACTCCCATGGCGACACTAAACCCACGTAGCACAAACACTGGTTCCTGCAGGAAAGGTAGTCTTCAAAAGAGCCAGTGCCCCAGGGAGTATGTATTTATGCATACTTGTAATTTGGTTTTAAAGGTTGGAGAATCCTAGGCATAGAGCTGGGGAAAGTGGTGTGAAAAGACCACACTGGTTTTCTAATTGGCATCTTCTTGGCATTGTAGCAACATGCATTAGCAACAGCAGAAGATACAAGACATTCAACAAAAATTAGGTCAGTGGAACAAAACACATTATTACTGAAACCACCTTGCCTCTCATGCCATATTAACTGTGCCATGAAGGACATTGACTCAAACCCGATAAGAGATGAAATATTAGAGGTTGCAGCACACATTTCTCAAGAGCTGCTGCCCATTCTCATTGATCCTTCTGCCCATTTGACGATCAGCCTCTTTGACGATTTCCAGTTTCACCAGGGGTACTTTCATTTTCCCTCCTGTGCTGGTTTGAGGCTCCCACGTGGAAGCTTGTGCCATCCAGTGCTCACAGCAGTGCTGACTGCTCTGGCTTCTTCTGCACAGTACTTACACACCTATAGCAGAGGTCTATCCCACACAGAGGCTGTGCCATTCCATTACATTGCTCACATTGGGGTTTTTTTTCCCAAAAAGGAAAATGGAATTATTTTTTCAGGCTTTCTTTCTGTTTTGTTTTGTCTTGGTTTGGTTTTAAGTAATCTTGTTATTACTTTCAGGAAGAGGAATTGCATTTTGGACTGATGCAAGTGGCCATGGGTGAAAGGTACTCTTATTCAAATATTGTACCGAGGTCACACAGCACAAGGAAGTCAATTAAAGTATTTTTATTACTGTTATGGTAAAGACTCTTGAAAAAAAAAACAACAATATTTTGCAACCTTGCATTTCCTGACACATGAAGATGAATCTTAGTCCCAGCACTGGGAGTGAAGACCTTTGTTTCTTTGCTCATATGGAAAAAGAAAGTGGAAATGCACATCAAAAGGGCACTACTGCTTGTCTAGATGCCCTCTGGGAAAATGGCAGGACTGTGCTCCAACAGAAACAATTGAGCAGATGCCTGCAGGTGGACTTCAGAGTGATGACAAAGTTAGAAAACCTACTAATTTGAGTCAGAAAGAAAAGAAAAGCCTTTGACCGCAGCTGAAAAAGTGCTCTTGACATTTAACAAAGTTTACCCTCAAAGTTCCCCCAAAAAATATGAGGTAGACTCTGGCTGTTTCTCTAGAGAAAATAATGCCAGAGCTATACTGAAAACTGGAAAATTAAGGTTAGGAGCAGAGTGGTTCATTAATGATAAATCATCATGACACTCTTCTTTGCAGAGATACCGAGAAGTTTCTTTTCTCAGGTGTACCAAGGTCTTCAGGAGGAAATGACTGCCTACATAGTTGCTGAGTCTGTTACTGATAATTATAATGTTTTACCACTGAAGTAAACTCCCTTATTCTTTTGCAGTTCAACTCAGGTGATAGTTTTCAACACTTACATCATTGTCATAAAAAGGAGTGTCCAAAGTCCTGCAGGGACTGGGAGGGGCAAGCAGCAGGCATCAGCTCTACCTCCTGCCCAGAAACATCAACAGCACCCGGCAGGTGATAAGCAACATTCAGCCTGGGTAGGAGCAATATCCAAGCAGGCAAAATCAATAGGTCCTGAGGCAAAATAAATCTGCTGAGTTTTGAAATAGATTCCTACTTGAAAGAGAAAAGCTAGCATGGAGGAGAAGCTGGGAGAATCAAAAGGGCTGCCAATGTGGGCTGCCCTTGCAAAGTGAAGAGGGAAACATCATCCTATCTCATGCCATACCATCACTGCTGCCGTTTGGGGGAACCCAGGAACACTTATCCCTGGAGCAGATCCAAAGAAGGGGAGTGACTGACCCAGGCACCACAAGGATTGAGGGATTCCCAGCAAGGAAGTGTGGGGAGCTCGCCCTGTTCCCTGCACCCTCACACACAGCCCTCTGGGTCAGATCAGTACAAGTATTCAGCTGCCTACAAATGCAAATCAGGCACAACGTGGTGTTTCCCAAAGCATTTGCATCTCAGACACCCACATATTCCTAAAACTCTCCCCTTCCGCCTATGCACTCTGCGTTAGTTTCTTCATTTCTAAAATGGATATGGTAATTACCCGCCTCTCTGGCAGCAGCAGAGAGGAGAGGAGATACCTGCTCTGCTGCCATTACCTCAACGGTGGCAGCACCACATCCCCTTCTCCTTCTCATTCCCCCTCTGCACCATGTGCCAGGCAATGCTGGCTACTCCATCAGCACCTGCAATTGCATCTGGAGACTTTGGGAGAGGAGAGAAATGCCAGCTTGTGTCTAGTCCTGTTTAAAGTGGTTTTCTGGGATGATGCTTCCTGACCATGACCTCAGTATCTTCAGGCTTCTGCCTCAGGAAAACTTCAAGCTCCCCAGACTGGCAGCACAGTGATCAGAGATCATTGTGTTTCACACACGCAGCTGCTGGCAGGCACGTGATGGGCACTTGCCAGAAATACTATGGGGTCATGAGCATGCACTGCAGGGAAATGAAATCTGTGTGAGTGCCTTTCAAGGAAACCACAAGTCTTTGGGCGCCCCAGCAGTCACACAGCGTTCTCAGCTCAGAAGAATCAGTCCCCTGTGTGAATTTTTTGCAGTGTATTTTTGCTGCAATGTCAGCCTTTTATGCTTCCCCTTCACAGCTAAGCCATGTCTTCATCCCTTCTTGGCAGTGCTCATTTCTCACAGTAAGAGAATATTATCAAAACCTAAGAATAACAAACAGAAGTGTATTCTTGCCAATCAGCATAAAGCAATCTCAAACTGACCTTCTGGATAGTGCTTTGTGTACTACTTACTCAAACATAAAATCCTATTTTCCTTTATATAGGAAAGAGGGAAGTGTACAGACAAAGAGGTTTCACTTCAGGAACAGAAAATACCAAAGAAAGTTCACCAATTCAGTTTGCAGGCTGAACTCAGCAATTAAAATATCACAACACAAGTAGGAATCTATATATGCTCAAACAAACACTTTAGCTGATCATCCACCTACTTCAGGCAGGCAATCCATCAGGTCTGGCCACTCTGACACTTCTGAAAACTTGTGCAAATAAAAGCAGTCCGCAGTGCAGCAAGTTAGCCTTGAGGCAGGTGCACCAGCCGTGGGCAGAGTAACATACCTGACCTAAAAGCTCCCAGGCCAAAGAGGGAGCTGTCAAGACTGAGCTCAGAGAGCAGCACAAATGGTGGGGTCATAATGTTAAACTCCAGGTGTGCAGGTGCTTCTAAACCTCTCAGACACAAAAGGTACCACCAAAGCAGCAATGTAGCAAACAAGAGGATGCAGCTCCTCTTGGCTGCAGTAGATGCAGCTCATTCCGAACAGGCTCTCAGGGAGGTGCTGAATACAGTACACTAAAGTAGCAGGAACGCTGCAGCATGCTTATTATCACATCCTCTGAGCTGCTGGACTCACAGAAACTCCACAGAGCGTGGTGGAAACAGACTCTCCTCAGCTGCAGACCTGTTTGCTCAGCCATTCCAGCTTATTTTTCATCCATGTCAGGCTCATCTTGTAATAGGGAGCACCATATGGTGATGGTCTTGAGTTTTTCACCACAAGTGTAACAAAGAACAGCCCTGGAGTTTTAACTCGGCCCATGGTGCTCCCTCCTGGGTGTCTGCTACCAGTGTTTTTTTCCCATCTGAGCACTCAAAAAATTGTTTGGTAATCTAACTATGCCAAGATACACAAAACCATGGGAAGATAATAACAGTGGAGAGCTGAGCTGTAGTGATTAATAAAGACACCAGATCCTTCAGACTTTCATTAGGAAATACAGCAGAGACCTGAGTCACCAGCTGCTCACAGTGTTTGCTGCAGCAGTGGCACTCAGAAGCACCTTGCAACACCTCTGCTGGCTCAGCCACTTCACCTGCCTGGGAGTTTCACCACAGCCCATGAGAGTTATGCTCCAAATTGTGCTGGAGGGATGAAAAATTGCCCAAACCACTGTTTCTTGACTAGCAGACTGGCTTGTGGAGTATGTGCTTCAAATTTCATGCCATGTGGAGGAATGTCAGGGTACCCAGACCCAGGAGTCACAAGAAGAAAGCCACAAGAGTCCTGGTCATTAGAAGGTCTCAGGGTTTAGCTGCTAGGCAACATCTTTATTCTATCTGCACAGTGTCTGAAGCATCCCATGCTCATAAGCTCTTAAATGGCTGTAGTTTTGTCACTAGGGACTGCCATCCTGGCTCTGATAGGTCTTTCCTTCTGTAGCCTGCCTCCAAAAGGACTCAGCAGTGGGTGCTGATGGAAAGACAGTGAGAAGCAAGGTATGTACTGCCCAGCCCCTCTCTTGGTGGGTCTTTTTTTCAGATTTTTCTTCTTTTTCCCACAAGGTGTGTAAGGCTAGACGAGCATTTGTGCTCACAGATGGCTTATCTCTCCAGCTCATCCTCAGTCCTGGGCCCCCAGCTGTGTGCACTGCCTGCTGGTCAGCAGCAAACCTGCAGGTTCCCTTGGGCAAAACACAAGGGGAAAAATAAAAGAACATCAGCCCTCAAGATTATCAACCCATCAGGGGGACTCAGGCCACAGGGTCTCCCAGCAGGCAGCCTGCCCACTACGTGGCAACTCCCATTGCAAATACCCTTGCAGCAGAACCTGTTCCTTAACCAGCCACAGGAGCAGAGCTGGGGCCAGAGAAGCAAGTGACAAAATTCCTGCTGATTTCAATGAGAAGCAGCGGGCCAAGCTGCAATGCTTCATATATTCCCACCAGACACCAATGCAGATTTTTTTTCAGAGTTGGTTCCTGTTGTTGTAGAAGACACAGAGCATTTATCTGGCTTTTTCTGGCATCCAGAGGACTCTCCTTAGAGAGACAGGGTAAGTAAAGAGTTATTTGTGCAGCCTGGTCTTATGCTACTCACTCCTCTCACAAATGACAACTACAAACGTGGTGGAGGTGGGCTAGGACAGAGGCAGAGCCCTGAGATGGGTCTGGCTCAGCAAATGCTACCTAAGACTTATCATGGTCCAGGGCTCAAACTTCTTCAACACCCGCCCCTCTACAGTGTTAGCTCCTGTTTTGCTGAGAGTTGCAGCTGTGGAGAGCCTTTTGCTGATTCACAGGCTTTGCAAGGGTTATTATTAGCTTATTGAGATGAAATGGCTGTTGATTTGAAAAGATTTGGTACAAAACCAGGGCAGGGTGACCTGAAACTGGGAGGATTTCATTTTCTTGATGGCAAATGTCAAGCCCATCATGCTTTGCCTGTATGCACATAGAAGCTGATGAGGATTAGTGCACAAGTGAACCATTGCCACTATTAAAAGAGCAGCACCCTCCCTCTGAAGAAAAAAGGAGGAAAGAGAGAAATCCTTTTACATGGATCCCCATTCCCCTAATAAATAGGGAGCTAGGACCTGGGGGTGACAGTTCTAGGGGATAAGGGAGTGGGGCTGATGGTCACTGACATGAGGTACCCACCTGCTCTGGCTGGCTGTGTTTTATTATGCAATATCGTCTCCTAGCAAAAATGCCCAGTGTCTTTGCCCTCCATCTTCCACAGTCATCTTAATCCTTCAGAGCAAGAGCTCTTGTAGCCGTAGGTGGGAAATGGAGTCAGACGTTTCCTGAACTATCCTATAAAGTTTCTCTGCAAAAGGGTTCAAGCAGCACTGATGCTATGGGAGAAACACGGCAGGAGTGGCTACACAATCCTTCCACCACCTCAGCAAAACAGTATAGCAAACCAAAGAGAATAATATGTTCTATAACCATTTATTTGCACAAATCATCCAACTCCAGAAGCAAATCAGATCACTTCTTTGGTGCCTAATTAAGCTGATTTGGTCTCCCTGGGACACATGGGAATAGGATTGGTTGCTGTCACAGCCTTGACAGACTTTTCAGGGCTCCCAAAAGGTTTCCACCTGGCTCCCTGTGTGAGTGTCAGAAGGGAAGAATTGCTTTTAGAAGCGGGTCCTTGAGGAACACTCTTTGACCAGCTACTGCACCAAGAGGTCAGAGCTGAAGTCCCTGCTGGTGTGGCACCCCAAGGTCGGCATTTGGGCTATTAGTGCTCTTCAGCCTGGGCTGTGCTTGACACACCAATCCAGCTCTGCAGCCTCCTGCCGAGGGAAACAAGGGCGCTGCAGTGCTCCAGGCAGGCTCATGCTCAGCTGCCTGCATCTGCCTGATGGATTCAGCCTGCGGAGCTACTCACACAGCTCTCCTGAATTTCTGCTCATCTCAGTGAAAGAAGAGAGATCAGCAACAGAGCTGACAGCTGAAGCCAGACCTGTTCAGATCTGCTGCCACTGGGAAGCCTGGTTCAGGAATCTGAATTTCCATTTGGACCCACAGAATTACCTTGAGTACAAGAGGGCAGCAATAACACATCTAATTTGTTTCACCCTGGAATACATCATCATTTAAAAGCCTGGAATATTTATCGTTGGCAAAGAGATATTGATTGCTTAGCCACAGGCAGAGTAAAAATCATTGAGGGGAAAAAAAAGAACAAGCAACAAAACAAACCAGAAAAATTGCTCCGGTGGCTTCCTGCCACACTAGTGTGCGATGTGCTTGCCTCGGTTTTCATTGCCTTCCAGCATCCCTCAGCTTCCAAGGCGCAAAATATGGCCCTTTCCCTTTGAATTTATTGGAGAACGGTTTCCAGCAGCTCCCGGGCACTTTATCACCTTCCTGCAGGGGAACATAAAACAGGGCCCTTGTCTGTGCCTGTGCCGTAGGAACAAATAAACGCGGGCAGCTCCCCGCGGCTCCGCCACCGGCTCATCCACGCGCAGGAGCTGCTGCATTGTACGGCGAGCTCAAGCTGCGCGCTTCAGAGCGAACCCGGCTCTCAACTCCCCACCGCCCCGGGATGTTTGGAGCCAGTTATTTCCTTCTTAGGCTTTGCCCAACAGGAAGGCTGTTCCCCACCCCTAAAACCTGGTTAAAAGCTAATGGTCCATTGTGGCTCTTGTAAAAGATGGATTTCCCTGCTAATGGGGGCTGCCCGCTTTCTTGTGGTGGCGGCGAGTCCAGCGCTGCTCGGACGCTGCAGTTGGGTGCATGCGGCCGGAGCGGTTTCCTTACAGCAAATTGCATTTTAATAGCGTGAGGGCAATGGCTCTCCTCACCGGGGTGCTGCATGGCCCTGTGGCAAGCCTCGCTGCCGCTCCATTTGCCACAAAACCCCTCGCTGGCTTCCTCTGTGGCCGGTGCTCAGGCACGGCGGCACCGGCGCCTTCTGGGGCAGCTGTGGGGCAGCTGCAGGCCGGGATTCACCGGCAGGAGAAAGTGGAGCTGATCCTCCGGGCAGCAGCCCGGCAATTCACGGGCATGGGAGCCGGGATAAAACCTCCTGGGCGAGCGAGCAGTGGTGGAGGGCTCAGGGAATCGCCGTGAGGGCTGGCGAGCCGCCGCAGCGCTGCTGGCCAGGGCCTGCCGCAGCCCCGGGGCAGAGATGGCCGCGCTGCCGCAGGCCCCGGGGAGAGCTCGGCACGGTGGTGCCGGGCCGCTCCCTCAGGTAAATGTGGGGCTGTCCCCTGCAGCGGCAGTAATCTGTCCCCTGGTACCTGCCCGTGGCCACCCCAGCACAGCTGGGCACGGGGATTGCAGCTGGGCATGCAGCCATGGAGGTGACTAAGGCCACGCACAAAGACTGAGGCCGAGCAGGAGGACCGCAGTGCTGCAGCCGCTCCCGCAAGCACGGCAGAGCGAGCCATTGAAATGCCAACGAGGTTGTGCTGGCATCAAAGGGAGAGCAACAGCCCGGCACAGCCACGCTCCCCGACACGCGGCCGGGCTCTGCTCTGCCCAGCATCCCGTTTGCTGGAGCCAGGAGGGTGGAAATCGGCGCCTCCCTGGGTTTCTGCCACCCGCCTCTGGACATCTGCTAGGCGTTCCTCAAGGTTTTGATTATTCTCATTTTTGCCCGGTTTTAAAGGGAAGAAAAATTACATAAGGAGCCACCCATATCTCAAAAAGAAGAAATGTGGACTAGCCTGTCAGTTCATTCACAGGGAACAATTTGTTGTGTTCTCATCAAGCCATGCTTTATTTTTTAAGTACTATCTTTAGTCAGCCTAACCTTATTGATTATTCCTTCCCAAAAGCTTTAGATAATTATTTGGTTCAACATTTATCACTAAAGAGTAATTCATGTGCTAATATGCATAATCCAACAGCACAGTTTAATTGCAAGATCTTAGCACTACAGTTGAACTGCACTGTTAGGTTTATTTTCTCTTATTCTTTTATGGGCTCTAATTAGCCCCATACAAATAACAAACTTTCTATATGTTAGCAGATCTGAAAGCCTTTACCAAAAACTACTGGGGCCCAAATGTTTTGTTCTGCTGAAAACACCAGAGAGAACTTGAATGTGTAATTTTACTTAGAAAAGTATTTCATAATGGAAAGTGGTTTGGAGTCAGATTTTTTTAAATAACTATTTCAGGAAGTTAAAGTGCTTTACAAAACAAAAAGTCATCGTCCCTCAAGTCTGTCTCTACAGTGAAATCACCACCAGCTAGTGAAATATTTGTGCTGGTATTTTCAAAATCTGGGAGGAGGGTGTGGATTTCTCTTCTTCCTTTAGCATCACTAAAAGGAATAGAAATTGAAAATACACAAAGTAAACCATCTGCTTACTAAAGACCTGGGCAAGGACTCCAGTGCCCCAGATCATGTCTGGGCTTTCCAGTTATGCCACATGAGATGGCATCTCTGCTGCAGACATAAGTTTTTTCTCCCCAAAGAGAATAGTAGCATTTTCAAGACAATCTCAGTCCTGTCTGAAGCAAACAAACCTGCTTTAAGGTTCCTAAATTCTACACAAGATGGATCACTTATCTAAAGTACACAGAAGCTTGGAAGCACTTGGGAGTGCTATTGATGCCTGTGGGCATTTTAAGAAGCATCTAAGCAGTGTGAGAACATGATGGTTTGTCCTTAGGTCCTGTGAGACAGTGAGATCCACGATACTTTTGTGATACTTCTGCAGACTGGCAGCAGATCCTGGATGTGACTGTGACTTGGATGTGGTGCTTCCTTGCCCTGAGAGAGGACAACGAGGGAGGACAACTGAGTGATCTGGGACAAGATGGATTTACTCTCTGCTGAGCTCTACAGTTCTTGCTCGCACCCAACACGCTACAGACTCCTCATGAGCACCAAGACAACTCCTTTCTTTCAGCCCCTCTGCTTCTGCCTGCGTGAGAAGCTGTGTACCAGGGAAGCACTGGCTCCATGCAGATCGTGGAGGGCTCTCATTTCACCACCTGACACATAAAAGCAAAAAAAAAAAAGAAGTTAGAAACATTATCACCGTAGAAATGTTCTGGATGAACTTCGTCTGAGATTAAAACCAAACCAGGAGCATTTTCAGCATGGCAGGCATTTTCTTTAGCTTCCAGAAAAGAAAAACATGAGTCAACAGGCTAAAGAAATCTCAGAAACAGGTGGTGAGAGACTCTGTATGGAGTTCAGTATTTGTGCAGTTGCTCTAGTTCTTACATAGGCCTGTTTTAAATGAACCAAAATACCACTCTGAGTTTATGGTTGACATATATATACTGCCTTACAAGCTATGGGCATCTACCATAGCTTTGCTGCAGTGATGTTTATTCATTTAATAAGACAGTCTCTTAAATCTCCTCTCTATAACCTTTAGGAAAATCAAAATATGACCAAACAATCTCCAGTCTACAACTTTTAAGAAAATCCAAGTGGGACCAAATTGAAAAAACACAAAGCTCCACACCACATTCTTTTGTGCTTGGTTGTTTTTGGGTTTGCTGGTTTTGGTTTTGTTGGGGTTTTTTTGGTTGGTTGGTTGGTTGGTTGGTTGGTTGGTTGGGGTTTTTTTGTTCTGGACATCAAAGAGAACAAAATTAGAAAAATCGTTGAGTCCAACTGCTTCTATATCCCTCCTAACTGACCTGCACAGGAGTCTGTCTCTATATCACTTTCAAGTTGCTTTAGCTAAATTTCTTCAGGATACAAGAGGTTAAAGCACCCTGCTGGGCAGAAATCTTTTACTTTGTAGGTCTAACAGCCTTTCCCTTAATCTGCAGAGTGGAGCTGTGATCATACAACAGCTAAAGTCATGAGCTTGTTAATGCTAAAATGACAGATGTTATAACAACAGGGTATTTATTAAGTTTCCCATTACCCTGCTGAGTTGTCAGACCCTGATTTCTTTCTAAGACTGCTTTTTGGTTTTTAATAACCAAAAGTTAACCAAACTCGGTTTCCAGCCTTCTAACATGAAGTCATGTGAAAGGAAAAAAAACTAAAAAGAAAACATTTATAAACTTTCTATCTCTGTCTTGGTTTGACTTCTGTTAAAGGAGGAAGCAGTATTCCTAATTCTGTCTGTCTTTCTGCTTCAATGTTATGGTAGAGATTTGTTTTAGAGTAGGTATAGTTCTAACCTTTTACCTAAACACTATACAGCATTGCATGAAAAGTCAGAGTCCATGTGATTCCGAAGTCCTGGAGACTTTAGTATCTGTTAATTATTTAGTGAAGCACTGCAGACTCTCTCGTGGTGGGTGTTTTTCCTCATTGCCAGATTACAAATCAGCCAGCAGCCCTGCCTGGAGGATACTTACCTCTGTGATCAGTGCTATGCTGGGAGGCAACCCCTGCCCAAGCAGAGCCTGGAAGTTACTGTGGAAAAAGAAGACAGCCTAGAAAAGCCACATGCACAAGGAAACAAGAAATAACCAGCTTTAAGGAGCTATTTCTGCATAAATTGAGTTTTAAGACTCATTCACCAGTTCTAAACTCAGTAACAGCGTTAATCCCATAACAGCTGGAGTGGCAGCCCAGTATCAGAGTTGTTACACCACTGGTGGTGCCATTTCCACCAGCCCATTGCTCCCTTTACACATGCTCTGGATGTGGAGGCTTTTCCTATAGAGACAGAGGAGATTGCAAACATTCAGGGGCAGTGCTGTGCATGCAGTTGTTGGTAGATGGGTATTCTGTGACAGGAGTTCAGAGCACAGATTACCTGGCCTGCACATCCCAGCTCATGGCAGTCATGCCCTCACTAAAATTGGTGCAGCACAGCCAGGATCAGCCAGGAGCAATCCAGACCTCTCTGAGGAAGACTGTTGGTTTTCTGTCCCTCAGGTTGGGTCAGTTTGCAGTCCAATCCAAGAGAAGATGGCTTCTTTCCTTAGCACAGCTGTAGTCCTGCTGGATGCTTCTTGAGATTTGTACAAGCCACCCCCCACTTCTATTTCCAAGGTCATCCTTATACTGAAATTTTAGCTTTTGGGGGGAAATGAAGTCTATATGGAGACATATGACACCCCTCAGAGAACCACAGCTTCTACCAGATCACCTTTTCAAGTCTCAGCGACTACTTTTTATTTCTTTAAGCCCTATCTAGCAGAGTTTGGGGGATGAAAAACATGACAGAGGTCAGAACCCTGCATGTGTTACAGAGAGAGAGCACTTTTCACCTGTCAGAGTTCCCAAAACATGGCAGGCTCTTATATGCATAATTTGCTTATCAGAGATGAAAAGTGAGATGGAAAACATGCTCTAAGAGGTCCTGTAACAATCATTACTGTCCTATTCAATTTACTTAGTAAACATCTTGGACTTACCCAAAAGCCCCCTGTGAAATTTTAATTAATATAAGTTTTCCTCCTCTACATATGAGTGGCTGTGTTTGGGATTAGTCAAAGATGCAGAAAGTTAAAAAAAATAAAAATCAAACCAAACAAACCAAAAAACAAAACAAACAAAAAACCAAACCAAACCAAAACACTCCCACCAAAACCCAAGAGCTCAGCTTTTCCTAACAAAGGCTAAAAGTCTTGAGTATTAATCTAGCCTTATCTTCAGCACATTCTTCCACATTTCCAGGTCTTTAATATCCTCCATCCAGCTTAGTTTGGTTCAGAGTCTTGCACTCCTACTGAGCACAGGAAAAACTGCCACTGGCCAGCAAGTGGCCCCTGAAGGCAATGTCACATTGTCATTGTATCCCAAAGCCAACTCGGTTAAGACATCCCCCTTCAAAAAAGGATCAGAACAAAGTTCCTGTCAAAACCAAGTTGTTTGAAAAGTAGGATGGTCATATTTGGGTAAAACCCCCAAGAAACTCTCATATTATTTAAAAGAAGGATCACATGTACTGGAAGGAGTAGGTGAATTATGTACAGTCCAGAATTGCACCTATCATGCTTTCCACTCCTCCCCTACCATACTTTAATTGGCTGGATAAATCAGTGTCTAGGACAGGATCTAATTTATGATATTTATGGAATAAAGTCACCATCACATCACCAGTATCTTGAAGGGTTCGTTTTTCAGAATGCTATGTATAGTACAAGCCAAAATGCAACTTAGGAACAGATGCATTTTCTTATGTATCACTAAAGCAGCTTCTTCTTCATGAATTTCAAGCAAACATTTTTCCCCCCTAATTTATTGCTGTGGTCCTTGTTTCCACAGCACATTCTACAACTACTCAGAGCTCTGCAAAGTGCTGAAGTACTTGTTAGTGGTGAGTGACCTGCTACCGAAATTGTGTGATTAGCTCCACATTTTATGAACTGACATTTCCTCTCTTTTTAGCTGATATTAAAGAAAAATAATCTGTTAGCAAAAATTGGACAGGTTTTTGAAAATAACATTTATTTCTATGTTATGTGGATTAGAAACAAGGATGCAGAATAAGTAAATAATTCATTAAATGTTTTATCAGAAGAATTAATTATTTAATTTGAAAATATTCTTAGTAATATTAAGAAATACTTGCATTTGAACTTTAAAAGCATTTAAGTATTTCTGTTACCTAGAGGAAATGTCAAACCTTCATCATCATCAAAATAAGTAAGATCTATTAAAAGATAGCTGGTTTCAGCAGTTGCAGACACACTGCAGTGCATTAACCTCAAGTTTGTAGTGTAAAGTTTAGGTTTAGAGATAAAGGGGAAGGGAAAGATGGCAGCAGTCCATCCAGTTTATCTTGTTTAGTTTTTGTCCTAGCTCAGACCAATGACTTTTTCTCTCCAAACCACTGTTTCGAAAGGGGAACTGTCATGTTGCATAAGAGTCCTCCGTATTTCACTTTACCTTAAGTCATTTGGAGAAATACTGCTCTATCAGGATTGTAGCCACTGCCAGCAACAAACCCCCATGCAAAGACATTATTTTTCCCCAAGCTGCAGTCTCTTGCAGAGAGAGGTTACTTCTCATATGTTCGAGTGTGAAATTAAACTGCTGTTACCTGATTTTCTACACCATTTCTCTAGCAGTGAGTTAAGCTTGGTACTTCACACTAACCTTTCCTGATGGAACAGCTGAGGCTGTCTGGCTACCTTCTGTCTCAGAAAGATTAAAGTCTCAGCTTCAGCTGTGATCTGTTTAAACATGTTTTTCCGTGTCTTTCACTAACTTGGATTTCCATGGACTCCAAGTGTAGGTTCCTCAGTAACAAGCTGTTAAGCATTGCAGAGCTATAGAGGAAAACCAAAGAAAACCATTACGCTCATTAAATCAGTTGCAGGAGGGGGAAAATATAACCACTCCAAAATCAAAACCCATACACAATCCATTGCTCATCTTTCTCCATTGATGCCATCATTTCATTTGCTTTCTACTAACCAGAGAGACCACCACAGGAGGAGTGACCTGTTTTTTGATACTATCAGAGATGAAAGAAGTTTTGGCAAAAATCTCGTAGATCAGATTTTCTGTTCTTAAAGAATAAATCTAAAGGACTCCAGTGTCTGCCCTACTGTTTTTCCATACCACATTAATTATTGCATGCACATGCAGTAATAGTAACTCAGATAACTCTCTGGGAAGAGGACAGCAAAGAAGAGAATCACAGAAGGCTACTGCAGAAGCTGTAGACTTGAGTATCTCATCAGCTTTCAGCAGAGAAACACTGTTTTGACATTACCTTGTTTTTGTAGATAGTTTTAGAAAGGGCACACCAAGTGCAGTGGCCTTTAAACTCTGGGTTCAATGGCACCTTTTTTTTTTTCAGAGCAGCACACAGTGTTGCAAGGCAGTTGAGCTACACACTCTCCCCTTAGCTGTGTGGCTACACTTCCCAGCGTTGAGGGAATGGGAAAAGGGGGAAAAAAAGCCATGCAAGTTTTCAGTAAATGTTACTGAGCTTTTCAGTAACACATAGAGCTTGGGTGATGCTTTGGGCTTTTCACATACGGCCCGTGATGTCACGCTGCGGCTGTGACATCAGCGCAGCTCTGACACAGGAGCTCTGCCCACGCAGCTTGAATCAATATTTAGTTCTGCAGTTTTCCCACTCCTTCAGAAAAAGATAACTGGGACATTATGGTGCCAAGTGTCATTCTACTTGCAAGCTCAAGCATATGTACCAAACACCTCCTTTTTAGCAATAACTTGCCGACTAACTCGTCAGTGTCTCTACTGTGCTGGTGCTGCATGCAGGGAGGTTTTCAGCAAACTGGAAAACACACCTACCAAGGCTGGGTAATAATTCTTGTGATAATCAAACACCTTTCTCTCCCTTTTTCTTTTTGAACAACAATGTGAAGAGAAAATCACTTCAAACTAGCATGACACAGAAGTCTAAGACCTCTGCTGGTATAGATATTTAGGACTAACTACTTGAGCCTAGATTTTACCTGGTAGTTACGCCCAACCCCTCCTAACACTCAGCTGGAAGCATGCAGAATCAACCCCATCCATTTGGGTCAGAACCTTCCCACATGCCCACAAAAATACAAGTGAAAATCATCACCCACATTTTGTTAATTCACAGAATCCCTTTCTCAAGGAAAAACATGCTTATCTGCAACTGACTGGGAGAGAGCCCAGGGCAGCACAGGATGAAACAATGGACTGAGTCTCCAGTCAGCGCTGCCTAATGAAAAAATCTTGAGGGTGTAGCAATATGTGCAGCATTTATCTGTGGGAGTGTTGTTCACTCCTGAACTAGGATATGAGCACCTAGCTCAGGTAAGCAGCAGTGACCCAGTTACCTGCAGACTCGCTGTGCTGTACTCGCTGCACCCTCAGCTACAGGGATCACACGGTAACATCAAACCAAGCAGTGAAGCTTGAATCCAGGTCTGCAGCAGGCCAGCAGCATCCACTTACACTCAGCAGACACGCTCTGAAGCACCAAAGACTGGCAGCAAGTATCTCCCTCGGCTGAGGTCTTGCCTACACTGCAGAATGCAGTTGCCTAGAGCACAGAATGCAACTGGAACAAGTGTGGGCCAACCCACAGCAAACCTAATCCAAGAAATTAAATCTAACAAATTCACCTAGTGAGTCCAGGGGAAGATGAGGACAGACTTCAGCCCAGGCCAGCAACATGAGCACAAATGCAGGAAGCCCAGCAGGTTGCACATCCTGTTCCACAGCATCACCAGGGCTATTCTTAGCTGCAGGAGCTGGTGCAGGAGAGAAACACTGGGAAGCCGACCAATGCTGTAACTAGAAACAGAGCTTGGGTGATGGGGGATGGGGATTCCCATTTGGTCTCAGCAATACATTAAGGTTTGTGTTGATTGTCACCAAAAAAAAAAAAAAAAGGATAAACCAAATCACAAATATATATATAAATGCTAGCCAAAGTTTCGGTGGCAAGGCTTTCATGCCAGGTTTGGGATGCTAGCACAGATCAGCCTGAGAATGTGCCTGCTGAAAGTGCTTGTCTGCCTGGACTCACACTCCCATCCCATCCTTCTCCTGTGGCACTAGGTCCTCCAGTGGAAAAGCAGCAAGGAGTTGTTCTGGGAGCTGGATCTGGTCCTTGTGGTCAGGCATCTATCTGGGGTAGGAGGTCTAGGAATGACACGGGGGAAGATTTGTGTAGCAAAAGTATAGACCTGAAGCTTCTCTTCCTGCTAATTTAAAATTCCCACACCAGCATGTCTCATAAAGGATGTTCATAGTAAATTCAAATCACATCTTTTCATGAAGAGGTAGAGGCTGCTTTGGAAAATGGCAAAGCTCAAGCTCACATGCAGTGCTTACAGCACAACCAAACATACCCTCCTGCACATATAACTGATAATGTGGAATCACTTTTCCCTCTTGAAGCAGAAAAAGGAGGGCTCCAAAATGAACTCATCACTGCAAGCTTATATTAACAGCTCAAAGCAGGTTCTGGTCACCATCCTGCCCTCCTCTGTACTAGTGCTGGCAGCTTCAGTCAATCCTTTTCTCCCAAAAAACTGTGCAAACTGCAGTGTTTCTGAATTGAAACAAATGAAGCCGAAAAACACCAAAGCATCTTCTGCTCTAAAGCAGCTTTCTTCCAAAGACATTGAAATAACAGTATAGAGTCCTATTAGGAACCCTACCTTATTGACCCTTATGCCAGATATTTAAGCATGGTCAATTAACAGGTCAAGAAGATTTTATTCTTTTCAAAAGCTGTTTTCCTTTGAGATAAAAAAATGCCTTTTGCATAATTAACTCTTCACAATACTAGAACTAAGCAACTATTCTTTTAATTGCACCTGAAACCCAGACAGTTAGAGGCCAGGACTGTAAAGCCCATTTACTAACCTCCACCTCTATTTGTGCTCTTTTCATCTTTTTTTTTTATGTTCTGGGAGATGGTGATTTCTACTAGTTAGATTCCTTCCTGGGAGCTGATCTGAGAAAGAAAATTCAACTAAAACTATTTGATAGTCAAGAGCTCCATTTATTTTCTCAGAACTTTAATACTTAAAAACAAAACAAAACAAAAAAACCAAACAAACCAGCCCCCCCCCCAAAAAAAGAGAATTATTTATTTTAAAAGAAGGCAAAAAGAAATATCATCAGTTAACAAGCTATGCCAATTATATTTTAGCATTGTTCAGAAACAGGATCCAGGACATGAAAAAAATAGAAGCCAAATTAATCCCATGTGCTTTTTGGAGACACACAGATGAAAGATATTTTTCAGCTTTGTGGTTTTGCTTTTCAACTACTTAGACAACACGGTGAGTGCAAAAAATATAAATGTGAGCCTGCTAAAACATGGTGCTATACCTCACAGGCAGCTAACCACACAAAGCAAAGGTCACAAGGAATAATCAGACCTTCTGTTATCAGCAAAGCTACGTTTGATTTGGAAAATTGTCAACTCTGGCTTTAGCTCAGGCAAATGGAGCATCCACTTTTTTCTGCCTAGCAGAGAAAGGAAAAGCCAAAGATACCGTGGACCAGAACCACTTAAATGCATACCTAAAAAGGGTGTAACTGATGCTATGCTATGGAACTAAAATAGTCTGAGCATATTTATATGCTTTTAAATATAGTTAGCAGTATTTCCCATTCCCTCCATGTGGAACTCGGAACATCTAGTTACAAAATTCACCCCCTCCATCCCCCCGGTCTCTCCATAGCTGAAGAGATTAGAAAGTACAGCCAAAGCAGGGGGCAGGGGAAGGAGAATGGCAAGAATCTTTATCCCTCCTCCCCAAACTCCACCAGGCAGTGTTCAATAAATTCAGATGGCCTGATTTCAGAAGCTAACAGTAACATCAGTGTAACTAAACTTGTTAACAAGTGTCAGGACACTCAGTGGGATTTTTTCTCTTTCTTTCTGGAGAATGGGGAAAAGGAATAAATCCTGGAATTATACCAAACTGACAGTATTTCTAGAGCAAATTTAGAAATATCATAGCAGTCCTGATTTTAATACATCCATAAAATCCAGGTACTTTTTTCTTTAAAAGCCAGGCTACGCTGGCAGAAGCTTTGGACTCACTCCCACAAGTCATTCCTGGCGTGCAAGTAAGTACTCGTCAGCCTGATGAAACTATTTAAGAATACAGAAATTTTCAGGTCTGAGCCCTTGCCATGACTTTTGGGGAAGTCACAAGTTGGGGCTGGTTCTTTTACATAACTCTGTGTATGTCCATACCACACACTGCGATGTGGCAACTACAGATATTACCAAAGCCCACACTGGGTGTTGAAAGCAATTGAGCTACAATTATTAGGGGTTCCACAGAAACAATTTACTCTGCTAAAAAGGAAGACTGATGATACTGTGGCTAGCCCACTGAGTGTCTGAATCAGTTCTGCACTGCATCTTAGGTGCAGATATCATCTAGGAAGTGATTCTAAAATAGCATGTTCCTGGATGAGACATGTAGTAAGGGTAAAATATTTCATCCACTGATGTTTGGTACATCTCTGACACATTTAATCCGAAGCCTAAACAATCTAGACACTGAAGTACAAACTTAATTCTGCCTTAAAATCAGTGTTCCATAGTTGTTTTTATTTTTAAAATTCAGGAATGTGATACACAATTAGCTCCCCACCACTGCAGTGTTCACTTACATGAGATTCACTAGTTTCATGCTTTGTGGAAAAAAGAAGAAAATAAAGAGAGACTGTGCAGTGCTTTTGAACGCTCTCAGTATTCTTAAACTACGATCTTCTGAACAAATCAAGTCTGTACAACCCCAGACATTTTTAAAAATCTAGCTATTTCACAAGCTAGCGGGCTACAGTCGAGTCTCCTACAGCCAGAATGGAGAAATTGTGTTCCTGCTGCTGCACAGCCACCACTTGACCTCACTTTATTTCAGGGGGTTTACCATCAAGGGCTAAGGAGACTAAAGGGCCCTAGTAACACCAGCTGGTGCTGCATGTGCAACAGGGCACATGACAGAGAGGCCATGCAACTTCCCCTTTTCCCCCCATCATCATCACCATCATGCATCACCTCTGCACCCTGTCCTGATACTTAAAAAATGAGGGGGAGAGCTTTTTGTCTTTTTAGCTAGCCATTGCCTGCAATGGACACAGAAATAGAAAAATATTACTTCTGGCACAAAAAAAAAAAAAATTAAATAGATTAAAATGGAATTTAGTAACTACAACTCCCTCTATTCAGATACATTTACCAAGACCAACGATGGTAACTGTTATGACTTACAAGTTGTTCTCTTTTAACAAGAGCAACAGCAGAGAAGCCAATCACTTCTCAGTGCTACCATGGTTTGATTTGTTGGTATTTTTTTAAATAAACTAAGGAACGGTAGTTCTATGGTGTGTTAATGATATATGGCAGAACCTCAACAATTCATACTATTGAGACGAATTTTAAACTAGTGATTAAAATAATTAGTGAAAGTTTACCATAGAAAGCAAGGATACACATTAAAAAAAAAAAAGTACTTTGTTCATTTCAAAATTTACTTGGTTAATACTTTGTAGTATAGTAGCAGTGGTAGCATACTCGGCAAACGTAGTCTCATACAAGATCTCATTTAACAGTCAACTCTAGATCATATACAGGTAACAGAAAAAAGAGTTCAGATAATTCAGAAAACCCAAAAACATATATAAATACTATATTAACATATTTAAGTTAGTTTATGAGACTATACAACAAGCATAAACACAGAAAAAGATGAGCAATGCTGGTGGCTGCTATGCACCACCATCCCAAGCCAGCACAAAGCCGAGCCCACCCATCCACAGCCCACAGCTTCCTGCAGATGCATCTGAGCAGCCAAGGGGCAAAACCCTCGGGCAGTGCTGTGCTGCAGCCCAGCAATGTGGCCTGTGATGGGGCTCCCTGGAAGCAGAGCCAGCACCTCCACCTCTCCTTGCTTTGGCACCCAGCACCTGGCCAGAGCGGGGAGTGAAATAGGGCTGGTCTTGGCTCCGCAGACTGCACAGGTAATGCACAACACTGGTAATCCACCCATGGATAATCAAGAGTTGACTGCAATGCTCTGCTGAGAGCTTGGGTAAGACCACTAACATGACTTGGGCCAATCCAAGCAGCAGGACTATTTTTTGTACTATTTAGGAGCAATTATGATACAAGACACAAATTAGAAATGCAAACTAGGGAGGTGTTCTGTATCTGGAGGCAAAGCTACATTCCCTTCACTAACAAAACATTCTTTTTAAAAAAATCTATATTTAAATACTGTTAAAAACCTGAAAACCACAGCATCAAATAATTTCATAAGGCCAAAACTATCCTCAGTTCCCTCTGGTTGTGCCTATGTATTGCAATACATTTGCAGAAGTAGTAAATGCCAGGTAATCTAGTATCTTATCCTCTTTCCAGTGCCTTCCAGTAACAGATCTCAGAGCTCTTCACACAATAGTTAAGCCTCACAACACCCCTGTGAGGTAGGTATTATCCCCATTTGAAGACAGGGACACTGAGGCAAAGTGTTTATCATGTCCAGAGTCATAGAGCAAAGAATGGAAGATCTGAGTTGTTTTCCAGTTTTGCACACAGGAGCAATCCATTAATCACAAGACATTAGTTCCTGTATACAATGTGAGAGTGGATCAAAAGGGCCAGGGTTTTAGATTAGATTTCTTGTATGTTTTATCTTTCAACTCTCATCTCTGCCAAACTCACAGAGTCCACAGAGCAGTTTCTCCTTTCCTAAGGTGTAAGCTGGCAGCACACTGTAACAGCTTCTTTAGAGCCAGTTGTCAGTTAACTGAGTCAAGATTTTAAACTATAGATTCAGATACTGAGTAAGTGAAATTATGTGATACATAAACATCTCAAAGTGTGAAATACAGTGAATGAAATCTTACTCCCTGCACCACTTCCTCAAAAGTCAGTGGAGGGCTCCTGAGGACACGGTGGGGGGCCAGGACTGAAGTCACTGCAAGTGTTTACAGACACACTCAGCTAGAGGCAAAATGCACCCTTACATTACTTGTTGGGGAGCTGCTGTCTGTGCTTGAAAGCAGGACTTATGTTGTCAGTGCTTGGCAGACCTTCCCCAATAGAGCACTTATTGACAGAACTAATTATTTTATCTTCGTAAACTCAGCATCAGCTAAATATTTATTCATAGCACTGTTGAGTCAAGGGTTCTTTAAACCCCAAAGACTTGCATGACCAGAACCAACTTGGAAGTAAGGGGAAAAAAGCAGAAAATCCATAAAATGTACAAGTCTTTGTGCATTTATGTGTATGAAGTGTTACTTCATCGACCAGTCTCATGTCTTGACCACAGGGCAGTATATAGTAGCTCGAACTGCCATTCTGACAAGAAAAAACCCTTTCACATCTGTTGTTTTCAATTACCTTGCTACCTTACCAGAAGAAGAGGGGACAATTTCTGACAATCACATGATGTTGTCTTTAAAATATGCTGTGCGATAAATTTATTAGAAAAGCCTTCACATTTTTTATTATTATTACATAACTTTAGGAAAAATACGTGAACTGCAAAGTGGTTTCCAGTTTTTAGTATATATTTTTTTAAATGTTCTATGAACTTTGGTTTTCTTAGGGCTTCTAAATAAACAATATATTAAGATATCTACAAATCAAATATTAAATGAAAAAGTAGGTCCAAGAAATCTGTAACACAAATTGAGTTCCTACATGCTTATCCCTCAAATACCTTTTCACTGGAAAAAGGTATCTTAATTTGAAGCACAGCAAAAAGTGTCTCTGCTGAAATGTTGAAACTGGTTTTCTGAAGTGTTACAGCATGGGTGCACTGTCTGTCTCAGTCAAACAAAGTCAACACAAACACATTGTATCGTGACAGTGACATTATATTCTTTAAAACAAGCATTCTATATTTAGCAATATGACAAGAACAAGGACTTCAGCAATTACACTATTTGGCAAAATTGCATCTCAAATGTCCGTCTCTTCCTCTTGCAACACGGCTGTTAACAAAGTCTCCACAACTCAGGTAGCACCCTTCAGGGAGTTACAAAGATGACTCAAACTGCTCGTTCTGATCGGTGTTGGCCTCCAGCTTCACTGAAGGGATGCTCTCCGACTTAGTCCTCCTCGTTTTCGGAAATTCAATGACAACTTCTGAACAAGAAATACTAAGTGACGAGGATTTTTCTGTCTTCTTTGCAGTACTATCTTCTCCTGCTCCGCAACACTGCTTCAAAGCACACTGAGTCCTGCAAGGCAACTCGCATTTCCCTCTCCCTGACTCAGAGCCAACGCTGGCAAACTCAGGCTGAATGGTAGTTGCATGAATCCCTTCGTCGTGAAAGATCTCTTTGATGCGCTTGGCCACCATCATGTACGTGGAAGGGTCAGGACACTTGATGTGAGCAGTGCCAATGATCCTACTGCCTGCTAGCTGCCAAATGTGTAATTCGTGGATTGCTTCGACTCCTTCGAGGGTACGTAGCTTTGAGTTCAAAGAATGGACGTCTATTTGTTTGGGAACAGTCTGTAGAAGGATGAGGGCTGACTCCCTAAGTAATGGGTAAGTTGTGTAAAGGAGTATACAGACCATAATCAAACAGAGGACAGGATCTAAATATAACAACCAGCAAGGACCAGCCACCGTAATGCTCTCTTGCTCGGATTTGTTAGCTCTGCCAAATGCTTGGGATAAAGTAGCATTTTCCATGCAATGATCATTGACACATGGATTAAAGCAAGGCCCATCTTCAGGGCATGGATTCCACAAGCCATAAAAGAGCAAGGCATTCACTACCACAATTACTGAACCTAAGGCATCTCCAAAAACATGCAGAAAAACTCCACGCATGTTAAGTTGTGCACTAGAGTCTTCTTCAACTTCCTCTTCATCTAGAGGATAATGGCCAGCATTCCCATTCACTTGTACGTCACTCATGTCATCTTTCATATCACCTGACAAGAAAATAATAAAACAATTAGGCAGGAGCTATCATACAACATGTTACTTTAAATCCTTATAAAATCATATCCAATGGAAAGCATGGCACAGAGTATGAAATCAAAAAGCAACTCAACCCACACACTTAGCAACATCATCTCTGGTTGAGGAAAATTCCGTTTTCCCAATAAGTGATCTAAATAATCTAGAAGGCAACTGTTTCTACATGGAGATTAAAGATGTAGAGTGGCAAAGAATGAAGTTTTAACTTACTCTACTGAAAAACTACTTTCACCTTTTCCAGCTGTTTAACCATTTGCCTATTCACTGCTTGTTTCTTAAACAAAATGCAGAACTACAGAGGATATGTAAAAAAGCTGGTTTACGTAGCTCAGTCACATTTCTTCCTTCTTTTGAAACACCAATAGAGTGATCACATTGCTAAAATCCATCTTTAACCACAGGACTGCATTGCTATTTCATATTAAAATTTGAAGCTGGAAGCTCAAAAGCTGTATGAATACAGCTGTGTAGCAGCTTCTTTACAGGTTTGCCAATGCCTTTTCAAGAGGCTTCTGAATTCAAGGAAAAGGAAGTTCTTCCATGGAGTTAGCAGGACCATGAGATACGATCAGCTGAAATCAGAAATTTTAGGTCTAAAGAGCAGAATTTACCAGCAGAATTGACTATACAGCAGTGTAAGTTATCACTGAAACTCTCTGAGGATATGAACTACTGTTATTTATATTTCAGAATAAATGAATAAATAGTAAAATTAAATCTTTTTATGCAAGTGACATATAACTGTTGAGTGACATACAGCCTGTGATGTCCAAAGTCATAGGTCATATATTGTGCAAAAATTAACATTTTAGTGCCCTTCTTTCTCACAACTGTCTGCAGTATTTACCACTCCAACACAGCTAACCAGCTACATGGGAATAAATACACACATTGTTACAAAGAAGAATCCTTTCTGAAAGAAAATCATCTCCCAGTGTTCACAATGGAGAGAATTGTACATGATTAAACGCCTTCTTTTCTTCAGAAGTTCTTCTTTGGATACTTCCAGTGCTAAAGAAATGCAACAGGCACTGGCCCCTGGCCCGACAAACTGAAACAAGGAGCTCTTACTGCTTCTGAGGTTATTGAGTTCAGAGCTTTGTAAACATTAACACGTTAATAAGACGTGCAACTTCTGCTGTTCTACCCTTGTGGCTGCAATTCTGCAATTGCAGAGTGCACACAAGTCCTCTCCTCTCTGAAGAAGGAGTGGGCTCCTACCAAGGCTGAGTTCCAAGCCCCAGCTCGTGACCTCATCCAGTACGCTTCTGCCCTGAAGCTCCAGCTACATTTTCCACACTACCTCTAGGAGTTATGGAACATGGGACCAGTAACTTTCCAGAGAAGTAAATACATTAGAGGGAAATATCTCAGGTTACAGAGTTCAGATCTCAAGGTCCATGATGAAAGCAAGGAAAGAGGAACGCTCTACTTTGTAACATTTGGAAGAATGGAGATCTGAAAAGTCAGTACAGCTATCTGTAAGAATGGGTAACAGGAAATATGGTTCCAGAAAGCCCTTGAACTTTTTTTTAAATGGAAAATGGTTAAAACATGTCCATTTGAAATATGTTCATTGAAATCTAACAATAAACTGATTATTTTACATAAAGTGCATCCATAGAAATGCCTGTGCAGGACTAGCCCCTAAGACTAATGCCTACTTTACCACCTTAGGAAATCAGGACTATCTCACTCTGCCATTCCCAATGAAGGCACAGGACCACCTTTGTCTTCATCTCTACATCTTACATCTTCTCCCAAGTCTCCAATCACCTTTACCTGTAACTTTTCCATAGGCAAACTATGAATAGCTCCATCCATTACATAATCATGACAGGGCACAGAAGGAAACACAAACTTATTTCAAAGTTTCACTGTGACCAAAATTATGCCCTATTACCTCCTAAATACCCACAACAAATTATTTGTTATTGCCAGAAGCACATCCATGAGACATTCCAGACAAGCTAGCTCACAACAATATGCATTTTAATCTATGCTATAACCTTTTGCTCTAACTAGTCCAAAACTTGGCTAAAAGCACAACTTTTCACAATTAAAGAATAGTTCCCAAGCCAAGATATCTATGAGACCAAGGGTTAAGCGAATTTTACATTGTTTGAAATGAATTATTGGGATACCTTTGTTGGAACTAAACCAACATTAAGAGCTTATTACGTGGTCAAGAAAATGGTGTAGTGCATTCAGAAGAACTTTCCTATCCTCTTGAAAACCTCTCTTTCCAAAAGCCAGCACGGAGTCGGAGAAGCAGAAACTAAGTTTCTCAAATGTGTACTGGAACCTCTGACCACAGAAAACCTGAAACTGTAGCAAAGTTCACTCCCAGCAAGTAAAACTCCCTTTAAGCTAAAACAATGGTCTGCAGATGTCACCCTGAAAGAGAGAAATTGATTCCAAAGCCTGAAGTCCATTCGTTCTGGTGACAAGAATGCACTAGGAAAAGGGAAGTGGCAGTCACACACACCTTTCACTCCGCTAGCATGCTTGGCTTTGACCAAGCAGCTTCAAAATGAACTATCCGGGCTTCTAAAAAATAACCCAAGAAATTCCTTCCCACGAAATAGTTTAACCACAATTGGGAAGGGAAGATTTTAAATGTATGTCTTTAAGTGTGTGCAGGTTGAGTGGGAAGGCGCATGCTTTAGAAAGCTAAAGAAAAATTATTCCAAGACACCACACATGTGCCCTGACACCAGCACGCTCCACATTCTGGCTTCCACAGTTCTGACTGGCAATTTCCAAGACTTCTTCCTATTAATACCTAAGCTATGAAGAAGCACAACATTGCAGTGGAATAGACTTCAGTATGTTTGGTTTAGATGCAGCGTAGCTTCCCAGGTAGCTGATAACTGACCCAATGGAGCAATGCAGCTGTCGGGACCGAGGCACTGAGCCGCGCTCCATTTGATGTGCAGCCAGTTCGGATGGCATTAGGAGAGCGTCTTGTGACAGCTCGTGTCGCTAGGCAAGAAACGCCCGTCATGTGGGACAAGCCTTCCCTTGCAGAACCAACTTTTCACCCAGGGCAAACTGCTTTACCCTAAGATTCTTTTACACTCCGTCTGCAAGACAAACATGCAGCTTAGCGCATCCGAAGGAGAGGCGTGAGGAAGAGGTGCGACAGCCATGTGCCCCAAGAGCAGCTAAGAAAGTTTCTCGCCTCTTTCCCAGGAGTGGGGACAGATGGTCCTCACAGAGCCCGCACCAGGTGGGACCAGGACGGCCACCGCCCTACTCGGGGAAAGGACCCCTCCCGCTTTTCCACGCGGGCATGGGGCAGCGGCGCTAGCCCGCGGGGCTTACCCAGCTTCTCCTGGCCGACTCCGTTGGAGCCGCTGCAGTTCTCCACCAAGGTGCTGGTCTCCTCGCGGTGCAGCGCAGCCTCCGCGTCCCCCGGCGGCTGCTCGGGCTTGGGGCCGCCGCGGGGGTGCTGCTGCCGGCCGCTGTGCGAGTGCCCGTGGCCGTGGGCGTGCCCGTGGCCCCCGGCGCCGTGGTGGTTGAAGAGGCAGAGCCCCAGCAGGTTGATGATGAGCCCCGCCACCCCCACGGCGATGACCACCAGCGGCTGCTGGATCTCGTGGGGCTCCGTGAAGCGCTCGATGGCCTCCAGCAGGATGGTGAAGCAGAGGGCGGTGAGGAACACGGCGTTGACGAGGGCGCCCATCACCTCGGCCCGCACCCACCCGAACGTGTTCTTCTTGGTGGCGCGGGTGCGCTGGGCGAAGCGCACGGCCACCAGCGCCACGACCAGGGCCATCACGTCGGAGAGCATGTGGAACGAGTCGGAGAGCATGGCCAGCGACGACGTGATGCGACTCACCGCCACTTCCACCACGAAGAACAGGAAGGTGAGCGCCAGCATGCACAGCAACCGCGCCCGCCGGTTCTGCCAGCACCGCGGCCCGCCCGGACCCTGCGCCGCCATCCCCCCGCACATCGCGGCTGCCCCGGCGGGGGCGCGAGGAGCGCGGCGGGCGGTCGGAGCCCCGAGCGCTCGGGCGGCCGCTGCGCTCCGCTCCCGCCGCGCCGCCGCCGCCACCGCTCCCTCCGCAGGCGCCGGGCGAGCAAACTTTGCACCCGAGCCCCCTCACTCTTTTCACACGGAACCCGAGCGCCGCCTCGGCCCCGCCCCCGCCCGCGCCCCATTGGCCGGCGCGCCCCGCCCGCCCGGCCGTGCCCTCCCGCCCCCGCGCCCGGCCCCGCTCGCCATTGGCCCGCGCGCCCTCGCGACAGCGGGGCCCCGCCCCCGCCCGGTAACGCCCAGCGAGCCGCGGCCGCCCCGCTCCGCCCGCCCTCGCCTGAAACGGGGAGTGGGCGGGGCCACGGGTGACGCGCCGGGGGACGGCGGACTCCCATTGGTTCGTCCCGCCGGCTTTCCCCTCCCGCCCCGCCCCCGCAGGCCCCGCCCGCGGCGAGCGGGACTCGTGCAAAAGGTGCGCTTCACACGGCCCCGGCCCCGCGCGCGCCCGGGGGCGGGGCTACCCCTGCGGGCCTCGGGGCGGGGCCTGCGTGAGGGGCGCTGTGACGTCACGCGGCCTGAGCCGGGATTTCGGGGGCATTTGCGCTTTTTCTGCGACTTTTTACGGCGGGGTTTCTGTTTAATTCTTCTCCTTGTTCGTGACGCTGAGGGCAGTAAGATGAGTGCGGACGCGGCGGCTAAAATAACTGGAAAAGAAGAAGAAAGAAGTTTTGCTTGGAGTTTTGAAAGGCTATATAACATAATAGCATATTAATAAAATAATAATATAATAATGGCTACAATATTAAATAATAATTATCAAATTTTATAATAATAGTTTTATAATAATATAGCAAAAATATGTAAATACTATGTAAAAATGCATATGAAAAATATGTAAAAGGTCAGTCCCTGGGCACTGTTTGGTTTGTTACACTTGTAGTTAGGAAAGGGAAAGCAACGTGTTTTGAGACATCCAGAAAAATCAATGAAGTGTAACCACTAAATAAAAAAACAAAAATAGCCAAAGTTACAAAAAGGCAGAGCTGACCTCTTACTTTGCCCACTGTGTTCCAGGGAACCAACAACACAGCAGTGAGAGGAAGAATGCGAAAGAAGCTGGAGAGGAGGCAGCAGCCCTAGCTCTTTGCAGCGGTGTATAGAGGTGTAGCTGTGTGTGTGGACCCATCGAGGCAGGAAGAAAAATGGTGCCCTGAGATGGAAGACCTGGCCAGAATGCAAAATATTGCTCCTATACTTGGCGATTTCAAAGAGGTTGTGATTCAGGGTCTGTGCAAAAGTCCTGACTTCATGTCGGCAGTAAAATGACAGAAGATGCTCACGTGTCCACAAGGAAAGCGTTACCAATGAAATAACAGAGCAGCGATTCAGGACAGGCTTCCTTCCCCCTGAGCCCACACCTGGATACCACACTTACCCATATGTGCCATCCCCTCACCTTTGCTTAACCTTCCTGACATGACAGAACTGTCTTGGGCACCACAGACACTGCTGTGCTGACCTGTGACCCTGAACCCTGTTTTCTGTGAGAGTATCCTTTGTGTCAAAATCTAGGTGTGCTGTACCCTGGAAGTAGCGGTAGCAGCCCACACAGAGTTCTTTAATGGCCACTGTAAAGGGAGTCAGCAATTAGATTGCTATAAACTTCTCCTTGCCTGCCTGGCTTCCCGTATGCCCTAACGTCACTTGCTAAGAAGTAAATAACCAGGAAGCTGAACAGCAATCGCTTGGAATTGGAACATGCCCATGTTGTGTCGTCCTCACTCCCACGCAAGGCCATTAGTTAACAAGGAAGAATTGCCCAAATTTAGGATATGTGGGTCAAAGAAACTGGTGCAGCTCAAACTTCTTTTAATTCCTGCAGGTGAAGTGGGTCATCATTTACAGGGATTGCTATTAATCCAATGGAATTTAGCAAGGAAGGGAGAACAACAAACTTGGTGTCTTTCATTGGCTCAGCTTCAGGAATTAGTGAAACTGGGTTTTAGTTGGTTGCCACTGGGGTATCATCAAGATTTTCTTGATTAAAAGTGCTCAGTCCCCTCCTGAGAGAAATAAATAGGATATCAATATCAGTAGAACCCTTATGAATAAAACTTCATTATAAACTGTGTCAAGAGCTTTGCCTGATTTAAGGAGGGGACTTAAACAGCTTTTTGGGCTTCTTTCTTGGTATGCAAACAAAGTCCAGATTAATTTGTGGTCCTTTTAGTGTTTCTTCACTGTGAGACCTCCTGATCTGCTCAAGGATATCCACACCACCGGTCAGTGTGTTGCAGCATTTCTCTTACAGGATGGCATCTTGTTGATCCTTAGCCATGTCCAGGGACAGCTTTTTGTCCTGCTATACCAGGCTGAATACTTAATTCTACTTGAGGCTAAAAGCCACAAGACATGGACCATATACCCCAGGAGAATGGGAGGGCGTGGTTTCTTCCTAGGCAGGGAAGAAAAATTGTTCCTAAGGCCTTCCACTGCTCCCTGATGAATAGGGCTGGGCGTACAGTTTTGACCCAGCCACTGTTGTCTCCATAGGCTTCAAACACAGGGACTTTGATGAATGATCCCCCATTCTGGCAGCCCAGTCCTGCTGCCAGACATGCCAGGCATGGACCAGCAGCTGGACCACACAGGATTTCACACTGCTACCTCTTCCCCACACTCTTTCTTGTAAACCAGTGGGCTGTATGCTGCAGTTTCCAGGATTTTCTATTGTATTACCAGACACCAGCAGCCAAGAGGAACAGAGAGAGTTCCTAAACTTAGGGCTGTCCATCTGGCAACATCATCAATTTTAAGATTAATGGGAAAGTGACTGATACAGGTACCTAATGAAACCTTAAGTGGTGTTTTACAGGAAACATAATGTTCTTGCTTATGCTTTTAGGGAGAATACTTTGTCTTCAGAGTAGGGAGGACTTTGGATTTTTTTTTTAATTTATTTTTTAGGCTTCCAGGCATTGTTCATGACTCAAAGAATTCTTTCTCGGCTTAGCTTCCGGTCGACAGATGTGGAAGGACCCACATCTAAAATATGTTTACTTACCATAAATGCTCTGTGTTCCAAGGGGAGAAGCAGCTGTGGATGTCTGGCACACAGCTTCCTCCCTCCCAGAGCCAGGGAGCCAGGTGACAGGTCTGAGCAGAGAGCTGCTGCTTGTCACCTGTCCTGCAGCAAAACGTTTTGTACCAGCTCCCGCTGAGCCAGCCGAGGGCTGTGGGAAGAACAGGACTTTGGCTGGGAGTTTTGCTATTACTCAGCATGTTTGCTGAGTAAATAAAGTCACCGCTTTTTCCCTTTGAATTTCTGCGTGGGGTTGCAAGTGGAGAGATCTCGACCACGGAGGGCTCTTCATCACTCTGTGCCTTTCCACTTGGAAAAGGTGAAACCCTGCCTATAAAGCACGGGTGCAGTCACATACTACAGAGCACACTGCCTCCTTTTAACGCCTAACTCCTTCCCCTTTCTGTGCAGTCATCAGACCTGTCGGCTTTTAATGAGGGCCTGTGGGACTGTGGCAAACATGTCTCCATCTGTCTGTTCCACTTCAAGGCTGTCAGTGTTCATTTTAGGCTGCGTTTCTCCCAGGCAGTGTGCCTCTCTCTCTCTCTCTGGTAGCTGTCCTTACAAGGTTTCTTCAAATCAGATGAAGTCGGCAACACCAAAGCCAACAGAAGCACTCACTGTCCAGCTCCCTGCATCAAAAGAGGTTGTTCCTTGTAATGAAAAACAACACAAATGAAAAGTGGGTATTACTGTTCACATAGCTCTAGGTTGGATTCACTCTTATGCACTGGTTCAGGAAAGCAACTTTATCAAGGAAAGTTAGACGTGTGTTTGCAGTTAATTAAAAGTCCTTCTTTGAACAGAGGCGAGTTAGGCATGTGCTTACATGCTTTTGTTTGTGACATGTAAAGAAAGGCTATAGCAGTAATTGGCACTGAGATGGGAAATGAAGGACACCTTGCTCTATAAAGAGATTTCTTCTTCTACCTGGTCACTGTATCTGTGAAATCTGGGCTCTTTGTAAGTCGGTGGCAGAACTCCAGGCAAGTTGAGGGGATCTGTATATCATCTGCTATACTTCTGAACCTTGCAAGGCAGATCAAAAACCCTTTTTGTTTCCCTTCCAAAACATTTTCTCCCTAATGAAGAAGCAGCTGATTTTTAAAATGTGCCTTTCTTATGTCCAGTTTTGATCTTTCCTTTATTTTTCATTTTTACTTTCAAGCTGTTCACTTGATTCAATGGCATTCAGTATCCTGTAACTGCTCCAGAACTTCGGGCACAATTAACTGTGTGGCCAATCTATAATTGTTTCTAATGAACAGGAGTGCCCTTTTTGGTGGACTAAAGAGCATTTCCTGGCTGTTTTGATTACCAGTTTGTCTGCTTATGATAGAAATCGTATTTTCCTAAAATCCACAAGTAGGCAGGCAAAACAGTTGCTCTAATGAGCTGTGAAATTGATACTGATAAGGTATTAGTTAGAGTTAAAGCCTTATTCAGCTAGTGCTTGAGTGAATCCAACTAGAAAAATCACCACCGTATTAATCATTAAAGGAAAAAAGGCAGGAGAACTTACAGTGTTACTCACTTTTGCACACAGTGTGGCTCTCTGGTGGAAAGAGTAACAATGATTCAGCAGGGATGGGAAAATTCTGTAAATATGGAATTTTGGAATGAAAAAATGTCTTTGCATCTGATTGGTTCATAACATTTTTAATTATTACAGAAATAAATTATTGTCCTTCATATGGCGTTTTTAATAAATCATACTGTTAAGCTCTGCCTTTTATTATCTTTAGAGAGAACATGAGAACAAACCAATTCTCTTGGAGCCATGGTAATGAGTATCAACGAATCAATGGGTAATTGCTGAGGACAGACACTATGTGCTAATCACCGTGGTCCCTGCTACACCTATTTACAGTATCGGGTCCTTTCAGAGAGCTCACAGTACTTTCAGGTGCCCGAGCTGGTTAACTGGGGGCAGAGATTTCCTCTGTCACAGTAGGATGCTGGATTTCATTGGTGAAGGATCTCTAGGTGGTCTCTTGTTGGAAGAAGATCACTCAGGTCCTTTGAGGTAAATCCCTACAGGGACAGTTAATACTGTAGGAACTCATAAACGTGCATGTACTGGCATTGGAAAAGGCAGTTCAAAACTAGTTCAACGAGTGCAGCTCTGAGTCGTGGGAGGCTGCAGTGCTCCGTGCAGTGCTGCAAGGAAGCAATGCCCTTTGGTGGCACATTTTGCCCTGAGGAATGGAGCTATGCTGGTTTTATCTCCGTGTCTCCTGGAAGCTCAGTGACATCAAGGGCACACTGTGCAAAGACCTCAGTCCCAGCGACTGAGCTAGGCTCTGTAAGAACACGGTGCCAGAAGAGGAAGATCCCCAGGCAGATTGGAAAGGAAGCCATCCCCCTGGCTGTGTATATGCAGAGTTTACAGGTTGCTTCCTGGAGCAGCCAAGAGCGCAGGATACAGCACATCCTATCATTTCTGCTGTGGGAGGCAGGCCTGCCTGCAGCAGGGCAGAGAGCCTGGTGGCACAGGATGGGCAGGGCACTCTCGGGCCCCTGTGCAGCACACCTTGCCGGGCTCCTGCTCTGACCCGGCGCCAGCAGGTCTGCTCTGGAGGGCAGCCTCAGGCTCACCTTCCCTGGCAGCCCAGGTACTCCAGGTGTTTCCAGCCAGCTCACCTACCCACACTCTGCTCCTGCTGCCACAACCAACACCAGGCAAGAGCTGCAGCCTCCTGTCCTGACAAAAGTATGTAAAGTCATTGAAGTGCCTGAACAATAGCATACTCATCATTTTACCATTTATGTGTTGGATATTTACTGTGTCAGCTTGAGGTGGATGAATTTGCCTTTATTACACAATAAATACTGATATTTTGACTTGGAATGTGCTGCAATCCCAGCTCTGAGACCTGCTGGACACTGCTGCTTTTCCCAGACACCACATGTGCCCTTCACATAAGGATGGAGACATGATCCTCTTTTTAAGGATCAATTATATTTGATGCTTATCAAATCATATCCCAAGGCAGTAAACATAGACATGTTAAGTTTATGTTCTGTGACTGCATCTATTAATTTTCCTAGCTGCCTTCTACAGAGGTCATTTTGTTCTCAAGTTAAGCTGGTCCAAGTAATAGCTGGTGCCAAAAGGGGCCACTTGCAAGTCCCTCTCAGAAATTATATTCCTGCTCCCAACCAGGCCTCAGACCTATCAATTAGGGCGTGTGATGCCATGAGGGGCATCAGCTTTGCCTGCCAGTGCAACCAAAAACCAAATTATTTTTCATCTTCATTGCTTTCCAGCCAGTTCAGCACGTTAATCCTATTTACCTAGGGCAGCGGGATTGCTAGAGCTGACACACAGGACCATGTGATTGGGGCAGGGAAAAGTATGTGACCATATACTGGCATCCACTGATGCTGGTCATGAAACCACAGGCTCAACTGGACTATAAGGGAGGAATTCATGTTTGGGAATTGGTAGCTGATGCACAAACATCTTGTGATCACCAGTCTCCCTTTAGAGTCAGCAGAGATCTAATCAGCTTTTTCAGTGGAGTCTGCAACATGGTTTATCTCCTCTTACAGTGCTATGTACTTGATTAGCCGAATTCCATCCTTAGAATGGGCTTTTCTGTCCTGGAATATAAAGAAAGCCTGGTGTGAATTGCTTGGAGATTAGGTCAGTGGTTAATGAAGTGACTCCTGCCCCCACTGTTAGTTTTGCCCCCTATAAAACAAGGATTTTCCTTATTCTTACCTTAAAGAGCATGAGCTAAGCGAGTTCTTTAATGACACAAACTGAGCAGGAAGAGTGGAATCCAGTTGCCTGTCCTGCCAATACCAATGGTTATACCAATATGCTAGAAAAGTGATGTTCAAGGCTGTGTCTCCAAATTGAAATTCACAGGCACAGCGGAGGTGTTTTGATTTAATCAGTCCTGGGCAGTTGACAGTTCCCTCAGAGGCAAACATAAGGGGTGGCTGCTTTTAAATCAGGTCATTTATGTAGGTGATTAAACATGGAGGAGCCTCACTTGGGGCATAAGTTTTCAAAACACCTTCACCCAGATCTTATGAGCTAATTCTCTACAGTTCCTTATCAATGGCTATTTGCATAGCAAAGCAGTGACTGTGAATATTGCTTCTTGCAAGATTTATTTGTGTTAACTTGCTTTATATCTAGCCAGATGTTTCTGCCTGAATATTTGGGGAATATTTGGGGTTCAGATTGGCATGTGTGGATTAAATGATGTTCTACAGTAGCTGCAGAGCCAATGGAGGGAACCCATTTCCATCACTGCTAAGATGACAAAGCACTTATTCAATCCAGCATTGACAGTGGCTGTCCCAGGAAGGACTTGTCAGTCAAGTTTCTAAGTAATCTGTTTGTGAAATACGTGTTCTGTCTCCCTTATTGACTAACAATGTATATTATCTGGTTAGTTAACTGTGAGGACAAAGGTCTTTTTTCCTGTCATTTGTCAAACTCTTGTGTAAAAAGCTGCAGTTAAACTGTATAACCTTAGGATCCTGAACAGTGCCAACTAAAGTTCTAGGAATATGCTTATTAAGTTTTTTTATTAGCCACATAAAATAAACAAACTTTGTGCCTTTGCCAATTAAATAAACCAAGACCTATCTCTTTCTTGGAAATTCTGCTACAGAAGGATATTGTCCTTGTAAAAAGGGAAAGATATAAATAAGCAAAATATTTATTTGAGGAGCAGTAGCATATCATGCCAGTGTTGTTAAAGCTCCAGTGTATGCATTTTACAGCACTGTAGTGATATAAAATCACAATAGGCATTATCAAAACACTTACAGATAGATACTAACTGTTAAAAATCAGTTCATTAGATCTTTTTCAAATTGGTCTTCAAAGCAAAGTGTTGCTGATAATTATACCCAGCACCTTTGTATCTAATCCTGAGTAGGAAAAATGTTTCATGGAGAAAGATTCATGGAAGCTTAGGCTTGGTTACAGCCTATAAGCACACAGAAAGTCAGCCAGTAGTGTTTGTGTGTTGACATTTCCCCAAGGAGTTGTAGCACAGTCCTCCATGGGAGACAACCATTCAAGTGGATTGCCCTCTAGGACACTGTGTGGGTGAACAAGGATTTGGGTGTGCACGTGTGGCCGCTCCTGAGATCATCTGTATGGCAACATGCAGGCACTGTGTGGGCTGGGAAATGTTACAGGAGGGAGAGGAGGAGCTGATCTCTGTCATTATAATTCACCATCGTCATTCCTGATGGATTCCTGGCATTGGCTCTGGCCTCATCCAGCAGTCAGGGCAGCAAGAGCCCAGCACTTCCTAGCAGGGCGTGTGGCATGAGTGAGCCTTCCCTCTGCTGAGGTGATTCATCCTAAACCCACATACCGCAGCATCCTCTGACATTCTCAGTCCTCGTGGCCTCCTTAGTCTCTCTCTGACCTGCTGTAACTGTGTCACACAGCCTGCTTGTGTGGTGGGAATGGTGACACAGATCCCAGCCTATGGATGTGGATCTCTGGCAGCCAAATCCCAGTGCCCGGCCTGCCCATGGCAGGGAACAAGCTCTTACGGGAGCCCAGCGCTGTACCCTCTGACTGACAGCCCCAGTGTAACTAACCCCAAACTTGGAGGCAGCCCACTTGCTTGTTTCTATCTTGTCTTCTGCACCCAGCCAGGGAACGCTCTGGACCAGCAGGATAACCCATGTGCCCGGGGAGCCTCCCACCTGCAGCCCTGCTGCCAGCTGCCCTTCCCCACTCCTGCACAGCTGTTTATCTGCGACAGCTGGAGCCTTTCAGGGCAATGCTCACCTCCTGCTCCTCCTTCCAAGCCTGCCTGCACAGCCTTTGGGTGTGCCTGAGTGCCATGATCTGCAAGGTCTCCACACAGCCTTTTGAAACCACCAAGGTGCAAACCAGCTAATGATTAAACCTGCTTTCTCAGTTTTACTGCTGGAGAAATGCTTCTGTGGCAAACACCGAGAGTACAATGCTCCTTTCACATCAAAAGACTATGCAGACACCCAAGGTAAATACTGGCCTGCACTGAGCTCACTTATTTCTCTGCTGCTGTCTATTTACCCTGATGGTTTCAGTGAACAGAGTTCCTCACCCCTCTTCTCAGCACAGTGGTCAAACAAACAATGTAATTTTCTGGGTTTTATTTGTTCCAGTAAAAAAAAAAGCAACAACAGTGTGACTGAAAAGTACAAAGGAAATGGAGCAGACAAACAAAGGAACAAAGACACCAAGAGGGAAAAGAAAATCAAAAGCAAGTAATTGGCAGAGTTAGAATTAGTTATTTCTGTTAATTCCAAAGTTCTTGCTTCCTTCTGCCAGCCTCATTTGATTGCTGGGCAACAGGGGCAGTTTCTACGGGTTTCCCTTTAGTTAAAATGATTTGTTTATAAGACGTATAATTTGTAATAAACATAGGGGTATCACTTCGTAAAAACATTCTTCTTCAGGAAGTAATAAAACACTTGCTCAGCTTAAAGTGTGTCCTCAAGTGTTTTTGCTGGATGGGTGTTATATCCATGTAGCTTTACTCCACTGAATCATCCCGAGTGTGGAAATGAGGGATGGTGGGGAAAGAGATTTGGAAACAAATAAACACTCTAAATCAAAAGGACAGGACTTTGTGTGCAGCCCAGGCCACAATAGCATCAATGGCTCCCACAGGACCAGAATTCCTCCTGCATTTACCATCCAAGGACAAAACCTAATAATTTTGCCCTCGCTTCTCCTCCTGCGGCAGTTTTCCTTGGTAGTTTGCAGACCTCAGTTCATCAGTGTCTGGCATGGCAGATGTCTCCCAGAGCTGTGGAGCCCCCACACTGTCATTCTTCTGATGTCACTCATGCCTCAAACTTAAAGGACTTATCAGCAGGGGATGAGGGAAATGCATTTGTCAACAGCTTTTACCACAATAGTTCTTAGTAGGATTTATATTTTGTGAAAAAGGACAGGTTTTCTTAGGAGTTCCCCATCCTTTGCAGATGCTCTAAGGGAGATGAAAGAAAATTTAAAGAAAATCTCAAGGGCATGTTCTGAAATTATTGCTCAAAGGCTGATCATTAGGAGCTGTGGCTTTGATATAACTTTGAACCCTGACCCAGAGATTCTCACATCAGGGACTCTTGCCTAAATTGTGTGCTGTCTTCTTGAAATCTATCCAGCCGTGCTGGAAAGGTTTCAGGCTGTGGGGAAGCCATCTCGTTCCTCAGTATCTCAGCCCTGCAGTCGGGCTATCTCCTGGCTGCCGGTGTCTTCTGGCAAGAGCAGCCCCAATCACTCAGGTCCACACACTGGAAATGTTTCAGAAGTAGATAAATAAAGTATTAATGAGGATTAATATAAGAGAAAATCCAGAAATAATACACTGCAAAGAGATGGCCCTAATGAACAGCTAAAGGGGTCAATGGACTATTTATTATGATGTTAAGCCCAAATTTTTATAAAAAGTTTCTCCATAACTCACGGAGGAAGATGTCATCGTGAAATGGGTACTAAATTATAATTCCCAATTACAACACATGCCTTGAAAAGGCAATTACATGGAAACCCTTTGCTTCCAATAATGCTGAATTAGGGTTAATGTTTCTACCATCACAGGGAAATTACAGTGGAACCCCAAGTACCTGTAAATAAATTATCATTGTGTGAACAACCACTCTCCCTCCCATATCAAGGGACAAGTAGGTTAGACAAAATTTTAAAAATGGAAAGCATATCAAATATAGTCTTCTGATACCTCCTCAGTAATCTAGGTAAAATTACTTTAAATTATCCTCCCTCTTTCTTGGAGAAGTAACCACTTCATAAAACACATAAGCAAGAGTGACATTACTCTGAGCAACCTAGATGAGGAACAAAGCACTGGGTGCACATACAGACGGGCTCATCCTGTTAATTCAGAGTGAAATTCCTGCCATCAGTTACTGGGCTTAACTTAAGAAATAAAATTATAAGGTTGGATGTTGCCACAGAGACATTTTCAGTTTACTTTGTGGCCTGTGTTGGTGTGTTGAAAGGGATCCAATAGCTGTGCAAAGACAACATATCAGCATGGGGTTGTTTCTTCTAGCTACATGCTTAAAACAGACCAAAAACTCACTGCCTAAATGCAAGTCCTAAATAGGAATTTCCTTAGAATAACTCCCGGGCTGAGAAATGTCTAGTGCATACATTTATTTAATTCTTTATTATATTATATATTTACGTTACATACATGTATCTATTTGACATTATATTTTGTATTTTAATATTTGCATATATATGTTCTGTATTTATACACAAAATTTAATATTATGTATTATATGTTATGTTCATGCTTATTTCATGCATTTATTATTACTTATTACTTGCCAAGGACAGGAAGGGACCTCACTGCTAATTGTGGGTCTTAATGCAGTTGGGGACATGTCCCGTTCCTCAGCGCTGCTGGGGCTGGCACAGCACAGGAGGATTTACAGCACGGTAAGGAGTCCTGCTGGCATTAAAGAAGTGAGCAGCTCCTGTTCTTCCAGGCTGAGTCACCTGGGAGAATGAGCGTGTAAATGGGGGAAGACGATCATTGTTCTGTGTTTGGTTACTAACAAGGAGAGTGGGAGACAATTCCGTGTCTGCATAGAGTGGAAGCTGTTCTCGCCACTGCAATGACTCGATTTTATTCAGTGCTTTCTTTGTCGATGCTTCTGATTTTCTGTAAGAGAACAATTGGTGATTCTACTGTAAAATCACTAAAAAATAGTCATTTGCAGCCCGATACTGTAGGATACTGGATTAGGACTGAAGTTGGCAGCATATTTGGTAGTACATATTTTTATAATAATAACAGTAATAAATCCATGCAAAATATGCACATTTTTTCTCCAGCTTTGTACCATTTGTTTGCGTACAATGTATCTTATCCACTACTAATTAGGAAAAGTTAAATGGCATTATTCGATATGGACAGATCTCAAATTACTTCACTATAGCACAGTTATTCTTCAATCCCATTTTCTAAAGGTGAGGGGTTTGAGGGAGGGATGGAGGTGGCTCTTTTTTGGTTGGTTGGGTTTTCTGGTTTGGGTTTGGGTTGGTTGGTTTTGAGGGTTGGGATGTTTGGGGGGTTTTTGGAGAAAGTTGTGAGTTTTCCCAAGCTGAAGATGTGGAGGAAAAGCTCGGTAAGAGATGCAGGGGCAGGACCTGCCTTTAGAATCAATTTCCATTTCTGACAGCGAGCCTTGCATGCAACTGAGGCAATGCAAATTTGGCAGGCCACGTGCAAATGCTGCAAATCACGGCGATAACCTGAGCTTAGAACTGACCTAGGCAGCAAGCGCTACTTCACTTCCAGGAAAGTGGCTTTGAAGATGGAATATAAACTGGGAAAAAAAGAAAAAAAAGAAAAAAAAGAGGTTTTTAGAAAGCAAGTGACCAATAGAGCATCAGCAGCATCAGCAGCAGGAGCAGTGATTCTCCCGAGCGGTTTTTCGCCTCCTCTCCTCTCGTTATCCCGCTCATCCCTCCCAGCTCCGCCGGGCTCTCCCCGGGATGCTGCGGGGTCACCGTGGAGCATCCGTGCCGGGGGAATGCCGAGCACTGGCGGGCCCGGGCAGGGGGACACGGGGCACACCCTTTGGGGGGCGAGGGGGGGGATCCGGACCCCCGGGACAGCATCGCCGTCCCGCCCGAGCCTGGAACCGGGACTGCGGTGTCCAGATGAGGCTCCTGGACCGGTTCGAGCTCCCCGACGGCTTTGAGCTTGTGATGGAGCATCCAGTGTGCACTGGGATGTCCTGGGAGAACAGGGATTCCGTCTTTGTTTTCAGTCGCAGAAGGATTTGGGCTGTTCTACTCCCTTTTTCTGCTTTGGCCTATGATATTTGATATCTTGGCAATACAGGTGTAGGGGTTAAGGGGATAAAGGCAGGGTTTTCCCTACTCAGCTATCCTCTTCCAGCACCAGAGGCTTTCTTTCACTACCCAAAATATGCAAACAAGAATCAGGTGCTGGTGAGAAGGCAGTGGGTGTGCCTTGTGCCACCAGTGGAGCCCTGGCATCCCCAGGGATGCCTGAACAAAGGGAGGGCTGAGGGAGCAGCATCATTGATGAGCTGTGCCTGTGTCCTGCAGGAATGCCGAAGTACAGCCCTCCAGAGTGGGTCTGCTTGCACTGCTACCGTGGCCATTTGGGGATGATCCAGTCCCTGGACATGCTGCTCTACCACATGGTGTGTGGGGACCTTCCTGTTAACAACAACGAGGACATTATCCTGGACTGGCTGTTGTTCACAGCACAGGAGTCCCAGGGTGGGTACCTGGCTTCACAGCACAGTGTTGGGAACATGCAGGGTGGCACACAAGCATCCCATTCTTTCACCTCTGGAGAAGGTAACACGTATCCTTCTGTCCTGCTCGTCTGCAAAATGTAGACTAGATTAGGATATTTGGGTGCAGCTCTGAGCAGCCTCAGTGTGGCCTGAGCACTGGGGACACTGGGAGAGAGTGGACAGTTCTCTCCCACTGATCAGCAGTTTCTGTCTTCTCTCCATCTCACTGGAGTGCCAGCACCTCACCACATCAAAATGTCATCACTCAGCCTGGGTTTGAAGGAAGGGGGTTAGGAGAAAATGCTTTTTCTGAGGATGAAACACTTTATTCATGGTAAAAAATAAACTTTATGCTTTTGGTCTTCTTCCTCCAAGGCAATCTTTTTGTCTCTTTTCTCTCCAGCTTTATTGAAGTTAAGAGGGGGTTAGGTAACCCAAAGAATGAAACAACAGCCCCTGTTTCAAACTGCAGCAGCCACTTCAGTGACCCTGAACTGCCACCGAGGCACATGTGTGAACGTGAAAAGGAAGTGGGCTGCAGGGACAGATCTCTCACCCTGTGAAAGCTGGGAGGAAATCAGAAGTGGCAAAAAACTGCCCAAAATGTTCATCTTCCACCTGTAACCCCTGCAAAATGGCTGGGCAGAGTTAGACTCTAGCAAGGTTCGGTTTGGAATGTTCTAGTGTGTCCTGGCATGAAAGTGATCAAATAAACTATGGTTTGTATTGATTGGAAAATGGATACCGAAGGAAGAAGGGGATTGTGGGAGACAGGGAAGTCTCTTCTTGCCTCTCCTTTCTATGCCTAGGAGCTCCTCGTGAAGAGAAATGCCTACCCTGCGTTTACACCTGACACTTCCCCATGTATCCACCCCTTCCCTCACTCGTGTCTGATCCATTCTGTGGACTTCATTAGATAAACTAAGAGGAGTCCCAGTGCCAATAAACACAGACCACAAAGAGATGAACCCTGTGCAGTGGTTAGAAGAAGATTATAAATCTTATTTCAGGGGGAGAATTTAAGAATTGTATCTTTCAGGAGTTTATAATTTACTCTAGCAAACCACAAAACACTAAATATAGGCAATGAATCCTAAATGAAAAAAGCAGGAGGCGTGCAGGAGAGCACAGAGATCGATAAACCATAGGCCCTGGACCACAGGGATACCCTGTAAGCCATAAACTCCTGGCAATCTATGGCAAAGACTGAAGGCTAAACCACTAAAGCTGGATGAAAACCCGGTACTGCTGCTACTACTGTTTTACTTTTTTTGGAGGTGGAGAACACGGCAGAGGACAGTAGGTTCTGGCAGTCAGATAGTGCTTTTGAGGTTTTATTTACTATTACACCTAGACTTTATTAACACCCCATGCGGGGAGTACTGGATCTCTGGCACAGTATCAGCTCCACTGATGGCATCGTGGTCCCCCCAACATATTTTCCACGTCCCTTTGTTGGAATGGGTGATGAGCAACAGCCAAAGGTCTTCCACAGCTGGAGAAATGCAGATTTACCACCGTAGAGAAGACCCTTCTGGGGTGCAGAGGTCACACTTTCCATAGGGACCCAAAGAGACAGAGACTCAGAAGTGGAATATCCCACTTTTACGAAGAAGCTTGATGGTCCTCTATATTTATGTCGGATTTTCATTAATTTTTTTATCTGCCCAGCTGGCTAGCACTTTCACACTCTTTAAGTGCTGTTCAACTGGCTGCAGAGAGGACAGAGCCTCACTGCTGAAAGTCAGGAGACTGGTCTGTATTTTTCAAGGATGATGCAACTTCCCCTCCAGGCTATCCCTGATGTTCTTATGCATTTAAAACTTCTGCAATATCAGAGATGCTGACAACTAATCATATTATTAGAATTCCTGACATCTGTATTAAACATTAATTAATTTCTCTCACAACATTCCACAGTGTACACCATTATTATCATCCTGTAAGGCTTAAAATGTACTATATGCATATGTACATACTTCCCTTCCCTAAGACATTAATATATCCATCAGCATGATGATGGAAGACAGTATTTTGGAAGCACTCCATAAGCAGTCACCATCCCCACAGATGTTATATTTGTGAATATTCTATTTCCCGAATATGTTTGAAAATTGCATCCTGAGTGTGATTCCAATGCTACACACGTCCTATTGGAAAAACAATTATGCCCTTGTAGGAAAATGTGGATTTCGGGACTCCAAAGCAAAAATCCTGAGAGAGAATGAAGACTGTCTTCAGGATGCCTTTCACTAGGTTTGACACGTACTGGTAGGAAGTTCTTATTTCACAAACCTCAAGATATACTGCATTTATCATATTAGAGTGATAATACTTCAAAAAGAAGACACTGTAAATAATGCAGTTAAACAGCTTAATGTACAGTTGTAACCTAAGCTGTTCTCATTTATTACTGCCATTGTGATTGATCCAGTTTGCATTCTGTAGCATTTCGGATTCATGACAGTGTAGTTGTTAACCAGGACTTTGATTCAGCTATTTTTATAATGCATGCATAAAAGATGCAAAATGGCAAATCGGAGATAATTATAATTAATTGCACCAGCAAGTACTAAAGCATCCGTAGCCAAAGAAAGTCAGCATCTTGCAGCAACGTGCTTAGAACAAAACAGGTAAAAATAAATGCAAATAAGATACTATATTTTGGATGAACGTATAATAGAGGAAGTTTTTATAAATGACAAGGCAACAGTGCCATCTTGAGGTTACTAGAGAATTAAAGAAAGAGGAAAGCCACAGACAGTGCTCTCTCAAGGCATTTTACTTTTAAATGCAGAAATGTGTGTCCCAAGACAAAAAAATAAATACTCTCAAGCCATTTTCTTCCCGTGGTCGTGTTAAAAGCAAAGCATTTGTAAACACCAGCCCTTTCACAAGACGATTAGAGGGATGAAGCATCTCCCCTATGAGGAAAGGTTAAGAGAATTGGGGTTGCTCAGCCTGGAGAAGAGAAGGCTTTGGGGTGACCTAAGTGTGGCCTTCCAGAACCTGGACGGAACCTTCAAGAACGATGACAGTCTGTTTACAAGAGCATGTTGTGACAAGGGAGAATGGCTTTTAATGAAAAGAGGGTAGGTTTAGATTAGATTCTAGGAAGTTCTTTGCTGTGAGGGTGGTGAGGCACTGGAACAGGTTGCCCAGAGAAGTTGTGGGTGTTTCCTGGATGGTCCCTGGCAGTGTTCAGAGGCCAGGCTGGATGGAGCTCTGAGCAGCCTGGTCTAGTGAAGTGTCCATAGCAGCGAGGTTGGAACTAGATGATCCATAAGCTCCATTCCAACCCAAACCATTCAGTGACTCTATAAATATGATCTTTCATGAATCAGTATTACTTTTTCTTCCTGGCTGCTTGTTTTCCTCCTTTCCCTGGCACCTGCATTTTAAATACAAAACATTCTTGAATCCTTCGAATTTTTTCTGACTGCACTAACACCACTGCTTATCTTACCCTTTAATGTTTTATGGGTTAAGTCATGAAGATCCACATGAAGGCCAGAACTGCATTGCAGTGCAGTGCAGTGACTGAGGCACAGAACAGAAAAACCCGAGTGTGCAAACATGGTGACAAAGCATGGATTTCCCCTCCATATATGTCTGAGAAGCTTCAGAAATATGAAAGAATGCAGAGGAAAGCTGCACTGATCCACATGGCACAGTCCCACCACACCTAGTGCTGGGGAATGACCACCAAAATGTTGGTTAGTTTTAGATTAGCAAAAGAAATAGTCACACTAATTCTTTTAAGCAAAAGTTGTGGTGAAAACAGAAATCACTCTGCGAGAAAATGTTAAGTTCTGCTGGGTTGTTAAGAATTTGCTTTATCTGCAAATCATAGAATCATTTGGGTTGGAAGAGACCCTTAAGATAATCTAGTATATAAAATTAAATTGATGTTTCAAAGAAGATTCTCTCTTATGAAGTAAAAACCATCTAGCATATATCCTCAGATAACATTCATAGCCCAATAAGGAAACAAATGTTTTGAAGACAAGCTGTTTTCTAAGAATATATGTTTTATGGCATTTCAATCCAGAAAGAAAAAAAAAATCTTTATATAAAAGATATGCCAGACACAACAGTTTCAAAGAGTATTTTAAAATCCACGAGTCTGAGTGCATGAAACTTATACCACCTTAAGTAAGCAACTCCTGTACCAGCAAAGAATTGTTGAGGGTAAGATGGAGATAGCTCCTAAGTTTCAAGAAAATATGTACTTACTACTTAAAGGACAAGTGCCCACCCCAAAGCACAGACGCTGATATACTGGATGGTGTCCCATCCTGGCCAGCAGTCTCAGAGGCTCAGTTTATGACACAGTTTCAAGGCAAGGCAAAGGAGGTGTTATTTCAAATGCCATACAGGCCTTGTAAGAGGATGGACAAGGCATTCAGCTGCTCAGGCAGAAAGGAATATAAACTCAAAATTATGTTATCCATCCCACTCATTAGTCAAAACATAACACTAAAAGTAACCTGCTTTGATAGGGCACTAACTTAGTAGGAAGAGATACATAAAATCTTTGTGCTCTTTTGTTAAAAAATATTTACAAGTGCAGAAAAGAAGGCGCTGTTTTCCCACATATACAGAATATAAACACTTCCTTTATCAAAAACTGTGCATTACATACAGCATCATTTTAACCTACAGACTCTGAATCTGTACATTTTTCAGCTGAAAAGATTTTCACATCAGATTTTAAACAAATAATTTATATATATTGACTCCTTATATTTTCAGAAGAGTAAGTATGGTAAACAGGAGGACCAAAATATTTTTCTTTAACAATACAATCAATCCAGTTTGTTTTATTTGGTATCAAAAGTACCTATTTTCATAATATAGCATCTTATGCATTTATCATAAACTACCTATCATAAACTACGAGTTTGTACAACTGTTAAAATAATTTTTCAGTAGGTTCTAGCTTAAGAGAGGGAGGCACAAGTATCTGCCTATACATTTAATCTTCTTTTCAAAGATAAATATATCTGTTACAGTTTTAACGCATGCCCAGGATTTGTCTGCTCTTTAGTTGATAGCTTTTTTCCAGTTCAGCCAGCGCTTGAGCCCGGAGATTTGCAGCATATAGACGGCTTTTGAGATCAGAGTTTTTCCCTTTGGAAAGGAAATAGTTTTCCATATTATGAGGAGGCACAGCTTTCTCTTCACTTCCATCAAGGAGTGAGTTCTTCTTGGTTGTAGAAAGGGGAAGCGGGAGTGCGTTATCTTAAGAAATCAAAAAGTACTGCATTAGTGCATCTTCCAGCATTTAGTGCTTTTAACCCCGGTGCCCATTTTGTCATCTACCTATGGCTTTAAGTGATCTAATTAAATGCATCTCAGTTAATAGCAACAATTCTTTTCCATTTCTTGAGAAAAAAATTGAAAACAAGCATCTAAAATGATGATGGTAAGAGGAAATATGCCAGAGTAGTTTTTAGGAAAGATTAGTTGATTAAGAAGACAGGATGTTTCTTCTGAAGGACAGGAATTAAATAAACAGTAACATATGCCAGTTCCAAAAAGAAAATGCAGAATGAATTTTCAGCTTTTCAGCCTTTTAATTTTTTTTCAGCTACTGAAAAAACCTTTGCTTCACAGCAGGGGAAGACAACCTGTCCAGTGGTCTTTGTACTTTACCCATTTTGTTCCAACTCTAGCCTTGTAGTAAGTCTGGGGTACAAATTAGGCGCTGACTTGATGAGTAATGAGTTCAGGTGAATTAAAAATTAACAAGGTACTTTCACTGCAGCCTCCAGAATAGGAATTTTCATAGTGTATCCTATAGCAATGCCACTATCAAAAGGCAGTTAATGACTCAAGAGTAGAAAAATGCCATCAAAAGCTATTGAGACAGCTGAGCTGCCTTGCATAAGAGCCAACTTCACAAGGCCAAACTTAAGGTGTGATTTTTATTTAAGATTAGTATAGTTAGACCTTTGATTAACACTGAAGCCTTAATTGTCAATTTACGAGGCTACAGCAAGAATGCAATAAACACAAAAGAGCAAGAAGGAATTTAAAAAGCCAGCAAATATTTCAGCATTTTTTAGCTTCATTACTGTAAGTCAGGTCTGTTTTAACATTAAATGGTTCACTAAGAATCAGAAAATCCCCGCAAAAATAGGGCAGTGTCTAGGACACTGTCTTAAAAAGGAGGATTTCTGGTATTCCATTTTGCTGTAAAGTGAACCACCCAATGGACTTCTAGGAGAAGTTATGGATCTAAGAGATGTCTGAGATGCAATCCCATGGTGAAAAATACAGCAGTATTTGAGCAACTGAAAATACAAGCAAGCAATCTTGGTACCACTCTATTAGAGAAGCACTCGGTCTACTCGTATGAGAATAGGCATAATTTTAGAAAGAGTGTTACAAGAGCACCATGGAATGAAATAGAAGAGCAGGAAATCACATGCTCTACAGATATTGCAAGATTTGGTCAGTTTTTTAATAACTATGTTCACTTTGCTGCATGATCTAACTTGAGGTATTAACCACCCAAACTTGTTTTCCCTGTCCTCAAAAACTAATATGCCTGGTAAGGTCAAAATAGCATGTAAAGGGGTGGGAAGTGCAGAAGAGAACAAAAGTAAGAGCTGAAGCTCATTTGCCTTCAGTCATCCAGTTTTAGATGCGACATCAGAAAGCCAAAAGCAAGTTTATTCTCAAATTCTTTAATGTGTCAATGTCAGACAAGATGTTGAGAGACAGGTGGAATTCTCAAAGTTGACAGAAATCTTAGAAACAGCTCAAGGAGCCCTCACTTGTCTAGGGGCATTTAAACTTGTGTCCTTTCCTGATTTGATAGGCATTTCTTGAAAAAAAAACAAAAAGCTACTTCAGTTTTATTTGCTTTGGAGGCACTGACATGCTTATCTTGCTTTATCAGACCCAAAACTAAATGAAGAGAGTGCTATTGCATGTTAAAGCATGTTCACATGTCTTTGCTCTACAGTACTACTTCTGACCCAGCCCTTCACTATTTCTACCACTATTGACAAAGCCATTTAGATACTTGAATATTATTTTTAATAATAAAAGATAGGAACAATTAATAGATGATACCCTTATGATAGCAAAGATATCAACCAAGGGCAAAGTGAGTATAAAATGCTACTGTAAAACAGATTGGACTAGAGGCAGTCAGGAAGTATTTTAGTACATTTTCAAATACGAGTTCTTCTTTCTTTCTATAATAGCAGTGTATACTCTTCAGTTTATATAATGCGCCCATCAGTCACAGCTGGGTCCCTTGCAAAAATAGTATTTCCCACATTGAAGCTTCTGGAAATTTAATGAAAGCTGAATTTATTAGACATATGCAATTTTATTAAAATTAACTAAATCAAAGGTCTGTAAAAAAACATCCATATATAAAATAAGTGCAGTTCTGAGAAAGGTCTGGGTTACGAGGCACTTCCCTTAGCTCACCACAAGAGTCTAATTTCCCAGACAGCACAAGACTGCAGTGCAAACAGTGCTAACTCAGACCTATGGCTGAGCATCACTCATTAAGTCCTTTTGCAAAGCAGAAAAATCAAAAGTCTCTTCTCAACCATGCAGCCATAACTGGGCTTTGCCTTGCCCCAAGGGGACTGTGGCAAGCACGCTGAGCGCCAGGGGCTTTCTTCTGGTCACACCAGCCTATATTGACCTGTGCAAACGCCTTCTTGACTATTTGCATACCTGGACCTTCTGCGCATGTTACCTCCTGCTGCTGCTTGCGGGGATTACACCTCTTCATCAGGCTTTCAGCTCTGGTTTGGGAAGAGAAGTTTAAGCTTTTTGTTGTAAGACTGTAGAGTTTCTAATATAGACTATTATAGGTTAGTAAGATACCTAGCAAGTTTGTCCTTTGCCAGTCTCTCCCGAACACAGAGCTCCCGTTCTTTCTCTGGAAGTAGAAATATGGTAGTATGCAGAGTGAACATGTAAATGTTAGTGACTGTGCATGGTGAGCTTCTCTTACAGGGAAAGACAGCAGTAACAGCCAGTCAGATGCACCCACACTTCTGATTCTATGGCTCTAAACAAAGGTAACTGCTGTGTAGATACACCTTTATCAATGCACTACTAAAGCACTGATAAGTACTCTGAAATGCCCGGCACGCTTCTGTCCCAAACTCTGATGTGTCTGCAACAACAAAGAGATAGCAACTTTCTATTCTGCACATTAACTCATGGCACACATGACACTAGATTTAAATATTTATATATCAGATATTATAATTCAGCTATGACTAAACATCCTGCTTACAAGAGTAGTAGCTGGTATTCAGGCTCAGATAAAAACGTATGGTTAAAAACTGTATTGCAGAGCCTACTGCATATGCAGAAACATGTTTTATGTGGGCAGGAAATGCCCCAACACCTGAGGACCAGCCACCTATAGACTCACAGTCTGTGGAGTGCAGCTTTTATAAAAGCAGTTGACAGTTTACTCAAAGATTTTTTTTTCCTCCAGCAGCAGGCTCACCTTAAGTAACATGTTAGTATAGGCACTGTTTACTTACACAGCAGGTGAAAAGCAACCTACACTGCACAGTGCAGACCTTACGTTTCTATATACTTTCCTAACTGCCACTCATGTTTAATAATCTTCACAAACCAGACCTCTATAGCTAAACTGCCAATTCTATCTTAGTAACTTAAAACAGAAGCTAGTGCAGTGGAGTAAGCCCTAAGCATTCTTGGTTTGATCTTTAGACACAATTCTAATGGTGAATGCAGGACTACAGTATCCTAGGACATTAAAGCGAGGGTTGTGAAAACTGTCTACTTTTTCTTCCTCCAACTGAATCAGAATCCCATTGCCACCCCGTTCCCAAAATGGAATAGCATACGCTCCAGACGTTGTTCTCTCTCTTTAATGGCCTGCTCTCGCTCCTGTAATTGTTGCTCCTTCCGTTTCAGCTCATTCATTGCAGCGTCTGAGTATTGCGCCCTTTCTGGCTCCCACGATCTCACGAGTCTGCTATCAAGATTCTGTTTTTGTTCTTCTGTCGCCATGGCTTCTATCAAGGGGTGCTGCAGAATATCTTCAACAGAAGGTCGGCAGTAATCCTAAAGGAAAGGCATTACCAACAGGTTGTAAGAAGAAACATTAAGGCCAGAGGTTCCCAAGCAAGACCAGCTGAAGTGCTACTAAGTGAAGGAGAGATTGGAGGAAACTGGAGTTAGGAAAGAGTAGCACAACCAGATGATAAAAGCTGAGAGGAGGCTGCTACCAGCCTTCAGATCCAGGGCTGCAAGACTGTGTCCTCCCAGCCCAGGGACCCTCTCTTTGCAGAGTCAGAAGGGGGCGAGGGCTGAGCCTGAAGAGGCAGCTGTCAGCAGATTCCTCAGCTAACACTCTGCTGAATGTCTGCTGGAGGCTTGGGCGCTTGTTACAGCTTTGTTGTCCCATGCCATGTTCTTCTCAACACCAGCCGTGGGGGAGCAAGCTATATATTAACCATATAAAACCCCAAAATGAAGACAAAACAGCCCTTTCCCTTCCAGCCTCCAAACACACTGGAACCATTTTAAACCTGAAATTATAAGGCCTCAATAAGCACGCAGACAAGAAATCTAATGTAAGTCAAGACTGGGGCAGCCTTTTGGCATCCTGTGACCCTGGCATGACACTTGAGCTTCTGGGACTTGGAGCACAACTCCTGCCTCCTTCCTCTACAAGTGACACTGCCAGGGACAAAGTGATAACCACTACTTCAGGTTGGTTTGCTTCAAAATTGAGAAGAAAAACTAGTATTTCAGTACTAGCTCAAATTATAGGTAGAAAAATTAGTAATTGGTTCTTACCTTTACATTCAGCATCTCCCTGAGAAGGTCGTTCAGCTCATCTGAGTAACGATATGGTATTCGCCTGAACCTCCCTTCCCTTATCTTTTCTGCTAGCTCCTTTTGGTTGTAAGCTGTAAATGGAGGCCTGAAGAAGAAAGTTTTTCTTGGATTTTTTCACTAGTTTTACAGGATTTATTTTCAGAAAAAAAGAAGTATCGGACTATGAAAAAACCCCGCAGTCAAGGTTTGTTTTGACTACCTAATGTCAAGACCAATAGAGAAATAAAAATCTAGGGCTAGTCTCTGAAACCTTTAAGCTTTCATCTATACAAAATATAATCACACCTACATCAGCAGTCATGTTTCCACGTTTGTTATCACACTACCATACTTACGAGAGAGCACATAATTCATACATGAGGCATCCTAGTGACCAGATGTCCGATTTTTCATTGTATGACATGTAATTCATTTGTTCCTAAAAAAAGAGAACAATTAACATTTGTTTATTAACAAAGACATGGTTCCACTATTGCAAGATAACCAGTTACTTCTCAAACCTGAAATAAACCATTACTTACTGGAGCAACTTCTAATATTCCATCTTAATATCCATATCTACTTTTACTAGAAGGATTTTAACTATTTGTGGCAGTGCTACACTGTAGAAGACTAGAGTGTTGCATCAGCCTTTAATTGATGCAACTCTGTTTCAGTCAATATTAATCTTCCCCTAACAAAGTGCCCTGTATCAGGGAAATAAGTCATTCCTGCTCATTTCCACTACAACTTAAAATCCTACCATTAGGAGGTAATTTAATAAGCTCTTTATCTTAAGAGTATGAAGTATAAAAGCTCTATAACTTCCCTGTTTCTTTTCAGGAACAACATACTCCAATATCTCTAATGTCCCAAGAATATAACAAAACTTATACAGTGAAGAGCAACTGCAATCAGAAGGAAGTTGATTGTGTGGGGAAAAAAGGAGATGAAAATAACTGCAAAATAACCTTGTCTCCAGAATATATATACTCCATTAATAAAGTCACCTGCGTTTAAGACCAATAAGGCTTCATTAAAACCTCCCAAACATTCATGGATTCTGAGACCAACACAGCACACCCAGGAGGGCCAAAAGAGAAGATAATGTCCAGAAGGGAGGTCTTACTGGAGACATGTAATATGGAGTGCCAACAAACGTTGTGGCAAAGCTGGTGTCATGGTGCAATATCCTAGCCAGTCCAAAATCCCCAAGTTTCACATTCTGTTTGCTATCTAGAAAGACATTTGCTGGTTTCAGGTCACGGTGCACAGTGACTCCACCATCGCTCCGTCTGTGACACTCCTTCAAGGCCAGTGTTAATTGAGTCAACACTCGGAGAACAAAGCTTTCATCCAAGAAGTGCCTGAAAAAATGAACATATTGTTTAATGGATTTTGTCAGCACACATCAGTTTGATTAATTACTGCCAGTTTTAGCTCCATAAATTTTTAATACTACTATCATAAAACACCACTGAAATAACCACCATCACCAACATCTACATATCCTACTTTTAAAATGGATTTTAAAAAAAAGTCACTACAAATATGTTAGAAGACATTGAGGCTTTCATTGCAGAATCCCTGCAGTATTTCCTTCCTCCCCCAAACCATCTAACAAACACATAGCATTTTCACTACTAACAACACAAATATCAATTTGATGCTTTTCTGATGAGATCTGTACCTTTGATCATGATATGTTGTCACCTGTTAACGATGAGCAACATAAAATAACAGCCAAAACAGGGCTGACTTTTTAATATGGACTTCCTTAAATGAAAATATTGATGCTGGTGGGCAGCTGCAGAACTGTTTTAGACTATCCTCACAAAGTAAAAGGCGGTGTCATGTACCTACTTGACCTAAGAATGTGAAAACTGAAACTATTCTTAAGTAGGATGCTAAGTCTAAGATTAGACTAAGGTGAAGCCTTATCAACTTGATGTCTATCCAAGCTTTATATATAGGCAGATAAAACAGCTTTTCACATCGCCTTCAAAATCACTCCTCCCTTCTGCACATTTTGGTGTTCTCATAAAACACAGGGTCCCAGGAGTTTTACTCATGGGGAAGGCCAGAACCCACACACCAAGCTGCCAAAAAGAGCTGTGACCTCCTGGTTTATTTTCTCAACCCCATTCATAGCCAGAAACCCCTCAGCAGCTTCTGCCTCACAAGAGAGGCTTCAGCACCAACATCCAATTCGGTGATGAATTCAATAGCACAGTTTCCAAGGCTGTTGTAACTTTGTACAAAACCTTCCACATTCGAGAAGATTTGTTGCGTCCAAAGGGTTAAACCCGAAACTGCTCAGAAGTTACAAAATAAGTTTCCCTTGTCTCTGGGCTGCCCAAGGCTCGTGCAAGACATTCCAAACGCGCCACAAGCCCACTGCACGTGCCTTTCTTTGGCGCACTTGGCGATCAAGCTGGCCAGGTCTCCCCCATCGCAGTACTCCATGACGATGTACAGGGTGGTGCTGCTCCTGTCGATGATGCGATCGTAGTAGCGCACGATGTTCGGGTGCCGCAGCTCCCTCAGCAAGTTCACCTCCGACACGAGCATCTGCTTCTCCGACTCCGTCATCATGCCATAGTCCAGCTCTTTCCATACTAAGATCTGCGGAGGCAGAAACACCATGGGGAGTGACTGGGGCCGCGCAGGGGGAAGAGGGGCTGCCAGAGCCGCTCGCTCGCGTGTGGCGGAGAGCCGCCAGCACCGCGCAGGGACGCGGGGAAGCAGCAAAGCTGCGCTGCCATCACCGCCTCCTCCTCACCTTGCCGTCGGCCTTGCGGCGCACCTTGCGGCACTTCCCGTAGGAGCCGGCGCCGATGGTGAACAGCACCTCGTAGTCGTCGGGGCGGCCCGGCATGGCAGGCAGCGCACAGACCCCGCCGGGCCGCGCAGGCCCCCGCACTCGCGCCGCGCCGTTCAAATGCACCGCCCCGCTCGCCCATTGGCCGCGCCGCCCGCGCGCCCCGCCCGCCCATTGGCTGCGCCGCGGTAAACAGCGCCCGCGAGGCCCGGCGGGTACGGCCGTTAGCGCCGGGGGCGGGGCTCGTGCCCATCGCGAGACTGGGGCGGGACCGCCCCCTCAGCCCGCCTGGGCGTGAGGGAGAGGGGAGCTCTACGCAGCTCTTCCCCGACACTACTTCTTTTTCTTCCTTTTCCTTCACTTCATTCTCGTTAGATAAATCACCGGGCCTGCAGGGGTCAATAAGTCACACATTCGTCACACATTCGTCACACATTCATAGCTCCTCAGGAAGCGGCGTGGGTTTTTTTTCTATTAAAAATGACAGTAAAACGTCGCCTTTCCTGAGGTGCTCACATCTCTTGGATAGATAACGACAGAAAGTCGGAACGTCTTAGCAGACTTTTTTTTGCTATTCAGAAATGATAGAAACTTAAGCTGTTTAATGTAAATCTAGTCTGGGTCTATTGCAATCTACAGCTGCTTCGTGTAGGGAAGAGGAGGGGCAGGCACTGATCTCTGCTCTGTGGTGACAGTGACAGGACCCGAGGGAATGGCCTGAAGCTGTGTCAGGGCAGGTTTAGGGTGGATATTACAAAAAGGTTCTTTACCCTGAGGGTTCCAATTGGGCACCGGAACAGCTCCCCAGGGCAGTGGTCACAGCACCAGCCTGAGAGAGCTCAGAAAGCTCTTGGACAATGTTCTCAGGCACACAGTGTGAATTTTGGCTTGTCCTGTGCAGTGCCAGGAGTTGGACTCAATGATCCTTGTGCGTCCCTTCCAACTCCGCATGCTCTGTGAAAATTGTCCTTTTAAACCAGTGTGGAATATTTCTCATAATTCTTGAAAAAAATCGCTCATGAATAACTACCAAAGACATGGCAGCTCTCCTGTCCCACCACATGTGGACACGCATGCTGCATCCTACACAAACCACCTGCTGAAAACAAACCAAAGAATGTAATGGCTTAAACCGTAAAATTTGGGTCCACACCACATCCGAACATCGAGCCAGCAAATACTGTGGTTACATTAAATGGCACTGAGTAACGCCACAGTATACTAATAGCATTATATACGTTTTAAGAAGAGTGTAGTGTATTTTTTAGCATCATTTATGATAAGGAATGATGCCAAGGTGCAGTGCTGGATTCAATTTAATCTCTGTGTGTGTGACAGTAGCTGTGACGGGAACAGCAACTCCTTTAACAAAGCAGTGTAACATACTTGCAATAATATAACATCATCATGACCTGGGCTGGAAGGAACACTGAAGATCATCTTGTTCCAAGCCCTTACCACAGGCAAGGACACTTTTCCTGAATCAGGTGTGAAAGGGAACAGTTGTATGTCCTGACCTAGAAATTCAGCAACAGGACAGAGTAATTCCTCATTTTGCATCTCCACACTGTCTCAATTATTTCCCAATTTTGTTTCAGCTTTGAAATAGGTTTGAGTAGGTGTCATGCTATGACTGAATATTTATGAAATATTCTTCTATTAGTCTTTAGAAAAAATTGAAACCTTTACATTTATCATCAGGAGGCACAAAAACTCCTGCTGTCCATTGTAAAAATTGTATAGACTTCTATCTGTAGAGAATGTATGGTCATTACAGGAAAAAATGAGCAAATGAATTCCACAGTATAAAGACATTTTAGTTTTGCACTTAATGAGTAACAGGATGATCTAAAGGGTTTGTGTTCATTACAGATTTCAGTTACCTTGAAAGAAAATCCTCACATGCACCATTAGCGTAGTGAATAAATTATGGCATTACACAATAAAAGTGACAAGCAGTACAGTATGTATTATTCAGGCTGTAAGCTTCATTACTGGTTTCAAATATCTCCATTTCAAGCTTCTGTACTTTCAAATTAGCAAAAGGTCATCGTACATTCCCACTGTTATCAATGGGAGCCTTTCTATTTATATTTCAAAAGAAGTAGAGTAGGATTTCAATACTGTGTTTTGTCTAGGGACTGTCCTAAAAGTTTCCTTAGAAATGTTGGTTTGAATCAGAGAAACGTCAAAATGTCATGCTTCAAAAGCCAGAAGCAGAGTGATTTTACTTTTTATTATACTTATTACGGGATGGCTAATTTTGAGAAAGGTGCATTTATAAAAGTGGTCATTAAAATTTTTAACAGGCACTCCATTTTCTTTCTTTCTGATTTTCACACTTACCAAAATTATAGTAAGTTTTTTCCTTTAGTATATAGACAAGTGAACCCAGACACAAATAATTCCAAATATATGTATGAAGTTTGAAACGGGGGTCTCTTTTGTCATATATTGTATTTTCAGTTCTGGTCTCTAGTTCAGGAGTAACTCTCAGATTTCTAGTCCTGAAAATATATGTGCTCACATCAGGCCCTCAAAAGCCAGCAAATAGTTCTCAATAACATATTTATAATGTTGCTTTAATATTATATTATGCTTGGGGGTTTTTTGTTTGTTTGTTTGTTTGAACATTAAATTTCAAAAATTATTTCCCTAAACTTAAAAATTAGAAGTACTCTTTGGTAGTTGCCCACCAAAGTTTTTCAATGTTGATGGTATCTGTCCTTTGTGCTGTAAGGAGTACATTTTCTCTTATTCTAGGACCTAGTTATCTGACAAAATATTAAGTGCTGAAGATAAATAGTATGGTAGGCAGTTTGATATTTCTCTAAAGATAGTTTCTTTTTTGCACGTGGAAATAGGTGAAAATAAATGTATAACACTTTGCTGTGAAAGTCCAACATAATATAATTATACAGATTGATAGCAAAAAAAGTGTGGTAAAGTCCTGAAAGAAATTAAGTTATGTTTCTGGCAGCTATTTTTTGTTTTCCAATCAGAGAAGATTGCGCAGATTGAGAAAGTGAAAATAAGCTCAGTAGGAGAAGTAATGAAAATAAAACCATAAAAATGATTAATAATGAAAAATAAATACACTTTATAAAAATAGTTAGGAAAAACAGCTAAGAAAAATGCTTTTTTTTTTTTCTTTTCAAAGAGATGAAAGACATGTAAAATCATAGTCCAGGATCTCAGAAATGTGCCAAAGTCTTCTAGCAAAAAAAGGAGGAGTTGAATATTCAGTATTAGACAGGTAAGAGATCTTAGAAATATTTTTACATGACAACAAGAGAACTTATAAATACTGGAGTGACTGAGACAATGAGTGTTTTATTTGAGTTCACTTTCACCACAGAAGTAGTTTGGGGTTTTTAATATTCAGTTGCATTTGTCCTTTCCTGTCTTTAGGCACATTGGGTTTTTCTCCCTCACTTTCTCTTATTTGGTCCATGTCCAGACATTTTACATTTACTCAGGACTGTTGTATACAGATAACATAATTTTTTGGTAATGTTATGGTTACTGACTTTAACTACAAAAATCATACACAGGATCAACAAAAACATATAATATACTGGGATATTACAGAGAAAACTCTAAAAAGTACCAGAGGATAAAATTTCCCTCTACTGCTTTGTGAGGGAAACAAAGAACACAATTTTAGAAATTCTGCACAACACAGCCATGGATGGGATAGCAAAGAACAAAATTTAGCAGCATTAATTACAGCAATCGAGACCATCCTGTTTTTCATCTTGTGCAATGCTTGGATTCAAAGGCAAATGAGACTCCAGGAGCAATGTGTGCAGCAAGGCAAGCTCCAGTGGGGGAGTTTGTTTCAGCAGCTGTACCTTGAAGGTTTTACATTACACACCATTCAGAGGAGGACAACATAAACCCCCATTGAAATAAATTCAGCAGCAGGTCAAGTCTTTACACAAAGGACTGTAAAATCAACAAGCTAAGAGGATGGGAATCCATGAGGAAGAGGCTGAGGAGAAAAAACACATTTTTACATTCAGAGAGTGGAGCATATGAATTCTACTAACTCCAGGTTTTTTTATTATCCATTCCTTATGTTCTGTAAAGTAATATTTAAATACAATGCACAGCTGTACATTTTGAAAGTATGTAATTACTTTGCTCTCTTTCTTGTAATGAAACTAACAGCCCTATATGTTATATATGTCTTCATATATATGCTAATTTTCAAAATAGGATTCATTAACCTGAAGAACAGAAAGTGTTTTAATTGGTCTTTAAGACCACTATTTAAACTGATTAAAAGACTGATTATTTGACGTGTATAGAATTTCAAAAGTGAAATTATGGAGTGTCCTTAAATCCTTAATAAGTCAAAATGTAAAGAATTGGGATTGTCTCTAAGGAAGGATTCTAGTATGATAATCCATGATTTTTGTTGGCTTGCTTACTAAGTCATTCCTAGGAAAGTAGACAAGTTTAGGATCTGTGCCTCAATATATCCTCTTTTGAAAGGGAAACCTTCCAGATTAAAATTCATATCTAGGAGTTCTCAAAATGCTCAAAAAATGCTTTAAGTGATACAGTAAGTAAATTTTTTGCTGACTTGAGCTGCTTAATTTTTTAAAAAGCAACAGTATTCGAGTTTCTTATTGTGGAACAGGCAGTCTCAAATGCTTTTTCCCATGAATTTATTTGTACTTCCAGTCCCTTCAGATATATTGGGAGAAAGTTTTTCAAGTGTAGCCATCACCAGATTTCCATCACCATTATTGTCACAGATATTTTCATTACGAGGTCAGTCACTATTTCTGTAACTCTCAATATCTACAAACCCATGATATAATCCCAATGATGCGATTCCTCCCTCCCTTGTTTCTCCTGTGGGAAAAAAATGCACAGAATTCACATTAAAGTCGCATCATGAGCAATGATGGCACAATCTCTTCCAGGTCTCTCCCAGGTCATCACACCTGCAAAATGTGCAGCTCCAGCTTTCCCTGAATGCAGCAGCTTTCTGTACACATGGAAGGGATGCTCCTAAGGCAGTGTGGTAGTGTGCAGAGCCTCTGGGAGCAGGTGGCACACAGGAGCTGATGGCAAATGCAGTCACCTACCTTTGCTGGGAGCTCCAACAAGCATCCTGGAGACAAGAGGCCTTCATTTTCAATCACATGATGATAAAGTCGAAAATACTGACATAAAAAATTATTGGAAAAAAAGAAGTGGCTTGAGATTGTGAAATATTTTTTGAAGGTTTGAAATGTTGTGCTGATTATCCTGTCACCAAAATTCTGAGATAAATTGTAGCCAGGGAAATGTTAGGAATTTGACAGCTTGGGAAAATCACTGACATTTTATGCACTATGCACAGTATTATGCCTTTTACATTTTTAACAAAAACGTGTACTTAGCTAAGGACTATTCTCCTTGCTTCCACAAATGGCAGAGCAGTGTCAGGGAGACTGTCATCAGAGTTTTATTTGTTTCCAGTAAACAAAGATGGATATTCATCCTTCTGTTACTCTCTTCTGCTCCTCAGAATCCTCTATTAAAAAGTCTTTTCTACTATGCTATTTCTGTTATTAAGCTTCCAAATAAATTGTTGTATGCATCAGTGGAAGGCTTTATGAATAAAAGAGAGAGTTACAAGAGTAGGAGGAACAAAAAATGAAAGAAAGCTTTCTAGCATTTTTATGTTGACAACCTATGTTTTCAGGAAAGTACATAGTAAATGAAGCACTTACACTGCATAAAATCCACAAATACTCAGTGGGTTTCCTAAATCAAAACGTTGTTAAATCAAAAATTTGTCATGTGCCTCAGTAGTGTGCAGAAAATTGCAGTGTGAAAGGTCAGTGTCCACAGAGGAGACAGAGGAGCCCTGCCAGAATCTGCCTTGCCTTGCCGTGTACTCGGGCATAACAATCAGATCGTGAGACCGCTTCACATGGCAAAGATTTATATCCACTTGAAGTCACAGGGGAATCTGGGCTGCTTATTTCTTAAGCCTGAAATTCTGCTTTGCAGTCAGTGAGTTTTAAGGTGGGAGAAGAAAGAAGGATTTCTTACAGATTTTTTTTTTTGAGTGTATAAATAAGAACATTTTAATGTATGTGAATTTAGTAATTCTTTTTTCAGTTGTGTTGAGGACCTTGAGATCGATCACACAAGAGAGTCTCTCTTAAACTCGGGACTGACAAAATATAGGGACAGGACAAGGGAAAGTGGCTTTCAACTGAAAAAGGACAGGTTTAGATTAGCTATTGGGAAAAAAATTCTTTACTGTGGCAGTGGTGAGGCACTGGAACAGGTTGCCCAGAGAAGCAGTGCATGCCCTATCCCTAGAAGTGTTCAAAGCCAGGATGGATGGAGCTCTGAGCAACCAATCTAGTGAAAGATGTCAATGCCTGCATCAGGAGGGTTGGAACTGGATGATCTTTAAGTCCCCTTCCAACTCAAACCATTCTGTGATCCTCTCAGGATTGTTTGGGTGAGCCACACCGAGCTCTTGAGCCACAAAGTCAGCACCATCATTACACAGACATTTGGTCAGAGCTCTCAGTTACATTCCCTGCTCTCTCAGGTGAAAGCCCCAGAGGGGCCTTGGCACCTCTGTGATGAACAGAGCAAAAAGTATGTCCTCTGACCGAGCTGGTGGCAGTGGCACCAAGTGTGTGTCCCCGTGTCTGCTGGCAAAGAAACTGAAGTGCTTTAACAGTGCTGATACTCACAAGGCTTCTAGTCACCTGCAAGAGGAATGGGGCAGTTTGCACCTCTCTGAGCCACCTTCAGTCTGTGCACTCAGGAAACCTTCCTACCACGGTGACACAATAGTTCAGATTCTATTTTGCTGGTCTTTTTGTCAAAACATATTTTGTTTGATTTTTTGTGCTCTCTGTAAGAAATGTTTGACAATGGCAGCTGGCTAGGAAGTCTTCAAGTGGTGCATAGGATCTTAGGGAGCAAAGTTGCAGTCTATGGCAAATGAGCCACATCAGTACATCAGTCAGTTCAGAGCCTTCACAGAAGATCTGTGGCTTCTGAAAATCAAGCAGACGTCCTCTTCTGCAGCTATATTTGCTGCTTTTTAAGCTGGATTCACAGTTCACGAGGATTTCTCTATCTCAAAATCTTTTTTCATACCTTTTTTTTAAAAATTTCAGTTTAATTGCAGTATCTCTGGGTTTCTAAGACTTTCTGGTTTTTAAGATACTAAGAGACTTTCTGGGTTAGAAGGAATGGAAATAACACAAGGGAAATAACTTGGCTGCATATAACTCTTTAAGGAGCTCACTGCTTCATCACATCCCTTCTGTAAGGCAGGGCCCATCTATGCCTCTAGAACATTTACACATTGACGGATACATTTTAGCAAATTTTGTTTTCATGCTCATATATATTTAAATATTTCCAGCTGTCCTGATTTGAAACGATCAGCTAACACTGTTGTTAGACATAAGTATTTAAAGAGCAAGGTGGCTAAAGACACCTATGATCAGAGATGGGGGAACTTGTGCAGTTTCTATGTAGCCACAGGCACCAGGCAGGCTCAGCACTAAGGTCAGAGCACTGTGGCTCGTGGTGCTATCACAACCTGCCAAACACTGAGACTCAACTGCTGGTGGCAGCACAGGAAGTTCAAGGACAGTCTTCCAAGTAGAAGAGGACAAACAGATCGTGATTTTCCAGGTCACTGAAGCTGTTCCTGTCATGTTCAAAGGGGAGCTATTCTGGCACTCAGCAAATCCAGCAACAGAAAATGTCAAAAGCTACCTGGAAGTGTCTGTGACCAGAGGGAGAATGTGCTGCATGGAAGATCTCTACTCAGGACTTTCCAAGGGAATTACCTGTCAGTTGAATTGTTTGCCCTTAGTCCTGTGACAGCCCATAGGGGGTAAAAAAGTCACTGCAATAGAGGGTAGTTCTACATTTTTATCTGGCTATCTTTTGTCTGGCTTTCCTGGAAAGGCTGGACTACGCTATCAGAAATTAGAGGCACCTCAGAGTGCTTAAGGAAAATGCCTAATAGGAACCGAGCTCAGTTACAGGTTATGGCTATGCTTCACTTGCCTGTGCACAAAGTGGACCCTCAAAGCAAGGGCACCTATAAAATGAGCAGGACTGCAAAAAGAGGCTAAATGCATCAGGAATGACTCTGAATTTTGAGTGAGGATGGACTCCTAACACAGCATCCTAAACCAACACCAGTCCTTGCCATTCAAGGCTTAATGTTTGAGAGAGCATGATGTCAGAATCATATCTGATTGTTACACCACATTCCAAACCCACTGCTGAGGATGACTGGGAAACATGAAAAGCAGTTCTGGTCTGGCTGACTGTGCCTTGAGCCAGCAGCACTCTGGGGTATGAACAACCACTTGCTGATAGTTTTGGTCTCGTGGTGCTTGCCAAGGCTCTTCCTAAAGGACACTGCAGATCTCCTTCCTGTGTCAAACTCCACAGCAGGCCTCTTCTGCAGTTTGCAGGGATACATGACTGACACTCCATCAGAAGTTGGCGTGATGGGAACTGTGGTTATTGTCACAACCCAAACTCTTTCCTAAAAGGCACTACAGTTTATTCAGAGTGGGACACAGCAAAAAGCTTTTTCAAGACACTTGGGACATTTCTATTTCCAAGGGAATAATTTCTGAAAGTTTCTGCAAAGCACAGGGAAGGAAGGAGGGAAGGAGGGAAGGAAGGAAGGAAGGAAGGAAGGAAATGTTCCTATCCTTGGGGGAATTTCTTCCTATTTTCGTAGTTTTATTGCTGGAAAAATTGATAAGTATTTCTTTTATCAGGATTATTTCATGGCCTGGCAGAGTCCCTTTAAATGCTGGCAGAAATTCTTCATTGCCCTTGCTGTCTGCCACCTCCAAAATGCACATCAGCAACTGCAGTTACCTATCAGCTGTTAAACAGCCATCTGTGCAGCTTTTGATTGTTTTTTGTTTTTTTTTCTTCCAGATTGCTACCTTCCTTCTGGAAAAAGATAAAGGGACAAAATGTTGCAGTGATGCTACACAATAGGGTGAACCATTGTGAGTAGCTGCAGTATACATGAAACAGTTTAGGGTAATGGCTGCTGACACCTCAGGCAGTCCACAGTCCTCAAATCTGCAAAATTACGGTGATAACAATTATTGTGGTATGTGACAAACAAAATGTTTAAATCCATGGAGAATTGCTCTTTCTGAATGTGAAATCTGATTTCTGTGATACCTCATTCAGTTTTGGAGGGACTGAAGCTCAGAATCTGAGACTATTTTGCTTCCATTTTGGTGATTTCAGTATCATCTTGAAACCTGGAAATCTGTAATAAAATCCAGATTTGAATTAATTTTAATGGATCACATTGGTCTGTAATTGCCCTGTCTTTTACTACTTGAAAACGGAAAGAAAACATTACTTGTAATGTTGGGTAAAATTTATTTCAGACACCCTGATTACTTTTGTCTGTCTTTCCATTAGAAGCTTATCTCATCATTGAAAGGAATAAAGAGACATAACAGGCTCTGAGAATCAAAATTAAAGAGCAGTCACACAGATCACTGATGAATTCAAGCAGAAGAAATAGAGGAATTTTGGAGAAAATAGATGCAGAGTTTCAGGGAGAAAAAGATGCAACCCTGATGTAGGTTTGCAATGTCAGCTAAAAATAACATAACATTTTTGTGGTCAAATGCATGTTTAGTTAATTAGATAATTTGATTCACAGAATATTACTTTGAATAGATACAGGGCTCCAGAGCTCTCTGGAGCTCATTCCCTTTTGTCCTTAGGGAATACCCACATGGTGTAATCCTAGTGAAGACAGCAGCTTTGCCTGGGTCCCTGGGGCACAGAGCTCATCCCTCAGCTCACATGAATGCATGAAGTCCCTTACTGCCTGCCATCCTGAGAATCTGCTAATTCAATTTCTCAGCGACTTCCAGCATTCTCTCTGATCCTGTAAGTCCTGAGAGTTCAGGGAGTTAATGTGTTCTCTGCAAGAGATGATTATTGTATCAATTAGTCATGCTCCAAAGCTTTTTGTGGATAAGACTGAAGTGTTTAAAAGTCAAAAATTGCAATACCACCTCCTAGAATTATGTGTAAGTGACCCCACGAATAAAATCTTCAGTGCGATTGCTCAGGAAAAGCAATTCTCCCTCTGGCCACAGGGAGCCACACGGCCACCGCTGTGAGCCCAGGGAAGAAAGCAAGAGAGAGGGCAAAATGTGTCGAGTCCGTAAAGTCCCTGCCAGAGGAGATTGCAACAGGGGTTGTTCTCTCCTTGAGATTACCCCACCAGTTACACCTGTTTTCTCACCAGCACCTGCTGGGATCTTGCACTGTTGTTAGCCTGGCACACAGAATGCATGGGTAGCAAAATACTTGTACACAAACAGAATAATTAGTGCAGTCTGTCGTTGTAATTTATAAGTTCCTTCTTGACTGCAATTTTAAGGTCACTTTGCAAGATGGAGAACGACCACTAATGTGTGAAACCCTAAGTGACAACAGCAGTTGCTTGACCTCAGAGAATAATCCAGGTTTTGTGTGATCACCCCAAGTATACGACTCTTCAACATTTAATTCTCTCTGTACCAGTAGCATTCTCATCAGTATCATCACAGATCAGAAGGTCTGGTCGTTATTCCACACTCCATACATCTAAGATAGTTCTGGAATTAATGTACAGTTCTGGTAGCACTCAGCTTCATTGTGCTTTCTAGACAAGAGTGTCACATTCAATTCCCTCAGCACCCTCAGCTTCTTTCTCAAGATCTCTGCCTGGCTCACAGAGACAGACTTGCACTGCACATTCCCAGTGTCTCCTTCAATGTATTTCCACAAAATTTCAATTTGGTAAGCCTGGAGATTCAAGAAAAGCTCCTGTAGATCTTTTCTTGTGAGGGATGGGGAAAAAAATTAAATGAACCGGCAACTCAACAGAAAAGCATCCAGGGAATTATTCAGGTCCACTGAGGAATTAGTTTCTCTTGTTTTAAGCCTTTCCTTATCTTTTCCTTTCTCTAGATACAGTTCAATGCACTACAAAAGTAGAAACAAACTTATTTGGGGATTTAAATTCTAACTAGGCATCTAAGTAGATCATCTTTCATTTATTCAGGTCCTTAGCACTCATTGTCGTGCAGTCTCACTTCCCAGAGTGTGTAAACACGTTGAGATATTGCCTAAGAGTTCAAATATTGAGATGGTTTGGACCAGAAAGTCTGCTGCACTGATTCTCACTGTGCCAGATTAGAGGAGGAGTGCTGATAATGCCATGGACCTGCCTGGTGTCACATGCCAAGTTAATTGTTGATCCAGAAACTGAGCCTGCTAATGCTGAATTTCAGTCTGTTGTTCCATCTACTGGTGTTTGCTGCTCTCAAGAAAGAAGCATAGCTGCTTGAAAGTGCCGATTTGGCCTGTAAAATCAAATTACATTGTCTCAGTCCAAACCTAGCCTCAACTCAAAACATCCCCAGCTTTGTCTGAAAGCTGATACTTCCTAAATGAAGAGCTCCCTCTGTTTCATACATCTAGTGGAGATAAAGTGTATGGAGCAAGGACTATTCCTTGGAGGACTTTAAAAATGCTCTCTGACCAAATGATATTTGACATTTCCTTTGCCACTCTGCAAGGCTCCTTGGAGGGCTAAGTTACTCTCATTTCTGCCACGGAGGCAAAGCCACCATTTCACTTCCTTCAAGCTAAACAATGTATGATGGGCAACAATTCAGAATTAATTTGACAGTAATGGAGTTGACAACTATTACTGTGAGGTATTTCTGCTATGAACATTGTCATCCTGTCCTCATTTCACACATACCCCACATCTCCCCTCAAAGGTTGGTGTTACAAGGAATCTCTGAGCAGCAAACAATCCCATACACAGTGCACACATATATGCCCTGCTATCCAGGCACAGCAGCAGCTTTGGACTTGGCTTCTTTGGATACAGCAGCTGTATCTTGGAAGTACAAAACAGCCCCATCAGCAAGGGGCTTCAAAGTACGTAACACACGCAGGTCCTTGGGAATGGGCCTAAACAGGAGTCAGGCCTAGAATCATAAACTAATTTAGGTTGAAATGCATTTGTGGAGCTCAAAGGGGGTCCAACACCTTTCTAAAATCATGGAATATCTTAGGCAAAAATGCCTATTATTTTCTTTCTGGCTCTCTTTCTAATTAAAATGCCCAAAAGAAGCTGGTGGTGGAAGGATGCATTCTGTGTACATGAATAGCAAAAACAGTGCAAGTTCAATTTAAAATATGTGCAGTTCCTTTCTTTCTAACACAGGTATCAGTGCAGAATGAATAGCACTGAGGCCAATATAATTATAAAAACAGACACAACTGGCTACAATCTCTACCCAATATCAAAGTGGATCCTCTCCCTATCTGCAATGATTTGATGTATTAACACCCACATTGTAATTTGGGTCTTGCAACCCTGAGAATGAGGTCAAAGTCCTGAAATAATGAATGGCATACGGTGAAGAAAACTGAGCAGCAGTCTCTTTATACTGCACCCAAAACCACTTCACTTTCCTGGGACTTCTCTTTCCATTTCTCAAATGAAATGTGATTTCAGGCTGCCTTGTGGGAGCTTGGCTCCTGCCATGCCGGATATCCCCGCTCAGCAGAGAGCTGCATTCCCCCCAGCCTGCAGCACTTACTCGCAGGAAGCACAGCACAGAGCTGCTCCAGGCTCACTGCCAGTGACTGGGGCAAGGCCTCTCCTTGATCCCAGCCTGCTGGACATAATGAGTTTGTGCCCTTCCTGTGGAGAGCCAGGCTAAAGACAGATGCTGGAGCTGGTCACTGAAGAAAACCAACCATGGCAAAAATGCCAAGATGTGTGAGGACAGGCATTGCAAGCAAGGACAAGTTCCCATCCAGCTGATGAAAGAAATTTCCTTAACTTTTAAATTCTCAGCAGCTGAATTTGTAAAATCAGTACTTAATTATCTACTAAGGTATTAACACGAAGTCTCAGCTCCATTCAAGTCAATAGGAGCCTCACCTCTGACTTCACTCTGAATAGCTGGTGTAGGCTTATTTTAATTACTAGCCCTGTATCACAGCAACTATCATGAAAAGATATCATGTATAACAATCAGGTTTATGATTTGTATCAGCATAATACTTGGAAAGCTTCAGGAAACAAGATGATTCCAGGAGAGTTCTGTAAATGTGATTTCTACAAGAATAACAACACCGCCTACTTAGTCTAATCTAATAAACAATGTTTGCCAGTTCCAGGTAGCAAATATCTCAGTAGGCTCAAACAGAATACAGTCAAGTAAGTCCTTCCTTTGCTTAAAACACACACAACAGGAACATCAGTTATCCCACATGCTGCTGATAAAAATGGGGTGGTTTGTTTTTACTGAAACCCTCCCTGTTGGTTTCCTGTGCAGCCACGGGCAGGGCAGGCACAGGGGCTGTGTCACTTCTTCTTCTCTGGAATGAAATGAGCTCTGCTGCAAACTTCTCAGGAGACAGGTAATGATGAAGATTTTTGATCTTTTGATGAGCTGCAGCATAGAAGAGCAAGATGCTTTCATTATTAATATTCTCATACATTTATCCTGTAGTAATTTATTGCACAAGGCAAGAATTATTCCTCAAAGAAGTGTAGAAGATAAATCCTCTCGAGCTGTTGTACAAGTGACAGAGCCAGGGAATGCTGGATTCCTACAGATTTGAGTTCTTTGTCTCCTGAACTCAGCTTCCTCCTCCCTTAATAGCAGCTCTGCTGCATGTTCCCTGCAACACCCACTGGGTATGGAGAGCACATACTGCAGTCACCACAGCTATCACACACTGGCCATATGACCAGGTTAAATAAAATGCCTGTATTCTGCCCACTTTTTTTCTCACATGGGGCTTGTTAAGCTAGGAAGTCTGCCCTCTGTGTAGCTATTACTTTTTTCAGTAAAAAGCCCGCTTAGGATGACGCTTGCAGGATTTAAACGAAGTTGAGGATGGACAGTAGGCCTGAAATCTGTGGGGCAGAGTAAGAACAGATTAATCAACCACAAAAATCTTCTCCTTTTAGGAAACTGGGCATATTTCTCCCACCCCTCATGTGTGGGATGGAAATACACTATCAAGTCTCTCAGACAACCCTCTATTTTATGGCAATAAAGTGCAATACAACTAGTTTAGGGCATTTACATGTTTTAAAGATCATTTCCCTATGTTGTCATGACAGGGTTAAATCCTTTTTCATGTTCTAGATAAGCATTTAACAATCTTGTATCTTAATATAATCATTATAGATTTTCAAACTATATAAACTATATATCCCCAGACTTTTCGGTTTGGGGATAATTCTTATAGCACATTTTATTGAAAACTGCTAGTAAGATGGAGTGAATAGAGACCGTAATTTTGTCTAAAATTTCGTGAGGGAAAATGTCACATATGGATAAACTACATTTCTAATGCCTTGAAAATATAAAGTATTGAGCCTAATTCTAAAGCTGTCGTTTTCACAATTGAATTTAGCTTTTTTGCCTTAAGATCAGTATTCCATTAAATCACAGGCTGATAAAAGTTGTGTAGGTAATGGGAGAAGCAGCAGCCTGTTCTTTGGCCTGGCTAACTGCAGACAGTCCAAATACTTATTTTAATACATCTTACTCTGTTAGGAGAATTACAGTGTCATGCATTTGTGCTTACAGCACTAGCACTAGCAAGGTCCTAGGTAAGCTCAGTTTTTTATTTGAGAGTGGTTTTACCTAAGCTAACAGGAGCACCCAGGAAAGCTGACAGGTGTGAGGACACCAGCTATATTGCAACTACATGGATATGACTCAGCCAAGATTGAATGAGGAGACTTTCCTTGTTCAATCCAGAAAATACAGTTCTTTTCCCCAAAAGCCTTCCCTAATGTCTTTAATAGAAAAACATACTACATAATTATGTGACTCCTAATTAACAATAGCTAGCTCTGAATTCTTCTGTTTAAGATGTGCAGGCCTGTACAGCTCTAAACTGACAGCTTTAACTCAGTATCTTCAGTAAGGGTGTGACCATGTGCTCTGTGCTTCTCAGTGGTTCATATCACTGACTCTGCACACTCCCTGTGATATCCATCAATCCTGTCTCCTGGTGGCTCACAGAGACAGCTTAGTCAACTCCATGAAAGGTTTCATTTTTTAAATGAAAAATTCAGATGAAGATTGCTGCTGTCTGTGATGTCCTCTAATATTCATTGTTTGAATAGTGCTGGTGTACTGGAGTGATAATCAAAGTAAATCAGTTGTAATTTTGACTACAAATAAGGTCTCTGTGATTAGATGATCTGAGGACACAATTTGTGGGTGCATGGGACATCCAGAAGAAAAGAGGAAACTTAGAAGACATGCCACAAAGTGCAGGACCCCAATTTAAACCTCATTTGAAGTGGAGTTGTTAGTCCTGTGTTTGTGAGGGTAAAGTCATGTTGGTCACATCCAGTGGGAAATGCTGATCCATTACCTAACCTCTGTAGTTTTAGACAGAATCACAGAATCTGGTGTCTCTTTGATCCCACCACAAGCTAATTCAGCATACTGTGCTGGCAGAAAATAGCTAGCTTTGGTGTGAGCGGGCATAAGGTTCGTGTCAGTGCTATTCAGTGCAGAACACAAAAGCACAGGGAGGCAAAGTGACTTGGTAGGCCGGAAGGGAACAAATTCCAAAGCTTTTCCAACGCCAGTCCAATAGAGTGACCACAAGGCTTCATGTGTTGCTTAAAATATTGAAATAGCCTTCAATATTTCAGTGACAAAATCAATAGCATGCTGATGAATTGGGACATTAATTTTCTTCTCCCTCCCCCTTCCCACAATTTTAATCTCATCTTCTCTGCTGGTATACTAAATTTGTTTGAGGTTTCAGACAAATTTGGAACATTTTAGCTTTTAATTTTAATTAGTAGACACAAAAGGACCTGACCCCTTTTATAATAACTGGAAGGGTTGAATAATCAAAGTCTGAGCAGTCAAGGTCAAAATATATTTCTTAATGTACATCTTACAGTTCTCTAATACCAACTCTATACACAACAGATGTTAATGTACAAAATCTTTAGAACTCAAATATTTGGTTTTTCTCTATGAACAAATTAAACAAGACACTGTTTTTAAATTGAAAATTATTAATGTCACAGTTGCATGTAGTAGCAGTGCATCTGCTCGTGTTTGGGTCTGTTCACATCAGCAATAATACTTAGGACAAAGCTGCTTCTGTCTTTAATACAGGATCTCTAATGTCACAGGAGGTTCAGTGTCTGCACCACAAGCACAATTACATAATGATACATCACCCACAGCATCTATTGGTGTGCATTTGTCAACAAGGACGAGAGGCATATGCTTAGAGTGATCAATGTCCCTGTTAACACATTGCATCAGAGGGATGAGCACACACCCCATGGAAATGGATCCCAGAAGCAGGTAGCCTGGGTTTCTTAAGGCATTGTTCTCATTCTCCCTGAAAGTAAGAATGAAATCATCTCTGCTTGCTTATGCTAATCTGTTTTCAAAGCTTGATACAACTTGTCAGAATAGGCTATTTCACCATTACAGAAACTCTGAACTCAGGGTGCTACTCCTGCAGCAGTGGGTTAAGGAGAGAAAAGGGAGAAATTGGCCTATACACAGGGCTACACAGTTCATGGCAGTGCTTACAACACTACAGCTGGTGCACTTGGAGACCTAGGAGGAAGCTAAATGAGTGTGCTTGCACATGCCTGAGCCAATTAACTAAACCATGGCAAGCCTGTATGTAAGTACACAAGATCTTTTCCAGCCTTAATGATTCTATGGTAATTACTTCTACCAAGCTGTTTCCTATGTCTAACATTCAAAATAACTGCTTCAGCCAAGTAATTCTTCAGCATTTGGAAAGAACGACCTAGAAGTGAGGTGTTTATATCAGAAAAGAATAAAAGGCAGGAAGAGACAAATTGTAATAAAAATACTGAGTCCCCTAACAAGGAACGGTTCAGAAGAGGGAAGGGTGGGGCATTTAATTGCTGCTGAATGTACCACCAGTCCCCATCAGGGTGAGTGCCGAGTACTTGTCCCATAATTTCATTTTCAGTGGTGAGCTCACCAGAGCCTTGTCCTGAAGTCTGTTTCTTTCATTGAACTTTCCTTCCCCTCCTCTAGCTCTGTTCGGAAACCTCCCAGAGCAGTGCTCTGAGATCTAATGAGCACTGTTAGTCAGCCCTCTGCTGCCTTGGTTTTCGGCCTTGTGTGTTCACACAGACTGGAATCAGAGCCTGTCCAAACCAGTCAGCCACACTCTGGATGGAACATCTGAAGGCAGAACACCTGCCTACACTTGTTAATGTAGTGGTCACCACTGGCAGAGAAACTGAGAGATGTAGAAGGTAAGCTCTGCATCTGCCACAAATAAATCAGGAAATGACCACGAAGTAAGACCCCCAGTGCTCCCATCCTTAAGGAAGCCTGGGAGAGGCTACTCCAGATACTGGAGGTGGAGAGGCACTGCTCCTCTGGAGCAGGTAGCTCCAGAGGCTGCTTTCCATGGACTGCATGCAGCACTAGGAACTGATTGCAGGTTGTGTTTTAAACAGTATCCAGCAATGTAGACGTGACTGAGTTTGAGAGATTGTGCCTGAACAGTTCTCTTCTGCAGGGTGTCTCACCCCAAAGAGGCAATCATGTGGCCCAGCTGCAGCCTCAGGCATTTACTTTGTAATTCACTCCCTCCCATAAAAATATAAGAATTCATGTTTTATAAAGCTGGAAGAAAAGACTTTCTAGTACAGTGTAAAAATGTAGTGCATCCCTCTCATCGTGTTTACTTATCAAATGCCACTTCTCTTTTAAATTTTGACACATATGCACTTACTTCCTTTTCTTTCCACTTTTGTCTAAATGTTAAAGCAAATTTCAATCTCTAAATATCTAAATGTTACTTGTAGGTCTGTGATTCAGCTGAATAGTAGCGCCTTCCAGCTTCTTCTATTTTCTGTGTTTTAGGGTGCAGTCCTGAGATGAGTGAGCTTTCTCATCATTTGAGGCTTAAGTGCCATTACTCAGCTAAAAATCCAGATGGAATGTTGTCATCAGAGTTCTTACCCAGCTCTGGGACAACAGGTGAGCAGGGAGAGAGGCTGAGAAGAGAGCAGCATCTCACTGGCTATTCAGCTGAAACATTTATTGTAAAATATCTCCGTCACTGCTTGAGCAGAAGCTCATGATTCCACAGATCTTGGCCTGAGAAATTCCTATTTGGGCCAGCACAGTAAGTGATACCAATGCTAAATCAATGCCACAGAAGCCCAGGCCTTCCTAGTAAATCTCTTTGATAGTTTATCAAACACCTGATATCTACAAGGAATCCAGGGGGATGGAACATGATTAGTAACCTGCTGCAGCACCAGAGAAAACTGGGGACAGCAACCAGTTTGACAGATCTTATATAACAAACAAGTCATGGCCAAAAATCTCAGCACAGATGTAATAATCCTCTTATTTATATATCTCCTTTTGGAGGGGATGAAGGACTCTTAACATTTCAATACTAGAAACGTCCCCTGGTGATGCAAGTTGGAAGAAAGTTAGTGTCCTGAAGGACTGAGGTAGCTGAGCCTTTGCAGAACCACAGCAGGAGAGGTAACACTGTCCAGCTGCACTCCCAGACAAAAAGGCACTGAGCAATCCAGGTGCAGCTGGTGCCTATGGGGTGTTCTTTGAGAAATGTTCTCCAGCCTTCAAGTGGAAATTAGATACAAAGAGCACATTTCTCTCTAGCTGTGGCAGATAATTTCTGGAAGGATTTTGCATTTGGGATGTGTTCAGCAGAGATTTATCATCTTAAGAAAACTGGGCCTGTGCAATTCCTTGTGGCAAATCCTTAAACTGCAAGAAACACAAAAAAGTAATCAGCCCAAAGCCTTGTACAAGCTGAAACATTCATTTTATCCTTTACATTAGTTTCTCCAGGTGCTTTTAAATTTGTTTTCAACCTAAAACAAAAACCTGGGCATGAAATAGCAGTCCAAAAGTTAAATCGCCCAGTGACTTTTAGTGCCATGAGAACTTACTTGACTAAGAGCAGCACAATTTAAATCAGACCTAATTTAAATTTTTCTGACATTAATGGTACATTCTGATATGGGAAAAATCCTGTTCTATGTCCTATTTTAGATATTAAAGATAATATCTAAAAAATTCTAAATTATCAACTGTAAATTCAAATTCCGACAGGATACTGGGACTCACCCTACCTTTTCAATTAAGGTGCATCACCAGAAAATATTTTGTCCACAGCAATGTTTGTATTGCAAATTGTTCAACCAGCTCATACAGCATAGCAGGGTGCATTTCATTATCTTTTCAGCTCTGGAAAATGTGCTAGAATACAGAGAACTACCAGAGTGTGTCAGGTTGTTGAATTACATATCCAAGGAGATGGTATGCTCATGAGATCTAGTCATCCTAAAAATACACATGGCTTTGCTCAGGTGGAGATAAAAGCAATGGCGAAAAGGGTGAAAAGTTTTACTGCGGTTTGTAAGGACAAGAGAAAGAGTCACACTTTACTTTTCTGAGCCCAGTCCTGGACACTTTCAAGGGCAGGTGTAAAGCTGAAAAGTGCAAATGCTGTGCCTACCCACTTAACCTGAGTGGGTTGCAGGTTCCAGGCTAGATTGCATTTAGAGAGCCCAGTGGGAGAAACAAGCTGGCCTTCTATCCCCAGACTTTTCTGATTTAATGATGCTTTAAATGCCACGTGTCCCCTTTCCCATCTCCCAAGACACAGAAAGTTGTTTTGACTTTCCCACTGATTTGATTTTGCCTGCCTCCAGCTTTGCAGCAATGCAAATGTCTTCCTGGCAAGAAGGAGATCCCACCTTTGATTTTTGATTTAACTACCAGCAGCCAGTGCACAAGGCAGGAAAGAGAGTAAGCAAATCCCAGTGCAGAGCCTTTGCATACACAGAACATATAATTCACATAAGCATGTAAGTCAACTCCTACTCCTTATGGAAAGGAGTTTTCCTTATGGAAACCCCACTCCAACAACTCCTTTTTGCTGTTATTTTTTTCCTTTCAACAGTTTTAGCCTTCTTAGCCTTTAATAGCAGATGATGCAGCAATGAGAAGAAATAAGTATGATTAACCACTAGTAAAATGTATTTCCACTCCCTCCTGACTTTCAAACACCAAAGTGTTAAAAAAACCTAAAAATTTTGTTATACTAATTTCTGAGGTGGATGCCACACTTATACTTTACCTTGTCACTGTAACACATACAAGTAAGGGTTATTGCCCGAACCTGGAGACTTCCATGCAGTGCTCTAAGAAATATGTTGTTCCTGCAGTTTTGATAATTTAGCTGCAGCTCTGGCCTGTCTGACTATGCAGCTTATTCCTGATTCATCTTCTGAGCTTACAAAATACCAGATAAAAATAGATTATTGTTCTATCTAAATTCCCATAATCCTTGTGCTCATTAAAAATAAAGTCATGTAACTGTTCTTAGTCAGGATTGCACTAATTAGTACAACTGGCACTTCTGACCTTGTGATTTCTACCCTTAACACACTCAGGTTGGCTGTGCTGCCTGCATTAACATACCCAGCATATATAATACCTCCTTACACAACCAAGTGCTGCAGAGAGAAATGCAAACCAGAAAATAAAGGTCAAGAGCCTGTATGGAGTTCCTCCACATCCTTATCCTTTGGCTTCATTGAATATTTTTGTATTTATTTACATATAACAAATTAGAAATTTACAAATAAAATATCAGGGGCCAACTTTTCATAGATCTATTAGAAGATAGGGCAGCTCCCCAAAGTGCTCTTGATCAGTGGCTCTGGTTCAGGTTAGCAGTTTGTTGGTTTCTGTAACAGCTCTTAGGATCTCAAAAATTTCAGGGAGATAGCAGCACAAGTTTCTTAAACTTGACCTCATTTGACTGGTTTTTTTTCTTTTTAAAAGAAAGACAGATTAATATGAAGGAAGCAACTTCCCTGTTCTCACTTTACCTTAGGGAACAGCTTTATCTTTTTAGTCTTCTTCACTGTGCAATAATATTAACTGTGGGTATTTTTGTGTGGGAAATTAAAAACTGTTGGCAGCAAATTTTTGTTCTGTAGCAGCTAACTTATTTATTGTTTGATTTATATGTGTCACTGGAGTCAGGGAATTACTAAGCCATTAATAAATCTAATCCTCTCACCATCAGGCTGTATGGATAAGTATTTAAATAAATTATACTGATAGGACAATCAATTCTCTGAATGTTGTAATAAAAAGCAGAAGGAACTTAACTATGCAGGTGATGGATCTACTCCAATGAGAACAGAAATTTAAATAGTTCAGAGAAAAACTCAGTCGTAGTAGACTGACAGAGGATATAAAATCAGGAAAGGTAGAGGGGAAAAGCTACATTAGGGTTTGGGAGTTTTTAAAAATCTTTCATAACACAAGAGAAAAGGAAGAACCAATGCAAACCCAGAAGATTTATAAAGAATGAAGCTTTTTCTGAAAAAAGTGGACTTCTGATAGAGTTTCCAAGGGGCCCACAGGACTCAACCTTCCCAAGCTCAAAAACCATCAGGTCAACAAAATAAAACTGAAAAAACAAACAACACAAACAACAACAAACCCTGACAGTGAGGAGGTAAACTAAAAGTAAAACAAAAACAGGGATGTAAATTTCAGTGGGCCAGGCCATAAGCCAACTTCTAGTGGAAGGGTTAGGAAGAAAATTTCTATATATAGCAAGGTTATTTGATGCTTGTCCACTCCAGGGATCCTTACAATTTTCTCTGAGGCACTTGTCCTGGCTGAGTGAGGATAATGGCTCAGACATATCTGGGGTCTGATTCTCTATGCAGCTCCAATCATCTGTGCTTATATAAGAAAGGAAGACATTTTAATAGTTACTCCACAGATGCAAATGATTAATCTGAAAAATTGACATTGTATCTATTGTTATTTCTTGCAGAATTGGGGTTTGTAAGTCTGGAGCAGAAAACAGTAATGTTGCATTGAGAAGGTAAAAGCATAGAAAAAGAATTTGCCATCCAGCTGCTAATAAAATTCTAAGTTTCACAGACGTTTGGGCCAAAGCCCATGAATTATTTAGCCTTGTTACCTGCATAATGTAGGTCACAACCTCCCTCTGTAATTAGGCTAAACAGTACCTACTTCTATTTCAGCTCTGTAATAAAACATTTAAGGCAACAATTCTGATTTCAGGACTTGAGGGATGGAGAACTGAACACATGCCCAAGCTGGGGCTTTCCCTCCCTTCTTCACCCTGAGCTCACTTCGTTATATGGAACTGCTGCCTCTTCAGACTTCTTTTTTCCAGCCTGGAGTCCATGGCTGACAGCACCTGCTGAGTACTTGCACATAACACAGTGGTATTTTACCTGACCTTTGAAGAAGCTAAGCAGACAAGATTTCTTTCTTCCTCTAAGTTTTTCCAGATTAACTTTGTCGCTTTAATTTTCTGCTTGGGATCTTTTAGAGGTTGTGTTGGTACAGCTTCACTTCGTGTGTGTAAGGCTTATTCAATGATTAATGCCAAAAATCAATCTTGACCTAGATCCTTCTGTCAGCACAACAGAGAGATTTGGCTAAGGGCCTCACAGGAGCAGGTGCTAGAGGCAACCTCTGGTGACTGCTCTCACCTGCAGGTGCTTCTGCTCACTTAGCAAATCCTTAGCTGCCTGTTCTGAACTTCAGGGATCAGCTGTGGTACAAACATGGAACATCAACTGCATCTTGTGAGTATTTCCCTAAGGGAATGGCTGGAGTGAGAAAACCCATCAGTTACCACCTTAAGTGACAGTGGAATTGACACTTAATATTGGAATAAACAGAAGTGGAAAGTTTTTTTTTTTTTACAGAAATTAATCCAGTGCTAAAACTAAGCAACACTGCTTCAGCAAATATTACTGCAGGCCTGTGGGCAATTAACAGATCTTTGTTTAAGACTCTACTAAATACTAAATATTATTCACACCTGTTTTTGTCATCAGTTTTGGATTAGGAATTTCCAGGAAAAGCAACCCCACAGGATACAAGGTTCAGCTCTGAAGGCTTTTAAAATTGCTTGTCAGGTGAGGTCCTGTAAATCATTTGGCCATGGCTTAACAAGAGCAGAACATGGCACATAAAATGTTCCACTGGTCTTGCCAGCTGCAAGAGAGTATTTAGTCAGAGCAGTGGAAAAAAACCAAAACAACCCAAACCCAACCAACCAAAAAAACCCAAACCAGAAACAAACCAAACCCAAAACCAAAAAGCAAACCAAACCATCAGTTCTGTTCTAACAGACTCTAAGTTTGGCTTTTTCAGTGCAGGAAAATGACGGTCTCATCCAGTGAAGGGAGTTTTCTCTTTCAGGATGCCTGACATCTTGTGCACTTCAAGGCAGAGGTGCAGGACAGCCCCTACCTAACAGCTCTGGGTTTCTCCTCTTCAAATCCCTACTGATGAGGAAGAGCCAGTATGTCTGCCTGAGAGAAATGCAGAGAGAGGGGAACACAAGAAAAATATCAGAAGCATCTTCAGTGTTTCCAAAAGCACAGAAGGAGTAGAAAACCCAACAGCTTCACTTTGGGGGAATGCAGTGCCAGGCTCTTCCTTTCTATCTTGCCTTGCCACTCTGAGCCAATATTCAGTGTATGGTCTCACTAATGTTGCAGAGTACCCTCTGCTCCAATCTGCTCAAAGGGTCAAATCTGCCCTTTTATTTACTTCTATGTATTTATTTACAACAGAAATGCTGATGCAGCCCTCAGTTGCCAGAATCTCAACTCTTGTGTTTTCTGGGATAATTTCTCTTCCTGGGAGCCATCCTTTCCTTGTGGCTAGATGCCTTTCCTTTTGCTCAGTATCAAACATACACTGCACTGACTTGGACCATTCAGCAACATGTCCTCATTAACAACGAATCAGTTATATTAAAAAAAGTGATTTATTTCATATAATTTATGAAAATACTGTACACAGTTGAACAGATCTGCAGAATTATACTAGCCAACTGCAAATGAAAAAATTTCCTCTTCAAAAGTAATTCAATATAAATTGACCTTTTAGTTTTTCTCCTTCAGTTCTCAAGTGAGATTATTAAAAAACCAACTCTATTGTGGCATATAATAATGAGCCACATTTGCCATCTGGCTTAGTCCTGTAGTTTTGTTGAGCAAGACCAGTGTTGCTTTTTCCCAAAGCCACACAGAAGAGCTCTTCTGAGGTTACCTTATTATTCACTCTTTGTATAGACCCAGAGTTTGATCTTATTGATCCCTTTCACAACACCCACTTTTTTGGAACTTCCAGGTTCCCCAAGGTAAACTTAAAAATCTGCACACCACCATCCAGCAAGCTCCTTGCCACCTTTAATCCACTATCTATCTGTTCTTACCAGCCTTTAATACTTACACAATAACACAATTTACAACAAACTAGATGATTTATTTTTAAGCAAAAATATTGGCAGCCTTTATTCAGCTGCACCAGATCCCAACCCTAGCTGCTCTGAAATTCCTGATGCACCACTTCTCCAAGCCCATGGAGAAGTCTTAGTCAAACCTGGTACAAAACCAGATTGACATTAGAATGGACAACTGACCCAAGAGACTTCTTCCGTATTTCACTGAGAGCCTAAGGACATATGGGAAGTTTAACAGATTCTAGCTATAGAAAGGTATTAACAAGAAAACCTTTTATTTTCTCCCCCAGGAGATACGTATTCTTTGCCTTTGATATCAAAGCAACTGCAGCACATAATACCTGATGACCTCAGGTGCCTGGTTTTTTACCTGTAGCCTTTTTTTTTCCACAGGATGACTTGTTTTTTGTTAAATCAAGACAAAAAAGGGGTTTTGTAAACCAGAGTAAGTACACATAACATGCACACACCATTTTTATTTGCTGTTTCAGCTGAAATTAGCGATCTTCAAGAATGAAGAGCATCCTTTCAAAAAAGCTGAGAGTTACCACAACAGCAAAAATGCAATCGAGTCCTGAGAGATAAAAATTTATTTATCTGATCAGCATGTCATGATATGGTCACAACTCATACAGCTGACATTCTCTTAGCCAAGAGGGATGTTTTTTCTTTTTAAAAATACATTTTTCTTTCCAGCAGGAAGGATTTTTTTAAAACAAACATTTCATATTAGGCAGGAATTAAAAACAATGGCTTTTTCAATATGACAACACAGCTGGTAAGCACTGGATCCCCCACCAGTGTCTGAATATTCAGAGTTCAAGTTTTCCCTCCCACTCCCCGATTCCCCCACCCCTCACAGAAAACCACCACACAGAAAAACAAGACAAAACCCAGATGGGAAACAAAGAGGTAGACGTCACTACAACCACGGTGCTGTTTTGGAAATTGTGCGAGATGTCTCATGATGCTCTAAGGAGTTCCTTTTCCCTTTGTTAGATGATGCAGAACTGGGCCCCAGAGTGAACTCAAGAGGTGACAGGAGCCAAGAGCCATTGCCAGTGAGAGGTGCCAGGGCCACAGAATGGCTGGGGCTGTCTCACCTGGAATTGCTCTGCCCAACTGGAGCTGCTTAAAAACAGATCCCTCTCTAAAACCGTACAGACCTCACAATGACGACAGCCTTGCTCCCAACAAGGCTGGAGTCACGTCCTTCTAGGAGGCCAGCTGGGGTCAGGGGGGCTCAGGTTCTGCTCTTGGCATGCCCTCAGCTCTCAGAAACTTCAAGAAGACTCACTGCTACAGCGACTTGCAGAGGAACTCTGCAGCCTGGGCACTGGCACAGCTTCTAGTGGGTGCTGGAGCAAGTGAGGGCTGCAGAAGCTGCTGCCCCCTCTTTCCCCCACTGCTCCACTCCTCCTCCTGCCACTTCTGGCACTGAAACATTTGTCTCTGTCCTTCCTAATAAACAATGTTATCTATCACAAATTAACGCTGCAGCTGTACAGTGAACCAAAGCGTTATTTGACTATTTTTGTGTTTATGGTAAACACAGTAAAGGTTGTGTAACCATTAGTTATAAGCACAATAAATACAACCATCAAAGAAAATCTTCTTGCCTATTAAGGATCAGAAGCATATGAAATAGTCTTAATAAAAGAGCAACTCTATTTTTGCCATAGAAAAAAAAAAACCAAAACCAAAAAACCCACCCCCTAAACAGCCCAAGGAAAAGAAACAGAAATGCTGCTTCTGGTATCTGTCTACATTTCTGAAAGACATCTTGGCTGCTGGAAAGATTTTATTAAAAAAAAACTCCAATGAAATAAATTCAGCAAAATAATTCCAAACATGACCAGCCCTTTACAAAACCACTGACAGTCACTCCAGGCTTCCACATCCATTTTATCACACTAAACAAAAATGGAGGTTACAGAGAATAGAAGGAGAAAACTGGAGGTGAAGATAACTGGTATAAAAAAAACCCCTGTTCATTATACAGTATGAACATCATGGTGGAGTAATTTTAAGGAACTAACTCATTTTAATAGGACAGTTGTTCAGTGAATAATTACTTCATTACCTCATGATAAAATAAAAGGTCTAACTTTAAAATGCATAGAATCCTTCTAATGACTTCTATCACAGCCAGGCAGTCTACAGCTCTTACAGAAAAAGTAGAGCTGCTCAGAAGCATTTCTAATGTATGCAGACATTTTAAACCACAAGATGGTTTCCCTTTTGCCTTTCCCACTGTTGCTTTGTATTATTTAAAAGAAATGTGAAAATTATCAAATATGCAATTTTGCAAAATAACCCTTTATTTCATATGGCTCCATTATTTCCAAAAAATACAGAACCCCAGATGTATAATTATTTTGTGTGATTGTATCAGATCACCACAAAATCTCCAGCTGACTGTCAAGAGAATGCATCCAACCCTGGGCTCGTGATTTGGAAATCCCAGTTTTAGGTACCTTTGGTCCCAAAATTTACATCAAGGCAAAGCGGAGCAGTTGAATCCTGTCACACACAGTGATCGGTATCTGTTATTATCTCGTACAAACAGGTGAGAAGAGTTAACAGCACTTTATGGCAGTGTCACACAAAGAAAAGTTACATCATCTGCAAACCAAGTGAACAAGGAACAGTACCACAGTGATCGCTTTATTTTTACTGCAAGAAGATGCACCTTATTTGTGATGCTGGGGGAGAAGGGAAAGGGAAGCTTTTAATTTTCCAGAAAAGCAGGGTAAGCTGAAATTTCACTTTTCAACATCTGGTGACAGCAACTTAAAAGAAAAAAAATTTTAAAAAAAAGAAGAAAAAGAGACACCACAGTTGCAAGACTCAACAGAACCACATGTGGAACCCAAGTGAGACTGAAATGACGGCACCCTCACCCCAGGGCACTGAAAAAACTGCTTGGCGTGGATGGGCAGGTGCTCTTCACATCATGGGGTTCACAGAGCAGCAAAGCTAAACCGTGAGGACTGACAAAACTTCAACTGTAACAACTTCTTTATGAACAATTAAACACAGAAACCCAGAGATGTTTTGTGGGCAACCCTGGCATTGCGCTGTTCTCACTTTTGTGTACAACAGCTTTCAGAATTTTTTGGATGGATTTTTCATTTTTGATCGTTTTACACATTTTTCCATTATTTTACCCCGAATCTAAATTCAATGTGACAAAAATTTGTGATCAACTATATGGTTCATTAACATGACTTTCTATCAAAAAACATTTTGAACTCTCCAGAGAAGGCAACCCATGGATGGTGCAGCAAAATGCCAACTACATCCAGAACTGCCAGAAGGTAGAACCGAACTGCAGCCAACAGGAATTCATGTTTTACAGACTCGCCTGCTAAGCTCCAGATAGTCTGGACCAGCACGGTATTTTTAGCACTGAATTTCCTACATATTGTATCCATTTTACGTTTTTCCCTTCACAGCAAAACTTCTTTTATCCGATTTATTCTATTTCAGGAAGCAGCATCCAGGATCATGCTGGGAGGGTCCTTTGGAGTTGCTTTCCAATGGTTTATATTCTGGTGTCACTCACAGCAACTCGGCCGTACGGAGCCACGGTGTCAGGCACTCTTCTCATTTCCCAGTGCAGGCAGGAGAGAAGCCTGGACCTGACACTATTTCCTCACCCTACTGAAACCACAACCAGTGCTGGCAAACAAACATCTTGCAAGAGTAGGAACAAAGTGAAAATGAACAGGACCGGATCAATCAAATGCTTGTCTGCAACATTATTGTGCAGTGCTAATTTCTTGAGGCAGCACGTGAACACTTGCTATTGACTGCAACCCACTGGGAAAAGAAAAATACTGCATTTGACAAAACAAGATGCTCTTACATGGAGTTCACAGGGTCTATAAGGAACAATCTCCTGATGCGAGTAACTGCTGTGCAATCTGCTTATATAAACTTCCCTTTTTGCAGTAAGTCCAGTCTGTCCTAGCTCAAAATAAAATGAGCTGTATCTAGGCATCTCTGTGGTTCTGATCAAACTACAGGGGGGAGGACAGCAGTGAGTAGCTTGCCACCTGCCTTTTGCAGTTGTAAGAGTCAGTCCCATGGGCAGCAGAAAGAACCACTTACACAACATTGCTGGGCTGCCCCAACACCTCCCTGTCAAACGGCAGATTAAATACATTCATTCCATCAGCTGAACTTCAGCAAGAGCCTTCAGCAAGAGCAACATGAAACAACAAAAAACTCCACGGGTTCCCTCTCTATCATGGCATAACTGCCTCTTTTTAATGGTTACACCAGAATTCAGGTGCAGAGATGATATTTATAAACAGCATCTTGCCTCAAACATGAAGCTACTGGCAACCACCGTACTTTGCCTCCAGCCTCCTGTGGAGTCAGGGAGGGAACATACATTTCAGGGGACCCTACTGTGGTGTGTAATTCTGCATCCATCCCCACTGAGCAACCACTGCTGCACGGGGAGAGGCAGGGATGGCATATTTGACAAGGTATTTTTCCACAAAGCCAGAGAAATTGGCAGTGCCTCGTGTTTTGGTATGCTCTTTGCTCCTCATCCCCCAAAAGGGAACACTGGCAAGGTTTTGTATTCTGCACACCACCTCCTGTGATTCATGTAGCAGCAGAGGGAGACAGAAGGGGAATCAATATTGCTAGCTCAGAGCCAAAACTACTGAGGGCTTACTTTGTTCTCAACAAAATTACTCTGTAAAAGGCAGTATGCCAACATCTGAAGTTCTGGCTACCCTGCCTGTATTTAGAGAGATTAGTTTTATTTTAGGAACAGTTCTCGCAAATCTGTGCATAATCACATAAACACAATGCCAACCAGACCTGCCAGAAGTACAGCTGTACATCAACATCCTTTCAAAAGGATCCTGCACTACACATCTGAAAGTGTCCTCTGTTCCCATCTGCCCTTCAGTTCAACCCACCCCTTCTCCCAGTAAGATTTTAGCAGTAAGATTTTAGTGGTGAGCTAATTAATATTGCCCTCCATGTAGTTATTCAGAATATTTACCACACTTTTCAGTAGTATCTTCCTACAGACTTATGATAGCAATTATACCTATTGTTTCTTTTTATGAAACTAGTTTCTTCTATTACTCCTTAGCAAAACATTAAGATGGTTGGCATTGAATTATTTAAACTCTCCCACAAGTGTATTTAGCACTCTTGCAACTAGCGGGGAGAAAAAGGCCTCTATAAACCACTCCAAGGTCACCTTGGTGGGACTGCAGTATACAAAATACAAAGGTGGCTAAAGATCACCAGAAGCACCAGCAGACCTTCAGAAACAGCTACAATTGCTCTGCCTCCCAAGGCGTGACAAACAAAGCTTCCCTCTGTTCCCTAAGTTTTGTCTTTCCTTCACTGACTTTTCACCTTTGAAAGTGCATTTTCAAAACTGATTATGAGGGCTGAGCTGCATTCTGAACAAAAAGGGAATTTAACCGAGTGACTTTGTATTTTCCAAGTTTTCCTATAACACGAGACACTGGTAGCACATGGAACTCAGAGAGCTGATGGCAAGACCACAGCAGGGATGGGCTGATTCATCCCACGTGGACAGCTTTTAATCACACTGTGATGCTGCAATGCTTGTTTGAGGACCAGCTCCTCACAGGACAGACCTGACACTGGATCTTATTTGGGTGTTGGGTTTAGATCAATGTGTCTGGTACAACAACTGCTGAGTGTGTAGCCACAGACACCTCCACCAGCTCTGTCGAGGATCTCTGACTCCAGCACAATGAGCTGCAATAAAGTACACGTTGTGCAAATGAGGAATCTCTACCACACCAATGCTGTACACACTACTGAAGAGACAAGTTGCTGAATTTTCTGAGCTCTAACTACAATGCCAAGAAATATTTGTGGTGACAAAGCTTTCTTGTCACAGACATTCTTCTACGGTGGTTGTACGATTGCACCTTTTGTCCAAATGCTGAATTTGCTTAAGTGTGGGTGAGAGCATACATTTTAAAAATACAGACAATTCTTAAAATAATACATCATCAGGTCACTATGTTACTGATCTTCACTTTTAGTGGAGTTTAAAATTCCCCCAAGGAGAGGTAAAAGTCCATCCAGTATTTTCCTTTACTCTTGAATATTCACATTTGCACATACAACATGATACTCATTTGCAAGAGCCTGGATTCCCATTGTGTCCTCAGGTCCCATTCCACTTTTAAAATAGGCAATGGTACAAATACTGAAAGAGGCAGTACCACATCCCTCCTGACAAAAATGCAAATGATTGTATGGCAACCAGCCACAGGTTACTGAGGGTCATCTCCCGAGAAATTGCTTTCGTCTGACCCTCGGGTGGTGGAAAAGCTCCTGCAAGAGAAAAGAAAACACATTTAATGCTTTGCACAGGAATGACAGCCTTCTTTACCACACTGCTTGTCCCACAAATGGTGCCCATGAAATTAAGTGGGAACAGCTCTAAGCTCTAATGCTCTCAAATTTATGAAAGATTCTCCAGAAGCCTTCAAGAAATTAAAAAAAATCCCAAACCAAAACACAATCCCTTATTCTTAACTAATAAGAACAGTTTTAATTTCCTTATAAACTTTAAGCATAACCCTGAAAGCATTCCTTAGAAGCTGCTATCACTGTACTCAACCTTGGCAGAAAGATCCAACTGTCAACTAAGTTTTATGTCATTTTTGAAGTTTTATTAGTATCTCCATGATCAAACTGAATGGATGCCACACTAAACTCTACAGCTGTTTGGTGGTGATACTGTATACTGTGAAGAAGCAACACACATTCTTTAGGTTCCCCTTGAAAATGTAAATACACAAACACTTTTTTTAAAGAACAGTTTCCACATATTGTCTGAATACTCAGTCATACTGACTAAGGAAACATTACAATTTGACATAAAGTTTTCCAGAAATTCTTTACTGACATCCTCGCTTAGATGGGAAAGACTGGAAGAGATTCATCTGACAATAAAATTTGGTTTTTCCATGCTTTGACTTTTTCTGACTTGCAACACTAAATTAAATGTGCCCAAATACATCAGAGCTTTATGATTATAGGCAAACTATTTGCATATATTTACATCAGCATATTAAATCATCTGTGTTACACTGCACTGAGATGCACAATGACTTGATGACACGAAGCACTTTCGTTGTTGTTAATCCTGAACAGGGGATATAAAACTCTGAATATACCATAGAAGACGATGTACTTGCTGCAGCATTATGGAGTCTCAACTTCTCTCAGAAGAACATGAAATTAATGATTCAAAGAATAAAGATGCAGCAATGTCAATTTTTAATCTTAGGAACCACACAATTTGGGCAATTAGGTACCATCAGCAGCTTATCTCTGTGCAATCACTGGAGGAACTGCAATCAAGCATTTGAGACAAAGCTTTTCTTCCTGCATGAATGCTCTTAATTAAAAAAAAGAAAAAAAAAAAGAAAAAAAAAGCCTAAAAATACCCTTGATGATCATGCCCCATCCACCTCTCCCTGATAGGTATTTCACACTTGGGCAGATTTGCTACATCATTATTGCCCAGTAACTCACAGCTAAGCTTCTATCTGTCCACTCTATGCTGGATTTGCTCTTCCATGGCCCATTTGTTTTTCTGTACCAATAATGACCTCTGTTTTAAATACCTTTCATTTTTCCCTGGTAGGTATAGAGAGCTGTCTCTTCCCCATCTCCCAAGCCATCTTTGACCCTTCCCTCTCCCAGCTGAGTCAAGCCAAGTACTTTTAGCTGTCCTTCACAGAAACAACTCCACCTTCCCCTTAATCTTAGCTCTGATTTATCTGTCCCTCTTCCCAGTTCAATCTGTATTCCTTGACAGGGATGATGGACCTGTATGCAGGATTTCTAGATGAGGTTTCAGATCTATACAACAAAGAATGCTTCCATAGCATTAGGGATGCCATTCCTTCCTTTTTCCATCACCTCACACCACTTGGCTTCTAAGCACAGGGAATGAGGAGCACGATGACTTCAGTACACCATCACTCATTTCCAACTGTGCCTCGTTTGTGGTTGGGGTTTTTTCCTTAATTAGTCCCTGAGTGTTTTTGTCCTGCTAAATGTAATCTCACTTGTGTTACTGTGGGCTTCAAGGAAGAGTTCAGAGAAATCAAGCACTTACCAATACAAGTTTTCCACTAACTGCCTAAAACAGGAGTCTGTTACCTACAGCTATTAACTTGAAATGGTTTTAATTATATAAATGAAGTGCATAAAATGCACATGTAAAAAATTACAATTTCATGTCAAATTTAGGCATACTTTTCTTTTGGTTTGATTTCCAGAGGTCTAATGTTACAGGTTTTCCCCAGGTGATTTAAGTTCTTGACACTTAAGAATACAGCAAAATGGAGAAAGATACTCTGGCCTTTGTTTCTTTCTCTTTCCAAACAAAAATAAGCCAAGAAAATGTATTCTTACCATTGATACTGTCAATGCAAAATTTTTAAGCTTCATGGAGCATTAAATGTTACTCCAGCTTTATGAAGTAAGCTTTATTAAGAGAGAGAAGTTCCTAAGCAGTATTATAAAATAATAATGATAACAATAGTAATGATTAATAATAATAGAAACAGCCCTGTCTTAAAACCACACCCACTTATGACAATGTACCAGGTGAGTAAAAAGCTGCCTCTGGAGCAGCCTCAGGGATTCCCCTCACAGGCAACCTCAGGACCTTTCCAAGGGGTTTCCAAAAACTGTAGCAGCACTTTTTCAGTCGGCCAACTAAAGCAATGCAAGCAAGTTCTCAAAAAGTGTAAATGGCACTAACTTTAAATTATGCTAATTTATGCCTAATAAGGTCCTATGTCAAAGCATTTACATTTAAAATACATCTTTATTAATTCATACTGATTGCACTGGCAAATTATTACCAATTATCCTGTTTTGGAAGTGCATTTTAATGACTAAATCTGATTATATTAATTATACTCTCAGAAATTCTGGACTAGTTAAGATTTTCTGGGTATGACTTAGTTCAATAGCATAAAATAATGGCACAAAATCAGGAATTCTTTACAGTCTATTTGCTACACTTGTATTTTTAAAGATGTTCACAAAGTTATTTGTCTAATAAAGTCCAATATATGCATTTGGATGTGATTTATATGACAGAGTCTGAACTTTGCCATCAATGATGGCTGAGGGACAGCAACATTTCATAAAACGAAATACAACTCTGGGTTGTTAAAGAATTCTATTAATCTCTTTAAGCACTTGGATTGATAAATTAAGCACTCAAAACTAAATTAAAGCAACCTTTGCAATAAATCATCTCTTAGAAGAAGTGCCTTCATTTAACACAGTTAAGAACTCTAAACTCAGCTGATTTGAGACACTGAACATTTCCCATCAACAGCTGTGATGCACAGGGCTGCAGATCACAGCTCCAGAGACTGTGTGCCATGGAATCCTCACAGGTCCTTCCAATCATGGATCTTTGCCATGAAATCCCATAGCAGCACGTTGCACAGCTGAACTGTATGTTATGTTTGACAGCTTCCAAACACTACCCTAATTCTAATGTTGCCTAGGTAATTTACCTTTCCTAGATAATTCTTTAATCATACTTTCTACCACATAAAAAGAAGTAAAAATAGCAATAATTGTATCTCCTCATGTGAACAATGCTTACACATTCTTGAACCACTCCGAGATCCCTGTAAGGAAAGTCATTAGCAAAGCACAGGTCTCTTTGCTAGGTACCATCCCACCTGTTTCATAGAAATGTGTCAAGAGATCCTCCTTTTCAATGAACCGTTGATACAGCCAGTTTGTGAGAGCTTCAGGCTCTGCAGGTACATCTTTCACTGGAAAAATCCTATCAGAGAAACAAACACAAATTGAGCCTAATAAATGTATTCTGCATGTGGAGAACAAAACTCTTCTGTCACAGCCCACCACAAAACAGGGAGAACAAGACTTTTGTATAAATCTAACTGCATGATTTGCACTCTCTCCAACTCACAGATCACAGAGGCATTAAGAATACAAGACTGGGAAATTCTAGGCTGCCATCCAGAACCACACAGAAGACACTGGCATCATCTCCATCAAATGCTGTACTACAGCTTTTGGTAAAAGCTACTAAGGCACTGGGTTTTTTTGTTATTTTTTTTTTAATAGAATACCACCAGACAATATTACTATCCCTAGAAAGAATACAAACCACGGAGGAATGAAAGAAATTTAAAAATGAGAAAGTTAATTCACAGCTTTGAAGAAACAATTCAGCAGGCAGAAGCCACATAATGACATCACTAAGCATCAATAGCTCTTCCACATCCTAGAAAACAAGCCCTCTGTGCTTTTCAAAGGATGCTGGCAGCCTTGTCTGAAATCTCCAAGGCACATTTTCCACTGAAAACTGACCTAGTACTCAAATATTGCTGCCCTGTTTTAAAAACACCAGTGGAAGAATTGCTAGTATTTTGGTACTATGCTGACACCCCAGGCAGAATTCACTGTGGTACACACACCCTGAAAACTCCCAAATAACCCACCAGACCTCACTGGATTATTTTCAAAATAGAATTTCCAATCTTACAGTAGCTGTGAAACCTCCTCAGCAGACTCTCAGTGCCTTTTGATATGTACAAGAACTTACACATCCACTGTGCTGTACTGGCAGGCCAATGCAGAAGAGATTTGTCTATCAACCTGAAAAACTCACACTCTGAAATGCAAGGCCTGTGCTGTAGGTTTCTTTTCCAGGTGAGCTCCCACTTAGCTTCTCATTTACACCATGCTTCTATTTTCATTAGTGGATTTTCATTTCATTTTCAATGCAGTCTTAACTGATCATACTGCAAAGAATTTTAAGTAACACCACAATCATCTGGGCAGTCTCTGGACAGATATGGGAATGTCAGAGTAAGAAAATAAGGCCCTTCTGAAGAATGCTTTTGTTGCTGTTAGTTTTCAATATCTTTGCCAGCTTTATTCATTTATCATTTTTTCCTTCCTCTTTTCAGTCTGATGCATGAAAAAATAAGCTGTGAGTGGTGGAGTCAAGCAGCAAAGCATTGCTCTAAGGAATGAATTACACATCACAGTGCTTTGGCATACAGAGACAACTTCAATACAAGGAGATGAACAACTTTATTTACATGCTATGGTATCAACACGAACTCAGCTATCTCTGTAGCCTTTGCAGTAATTCCACCTACATCTTCCTCACACTGCAGAGCTCTCCATGCTCCAGTAAAGTCAGTCTTGGTAACCAGAAATTAGCAACTGCTATCTCAGATAGAGTTTGAAGGAAAGTCTTTGGCCAAAGACAAATGTTATGAAATGGTGCTTCAGTAAGCAGCTCAAGTTTCCAGCCTGAATATTAAGAACGAAGACAAACAATAAAGAACTCTTTTATCTTGAAGTCCAGATGCTGTACAGCAGGTTAAAATTAAACCAAGTAGCAGCAAGTAAAAAACACACCCATGGAGCAAGGACCATTTTGTTGAGGGTAGAACACTAAGAAAGACTTACTCTGTGTCCCCAAAGCAACTGAGCTGCCAAGCACTATTTTTACTCTCTTCTGCCTATCTGCTGTGAAGAGATAAAAGGCTCAGCAACTGAATATTGTGTTTCACAGAGTATTTCTGAAGGACAGATGCTTGCTTACGCAGGTTTTAAGAGGGTTCACAACTAAGAGAACGTGTGTTGCCCCAGGACAGAGGTGTAGGGTTACCTGGCTTCACAGGGTCTCCATTATAGACTGTAAGATATTCTTCACCTCAGCCTTCACTTCTCCCTGACCTAATGGGTAACAGTTCTGTTTTGTCAAGAACATTCCTCCTAGTCTGAAAACATCATAGGATCTTGCAAGATACCCATTAAAAGCAATTTTTGAGCTGGCATTTTAATGGAGCAGTGAAGTAGTACAGGTGATACCACACTGTGAGAGACTAATGGAAACACTGCACATCACTTCTCTGCTTGAATCCATCCAGGCTCTTGTGTGGATCAATAATACTGCCAGAATGCTTGAATCTCTGGATATAAACTCTGCTGCTTAGAAGTCTGAGAAGCAGTCACTGCTACACCCACTTTGAACAAATATTAACAGACTGAAAAACAACTGGTTTTCCACTAATGCTGCACTGTCTGCCACAACTTAGCAATGGTAAGTGCTAGTGTATTTAGAAGCATTTTCAAATGTATTTTTAGATTATCCAGAGTCACTTTTACCAGCAGAACAGTCTTACTAATGAGTGATCTAAATTAGAGATTAAATATTAAAAAAAAATCCTCAAACTCTGGAAAGAAGCCCTTTCTGTACTCGATAAGGCAAAGCTAACCCCCCCTATATTTAAATTAAACATACTGCTAATGCCATGGTTCTCTGCCCATCAGATGGCTCAGCTGGCATCTGTTTTAAAAGAACACTCTCTTGAAGGAGACTGGGTTCAGGAAGGTGAGTGAGCAAGTCTACTGTTACAAAACTCCCCACACAGGCAATCCAAAACAGCAACAGAGAGCCATTGCTCCAACGGGGGCAGGGTCACCCCCAGCCACTGCGTGCTGGCATCTGCCAGGTCCAGTGTTAAAAAGATGCAGAAAACAACTCCTTATTTTCAGTGAGGTATGTAAACAGGTGTCTACTTAGGCATGAGCATCACCTTGGCTCTACCCCACCTTTGGGTATGCAGGATCAGGAATGCCTTTAGAGGCAAACAGTTTGCTCATCTTCTCAGGAAAATACCATCACACAGAACAGCCAAGGGCAAGGAATAAAGTCAACAGGTAACATCTGAAGCTCCTGGAGTCTTTGAGGTACTTGGATCTTTCTATCCTTTGGGCAAAACTAACCTCACATTGCATTAAAATAAGAGCATCTTTGTTCCTGGTGTGGCAAACATGGAATTTAATAGGACTGGATAAGAACTTGGCCAGAAAATTCAAGCAGAATGGAAATACATTTTTTTTTACTTCTCAACACAGGAACAGCTGATTTTCTGTCCCCAGGAAAAGTGGGGAAGGGGCTAAAAGCAGTGGCAGCACTGGCTGCACCCCTGGAACTGAAAAGCAATGGTGGAAATAAGGACACAGTTCAACGGGAATCTGGGAAGAATCTTTTTCCAGTAATGAAGCATTACCCTCCAGCTGGAGGTGCCTCCTGGCAGCTGCAAGGTGACAAGGGCTGCAGGACACTCCAGATACCTGACTGAGGGACAGTGACTTCTTAAACCACTACACAGATTTGTGTCTAGTCCCAAATCAGATTATATTAGAATAAATGACAGTCCAGGAAAGAAGAAAGGATTTTAAAAAACAGGAGATGTAACTGCCAAACACATGCTGGCCTATGTGAGAATTGTGGAGAATAAGCTACTGATAGGCTGTTTCTCAGAAGACACCAAAGGATTTTCAGAAATACTGAATATTTAGAAACATTTATCTCTTTTAAGTGGTTCTCACTGGAGAAACAACCTCTGATTCTTATTTAAATTCTGAAGTTTATGGCTACCACTTTAAGTACTAAATGCCATTTATCACCTGTCTTACCCTGAAGTTCTGTATTACTCGCTACTCCATGATATTATTTCCTGCTTCAATGGCTCTGAATAAATCCAGGACAGTGGAGGCTGTTGGTAGATGTCAGGCACGACCAAAAATAAGTTACTTGCGTAGAAAAGTGCATTAAAATACACTGCCAAACGGGATGCCCTTCTGCAGCATTCATTCAGCAACCACAATGCATTTCATCTTATTTATAGCTCGGAGCCTGGCTTATTTCAATAAATCTGTATCAATGCAGACACAAAAATAGAACTTCCTCAGCTTGTTCCAGCAGCAGCACGGCAAGGAGCTGGTATGGAGAAGAAAGGTGACAGAGCTGGGAGCAGCCTGTGTGGCACTTCATGCACGGCCAGCCCTGCGTCAGCACTGGCTCTGACGTCAGGGCTGCTGCACCACAGTCACTGTCACACAGCCCAGCACTCAAGGGCATCACCCTGCAAGGAAACTAAGGCAAAAAAACCCAGCCTCACACCATTCCTGACTGAGGGGATGCTAAGCACCGAGCCAACTTCATATTTTGTACTTGCAAGGCTCGGGTTTTGGCAGCAGAACTGCAGCACCCGAGAAATTACTGCTAGAGAAACTTGGTGATCAGCTAAGAAACACCAAGCCAATCAGACTAAACAAGTGCCTGGTCTAAAAGAAAATAGATAAACCCCAAACTTGACTCATGGCACAGAAATGGGAGCTGTCAGTCTGGGGCCTTGTTACACAGACACCAAATCACCCAGCTTCTTTCTGCTGAGTGCAATTGTGGCGAGTCTGGATTTACAGTCAACACACACCAACAATGACCCAAGCATAAACCTAAAGCATCTGAGAAGAGCAAACAAACCTTTCCAACAGACTCATCACAAGGCAGGTCCTACAGTGATGCCTCTAGTCTGACATGCCTTGCACCAGATGGATTGATATCTCCCACAAAAATCCCAGTGCCACTTGGCCTGGAGGAAGTTCATCACATTTTCCTTGAGTATTTTATTTCAGAGAGCAAAGTGAGTTTTGCAGCACTTTCCAGTAAGTTCTGAGATAAGTCAGTCAGGGTCAAAAAGCTATTTAATAGACGGTTAAAGTCCTCACACCTTGTGTTTTTAGATTCAAACTTGGCCATTCTTCTTTTTTCTAGGGAAGTTTCTTTTGACATTCTGAGGAAAATCAGGCCACAGCTTAGCCTAATTATGAACTTCTGAAAATTGTGTCATTTGTACTGAAAACTGAAGTTTGAAAAGCAAGGTTCAACTCATTATCAAAATTGAGCTTTTGAAAAAAAAAAAGATTACTGGATTAAACCAAGCTTTCTCTGCCATTTCCACCAGCTAGAAAAGCGTCTAAAAATGATAACGTAAGGCTCCTTGCTGTGCTCTCTTCTGTCGCTCCCTGAGCAGAATGAAAAAGAAATAATCCTGCAGCAAAGGCCCAGGCTATGAGGAAAGGAAATCACCAGATTTGGAAGTCTGTAAGGAAGAAAGAGACAGTGGTGATCAATGGGCATAGCAGAAGGGACTGACTGAGCCACCAGAACAAAAGCAGCTCTGCAGTCTCTTCTGCTCCAGTCTGACTGGCAGAGAAAATGTTCCTTTTTCCCCCACTGCTGTCATACATCAATACCTCTCTCTGGACTACTCTAAAAGGGAATAAGCATGTTTAAACCCTGACTCTTCTTTCATACAGCACAGATGGCATCTGGACAGAACTATTCTTTGCTTTTTCCAAAGGGGTGCTTTTTTCCCTCCTATTAACTCAGTTGAAAGAAATGACATGAGAAACTATTGTGCTCTCTTCCCAGTTATTTAAAAATTACCCTTAAAATTTATTTCAAATGTTATCTCCCAAGACATTCCAAATTACAAAAAAATAATGAGCAAGATTTTATTGCACTAAGTGCAGAAAAAGTGAGGTATAATACCAACGCAGACAGACTTGATGTACATTTAAAGAAAATTTCGAGGACATCCATGTGCTAACCTGCACCCACCTCACAGTGCCAGGTGCCTCCAGAACTACCAGGACTGGGAGTCAGGCTGAGCTGCAGCCAAAGCCAAGTCACTCTGGTCTCATTTCAGAGCCATCACACCCTGTGCTCAGCCAGGGCGAGTTGCTGTGTGACTTTCCATTTGGGACACACTTCAATTGCTTTTACAGGGTCAGCCACGACAAAGAGAGGTTATTAAAAACATCCATAAAGTAGTCAAATAGAGACCCTCTGGAAGAAAATAAACTTACACCCAAAAATAAATAATTTCAAATGTTTTTCTTAGAATTTCAGCACTACAAGAACTTAAATATTCAAGTTCAATGCAAAAAAGGCTACATCATATTTATGGCTGTGATCAAAAATAGCTCTGAATATGCATTTAGAAGCAGGAGATTAATTCAACTTACGTTAACTTACTGTTGTTTTTAAAGAAAGTATTTTTGAAATACTTTACAGAAGAATTCTAAATACATTCAAGTTGCAATTATCCCAGTGATCTGACAGAGTACTAAGGTGACCTGAATAAAGCACAACAGATATAATGCTATCTTATATAAATCAGGGTGCAAGTATGTTCACCTTCAGGGAAACTTGGAAGGCAGCTTTCTATAAAAAGCAAGGACAGATTTAAGCATGGCTGTGGAAAGGAGCTCCAGCGAGCTCTGCATCACACAACACTGACACAGCAGTGATGATGGAGAAGGTCATTCCCACTTAAAACTGCCACCCAGGGGATCCACACAAGGATACTTGAAAACTTTCTGTAAAAGTCTAAAAGCTCTCCAAATTATCAAGAGGGCGTAAGACAAAATAATGTGATTTGGGGATAAAATGCCACAATTTGTTTAGCATAGGGAAAGTGTTAAAATACTCCTGGAGATTTCAGACTTGCAAATCACTGTAAACTAAAAGCAAAATGCAGCTTCTCTCTCCATCAGTTTAGGTCTTGAGACACAGAACTGCTAAGGAGAAAAGTTTTAAATAGTCTCCCATCCTAGCTGTCAATGAGAGTTGCAACTTCTTCCAGTTGCTTGGCTCAACTACTTAAAGTATTCTTTGAGTGAAAAAGCTGGCATTTGTCAGAAGGTTAAATATAATATTTTATTAGGAATTCTGTTTATTTAACAACAGTGATTTTTAATTAGTTGTCATCACCAAAAAACAAAATTAAAAAAAAAAATCAAGCTGGGTTTACCAGCACCTTAACATTGAAGTGAAGAAGATGATGACCTAACCTTCAGATATATTCCCCACAACTCTATTCAACCACAGGACATTAGTCCAAAACTTAAGCATCTGTCCTAAGATACAGAATAGTCACTGAACTTTTTAAGAAAAGATGTATTGTGCTTAAATAATAAGAGACACAAAAAACCCACTCCCACTGCTACTGATTTCCCCTATCCTGAAATGACATAAGTGATTTGTGAATGCTTGAGTTCAGTGTGGGAGGAGCAGGTTCATTTCCTACCTGTAATGCACATGTGTCACTGTTGGTTGTCGGTAGCCAAGAATCCAGGTCTGGATGTCTATAGGTTCAGCTTTGGGATATGCAATGGTTGTATCTATCACCCACTGGAGGCCTTTGGATTTGCTCTCTAGGAACAAAAAGGAAATTCCATGTCACTTATTTGAGAGTTATTCAATTTTTATATTACTTCATGAGGTATGAGACACAAAGAAGACCATCAAAAATCAAATCCAGATTTCATTACAGAGCACAGAAATACTCTTACAAACTTCAGCTAGACCTAGATCTTACTTCATGGTTATTTCTGTTGTTCTTAGGCACCGTGGTACACAGAATAGAGCAAGTTCACTCACCAGGTTTGAGTACAGTCACAGGACCATCTTGGCCCCAAGGTCAGGTGCTTCCCCCCATTCACCAAAAGGAAAAATCCCAAAAGAAACATCCAAGCTACCTGGTCTGCATTTCAAGTACATTTACACCTGGGCCTTTCTAAAAGATCATTGATGGAGCAACAGCCATGCAGATCCCTCAAAGGTTCTTAAAAATGTGAGCTGCAGGATGAAAGAGGAAAAACTCCACATTCAGGGTGTATTTAGAATAAGAAAGCAAGAAACAGAAGCTGGTCAGTTTTCACAGTGGGGAAGATACTGCACCCACAAAGTTCCAGGAGAGGCTGGCACCAGTACATGCTGATATGCTGCTCAGCTCACTTAGAAACTGAAAAATGGATCAAAGGAGGTGAAAGTATTTGCTATTGAGTCAAGAGAATCAAATCTGTGGATCCCTTCCAACTCAGACTATTCCATGCCCCTGTATAAAATTTGAATATAGGTTACAACCAGCAACAGTCCAGGTCATAAATCAACCTAGCCATGACCCCTCTCTGGCATGTCTTCAATTCACAGGTTTGCAGCAGGCCCGTAGAGCAAACCAAGAAGGAAGGGCACAGTGCCAAGATGGCACTTTGAGTTTAGCCTGTCAATTTTCTTCTCTGCTCTGGAGCTATCTTGTGTTTGAGGTCACGTTATGCCCAGGCCAGCACAGTAATGCTCACTTACTGCTTGAGACACCAGCACAACAGTATGCTCACACCACATCAGGCAGTATCTTTAAGGATTTTAAAAGGTGACATCAGAAACAGCCACCCGTGGGCAAGAACATGTAAGAAGTGTTAGCTTTTAGTACAAACTACAATACTCTTCAAACCTGCAGCTGAGAATGCCACAAAAGAAATATAACAGAGGCTCACAGGAATGCTGTCAGCACCAAGAACATGTACAGGGATTGACTGTTCACCATCCTTCTCAATACAAGAACAGACATTCAAAATTCAGCCAAGAGGAAAAGTTTTCATAGCAAACAGAAAAATGATTCTTTGTGCAGGGTGGGGGGGGGGGGGGAACTACGGGGAATCTCTTGCTAAAGGATGTCAAGGATGCCAAGAACTGGGATCAAGAGGAAACTGAGTACGGACATGGAGGGTTAACTAACCAGGCAGAAACCCCCACCTGGCATGGGAAACCCACCACAAAGGAAACTGTCAGAAGCTTGGAGAATATGTGGGAGAAGTATGATGTTTGTTTGCTGTGTTCACACTCCTCCTCTGTAATTCACCTGGAGTCATGGACAAGATGTTGGGGTAGACAAATGTGTGGCCTTGCCCAGAGTGGCCACCCTAATTTTACAGAAGATCCACCACACACCTGAAGAAATCTGCAGCACTCAGTCTGAGCAGCACCCTGAAAGCCACAGTTACTAACTCCAGCTAGAATGTACATGCAAAGACTGGCTTGCAAGTTTCGACTTGCATTTAATTTAATTTAATTAAGTGTGAAAATAAAATGACAGCAATGCTATCACATGTATCTATCAATAATTGTAACGAGCAGACAGTGTTGTCTTGATGTCTGCTCATCAGTGGAGCTGTACTGCTTCATTACAAATGCACTTCCCCAACAGGGCTAGACAGCATTTCCTAAAATTCAGATTATGAGTTCTTAGCATCATGCAACATGTTATTCCAAAACTTGACCCAGGGCAAGCTGCGTAGGTCAAGCTGAAACATTCAGTGTTACCTTGTGGAAATACAGTATTTTAAATCCCTGACTGACATTTGAAATGAGAACTGGAGGCTGCAGGCTTGCCAGCATCATGACAGAGTGCTCATCAAGTCTCTCTTAAGAAAAGCACTAACTACAGAGTGCTTCATTTTAAAAGTAGCAATGAATCAGAGAAGTGCCAATATGAAATTAATATTAAATCAACAGAAGTATTAATTTAGAAAAAGATCTTGAAACAAAGTCATTCAAGTTATTATTTTCCCAGATGCAAAGCAAGAATGGAGAAAGACAAGTAAATTGCCAAAGTTAAATTGCCTAAGTGAGTAAGCAACAAAGATCATTAATTGCAATTAAAAAGTGCCAGATGAATATGGGCACATTTTCTTATTATTTACAGTAAAGTGTTTCAAAATAATTTATTCAATATTTAGCTGTATTTAAAGCTGTTCTTTCAGTGGATAATGGTTTGCACTTCATTAAGGGAAGACTCCTGCAGTTCTCTGCTGTGTTGATTTCCTACCTTCTGCTTTTGTGGAAAGAGCTGCTGGATTCTTCAGTCCAGCTCCAAACTCACCTCCAAACCTTTTCAAGGCAGAGTGGGGAAAAAAAAAAAAACACCAGAACAACAGCCCAGCAGGAACCCCAGGCCAGGAGAAAAAAATTCTGATAGTAACATCAGCCTCTAAAGACCTCCTTTTAGAGCAAGCAGGTGTTAGTGCAGCTACTTCCACGTGCTCTCAAATCACAGTATTTGTGCATGCTCTGGTTTAAAATAAGCCTTACATAATCATCCAAGATATATGACTGCCAAAAAATCCCACATCACTAAGGATTCAAGAAAATTAATTCTGAAATACATCTTGCTAATTTTTTTTTTGGGTGGGGGGTTTTGCATACTGTGTTGCAACCTGCTCATAAGCAAATTTATTTTAAAGCCAGGGAACTCTGGCAGATCCTGAAACTGGAAAAGAAACTGACAACTGCACAGAACACAAAGGAGTGGTACCTAAATATCTCCAAGGATGCTGCTTTCAGGTGTAAGCAGACCTTTGACCAAGAATAAACCCTATTGTTTTTTAAATGGAGCACATTAACAGGAGCTCAAACCAAAGACTGCTGCATGAATTATAACACGGTGTGAATCTCAGGTTTGGCATTTGTACCTGAGAAATCAGGGAGCTGCATATACCTGTGCTCAAGAGCTCCTCTTGCCCAGCTTGGCTTGGCCAACTCAGCCACACCTTTCTGACAGCCAAACTCTTCCAACCTTTCTACCTACCATTAAAAGACACTTTCATTTCTAGTACTTGCTGAAAGACTGAGCAGCCTGACTGTCAGAGACTTCAGCAGAAGAAGCTGCTGCAGAGGCCGTACTTAAGCTGATCTATCCAAGCACTGTTTTGTTTTTTTTTCTGTGGTGTCAGTCTGCTTGTCACTTCCAGCACAGGTAGAAGATAAAGTTTTCTCAAACTGCTTGAAAATGTTAAGTCTGATTCTTTTTAAATAGCACATAAACCTTCTGAACATGCCCACAGGCACCTGCCCTATATAACAGCACCCAAACCACTCAGCAGTGATGTACCTTAGTGTGAATGGTACATACCTGCCTTATGAGTGCTAATACAAAACTGAACAATCACATGGAACAGCAGCTTTCTGGCCTAGACAAATGAAATCAAAACTAAAATTTCAACAGCTTCCTAACTTGTTTGTTGTTTGGAGTTTCGGGGTTTTTTTCCAAATCATCATCAGAGGCAAATCTTCACACCTATTTTCTTCACTGTGGACATAGTGATATTAAGTTGCTCTCTATTTACTTAAGAAACAATTTATCATCAGAGTCTTCAAGGCATTCCAGCTGTCATCCTCTGAAGTCCTTTCACAGCAAATACTTGACTGTCTACAATCACGAATTTATGGGGGTTCAGACCTTCTCTTCATTCCCCCCGGGGTTATTATTTCCTGGGGTCAACTCATGGTAAACACCAGACCAGACAATGTACAGAACCCCTCAAACCCACCAGCAGACTCTCAGCATCTGCTGCTGAGAAAAAACAAATCAAACCCCCGTGAAAAAAACAAATAGGTTTCAGCAGGAAAGCTTGCCTCCAGCTGAGCTCTGGATGGTGTCACACTGCCAGACTGGATTCAGATTGGGAACGAATGCACCAGCCAGGTGTGGACCTGCAGCTTGCACTTGAAAAAGAAAGTATTAGCTAGTGCTCACCAGTGTTCAGGCGTGGTTTCCTGAACACGTGCACGGCTCTGAATGCAGCCAAAGGGCTGCTGGCTCTCCCTGCACAGCAATCCTTTCTTGTAACTTGTCCCTTGTTCTCTACTTGCCCTTGTGTGATCAACTGGATCACTGACCCCAGAATTAACTTTTTTCTCCACAGATTAACTCTCAGACTGAAGACCTGACTCATCATTGCAAGACCTTGATGCAACAAACCACCTGGAAGAAAACAAGAAGCCTTTTTTCCCAGGGAGAAGAAAAAACAACCATCAAAAACTTTTTCACACGTTATTCAAGTCACATTCCTCATGTAACAGTGAATCAAAAAGTTTGATTTTTTTAAAAAATCAATTAGGAAGTTCAAGTGAAAATTGAATTTCCCAGAGAAACAGCATCAGAATTGAATGTACTCTGCTGCATTTGAAAACAGTAAGGTAAGATTACAGTATGGCTCTAACTAAGCTCATAGCAACCTCTTATCAGACAATAAAATTGCTGCATGGTAAAATAAAACAGAATTTAGAAGAACACAGTAGAGCAAGTTTGATCAAAAATAAGCTCTGGAATGTGCATCTTTGAAGAACAATAGCACCAAACTCCTTTGAATTGTCAGGTTTTGGCATTTAGAACATTTTGATAGTTCCAAAACTCATAAAATCAATTCTTATCAACTGAAGAAACAGCGTATTTGCAACCATGTAAAAGATTAAGTGTTGTGCTAAAAAAAAATTTCAAAAAACTGTGAAATACTCCTGTGAACACACACCTGAGTCACTACAGGGTTAGGGTGATGATGGCCATTCATCAAGTATTTTTATACTGGCCGAATTTCTATTCTGCACTAAAACCTTCTTCTGGAATGAGGGTGCTGGCAGCAGTGCTGGCCCATCTGTCCCATCTGGATGCTTTCATCAGGGACCAGAAGTACCTTAAACTCTCTTTTCAGGGACACACACCACTTAGCTATGTTCTCTCTATTATTTAGCTTCAACCAGTGGTCATGCTATCAAATGACTGTACTACCTTTCCTATGTTTTTGCACCCTTCTATTAATTTAGGAATACAATTACATAATTTTGTTAAATTAAACAAGAGTTTCAAAAGGCAGTCAAAGCAACAAGCATTTCATTAGCATTAATTTAGTATTTACCAGCAGTAAGTTAAACTTCACTTCGATGAAGGCTGGTACTTGGGTTTTTAAATATGAAAGAAAACTGGTAAGAGGAAAAAAATATGACAAGAGGCTGCTTATCCTGGAAAAGCCACTGATAAAGAACTGATCAGTTTAATACAAGAACTATCAAACAGTATTAATTGTCTAGCTCAGGAACATTTGTTCTTCCTGTCACTTTACAGAGGAACAATCAGCTACTAAACTGTGGGAAGTTCATTACTACTATAAAAATAAATTGAAAAGGGGATTGGATATTAAGAATACTAGTATCATAACTAAGACTAATGAATTTTTGGGGTGGTCACTGAACCTTGCACTTCTCAACACAAATCCACCTCTTCCAAAAGGATGCCATAAATCAGATTAGAGACCTTATAGCACGACAGATGATGCAGCAGTGTACTACAATTAGCCCAATTCTTGAACTAGGACTTGAAGGCCACAGCTTCAGTGACATGTGACATACAGAAGCAGCTGGGCTGAGGAGCTGGGGCATGACACAATCAAACAACTGTATCTGACTTGGTTTGTGTCAAACTGTGATAACAGTGTATTAAGGACGAACCATCTTTTATTATAGCTGCCTTTGTCATCTTTTCTTCTTTCACCCAGTTTTGCAATCCAGTTGAGAAAGCAGAATGGTATCAAATTTACAACGGTATAAAAGCTACAAGGATCATTTAAAATGAATTAAGTACTAATAAAATTACAGCAGTCAAGAACAGAACTGTGTATCATGACTCAACATTAAAATAGTTACCCAGGAAACTCATCAGGACATAATTTTTGATGAGGAGAACTCTTAATCTATAAACCAATTTAACTAAAATCATGTGGGAGAGGAAGGTGAATTCCCATGAGTATCAACAAAGCTCGGCGGAAACAAAAAGACAGGGAGAATAATAAATAACAGAGTAGAAAGCTTATTATAGTAAGCTGAATAATTTGGCAAGCCAGGACTCCAGGAACATTGTTAAGACAGTACAGAGAACAAGAAGTGATGCAGATGAAAAATATGTCCAGCAAACAGTGAAGTTCAAGTGTGATGTTTCTGATGAAGAAACCATTTCCCAAGCAAAGGAGAAGAGCTATAATGTGCCTATAATATATAGGCAGTCTCTATGCAAGCCACTGGTAAAACCTTTCTGCACTACCTGGCTCTAGGACCCACAGCTCAACAAAGGTCATCTGAACAGGAGGGAAGCTTGATTTCACTGACATGGGTTATTCATGTCATTAAAAAAAGGGAAAAGATAGAAGAGATTAAAAGTAAAGATATTCACTAACTTTGTTAGACTTCTAACTTTATAATATAACCATGGCAATTTATACAACTATATTTCATTCAACTGAACAAACACTTTCTCATATGTAAAAAGACCAATAAAAGCATTCAGAAAGCAACAGATTAGAGGAAGAATCTCTTATACAAGACACAAATCAAGAACTAATATTCATACACTTCTGAAAGGAAAGTTTTACAATGCCAGAAACAGTTTTGTGAGCTTAAAAGAAGAGAGGACATAAAATACTTCCGTGTCACTATGTATCAAATACTACTTTTCCCTAGCATATAAAATTTACTTTCATTTTCCTTTTCCATCCTTTTTAGTACATTTTCAAGCCCATTACTATGAAACAGTGACAGCTAAACCCACGCATTTAATTCCTATTTTTGCCCAATTATCTTTCCTTGAGTAGGAAGGACAATATGGTTTCATTTTATTTCTGAGTGAATTCCTTTATTTTAGTACCCAGTTAGGTCAACTACTATCAAATGCTCATTTCTCTAGAGTCTGAATGATGCCACTCCAAGAGGAAAAAAAAGGAAGCCAGATTTGATGTTCAGCTAGGCTGATTGCAACCTAAGAATAGGAAAATATAAAATTGGTATTTGACAAGCACTTTTGGTCTCCCTCCAGAACCAGACAACTTAAAATTGATTTGCAGAACTTCTTCTTCTCCATACCTTTTTAAGACAGCAAGGAATAGAACAGGAACAGGCCAAACTTTTATCCTCAAAAAACCCCAAACTTTTAAACAAGAACCAGGGTATTCAGTTTCTCTCTTAAACCTAAAGTGTTTTACAACAACAAGAGCTTTCTTCAGCCTTTCTTTTTTGAATGTAGCCTGATAGGAAGCACCCTGATGCATTCCACAGCTTGAATTTTCAGCTCATTTTAAATCCTACCTTCACTTCTGCAAGAACATAATCTCAATTTATTTCCAATGCTGACAAGAGTAACTTCAAAACTAAAAATCTGGAAGCAATTTCTGTACAAGGGTCGTTGCTAACCCTGAGATTTGAACTTCAGACAGAAAATAATCCAAAGTCCTCTGCATATGTGGCTTCATTAGTAAGGATCTTTGTCTCAAATTGTGAAATGATTATCAAAATTTGGCTGTGGAAATACCAGCACCACCCATCAATAAACTGTGACAACTCCCCAATCCATTGTTTCTATAATAAGTAACAGAAAACCACAAGGAAGTTAAGAAAGATCTAATCCTGCTCTTGAACCTGCCAAAAATTTTAAAACCTAAGAGACTAAAGCACCATGTCCTATAACTACAGACATTATTTATATCCCAGCTATACCCTCCCCTATAGCCCAGGAAGCCCAGAACAAGAATGCTGCAGGAATATTCTAATTCTCTTGTAGCTCTTCTGACATGACAGCCAAAACAATCCTTCAAATCTAGGGATCAGTGACTGTTAACCCCAGCAACAACGGGGACAGGCAACACAAAGATCTGTACAAACAGAAGAACTTGAACTCAGTGGAAAATAGTTCAAGAAGAGGAATGAAGTATACAGCAGTGGATGCAAAGAAACTTTTAAAGCCTGGAATAAAAATATGAACATAGCTAGCATATTCCAGAAATACTTTTACTAAAGTTCCATGCTGCCACAAACCAGTGCAAACCATCAGGCTTGCTGAAAGGAGCAGATCACCTTTTTGTTCACCCTGGCTGCTTATTCCAGTATCTGCTTCTCCAATCATATGAGCCAAGCCAAGCACTCAGGCACCCATACCACAGACTAAATCAAATTAAAACCAAGGTGGGCTTTTTGTCTCAACATCAAAAATAAAGTTAGCAGAACTATAATTATGAAAACATTTATATAAAATACATTATAAATGTACTTGACATTTGAAGACACCAATTCTATACAATGTTTCTCTTCACTCAAATCTTTGACATTTGCTTTATAACCATATAGTGAAGTGATCTTTACCTTTTCTCACAGCATCTCCACCTGATGGAGTTCCATTTTCTTGTGGTGCTACAAGCGTTTTCAGAATTACTTGTGTTGCCCCAATTCTTGGCAGGGTGACATGTTTAAGAAATGGCAAATTGTTTTTCTTGGCAAATGCCTGGCTTGTTTCTCTTCTTTTCCTAAGAAAGCCGCCCTCTGGAAATAAAACAATCCATTTCCGATTGCGGCTCCTGTAATATTTTTCTAGATGTTCTTTGAGTAACACAAGCTGCTGTTCACGGTGTGTTCTCCCCTGCAAGGATAAAACATTATCTAAACAAGATGATTGCTTAAAAGAGATAACATCAGGCATAACTGTTATATTTCTAAGGTTTCTCTCTTTTCAGAGATTAAAATAAGTCCCTGAGACAATAAAAAGCAATGTTCTTCTCAGAGTACCTACTGCAGGCCTACAGACCAGGCTTCAGCTGGTTAACCACAGACCTCACTCAGACCTGCCCTGCTCCAATGACTCACCCATTTCTCCTCTTTGATGCATTAGGACAACTTCTTCACTTAAGAACAGTAAGAAACGTCCTTAATTACTGCAGTAATATCTTCAGGAACAATCTTTGCTCTTCTCATCTCTGCATGCACCAAGCTACCCAAATTTTTAGAGGAATCTCTTTACATTAATTAGCATTTTTGAGTGCTCCAAAGTGACTTTGTCAAATCACTCAAAAGACACAAGAGGGTAAATTTAAAGCTCTCCTCAGCAGGGGTGATTTTAATTCTCTGAAATGTCTACAAAAATGCCACAAACATTGCACTGTTTGGTGGTTAGCTGGGTGTTTTTTTTTTTTTTTGGTCAGAGGAAGGAAGAGGGGAAAGGTGGAGTTGAATGAAAGACTATTCTACTGAAGGTGAGTTTTGTGAAAGTGCTTCTCCTACGTTTAAGTCTCACCATTGCAATTACTTCAGACTTCCCATATGAGAGGGAAGGAAAAGGCTCTGCCTGCTCATATTAATGCAATTATAAAGCAATATGAAAGTCCTCAGTTAAGCCAGTCCTTTCTTATCAGACCACAGGACGTCAGGATAACACAGTAGTTAAGCAAAGAGCAGTGAACAATAACCATGCAAACGTTACTAGAGCCTGGCTAGAGTTAGGCAAAGGACCATTACTCACTCCCATGAAGTATTCTGCCACACCCAAAGGCCAACAGCCTACAAACATTTTATTGTCGACTGGCTTATCTTTAGACTCACAATGACATCAGCGTATCTGTGATGTTGTCTATGTCAGCCACTTCATAAAAATGAGGAAAAGCCTTAGTTTTTGCAGCTCAGTGATGGTTTGGTTTTGTGACTGGAACTGCAACCCCACATTCAGAAATAACAATCAAGGTGACAGCCCTTTCGTACCTCAAAATGTGCATATTGTAAATTCTACCTATTGGAACAGATTCATATTTTACAAAGCATCCAACCTTGCTCCTTCCATCCATCCTCTCACAGTACACAGCTGTGTGTCTCTAGAGACCTTTGGTTTATCTAATTTTCCCTAATGCTTTCTAACTATGCCTCTAGTGCTAGTGAGAAATCTCACTTCAGCTGTGTACTGCTGTGATTAGGCATTTCTTTATTTCATTCTGAGTGAATTAACTGCTTTTCTGCAATGAGAAAATTCATCAATTCTCTCTGAGACATTCTTTCCTACTGCTCAAATAATAATTAACCTTCAAGAATCAATTAATTACTATTTACACAGGTCCATCACCACCTTAAAATGATCCACTACTATGGCAACATCAAAAGAGATGGTCCTGCTTTTCCTAATTTGAAATTTTGCAATGAGAACACTGACTTAACCAGACAGACTCTGCACGGCTTCAAGGTCACTAAGGAAAGCTGAGACGTGTGCTCAGAAACAGAGATAAAAAGACTGCCCACGTATTTTGCTTGTACACCTCTCTCATAATGGGCTCCCTCCACAACTGGATTCCATAATCATTTGTGTCTATGCAAATAATAAAAATAGCTTGGAAAAGGAAGTAGCTTCGGAACAAAGACCTTCCCAAATATACATTTTACTACTTTACAGCATACTTATTTCATTGTGCAAACCAACCAGGAGGTGATAAGTAAGTCCCATAACACCACAATGTTCCAAATATAAGGATAAATCAAAGCACTATTATGCGTTTCCATTTACCTGTCTTATAAAGAAGTCTCCATGGATTAGAGACACAATGCCAAAGTTTGTGTACTTAAAAATATGATCCATCAGCCACATCATCTGACGGACAACCTGAAAAGTAAAAACAAATTTTGAAAATGAGTGAATTATCAAGTACAGAGAATTATGAATTATGTATATAGTGGTCACATTCTTGTCACTCTTACAACAGCAATAAAACTAGAAAAGAAATAGAATAAGGTCCTTTATGCCCAAAATATAAAGCAGCACAGGTGCCATGCTTCTCCCTCGAGAGTAGGATTAAACAGCTGCCTTTTTGTTATGTAATATACAGTTCTACAATATTAGCCATGGCAGAGCAGCCACATGTATCCCTCAGAATTTAACCAAATCCTGCTATTTGTCCCAGTCAAGCAGCACAGTGGGAAGGCAAAAACAGAGGTTGAGCCCATCGATTCACTTGATCATCTCTTCTTACAAGATAGTGAAGGCAGCTACTTCATCTGTTCAGTCCTTTGAGATTTAAAATAGGAGAATTACTCCCAACAAGGTAAACAACAGAAGGGAAAATCTTCTTTTCTCACAGGGTCTTTTTCCTCTATCTCTCCTACATGTAGTTTTTGAGAGGGGTAGGAAGTGGCTCTCCAAAACTGGAAAATCCAGTGTCTCTTACGTGCTCCCAATCCTAGGCTAGGCTGCCTTTTCTCTTCCCTGTGTTATGAGGCCACATCATGACTGATGCCACTTCAGTGAACCTGAAGTCATGTAGGACAGTACTCTTCCATTTACCACTATCAAAAAAGAACATGAAGGCCTGTGACATTTCCCTGGTGGTCACACGATCATTCAAGCACCTTCTGCTTTGCAACTTTCTCACGCACTATGAGGCAAACAAAAGAAAGCAGCCCAAGAAATAAAGATAATATGCTGGTTTCCCTTCCTGTCTGCCAGTGGAATTCCTTACTAGATGCTACACATCCAAAGGACCAAAGGCACACTATGTATCTGTGAGTGACAAAAGAAAAACCAGTTCCTAGATACAATTCCTTACTTGAGTCTAGTATTGGTGAAATGGTTTATCCTACAGCTATCTCCAGGCCTGTGTTAAATAAAAGTGAGGATCTTAAAGGCAAATTCTTCTCTGCAGACATTAACATTCTTTCCATTTCAGTAAATTAAAAAGCTTCATGGAAAAAAAACAAGAAAGAAAAGGTGTTCCCTAAGGACAAAGAACTAGAAAAAGCATCACTCAGAGAGCATCACTCTTCAAAGCACTACAATGAGCTCATGCCCACGCAACACCCAAAGGTGACAGGCTGGTGTAAGGAACCACATCCTTTGATAAAAACACCACCAAAATTTCACTAATGATGACTTAGCCTGCAGCAGTACTCAGGCCTGCCAGTGTTCATCTACTGCTTTGGCATTTTGACAACTGTAGTTCTGTTGTATCAAGCAGAAGTTAAACCAACAATCTATGTTACTGGAGGAGGTAAGCGAGCTTAATACTCTGCTTTGCTGGAAAGAAAACCTTTTGAGGAGTCAACACTGGTCAATTATGGCAAGCCTGGATGAGGAACTCTTGCCCAGCAGTGCTACTGCTTCTCCCCTACCATACCACTCGATACTGCCTTTTTCTTTAGTAGATCACTGCTCTTCAGAGTCTGAAGTCCATCTCACCTTGTTTTAGGTGACACAGTGCTAACTAGCATCCCTGAGCTTCCTCAGTCTTTCTGAGGAGTGAGGAGATTTTATCAAAGGTAAGTGTGACATGCAAATTATAACTAAGACTTGCACAGTCTGCTGTGTGGGGGCTGCAAAGAGAAACTTCATAGCCCAGTGATCTTAAATCTGCCTGTAAGCATAGGCAGTGGTAAGAAGTGCAAAGAGAAAGTATTTTTATGTATGAATTAATATATACACATACTAACATATCAAATCAAAATTGCAGTTCAAAGAATAGGACACAGTTATCTTGTCTGCAATCAAAAGGGAAACAAGATTAATGGATATTCATTTTATTTTGCTACCAAGGGCAGAATAGAGGAAACTGCAAAATTTTACTGGTAACTCTTCTATGTAGTGACTCCTCTATTTAGTACCCTCAGGAATGAAACAACACTTAGGAGATGAGCTCCTTACCACTTGCATTGCAAGGAGGTTTAAACAAAGACATTCAGAAGTGTTTTGAACACAAATTCATAGTTGTTGATGGCTTCAAAGAACTTTTGGATGCCACTTCAGGTCCTTTTTCCTTCATGCTTCCTGGTTAAGTAAGTTCAGAAACTAGAAAAAGCTTTTACCAACTATATAAAAAAAAATAAATCAAGGTGCCTCCTACTCACAGACTCCCTTTCACTACATAGATTTCATTAAGTGACATGGATAGACTGATTTTCATGTTTCAAGCCCCTCTAAGTTAACAAATGAAACCCGAGAAAGAACGACTTGAAATCTGCAGGCAAACCACTGCAAGCTGCACTTTTGTCTCCACTGCACCCTCCCTGGCACTGCCTTCTGTTCCAAATCAGAAAAATACTCCTGTATTTATCAGTCCTAATCCAGTCAGAAAGCAGTAATAGCAGCATTTTAACCTACTTCTTTCTGTTAACCACATAACCTTCAATATTTACGAGACCATAACTTACTGATTTGTTTTTAACTCTTATTTTCACAAAGAAATTGGAACAATTTCTCAAACTTTAATAAAAGGGTAATGAGGTCACTTATGGTTTACCTGAAACTTTGTTGTTTGGCTTATATTATGGTATAAATTATTAATGAACCAATGCCAACCCCAGTCCTTCCACCAAAATTCTAATTTTTAGCTAAAGTTCCACTTCTCTAATAAGAGATCATTTTTTTTCTTAATTATGTAACTGAATCTAAAAAAACAGAAATATCTCAGCACTTGTATTTTATCTTACTGCTTCGTGAGATTAAATTTACTTAAAAGAAATAGACTACACTCTCACTGGTATATAAGTATTTATAAAATGATAGAAAAAATTACCATCATGGTTCCTGACACCACCCTTGGGAAACACTGTCGAGTTTTAAGACAGTCTCATGAGTTTGCCTCACTACATAGAAAAATCCAGAAGTTTAAATAGAACACTTCTGATGTTTAAATGAACTTTTTTTCTTTTTTTTCAAATCAGCATTAAACTCTAAGCACTTGCAGATTACATCTGGTTTTGGTCTGTACTGGCTGGCAGAAGCAAGCAAAAGAAGTTCTAGACTGGCACAAGCTTAACCTTCCTAAACAAAAAAAAAATTCTTGAAAATTACGATCTTGATGACAGATGAGTATCAAGCTTGTGAAGGACTTCTTGTAAAGTTTAAACTGGATTTAAGGAAAGCTGACCAATTTAAGCATTTGCATACTGTATAATGATTATTTATGGACAGGTAGGCTTATTTTTTTTCCTCCAGTACTTTCATATTCACACTAAGTAAAGACTCTTTAGAAATACAAAGCATGCTATTTAAAAGCACCTGATCCAGCAAGTTCTGGCAAAGATAGTTTATCTTGATCTTTCTCATTATTTTCAGCCACCTGTACTACTCATGCTGTATTTTAAGCATCTATTGAAACTCATATTGTTTTATTTCTTTGTTAGCTAAAAACATCAAAGCCTGGACATGTACTAAGCTCTGGACATGTACATTCCAAGAGCAATGACTGCAACTACTTTAGGGAAAAAATAATGATTTTAGGGATTTTCTCCTTTTCTGAAAACATGCAAACCTAATAATTTCCATGAAGATTTGTGATCTCAATGCCTTCCTCCATTTTTAGCATCTGCTACATTCACTGAAACTTACTCTGTCTTGACTGAAATGTTTAAGCTATGAGGTCAAACGGGATAAACATGATTTAGATTTACATCTATAAACTAGTGGTCAAGATCATATGCCATACATATCCACAGAACTACACCCTCAGTCTTATCTTTACCACTAGATTGACCTATGTGCAATTTTGATGAAGGGAATTAAAAGAGTTTATTCTGTCATTTTACTCATTTGGGTACAGCACAGAATACCATATATACCAAATTCCCTAAATTCCAAAGAAACGAAAGAAATCAAAAGCAATTTTAAAACAGACTGCTGAAGGGAGGGAAGAGAGGGAAGGAAAACTTGCTTTAAAAATCGGAAATCGCTGATAAAGGTAAATGTACCTGTAACTATTTTAATTTGCACTTAGAAAAACAGTGCCAATTACAAATTGTGCAGATGTAACAAAAAGCAGTTCTAATTTCTTCAAGGTATGATGAAGGAAGCAACACTAAGACACTTCAAGAAAGAAGACAACACTAAGACACAGCTGATGCATTTTTTCAGCTTGACAGGTATGCCTCCCACCCTTTGTAGCCTAATCATGCACAGATCTCCTTCTTCCTGGTTTGTACATAAATGTGATCTCTTGTTTAGATCCTATACTCATTTCCACTCCTTTCATATGAATTTTCTGAACAGCAATGCATGAAACAATTAACATTAGTTACACTTCTCACCAAGAAGTGCTTAAGGGCTTGTGAAATAAGAGCTCAAGCAATTTTGACCTTAGCTGGTGGCTTAACTTTGGCATGCCCTCCCTCCTACCAAAATCCCATACACGGCTTGCTCTAACTGAGAAGAATTCCATGCTGGAACAAAGTCCTAACCAAGAAGCTTAACCTATGTTGGTCTGACCAAATTTGGCTTGAGTTGCACAAGGGCATGAGGTGAGAGGAAAAAGTCAAGTACATGATTCCTGCAAGGAGATCTGCTTCCCTCTGCGTTAACCTTGACTGGATGCACAGTGACTCAGCTCACGCCTGACCTTCTCCAAGGACAACACTCAGGGTCTATACCTGCTCCAAGCTACTGTCACACCGGCCCAAATCCTAACAAAAAGCTCCCAGCTGAGATGACCTGGTGGGTTGGCAGCCCACAGTGAGCCATGAGGGCCGAGCAGTCCCGAGGGAACCCAGCACACACAGCAGCCACCCCCTGCCCCGGATGCAGCCTACCGTGCCTTTATCCTGAAGGCACATCATCAGAGTGCAGACGTCACCCGTCGCTTGGTGGTTCACCAGCACCATGGCTTCATCTTCTGACACTGCTTTAACATCATCACCCCATTCCATTACTATTAAAAATGAAAAAAAAAAAAAAAAAAAGGGACATTTAACAATGAGCACACGGAAATTTTTCTGTCAGCAAAAGAAAACAAAATGACCCCACACCCGGACTATAATTATAAAAAAACCTAAATGCTACTTGTCAATTTAAACTGGCACATAGCATAAGGCAGGAATATTAGCAAGACTGGTTTTCCAAGCAGAGGGTATCCAGCTTAGTTTGAAATTGCATGCACAGAATAAGAACAAAACAAAAATACTCTACCAGAACATGTGCACAGAGATTGATCTTTTTGTGTCATTACACCATTCTATATTTAGGGTCTAAAAATTACATAAGCTTTTTGACCCAGCTTTCATATTCATTTATCTCACCTCATTAGATTAAAAAGAAAATTATATTGTCAATTATATTATTGGGTTTTGCTGGCTGGGCTTGTTTGTTTTTTCTAAACTTAGCAAGCTTTTTTCATTTCTACACTTGCTATTATTATTCTACTCCAGTAAAAGCAAAACAAAAAATCTGTATTTGGATCATTAGGTTTCAAATGCTACACTAAACAAACTCATTCATTCACATCTAAACGAGTTAGCTATAGGCAAGGAAGTGGGTTCAGAAAATGCTGTTCAGATGACAGAATCTATTAGTTAATATTTTGTAGACCACAGACCAGATGCTCCAGTGGCAAGAATGATGTCAGAAGGAAGATACAGTTGTTTATCATCCAACACACTATCAAAACCATATTGAGATACGGAAGAGGGGTTAAAATTGATAGTTCCATCATCAAGAAGTAACTAAGTGGAGAAAGAGAAGATTGCCTCTCAAAGAAGACAGGATGGGATACTAGGAAATGTGTGCTGTAAACTAAAGACCAGAATATGTCAAATGCTGCTACTGGGGCAAAGAGACAAGTGAGTATAGTCTGTCTTTCTTCAGTGAGAGGGATGGACACTGCAGTGCAGGTAAAGGGAAAGGATAGACAGGCAGAGGAGCTCTATGAAGTCCCAAAAGAAAAATAAGATGCATTGCCCATGCATGTAGGATATAACTTTTTCTGTGTTTGTCCTGTACCATAAGTGGCTCCTACTGGCTGTTGTTTTCAGCTCTGACAACAAAGGAAATATTTCTCCTGCACTGCTGACTCTTTCGTACTGTTAAAAGTTCTTCAGGCAGTGAAAAACTCTCAGCACAGGCCAATTACTTTGCTATCTGTCTTTTAATAGATGGTTTAGCTGATGCAAAGGTAATAGGCTGTGCACAGAAGACAAGAAGCAATAATCCAAGCATAGCTCGTCCTTGAAGAAATCAGTTAACATCACACTTTTGAAAATTGCCACTTTATTACTTTCTAACAGCTCCGAAGTTAGTACTGAATTGAGACTTGAACACAAAATAAAAAAAAATAAAATGCTGTATTTGGCCACAAGTAGATAACATCAGACTAGAGATATGAAGGTGAAGATGACTACTCATTCCATTATGTCCAATCTCCTTTCCCCAGGAAAGCTAAGCACAGATCTTTCCTTATTTTTCTCACCATGAACTTGGAAGATCTCATTTATCCCTCCTCCTCACTATGTGCAAGTTCCCTGTGATGCCCTCTCTAACTCCATGAAAGTTGGGAAACGCTTGGCCATGGCATCATAGTTGACTGCACACCTGCCTTACCAAATATTTCACATATCTCACTATGGCAGTATCCTACATAACAAGAGACTAAGAAGAAATAAGAATTGTTTTAAAGTGAATCAACCACATACTGACTTTGAAATTATTACTTCAGTGTTTCTATTAAGCAGTCACTATACAATAGTCTTACTGAACTGTGGCTTTCTAAAAGTAATAAAAACTAAGTACTAGATATATCAAGTATCTACAAAATCACTTTTCTCACAAGTAGCTAATTGTTTCCAAACAAAACGACTTTATTTCTAGATCACTCTGAGAAAATAAATGCATTCCTTTACTATAGATATTTCTCTGGAACATAGCAATTGAATACTATTAATTTAAACTGTAGAACAGTTTAAAATGAAGCTCTTCAAAAATGATTCAGAGATTTAACTTTACAATGGATTAAAATAAAGGTTATGACTGAAAAACACAAGCCACGAGAAGCAGCATACAATTGAAAACAACTAAAAAGCACTTATGAAGCTTAATTTGCTATAAAAAAGTATACTTTTAACATACTAGGTGAAAACAAATGTCTGACTTTAAAACTTTGAGATCGCCCAGCCAAAGACATACAGGAAAAATAACTTCTCTCATTACTGATTTTACCTACTGCTGTTAAACACAAGAGGGTATAAAACAAAAAAGCAGCTCACAATGCACTAAGATGTTGCAGCTGTGAAGTATTAAAAAGGTGGGCTCTGTGATCCCACTCCAAATGCAAGGTAAAGAAAAATGAAGTTGGATTTAATTCTTCAACTGATTTACTCCGCTCATTGTAGCTATCAACCAGCCAGGCTAACAGCTCCGTTTCTGTGAGCTCTTCTGTCAGCTGACAGGTAGTGGGTTATCAAATCCCAGTGGATCAGCTCCAGCTTCTTCCCCTGTGCCATTCCTCCTCAGGCAATCAGGCTGTCTCTTGTGCTTAATAACGCTTTATGGTCAATTGATTGACCTGATTATCAAGGAGAAAAGAATCGCTTTGTTCAAGTCCTTCACAGAGCATTTCTGGATTGAAAAGACAACAGCAAACCACAAAAGTATACAGAAAAACCACAGACCTTACTGCAGGTTCTTAAAGAAGAAAAAACCCAAACCCTCAAGTCTCTAGAATTTTAAGTTCATGATGTCCTTGAAATTCAGCAAGGGGAAAGAAACGCTTGTCTTCAATTTTCTCCCCACACAAAGAAGAACCTTCTGCTTTAAGAAATACTTGCACTATTACATTCCTCCACTGCAGCTGGAAACATTGAAATCAAAACCTCAGCTGCATGGAAAGAGAACCAACAACACTCCTTTGCTCCACTGTAAGAAGACAAAAAACAGCTCAAAGACAAATATCTGTCACTCGGGGGCCTGAGATCCAGCAAACTTTCCTCCACTGCTTCTTTCTATTGCCAGAGTATATTTTTTAAAGACAGCAGTTCCGTGTTTACAGCGTGACAACAGTCAAGACTTCTGCAAATGCAGTTTAACATAGTAAAATAATATAAAGGGAGGAAAGAGCAGAAAATCATTTTAATGTGGCCAGACAGAAGTGACTTAATTGTAAGAGAGACTTCGCTTGTGACTTCACGATATGAGTAAAAGGCTTCACCAGAAAAGGGTAAGTTTACTTGCAATTACATGAGCCTCAAGACAGAAATATTTATCCTTCTCTCATAAAAGGTAGTCCAAGATGTAGAACATCAAGAAAATATTTCATCTAATGAGCTGCAGACTTAGCTTTTTACAAGCTAATCCTTATAGAGCATAAAGAAAAGAAGGAATACATTTTTTTCATATTTTTACTGAACTATTACTAGCTGGTTAGAGTTCTCAGAACACTTGACTACTTTGCAATCATGTCCTTAATGTAACCGTCTGCATGGAAGTAATGCTACAAATAAATATTCAAGCACTTAATTACAATATGTCACTAGACTGAGCAAAGGACTACGAACCTAACTAAAAATTCATTAGATTTATTTTATTTATTTCACAGTTTTGAATATACCTGGAAGAATGGCGATCTACTGATCTGTGCAACTGCCCAGATGCTAATATGAACAACTACATTTTGCATACTGTATTTTAAAACTTTAAAAATGCCCTGAAATTTTCAGCATCTCTTCTTTGTTATAGTCAGTAGTTTCAATACTGTGTGTGCCCTAAGAATTGGCATAGATCTCCTTGGCCTCATAACAACTTAAGTCCTAATTCATTAATTCAAAAGGCACAGTTTTAAAAAACTGACATTTTATAGCAAGGTCAGGGAATTGACCTTAATCATTCTAATCACAACTACTGAAATACAAATCACCTAAGAGATACAGTATATGTAAACATGTGATTCATTTGAATATCCACTTTATTTGCTATGTAGACTTGAGTCCACACAATATTCATAACTTTCTCTAGAAACTTGGAGAAGAACTTCCACTGCATAACTTTCCACAGAATCACAGAATGGGTGAGGTTGGAAGGCACCACAGCGGCTCATGCAGCCCAACCTCCCAGCTCAAGCAGGGTCATCCCAGAGCACACAGCACAGGATTGCATCCACACGGTTCGTGAATATCTCCAGTGAGGGAGACTCCACAACCTCTCTGGTCAATCTGTTCAAGTGCTTGGTCACAGCACTGGAATGAAATTCTTCCTCATATTTGGGTGGGAATTCCTGTGCATCAGTTTATGCCTGCTTCCTCTTGTCCCAGCCTGGTCCATCTCCTGTCATCTCCCTTCAGACCCCTAAGTAGATTGATGAGGTCTCCTCTCAGTCAACTCTCTCATCTTTTCCTCCTCAGAGAGCTGCTCCAGTCCCTGCATCATCTTTGTAGACCTCCACTGGACCAGCTCCAGTAGCTCCACATCTCTCTTGAACTCAGGAGCCAGAACTGTACACGGCAGAATGTGAGCAGAACTGAGGGGCAGGATGACCACCCTCAACCTGCTGGCAATGCTTTCCCTAATGCACCCCAAGACACCTTCTTGGCACAAGGCACTGCTGGCTCAGGGACAGCTTGTTGTCCACCAGGACCTCCAGGTCATTCTAGGCAGAGCTGCTTTCCAGCAGGCCAGCTCCCAGACTGTGCTGCTGGTGCACAGGGTTATTCCTCCCCAGGTACAGGACCCTGCCTTTTCAGACCCATCCTGAGTTTATTTTCCCTTCTGATCACTTGCATCCATGTCACAAGATGAAAACTTGTTTCAAGAAGCTGGAGACTAGCAACTCTTAGAATGAACAGAATCACCTTTAGTGGATCGCCTGGAAACCCTTAGCAACAAATAAACAGCATTACTGAGAAAGAGCCTTCCTCAAAAGCCACCCTGCTATCTAGCACAAAGAATGTTATTGTTAGGTATTCAGCAATGACTAATGCCTGACAACCAGGTTTCTGTTTTAAACATTTCCCCTCTTACTCAAGCATTTATGTCTGGCAAGTTGCAATCTTGCTTCACTATTATTCACAAATGACTCGTCAAAGCATGTTTCAACTGAAGTAACTATGTACAGTTGTTCAACTCATTTGTCTCTCCTTAACAGACGGCATTCTTTGATAGCTGGCATTGTGAAATGCCAGAAGTGATGCCAGAGGTTAACTACTTACTTAGATGTTTTTAACCTTTCAGGAAAAGGTTAAGGTATTTATCTCTGGGAAGTGGTTGTCTACAGTGAAAAATAGGAAAACAAACAATGGACTAAGCTAATTATCATACAGTTAGTCTTTTACACTTATTAAGTATGTATTTTAGAGTCAGAAGGTATTTAAAAACACCTACATAAAATCAGACATGTGCTACTGGAAAGAGAATAACAGCTCTTCCTATTCCACCCATTCCTTCCAAAATTCCTACTGCCAAGGAAGACTTCATGTCTTGTTTTTAATAGCACACAAGAGGTACAGATGATAAATAAAAATATAGCACAAAAAAAGAGGGAAAGAACACACATACAGTATCATACCTCATTAAACACGGCTTCACTTAACACACTGTCCTTCTCTATTAAAGAATGTACCCTTCCTAACAGAAGTATTGTTGATTTCAAGGCTATTACAATATCCATATCTTTAGGTTGTAAACACGTAATTTCAAACCAGATTTTGCTAACAAATAGAGCATCCTTTACAGATAACTCGACTCAGAATTTTATGATGATAAAGGAAAAAATTACCAGTGCAGTCAGTTTATTTCCATGAAGAAGAACACTTGAAATAGAAAATTCAGAGGAGGAGCAGGATCTGGGGAAGGGAAGGCTGCAAATAAAGCGAGTTCATTCCTACAATATATATTAATAAACCAAAGCTGGGTTTAAGATGTCCCAGTAACCATCCTTTTTTTTTTTCTCCTTTTGCAACCAACCGTTTTGGACAGCTCTATGCTTCATAGTATGAAACAACACAAATTTCTTTTTTTGCTATCAGCTCTTCTTAGCTTCCATTCCCTCCTTCTGCAGTTTGAAGTCAGATCTGCTTTGTGGACAAAAGCATTTTAGTAGTATTTATCCCCTAAGTCAACCCACCCTCTTAATTCAATTAACAAACAGTCCGAAGTGTTAAAAACAATTAAAGGAGACAATTACAATAGAAATGCCCTGACTCTGTCACCTTTCTAACCAACCCAAGAACCGTGTTTTTCCTAAAGCAGCTCCTTTTGGAAATAGGCTCTAGCAATGCCTGCTTTTGAAGACTGACTTATTTTTCCTGGAGTGCACGTTTCAAGACCTCATGGGTACAGTTTACTTGAGCTCTATAATTCATTGGCACAAGAGATGACGTTCGTGGCTGAAGAGAGAGCTCCTTTTACCCATACATGAATGAGAATCAATAATCAGCAAAACCTTAGCTCACCTTCAAGGAAGCAAACTTCTTCCACTGACTTAAGTCCTGGCAATACCATTTCAAGAGCTTCAGCACTTTGCAGTTGTATTAAGCAAGCAGTTTATATGATGAGAAAACTTCTAAAATGAACAAATACTGTCAGAATATACAAGCTATGATCACAGCAGATATTTGAGGAAGAGTTCCAATATATCTTAAGTATTACAAGGACATGTCTTGCACAGGACATACCCTCCACATTTTCTGGAGGTCTCAGTGTTTTTATGCTGCTCCCACAATACTGCTTGAAACGTAGAGGCACCCAAGTCCCACAGCTCATAGTTCTGATCATCCAAATTGGAAGCCCAGCTGCAGATGGTGGTTCCTGCTCCCAAGGAGTAGTACAAGCCACAGTGTTTGTAGCCACACAGGTAAATGGGAGCTGTGAGATGTGAAGACTGCCATTGATGTCAGCTTTCATGACTACAGTGGTGATGAACTGTAGCAGCTGAGAAGGAACTCCACTCTCTGTTTTGTTGCTTCTATTCTTAGAAAAGCAACTGCAAGACTGAAGAAGGAGATGGAGTGCTGAAATCCTTTTGAAGTAGCTCATGCTCATGAGTCAGAGCACTCGGAGAAGGAGCAGGCTGAACAGCACATTCCTCCCCAGTGACAGATAAAATACATTAACCACCCAGAAGAACATCAATGCATTCATGAGCTAATATCCTGATGCTCTAAAACCTTACATACTGCAGATGTTATAATGGCCAGGAGAAAAAAAAAAAAAAGTTTGTTTGAAGTCTAGAAGGAGAAGCAAAATAGTGGAGTAGTCTGGCAAGTTTTTCTCACCATTAAAGAATATATCAAAATAAAATCAGCACAAGTGAAGGTTATTAAGGGATACTGCAATCAAATATCAGGCCTAAAAGTCAAAAATTATTGTGACAAGTTTCAAAGTAGGCACATAAAAATTACCTAGTTAGAAGCACACTATCACACTATCACTAAAAAGGCAGGTGAACGAGCCAAGAGTAAATATACTTCGGATTAACTGCCACCACTCAGTTTATGTGCAGAGCTGACACCCTGTACCATTTTGTTCATCCCCAGTTACAGCGTGGAAAGAAATAATCTTCCAAAATGTCTATTTCCAACATGAAACAAAGACTAAATTTACAGGACAGTCTTTTAAGATTACCATAAACCAAAAAAAGGATGTAAGCTAAAGATGAACTTTTGCCTTTTCCTGGTCAAAAGCCTCTAAACACTGAGGATGACCAAAAAGTTGTAACGCCATAAGTGACAGAAGCATGAGTCATATTTTCATAAAAGAAATATCTAAGAGATTCTGAATGGAAGGATCTCAGCTAAGTTGTTACATAGTACAAAGACAAGATTTGCAGCTTACTAAGACTGCACAATGGAAAGAAACCTCATTTGACAATCACTAACCACAGACCTATTGTATGAAAAAATGTCCCATGGAATTTTGGTCCAGAGATGTTTTATTCTTCCTTAAAGAAAGTATGAATTTGAAAATTTTAAGAGACAACCAAGACATACAATTGTTTTTAATCACCCTGCACTCTGTGATTCAAGTCCAAAGTCAGAGACAATGATGGAAACACCCCAGACTATCTCTCACCACAGAGGTCAGCACTTGCTTAACTAGACCTGTTGTCAGACAAGGCTGTGGGTCCTGTACTTTGGTCTCCTTATCCACAAGAATAATTTTAACAAGTGAAAAAGGATTCTCACCGATTAAGCACATGACTTTAAATACTGAATCCACATAATGCTTTTCCATTGTTTTAAAATGCAAGTGTCAAAATTTCAGGGTTTCACCCGTAACACTGATGTCTACTTTTAACAAGAGGCGAATTTGATGTTGGACTACCCTAAGCTGGTATCTTAGAAGTCCTTTTCAGTGTACTGTATATTGAAACTACATTAATTAGCAATTTAACTATGGTTAAAATGCAAAACATATCCTAATCTCAAAGAAAACTCTATCTGTAAGACTGCTTTATGAAAAACAGTCTGGCTTTCCCAGAATTAAAAAGCTATGTTGAAAGCAGCAATTCTGGAATAAACTACACATTTCACTACAACATTCCCACCGTGCTTTTTTGCAAAAGGTTAAGTATGAGAGCATGAGAGGAGGAAAGAGTGTTGGTTTTCTCTAGTAAAACAACATACTAGTGCTGCTGGGTAAGGAAAATATGCTACGAATACAAAGCTTCCTATTATTGTTACCCTTATCACCCTTTCAAGCAAATAACAGTTGGCTGAGGCTCTGCATTTTTAATAAATTGAACCCAGCAGGTTGCTGCAGTACTTTACCCATACTCATCTGGCCCATCACTACTGCTGTGCCACTAAGCAAGCAGGAACAGAGCTGACAAACAGGGTCTGACTCAGCAAACACCAACAGGCAGGAATATTTTAATGCTACAGTGCTTTTGTCTTTATTTTCCCTTTAAAAACTACAGTTATCTTATAAAAAATACCCATCTGCTGCATGAGCTGGAGAACTTGTTCCCTCCTGCATTCGAGTCAAAAAATACCACATGACTTCATGCTCAGTATATAGAGTGGGGGGGAGAGGGAAGAAGCAGGATGTTTGGAGTGACGGTGCTTGCTTCCCAAGCAAACACTTGCACGATGAAGCCCTGCTTTCCTAGGGATGGCTGAACACCTGCCTGCCATGGAGAAGTGGAGAAAGACTTCCTTGTTTTGCTTTGCTTGTGTGCCCAGCTTTTGCTTTCCCTATTAAACTGCCTTCGCTTCAACCCATGGGTTTTGTCGCTTTTACTTTCAATTCTCTGCCAGATTCTGCCCGGGGGGGAGCAACCCAGCAGCTGTGTGGGGCTTGGGGGTGGCTGGGGTTAAATCACAACAAAGAGCCACAGAGATGGTTAAGGGACCAGGGCATATTTCATAGGAGGAGAGGCTGAGGGAGCTGGGACTGCTCAGCCCGAAGACCAAAAGGCATCAGAGGGAAAATTGTACCCATGTGTCAATACCTGGCAGGGGCACAGAGAGAGGTGTAAAGATGACTTAGCCAGACTCTTCTCTGCAGTGTCCAGTGGCAGCTTGAGAGGTAATAGAGAAATTAAAAAATAACAATTCAACAAAAGACCAAAAAAAAACCTCCAACAATCAAAACATTTTTACTATAGTATGTTTCCGGGTTGCACAATGAGGTTGTGAAATGTCCATCCTGGGAGCTGTTCAAACCCTGACAGGACATGAACTTGTGCAACTTGTTCTAACTGACCTTGCTTTGAGCTATATGATGAGCTAGATGATCCTCAGAAGTACTTTCCAACCTAAACAATTCTGACAGCCTGACACCAGGAGGAAAAACACAGTGTTAACAGAACTCTTAGTGGCTATGTACAACTATAACAAAACCTACAACTTCATCCTGCAGCATGAGAAGGAACAGCCTTTACAACGGCAAAGCACGTGTTCAAATAAAAACGGGCAATGTTTTTCTGTCTTACTGCTGCAGAACTGCAGCAAAGACATAAATCTGAAAGGTACTTCAAATCTTAATATGAAACAAGCAGACTATGATTCATCTAGAATCATCAAACTCAAGAAAAAAAGTAGGACCAATCCCAGAAGCTTGAGGCAACAACGCATTTTAGCCAGAATAAGCCATTGTGTTCACTGCTAGGAAGTCTTGATATCTTCATCTTCATTTACATATTCTTATCTTTAGCATTATTATGGAAAACTGAACTCCTCTACTGAGACTTTTTTTTCTGCATGACAAATGTAACACATGTAAGCAGCAAGATTGAAACTGAGCTACTTCAAGTTACTCAAACACCGAGATATTCAAATTACTACTTAATACTCAGATATAGCTAGTGACACCTACTCAAACACAGAATTTAGAGTAATAACAAGTAAACAAAAAACCCCAGCAGGAAGGCCTCAATTATTTCCCTTATTATCTTTATCCAAGATATTTATCAAAAATAGTTACCTAAGCTGCTCTTACACTTGAGAAGCATAAGAGTCACTGCAACGTCATGGGACAATCTGTGCTGGTGAAAAAAAATAGCAGGGGCAAGACAGCACAATCAGGGCTATCAGAAGATGGCATGATGGGGCAACAAGCACCAGTTGAACCAGGATGAATCCTTACAGAACTGTGGTTTGCTACACTGGAAGACCTGCTGGGCAAGTCTGGTTGGCCCAACAAGAAAAGCATAACCAGTACGAGTCACCCAGGTTACCTTCAAAATTGCTGTGAATTTCTTTCTGAAACAAACTTGTTAGGCATGTTGTGGTCTCTAAAGCGCAGCACGTGTAGAGTTTTGTTCTTTTAAAGAACATGTTTAGAACATGCTAAAAACCTGTAACCTCCCCACTCTTTTTCGTAAGCTTATGTACAAGAGAACATTAAACATCCTTGGTACAAAATTTTTGTAGCCATGTGTCACAGAGACTACAGAGTCACTATTTAGGCAGGAACAGGGTGACAGCTGCTTAAATTTTAGTGGGCTTTGGATTTGTTTGGGGAAAGCAAATCAGAGAAAATATTTTCTCTGTAAGAGAACAGTCTGAAAGCACACTCTGTCACAATTTAAGTACTGCATCCTAGCAATAACCTGAGCTGTCTTTGCAGAATCAACTGACCAGACAGCAGAAATTACCCAGAGGCAGTACCAAAAAACTACAATACCATTACTACAGTTTCCTTTCGAGTCACTAGCAATGGTACGCATTACTAATTTGATCCTGCTGCTTGCCTTTCCAGATGTGAAACTCCCTGTCACGCCAAAAAGACTCATTCATAAAGTACTCCACTTGCCTCAATTGTTAAGGTGGCACAGAAAGTACAGCTAACACATCATACAGACTTAAAAAGCTAACAGATACAGGACTAAAGCAGTCAGACAAAACCCAGTCAGGTTCCAGGGGAGACAATGTCCAGAAAAGAGAGCCAAGGTTTTCGGCCCTAAAGGGATACATTTCAGATTGTGTCTTCAACACCAAAAAACAGTATATCCAAACTAAATGTGTGAAAAAACCCATTAGGGTAATGGTCTATGCAGAACAAATGACTTGTGAAATTGCAGGCCTGTTTCCTCCAGAGAGAGAACTTTCTCTTTCAAAGTGGGGGAAAAGCTGAAACCTGCTCTGCAGCCTCAGCTGTTCACTCTGAGAATCCTGATGTAAACTGGTCAGCCTAGAACAAGATAGCCAAAACTAATAATCAACAAATCCCTATACAGGAACACAGCACTTCCACAGCTCCCATTCAACTATTCAGCTGCTTCTGCAGAGCTGCAACTGCAGGACTCTGTCAGGGATCAAATTTTCTTCTTTCTGTAACAGAAATAGGATCTGCACTGTGTAGTCCATAATAATATAAATAATGGGGAAACTGGACAAAGACTCACTGCACTTGCACTGAAAAAGCAAGGCTTTAAACAAATAATTGGGAAAAATCTGTAATGCTGTTTCAATAAGAAAATGAAACATGAGCAGAGTCTGATAGCTATAAAGAAAAAAATCATCTATTATCATAGAGAGGTAAGTAGGTGGATGCAATCCACACTACATTATTTTTTCTGCTTTTGAAGTGGACAGATTCAAGTCCTGGTTGCTTCTGGGAGCAATACATAAGACTTGAAGAAATTTATTACACAAATTTTAAATATATTCACTGATAACTGTTGAAGTGCTCAAAATCAAATCCTGATAAAGACTACATAAAGTTTTCAATGTTACTTAAGATGTTAATGTTAACCTCTACCACTAAAAAGTTCTGCAAAAATTGCTGATTTACTCTTCGGGAAAAAAAAAAAAAAAAAAAGAAGAGCTGAGGTATTTTGAAAGCCACAGTTCCACCCATACAGAAAATTCTGCTCTCAATTAATCTTAATCCTCCAGTCAGCCCAGCTGAAAGTACAGCTTTAAAGAGCAAGAAACTGGTGGCAGATAGCAATGAACCTGCCCACGAAGAGATGGCCATCTCCTTTCATGATTTGCAGATTGCAAGCTTCCAATATACTAACAAGGAAAGCAGAGCACCTTGAAGCTTTTCAGATGTTTTTCCTAAAAAACACAGCTACAAAATTGACATGTCATATGAAGAAATTTTCCAACAAATATCCCAAGCCATGCTATACCAAGTCTTTCTGGGGACAGCAGAACTCAGTCAATTTTATTTATTACATACTGCCTAAGGGAGTGGAGAGGGGGGCCAGCAATGAAAAGACACATTTTTCACAGAAATTTTTAAGTTACTGTATGATTTGGGACCACAAACTTTTCAGAGCACTATAGAAGAGGCACTTTGAGGTAAAAGGCACGCAGAATGCAGGAAACTGTCACTGGGTTGCGAAAGAAGAAAAAGCAGTTTCTCTTAGGAAACTGATAAAACACAGCTCTTCCAGTGCACTTACATAATAGTTAGAGAGGTAACTCATCAAGAATTTTCTGGTACCCATGAAAATCTCTGAAGTGCCTTGAGGTTTATGAAATATGGGAACCAGAAAACTGCAATCAGACTGGAAGTGAGCAAACACTGCTTTTTCTTTATTCAAGATGTGGAACTTGCCTGAAACTGCAAGTGAGAGTTTGCATTCATCTCTCCCCAAATACAAACCCTAATTTACAGCATGGTGAAAAGGCCTGATCAGCCCCCAAGCATTCAACTGCTTAGCTGTGAACTGCACCACTGGGACCAGGTACAGGCAAGGGTTACAGCAAGAAGGTTCACATCAAGAAAAGCTGCCAGAGTGACAACAGTTAAGGACTAAGACTGCTTTTCTAAATCTAAGCTATGATTAAAAAAAAAAATCTAATTGCACTACTAAGCAAAGCAACTGTTTTCTCAGTGTTCAAATCAGCTGGGCTCAGAAGAACATGGTATTTCATATATCCTTTAAGTAAGTCATATTGATTAAATACAAACAAATGAAACCGGATCTTAGTCTGCTCTTCCTCCTCAGGGAAGCAAACTGCACGACTTTAATCACTGGCTGAAGATTCAAATCAAGAAAACAATATTATTACTGCAAGTCAAGATTCTAACTGTGGTAAGACCACTCCTATATCCCAGCTTTGATCATTACCTCTGTTTACCTAAACCAAATTGACACCTTGCAGTTACCTCTTCATATTCTTCAGTTTTTGCCTAAGTTACCACAACAAGACATGATGATGTCTTGTTACATAGCTGATGTTTTTCAGCCCAGCCCATTGTCCAAATAATCACAACATAAAAGTAGTGTCAGATGTACATGGAAAACCCTTTAATTTATAGATTTCCTTGGTTAAATAGCTTACATGGGAAAGGCAAAAGGCCTTGCTGTGCCAATTTATTTGTTGTCTCCTTACAGTGACCTCAGAACTGAGGAGCTTGTCTCCACTTGAAGGACACTGACCATTTAAATCTTTTCAACTTAGTCAAGTCTGGACAGAACAAACAGCTACTGAGCGCCTGAATGATCACACAAACACTGAGAATGCAGCTGTAGCATAATCTGAAAATCGATATCCTCAAGCCATAAAACTGGCTACTAATCAACAGCTGCAGCATTACTCTCTTCTCCACCCACACACCCCTGTGCCACCCTCCAGTTCCAGCAGGATAGCGTGGCCATATAGCACAGAACACACTGGACATTCTCAACTGCAGCATACAGGGGGACACTTAAAAACAAAAGCCCTGCAAAGAATCAAAAAATAACTGGATACAGATACGAATAAGCCTTTTAAGAGAAGCTTTAAATGTTTCCACCATTATGATTCAAGGACTTGAAAAAAACTTTTCATCCATGATCAAACAATCTTTACAAGGAAGTTCTAACATGAACAAGAACTGTGAAAACACTGTCCCTTGGACTTGTTAGAAACCAGGTTAATTTTTTCCAAATAATGGATTTTAGGAAGGCTGGGAGAAATGATGTTCAGTTACCACAAATGTAATGAAATAATCTAATCATAAACCAATTAGAAGCTAACGATGTAAATAAATATAATAGCAAATGTCTATATTTAGTTTTATGTTTCTGTTTATGCAAATTCCATTATTAAAACAAGGGGCCAAAGGAAGATTGAAAAGCATGCTGGAATGTGTATGACACCAATTCTAGCTGGGAACTTAAGTATTACTTTTGTTGGTATGACACAATAAATGATTTAAGAGAACAAAACCTCTTATTAAATTTGCCCCAGGTTATCCTATACCAGTTCAGCAACTTTTAAGAATGAAGTGTGTGGCCAGGTTTCAGGTTGACAGTAAGCAGAAACCCACCACAACACCAGAAGTAACACCTTTAATGGCACAGTCAGGCTATCACAAATTACGCAATTAGCAGGAAAAAACAGCCTCTCTCATTATATTAGTCTAGCTGATGTACTTCAAAGCAGCAGCAGAAAGTTTACTGTTCCTAATTTTACAAAAAGTTTAGCTCTCTGGCATCTGTTACTATTACAAAACAAATAATCCTCTTAACACCTGCTGACAACTGCGAGAAGTACCCTGGATTTGTGGCAAACAGACACTACTTGGAACTTCAGTAGTACTTTTTACTAACATAAAATGGTCACTCTCTAGAAACTTATTCAAACATTCTGAGTGGATGATTCCAACACGTATCCTTCATCCTTGGTGCACAGACCAGCACCAAATGCACCTTTCAATGAAATACCCAGGCTCAAATTGTGAAATATGTTGCTGCAATGACAGTAACTGAGGCTTCTCTTTCTCCTCTTTTCACTCCTAACATTAAAAAAGAATTCCACAGCTCAAATAATAAAAAAAAAGTTTCTAGAGATTTGGAACAACTGGTGAAAATGACAGCAGAAAAATATTGGGGAATAAAAAAAGAAAAAGAACAGACTTCGGAGTACTTCAATTAAAAACTACTTCAGTGCAGAGCAGTTTCTCTGCAGAGCACCTACAAAGGGATTGAACAACAGACTTGTGAAAGAGAGTGTGGAAATGAGCATCTCCATTTCAAATATAGAAGGGTGCCACAAATGAAAGAAGATATGATGACTCTCAAACTTCTACTTTACAATTAAATGATTCATGTGAATACTCGTAAGTCTGTTGGTAGCAATGGGCACTGTAAGCCCTTGAAATGCAACTTGTTATGATCGGTGGCTACCAGTGCTTTGGCTTACTCTACTCCTGAAACTCTTGCCAAAAGTCTTACAAATAACTTTTTCTCCAAACAAAAAGAAAACTAGGCAAAAAAAAGAAAAAAATTAGTCAGGCTAAGAAGTCTAGCATTTCCCACAGAGTAAGAGCTTTGGTAGATACCATTCAAACATTGAATTCTACCTATCCAACCAAATCCTCCATATTTCACTCAAAGAAACTGCCCCAGATCCGACCCAGTGGGTGACCAGACAGACAGATTTACCATGCAGTTCTTGCAAAGTATCAGGAAAGGGTGGTAATGGGACTGGAAAAGGAAGCAGGAGACCACCTGCTACAGTTCCTTCCCACAGCAGCCACCCAAAATAACCTTTTGCCTTCCAACAGTCATGCACAGTGACATCACTTGTAGTCAGATGAAATCAGCTCTGCATTTGCACTTTTAAAGTTCAGTAGAATGTTAAAACAAATCAGAGAATATAAGCAATAAAGAAAAAAAAAATATATGTTTCAGTATTTTCTCCCTTTGAAAGAGAGGAGGAACAGAAGTGCTTCTCCAGCCTACAGAAATCTTGCCAAACTCTAAAAGCCCAAGATAGGCATCAAATCATCTTGAGCGTTTTGAGACGTTAACCCAGAGAACAGAATTACCTGGGCAAAGATCTTGCTGCTGTCCCATTCCCTTCCTCTGTTACTACTTTAGAAGACCAAAGTATTAGGTTTGATAATACAAATGGAAGAGTTCCAAATACAAAAAAATATTTATTTGTTCCTTTTTATGTCATCTACTCCATGCAAGAAGTTGAAAAGACACTTATATCAACCATGCCTGCATCTGGAAACATTTTTACAAATGTAAACTGAGCCTCAGAGGTCCTTCATTCTCTATTAATGTATACACAGGCTATGGTTCTATTTATTTCCAAGTAACACCGTTGACAGAAGCAACAACAACTCAATTTCATGCCAGACAACCACAGGAAATAAAAATGGGTAAGAAAGAAGAATGCATTTGGAAAGCAAACTGGCAGCTATTGGAGTTGGAGATTTGCCAGGCCATCCATATATATTTATGCATATCAAAACAGGACAGGTTCAGATACAAAACTCAAGTGGCCACACTTCTAATGTGATGCCTTCAAGAGTGGTTCAACAGTGGTACAGAACCCTTCTTGACAGATTCCCAAGCTGCTTACAACTCACACCATTGCCCTCTCCCAGGTTTTCCCAAACATAATCAAATATACCTTGACCATCATGTTTCTACATGGCCCTGGGTCAGACTCACAGCTGATTTTTGTCTACAGTAATTTGAGCACCACTGCTCCTTCTTGAGAGTTTGATGTGGTTTTAAGAGGAAAATTAATACTACCCTAATCAAAATCAGGGTGGAGTTTCAGTCAGGTTGATGTCCTTCCAGTCCTCTTTTTAGGAGGCTACAGGAACTTCTGTTTAATATAGAGTAGAAGGTATTGAAAGCTCAATATATAAAGGTTTATTACCAGTTAGCCTTTACCCTAGAGTAAAGGGTTTTCTGCATATGCCTTTTGGATCTAAAAGACTATGATAAGCAAAGTGTACTAAGCCCCACAGGAGAGGATGCTGCTTCCAGCACCATCTGCCACTGCCAGGTTAATGTGTCGCTCCAGAAGCACAAGTAACTAATGCTGATTTCCCAAAACTCCACTGTCTAACCTCCTTCTCCCCAACAGGACAGACAAGGTATGCTGGCACTGTGGCAAACCCTGAATCACTGATGCACTGTTTGAACAAGCAGCAGATGTCAAACAAGACATACAATGGCTGAGTCTGCCTGCTCTGCCCTCAGCTGAGGCACAAACTTGGGTCTCTCTCCTCCACTCAGCTGTCAATTTTCACACAACTCATGAGAACACAATTATGCCTGAAATCAGAACCATCTGGTCAACTGCAGACAGATTTGCAAGGAAGCAAATCAGAAGTGTGGGAGAGGTGAGAGAAAGAATAGCTGTTAAACAAGTAGCTTAATGTCATCAGGAAACTATACTTAAACATGGTCACATTTATGTACATGGGTAATAAATACTCAGGTCATAAAATTACATTAAAATAGTGTTCAATGGCCCACCTTAAACACCACATTCAAACATAACTGATGCTTAAATTAACCAAAAGTATGTGTTCTTAATACTGACGGGGTTTTCTCTCCCCCAGTTCTGGAAAGCAAAGACACTACGGACTTTCACAGAAACTCTACATGCTTGTACCTACAGGATGCTAGAAAACTCATTAAACTAAATTTTAAGAGAAGTCAGATAAAGTCTTCCCTTTTGCCACCAAAAAAACCCCAAATCTAAAAGCACTCATGCCACTGTCCTAAAGAGTCAACTTTCTTGAACTCACGTCCTCCCAAACAGCAGCAGCTCTGTCCCTTGCTCTTAGAACACCATTCCTATTTTTAGTTCCATATAAGTGAGAGGCAGCAATAAAGTTATTAATCTTTCCTCTCCTCCTTTACTTAAATTACAAAATTGAGGTGAGTCTCTAAGCTATGAACCATTAAACTCCTTAAAAAGAGAGAATTCCTCACCCTTTAGAACTGTAACATTTAAACAAGAAGTTTTATGGTTATGTTGTATGAATCAAAAGAAGTCACACCATTGGCATTCTATGGTAAAGCATTTGTGAAAAGGTATAATGGAATTATTTTAGAAAAAAAAATTAAACCTCCAGGTACTGCTATCTTATTAAATCTCATAGACTTGCAAAGTTCTACCTTTTATTGGAGACACTAAAAATTCCCTTCTCCTTTACAGAGAGTCAAGGAGATTGTTTCCTGGGCAGAATAAAAAATATTCAGTCCCTGAGTTGTCCAATCTGGTTCTACTTTGAGTTTAGCTGTGAGTGAAATGGTTCTGGTTTGATTTCAGCCTGAACTAATGAGGCTGATGACGCTTAGAGAGAGGTCTTAAATCTTCAATAGCTTTAGAATAACTGTGACAAAACTACTGAACTGTGAAGGTGAACCGCTGCTGTTTTTTTAGTATTATTCTCCATTCTGTTCTTTATATATTTTATAACAGAAGGTATAATTGTTCATTGGGACAGAATTTTCCCTAAGCTCTCCACCATGATACTCATCTATTTCCTAAACTGCTACTTTACTTTAATGTTTATCACTTTATATTGTTCAACACCAAACAACTTCTGCATTGTGTTGGCTATTCATGCAGCTTAAGTACTTTTGAAGTTCTCTACAATTGTCTCTGTAGCTGACAAATTTAAATAGCACACATACAAAACTTTAGAGAAACCCCATTGCTGAGCTTGCAGCAGAACCACTGGTCTCCTTATTTCTTTATGAACTAGTTTTCAGTTTACCCTAGTCCTTTGTTCTCACCCTAAGCTTAGTTTTCTTTTCTAAAAGAATTTGGCAGAAGGCACTCTTCCAGTCTAAACAACATGAACCAGTTAAGAAAATTGTAAGAAAAGATGAAGAAGTCTACTTCAGTAACATTCACATACTAAAGCCCTATCCTGCATAGGACTGCTCTCTTGAATCGAGGCCATAAGCAGTAGTTAAAAAATACACCAAAGCTGCTGCTGCCACCAAAAGATGCATTTCCTTCCTCTTTGTCTTTGCTGTGTGTACCTACCTTCTCTCACCACACCCACAAATGGAACTGGGTTAGGGACTTCCACATCACCCAGCAAAAAAAGGGGTGGATGGGTAGTTTTAGCATGGGCCAGAGCTGGCTGTGATCCAGATCACCACACATCTTCGAATATTTGGCCAATAAAACTGAAGCAGTGGTAGGATGAGTCTGAAAGGCTGGGACTGGCTTTCTTCCGTGCTCAAAATGCTTTGTAGGGGGAGAGGAAAAACACAGAATCCCTCACTGGTATCATGGAACATTTTTGGGAATGCAAACATATTAGCCTTATTTATTTCAGTGAGTGCACACACAAGTGGCTGGACTATTATCTGAGCCATGCTGGCTGCAAGAGCAGTGCAATTCCATGCCTGTGCAATCATGCATTTGACATGTCCATTCTCAGCATCAGAGTTTACATCCTACTCCAACAAACACGAGCAGATTACATATCTTGGAGCTGTACTTTGGCTCAGCTCACACTGGAGAGTTACACCACTAAGATTATATTCCATAAAGGATTTACTAACTACCCTGTCTAATTAAGGTTACACAACTCTTCCATTTTTCAGCACCTTAAAACCTTGCAACCTTTGGCAAGACTTTTCTGTCCCTCTCACACACGACAGAAAAAGGGAAAGTGATGTATTCTGCTCATCTGTTTGAGCCTCATTCTAAAGAAGTAATTTTCCCAGAACAAAACTTCAGAGAAAATAAGTTTTCTTCTCCACATTAAACATTCAATTTTTTAATCCAGCTTTCTTGAAAATCTCTAAAACTTCCATGCTTTAGAACAGAGTTAGAAAAAAAATGCATCTTTGACATAAAGGCATCATCTCTTACATGTTCCAATACACATGATGACACTGTTCAAGTGCAAAAAAATTTCACTGCAAAGAATCTGTGGACAAAGGATTTAACTCTCTCAAGATTTTGCTTGTCCAAATCATAGCTGGACAAAACCATTCCTGTAATTATTTCACAGGGTTCCTAAAAGTCTACCACCAAGGAGAAGAACAGGAAAAGGTAAAGAGAACAGAGACTCATGTCTCAGTTATTCTTAGCTATATTTCTTCAGTAATAAAGGGAAAAGTAAGAAGACTAATGAGAACAGATATGCTAAAAAAAAAAGGCCCAGATGAACTAAGGGGGGGATAAAAACACATGCTAAAAATAGCAAACTCAGCCATAAGGAGGAATGGAACCCAGAATTCCTAAAACTTTGTTTTCCTTTGGCTGTGAGCAAATGAGCTACTTTAGAAGCATTCCACAGCCATTGCTGGACTTAAAATTACAGAATCACACCCTTCTGTATATGCATTCATCAATAATTTCACCTTTACTATGCTTTGGTAGGCTTGCAATAGTTCTTGTATTATCCAGAGTAGTGAAACAGGAAAAGAGACTAACCCGCTCTAAAAAAAGGAGAAAAAAAAAACCCAAACAAACAAAAATTAAAAAGGACTTAAATAGCAATGAACAACAAAAACAAGAGTGTATGATTTTACTCTAAGCTTTGTGCCAGGAGGCAGTGGCTTTCTGAAAAAAAGCCCAAAAAACAACAACTCAGAGAATATTTCATTATCTAATCTTTTGGAATGACCCTTTATAGTGATATGATACAATAAAAAGTGAATTATAAGCTTTACTGCTTTTGACACATTAGATTACATTTGCTGGCATTAGATGAACTACAAAGAAGTATGGTAGTTGTAACCCATGCCCCCAAAAGGAGATATGGGGTTTCCTGATGTGATTTCTCATGCCATCAGGAAAGGACAAGGGTCTTTGGACAGCATTCTTTACAGACACATCACATGCACAAAAGTTGACACCAAGTTCACTGCACACCTTCCCTTCTCTTATGCAAAGCTGCACTGGCCCTTTGCTCTGAGGCCATGGTGGAAACAGCTCCAGTGTCCCCACCTCACTCAACTCTATGACCTTTTCTTATCATGACAGTTCAAAAGGTAAACACAAACTTGCTCTTACAAGCAGCAAAATGAATGCAAAGAGTCCTGCCTGATCTCAGTATAACCTACACATCAGGGAAAGCTCCATTTAAGTCAGAGATTGCCTAGAAACTCAATGCATGCCCACAGCATAAACCAGAAGTTTACATGCAGTACCCAAATCTACTGGGTTACATCAAGTATTTTTGCACATTCTAAGAAAACGTTAACAACATTGTTCTTAACAATTTTCCTTCTCCATTTCACACACTGCTTGACCTCAAAACCAGAAGCTGTTTCCCCATGCCTCTCCCTGCCCAGTCCTCAGAGTAGTGACCAGACCCAAAAGCAAAATACTGCCAGTGAAAAATCACACTGTAGGAACTGAGGAAACTAGAACCAATGGCAGGGTTAGAGGCACAGATAGGTCTCCTGAAATAACACTGCCTGCCTTATATGGGACAAAGAATTTACTTTATCTCATCTGCTGTTCTTCAGCTTCTGCTGCACTTCCTGCTTGAGGAGAGGGGCCAACCTGTCATCAGAAGCAGCACAGACAGCAAATGTTGTCTGCACCAAGGAAGTGCTGTCACAGCAACTCCACCTGTGTCTTTTACAGTTCCGGAAGACAAAAATATTTGCATTCTTAGAAGATCAGAGGAGCTAAGGCTGTTGACGGATAAAACGGAAAAAAGATTTTGCATTAGAAGGGAAAAAAAAGTATGACTGATGAAAAAAGAGTGGTCACATCCTAATCACATGTATAAATCAGCCAATAGAAGCTAAATTACTTGGGAGGAGAGGAGATGGGGACAATTAAAAACCAAAATCTCAATCTCAGCTTTTCTTTACTTGGTTGATCGGAGGAAGAAAGAGAAATTCTCCTCACTTCACAAAACCTGACAATTCTTACAGACACTCTTTAAAATTAGTCACCATCCTGGCTGACACAGAACAGTGACACCACAGGACTGGTTCACATTTAATTAGGCACTGCATCATTACACCAGCAAGCACAGTCACAGCACTAAGAGTGTGGTAACAGGTGTATTACTCTCTTCCACCTGCCCACAGCCCACTGACCTACCCAACATTACTGCAAGACTCTCTACGTCACTGAGTGCTTGAAACACAAGGTTTTGCCAAGGTGTCCTCTTTGCTGCTGCAGTATGAAATGCTCCAGACACAGCTCAGAAGAACCCCCCTCCCCAGATGCACACAAGCCTGCAGAGCCCAGGGCCAGTCCCCCCTGGTGCTGACAGCAGAGCTGACGATTGCTGCAGCCAGAGGACACTCACCCTCCGCAGCCAGAGGCGCAGGCTGGGCACAAGCACCGCGCCCTGCGGTGGGACCGAGCTGCCTGGAGCACAGCATCTGCACCCTGAGGGTCAGCACTGCACTGCCAGCTGATCATCCTGCTGGCCTAGAGACTCCTCACTGCAATACTGCAACCACCCCATCACAGGCTCCCACCGACTCCTGCATTCAGACAGCAGGAGAGGCAGCAAAACAGTTTGTTTATGTGTAATTAACCAATCAAGCTTCTCTCTAGCAGTCCTATTTTTGGTGATTTGATTAGGTACATGGATATTACACTTAGTCTGCAATGCTTGACTAAAGAAGATGAAATCTGCAAGATGATTGCTCTAAAACCAGTTTTGTAGGTGAGCAAAAGGTCATCAGAAATCTACCACCAGAGACATGCTCCGTCTCCCTCCCATCTACTGCACTTAGTGCTATCTGGTGTACTCATATGTTAAATGACAAATTACAGTACAGGGGAAAAAGGTACTTGCCAACAAAGGATCAAGCACTCTCGAGTTTGCTTTATTTAGAATGCATCTTCCAACAAATGCAGGAAAATATTTAGAAGTATTATTCAAAGGTGCCTTTCAAATCACACTAATATGCAGATTCCAAGTGCCCTGGCTGAACAGCTCCTACAGGAGCAATGCATTTATAAAAAAGGTCTTTTACAAAAGAAAATTTAGAAGAGTTAAAAGAAAGCCTTTCTGAAAACATACAAAAATAAAATAACATAACGAGACTGTCTGTACACTCTTCATAAAAAGATACTCGGTTTTCATTTTTGTAAGAAACCCGATGGAGCTCAAGAGAACAACAGAGATATTTATCATACTCTGCCCTTTAAAAATCAAAGTAAACCAATTACGCACAAGTTCTCTCTCATACTTGCATCTTAAGAAGAAAAAGATTAGGGAGAGGAGAGTGACCTTTACAATTTCTCTACCCAGTCCTTTATTTTGCTTGTCCAGTCATATGCTATCTCTTTACATAATATCAAGTACATCTGCAAACAGGAACACCTACATTTATCAAAACCCACAGATTAGAGCTACTGATACAGACATAGATCAGGTAATTTCTGTAGAAAATCCTCTATGTCCCTAACAAAAACCTCCAGGATTAGACAGAGGAGAGGAAGAGAAGGGCAGACATAGCTCAGGAGTTCTTCCTCAGCTCTTCCAGCTATATTCAATAAAATATACCAACAATTATGCAATAGCAGCAAAGCCCAGAAGGATAAGCTAGCACTCACCATATTCTCTTCATTTAGTGTCGAGCTTTCTCCTACATATTACACACAAATTATGGGAGCAAAAAAAGTCCGCCCTGAATCTATTTTGCAGACTGAGTTTAAGTCCCTAATTACAAATGATTTATGTTGCTTCTTACCCAAGAGATGACCCAAGCCTGGAAAGGGAAAAAATAAATAAACTAAAGAACTAAAACATACTTGCAACACTACTGAAGCAGACCACTCCCTCCAATTAAAAGGCAAATAAACTTATTTATATGGTTACCCTCCTAGAAATGAACAAACCAACAAAAAATCCCTCACCACCTCCTCTACTACTCAAAAGAAAAAACCTTAATATTTTCAATGAACCCATGCACACCTACTAACTTGTATTTACTTTTGCAAAGATAGAACACACTGAAGCCTACCTTTGACTTAGTTTTTTTGGAATTTTAAACAGAAGAATTCCGGAGCAATGTCTCTTTCAGACGCACCACTGCAAGTCCTGGACATCAATTCTAATAAAGCAGTATTTCAGTTCTGAGTTAGTTATGTCATACTGTACAAAAACCAGGGGACCTACTGGCAGCTTTTTTATAAATCTAGTAATCTGAAAAAAGACACACAGATTACCCTGTCTGCTTATGTTGAAGCCAGACTGAGAGACTTTCCAGGTTTGTTCTGCAAGTGGTAGTGAGCACTGATGAGGTTAAAGAAAGGACAAAGAAATAAACTGTTCTTGCTAATTCATATAATTTCAGTATAAAACATGTTAACACCTTCATGTCAAATAAAATGCACTTACAACTTAACTTTCATACAAGCATTTTCTCAAAATCCTCCCCAAAAGCCATGCTTCACTGTGAAAAGCAAAAAGAAGGGCCTCCTTACCCGTACATCATCCCATAAAACACTTCTAAATAGCAGTCTATAAATACTTCAAACAAATATACTAAGACATTTCAAGACTGTAAAAGAAATTATTTCAATTTGTCAAGATACATCAGCAACGCCAACCAACAGATGCTTCAGGAAGACTCTAGAATATGCAGATCATGCTAAGACCACCTTCCAAGCAATAGGCAAAAGAAACCACACAGTTCTGCAGTCAGCAGTAAAACTACCCTGAGGAAATAGCTTTCAGAAATTGTCATGGGACAATGAATTTTAACCAGCACATTCAGCACACACAGTGAATCCTCGGGGTCATGAGCTATATGACTTTAACATCACCATTATGTCCATAAACTTTCCCATTTCCAATTAATAGTACACAAGACACCTTGAAAGTCAATCCTTCCTTCTGGAAGGCCTCTGTACTTTACGACATAAAGCAGACTTTTACAAGTGTACCTGCCACTGCAAACACCATGTGGACTTCTTTTAATGAGCAAACATATAAAAAGGTTTTTAAACAGCATATCTGGATAAGCTTGAGCTGTACCAGGCAAGGCAGTTTTGAAGCAGTGCAACGCTGCGACAGTTCTAGCCCAACAGATCAGAGTCTAGCTTGCTGCTGCTGCTGCCACCACCTCCTTAAGAAGAACGGGAAGCTCACCTAGAGAATCCACAGAAACTTTGTGCATCTTGGAAAGGCACACGACAGGGTACCAAAAGCCACACTGGCACAGAGGCGTCAGCTCTCGTTGCCTAACAAGACTCCGTCTGGGTCAACACTGACTTTCTGACTAATCAGGAGTCTGACCAGACTCCAGAGCTGTGTGCTGCCATTCCTTGTTTTTCTTGTTTACACAAGACCTGCAGATGCAGCCTGGGCAGAAGAGAAGGAAAGAATTTTAGGAGGGCTGCTCATACTTTGCACTCAGTAGATTCATTTCTTCCCTTTCCAAAGCACATACAAAGAACTGATGGCTGCTTTTTGCACAAAGTGCAGTAGCCGGGATGAAAATCAGTGCATTCGAGGACAAGACCAGAGCCTTCCTTAATATTTCAGTTCAGTCCATCACCTTGATGAGCCTATGAATACTAAACGAGCAAAAACAAGTTCAGTAATAACCACAAGGCAAGCATGCAGAGGGAAAAACCCTACAGATACTGTAATTAGCTCTGCTAACAGTAAATGAAGAGTCATACGGTTGAGAAATATTCTGTATCACTACTTGAATGAAAGAGGTTCCCTCTGTTTCCCTCCCTTCTGAGACAGCAGAAAAGACAGTCGCTGTTGCAAGGAACTGAAGACCTACTCTTCTGACAAGAGCATTGTGTCAAACTTCTTAGCTTTGTCTCCTGATATTTCTAAGGGGATATGATTTAAAGATGCACATGCTTAATATAAGAATAGTTTAGTTCTACCAGCTACATGCACAGTACGAATCAACTCTCTTTAGAAGAAATGTACCTTTTTCATGAAACACTAAAATAACGTGATCAGGACAGTAAGAAGTCATATTTCCCATTTTACTAGGACAAAATACTGACTGCAAAACACTTGAAACATATAGTTTCTAGCTATGATTTAAAAAACGTTTCAGTACACAGCATCTCAACCCAGGAACACATGTGTAAGACACCTGAAAGAAGAACATCCTGCGTATCTACTACATTCAGATATTCCCCTATACATCCTCTTATGAAAACAGTTTTTTAACATATTGGTATGTTTTAAATTAATAAGACATTCTTACCTGTGTATCCTGCCCACCAGCCCCAGGAAGCCACCATAGCTAAAAGCCATTTAAACAACACTCCTTCGATATACCAGAAGCTTTTACTGTCCAATATTCGGAGAGGCTGCAGCACAATTAAATACAAGACGTAGGACGGAATAGCAACCAGGTTATTGGCGACCATAAAAGCGAACCTGAGGAGTGCTTTCAGGCAGGTATAGCCCACCCTCTGGGCCTGCTCTAGAGTCATGGCCATGCTCTTCGCAGCGGAGGGCTCGGGACCGTCCTGCGGGCAGAGGGAGAACAAGGTGGCACAGGTAGCGCTCCCGGAGCGGGGACAGCCACAGCAAGGTGGCACAGGCAGCACTCCCCGAGGGGGCGAGGTGCCGACACAGCCCCGGCCCCGGCCCCAGCCCGCTCCCGCCTCAGCCGTGAGTCACCGGGCAGGCAGCGACCCCCGCCCCGGGGGCACGACGGCTCCGGCCGGCGCCGCCTCCGTCCCCGGGCTCCGGGGGACGCCAGCCCGCACTCCCGGCGGGGCACACACGCGTGTTCCCGGCCGCTCTCCATCTCCCCCTCCCCGAAAAGCCGGCGGGCGCTACGGCGGCTGCCGGCGGCCTCTCCCCCGCCCCGGCGCGGCTGACAGCAGCCCGGGCCCGCGGGCCGGGCAGGCAGCGGGCGGCGGCGGCCCGGCCGCGGGACTCACCTCCGGCGGGGCGGCGGAGCGGCGGCGGAAGCGGCGGGGCTGGGGGAGCTGGGCCCGGTGGCGGCGGTCTCGGCTGGCGGCGGCGGCTGGCGGCGGCTCATGGACCCGGAGGTGGCTGGCCCGGCCGCGGCAGCGCTGCTCGCCCTGCGGCTCCCTGCGGAGGGAGAGAGGGGGGCGGGCGGCGTGAGCGCGGGGGAGGCGGGAGCGCCGGGCCGGGCGGGCAGGCGCAGACCGCGGGTTCACCTCGGTTCTCCCGCGCCCGCGGCCGGGCCTGGCACGCTTCGCTTTCCCTTCCCCTCCCCTCTCTTACCCTTCCCCTCCCTGCCGGCTCGGCGCTCCGCGGGCGGGACCGCGCCGAGCCCCGGCTCCGCAAGGGCAGGCGGTGCCGCGGGCGGGAGGAGGACCCTGCACCTGCCGGGGGCGGGGGTTCGTACCTCGGCACCGCCGCCGCCTCCGAGCCCCCGACGCGGGTTCATGCCGGGCGCTGGGGCCGCGCTCCCCGCCCCCGCCGCGTCCGCCGTGACCGCCCGGGAGCGGGGCTGGCGCTGCAGCGAGCGCCGCCCCTTCGGGCAGCGCGCAGCCCCCGCACCCTCCCGCTCTCACACACACGCAGACACACAGACAGACACGCAGACAGACGGACGTGCAGGGACAGCGGGACGGATGCCGGAACGCAGCCGCCCCCGCCGCAGCGCATCCCGGGCCGGCCCGCGGCCACGGAGGGGGCACAGGCGGGGCAGCCCTCAGGACTTCTGTGCCCGTCCCGGAGCCGGGCCGGCCGACACCGGCCACAAGTTGTGTCAAGGGAGGTTTACGATGGGTATAAGGAAAAGGTTCTTCACCCAGAGGGTGATTGGAACAGCTCCCCAGGGCGGTGGTCACAGCACCAGCTTGGCAGAACTCAAGAAACTTTTGGACAGTCCTCTCAGGCACAGGGTGTGACTCTTGGTGTGTCCTGTGCAGGGCCAGGAGTTAGATTCGATGGCTCCTGTGCATCCCGTAGAGCTGTGGTTCTGTGGCCAGGGAGCAGCATGGCTCAGCCCCACGACTCTCCCTCACCCTTGATTTTTTGGTTAAAGTTGGGCAATCGGGGAAGGTAGAAAAGGATGCTGCCACAGGTTCCCTCAGCACCACCAGAAAGACCCTTTGGGCCCAGAGAGCAACCGCGTTTTGTCTTGTCCTTGTAGTCATAAGTCCATTGTGTGTGCTTTTTTATAGATCAACTTCTCCAGTTTTTTTCCTTTTCTCTCATCTCACCTCAGCAGCCACAAACATCATCTACCTCCAAGCCAACTCTGTGATGGTGTCCAGCCTACAGAGACACTTGACCCCAGCGCTGAAGCAGCTCAGGGCAGAGACTTCACAGCCCCATCCAGAGAACCTGCACCTTTACTAAACCACTCCAGGGTGAGGATTCTTTGCCTTCTATGTAACTGCATTGTCCCTTGTGGCAATACAGGACTGTTGCCTCTTGTCTGTTCACTGTGCCTCTCAGACACAGGTCTGCTCCTGTCTTCCCTGGAACTGCTGAAGTGGTGATGGAGGAGCACTGACAGACCTCCTTCAGCCCTCTCTGGCCTGACCAGGCTGTTCTCTCTGCTTACTTGAACTCTTAAAATACTTACACTGAGCAGAATGGCTTTGCAAGTGATTTTAACTGTGCTTGTGTTCTTGAGGAAGAGCAGCAGCTGAAACCACCTTAACAAAAAGACATGCTAGAAGGTCTTTTGTGCTGAAAAAAGAAAAAAAATGTTCAAGTTGTAATATGTGGACTGAAAAGCATAGTGCTTTCACATACTAACCATGCCATGTGTAAAGCTAGTCTACTGTTTCCTAGACAATGAGGCTTCAGAGATGACTGTACCATCAACAAAATTAAATCCCAACCTCTATTCCAGGAAGCAAACAAAGTTGTTATTGCAGATAAATTTAATTTGAGAACTTAAAAATGCAAGCAACCAAATAATACCATCATGTTCTATTTGAGCAAAACAAAACAACACTAAAGTTCTGACCTTTTTGATAAAAAGGACACATCTTGCATAAGTGTTCCCAAGTCTGGGTGGGTTTTTGCCTGTGTTATTTTTATTCCTAGGTTAAACCTGACAGTTGTGCTCAGTAATCATTATGCAGTTAGCTTGAGCCATTCTGAAGTGCTACCAGCATCAGTAGAACTTGAGTTTTATGTTGGTTTGGGGGTTTTTTTCCCATATATCTCATAAAAACCACTCTGGGTATACACTTGAAGTTATTCTCAGGAAAATTTTGCTCCAGAATCCTCAGGTAGAAGGACAGTTTTTAGTCCATAGTTAAGGATACGTTTTAAGTTTTTACATCCAACAGCAAAATAAAGCATAATTTATGTATCATTCCTAGGCTAAAAATATTAATTATAATGAATTTATAGAAAATTTTATGTATCTTAATTTTATTCACAATGCATAGTTTGGAACCCTATTCTGAAATCTGATGCATCCAGTGAGGGACTGCAGAAATGATGTTAGACAAGTAATGAATTAGGCAATTTATCCTGCAGAAAGGAATTGCACATGGGGAAGCAGCTGTACAAAGCATTCATTCTTTGTCAGTGACTGCCATAGAGCTTAGGAAGCTGTGGTTTAGCATTCTGCTGAATGAGCTCGTAGCAAGACCCACCCCTATTCCTCATTTCCTGGCCTTGCCGTGGACAACCCAAGTCCTAGGAAGCGTGCACAACCAAATAACCCTACTGCTCCTGAGAAGCCAGCTCTGCCACCCAGTCTGAGCCTCTGAAGAATCCTTTCTAGTACAAACTTGCATGTGTGCCATTACTGCAAACAGAAAGGAGACAACTAAAAGCAGTAAATTTTTATTAGGTCAATAACTGAAGCGCAGAAGTATCACAAGTGATTTTTGGTTTTTGATTTTCAATTTCTGGAAGCCATTCCTCAATCTCTGAGCTTCATGCTCATTAGATAGATTAGATTATTTATTAGATATAGTTTCTCTTTTTATTACTATAAATGCAAAAAAAAGGGTAAAGTATTAATATAAGCAGCTCTCACTTTATGGCCTTTTTAATAATTTCTCTAAAGTTTACATACATTTTAATATGCTTATTTACTGGTAGCTACAGATACGAACTTTGGTAAAATTCAGTGATTAACCAATGTCAGTGATTGCTGGAGCAGGTAAATAAGTATTGGAGTTGTCTCCCACTTAACCTTCATAAAAACCTACAGACCAAAAACACAGAAGATTAGACTTATTCCTGCCAGTAAGAAGGGAAAGTATGTTCAGAGGTGTGACTGTGATGTAGTAAACAAACATTTGTTTTATTTTACTACTTTAACAAGTTATCCTAAAGAGTACACAGGTTACTGCATAGGCTGGGTCAGAACACTGGATCTGGCTGCATGATTCCAGTCAGGAGTCAGTCATAAATTCCTCAAAAGCCTTTTGAAGAAGGTAATGTTCCTCATGCCTGGGTACACTTCCAGAAGTGATTAAGCCACTGTCATTGTCATACTCTGCCCTTCAATGGCTCATCTTTGCATCCCAGCTTTACGGTAGTGTTAGAGCTTCCTGCCAGTGTAGCTGCAAGGAGGAAATGCAGCACAGACATCCAAGCAGTCCACGAGTCACAGCCAGAGTAGAATCTAGGCTTGGAGCTATAAACACCAGCTAGCTGAAGGATTGGTTTCTGGAGTTAGGAAACAGCAAGTTTTGGAATGGTTTTGAACCTCAGTCTGGGTCAAAGATTGGCAAATCAAAAGCTGCTCATTTGTCACAACCAGATTCAATCAGCTCTCCCTTCTTGCTGTCGTTGTAGCAAACTGAAGCTGCTGATGCCGTGTGGTTGGAATAAAAAGGGTTAGGAGGATGCACTTGTGTGCTGATGACAGTAAAAGCAAAATGGCCTTTACAAATCATAAGCTCTGTCATACAGAGGGCCAGGACAAGAAAATAAATTTTCTGGGAAATCTCAGAAATTCTACAGAGTGGAAAACAACTACTGCTTCCAGCCTCTGAGAAATAACAACTGGCTACTTGGGGAATTATATAAAATTTTATTTAAAAAAAAAAAGGAGAAGGATGGAAGACATGAAAGTAGACTAAACTGCCATGAGGAGCTACAGAGATGGGAACATGCAGAGCACAGGCTGCTGGAAAATGCATCATATGAAATAGGGAATATACTCAGGGGAGCATAAATAGAGAAAGCATCTCAAGTGAATTAAGTAGTTAGCATTAGATTTGGAAAAGTCGCAGTGTAAAGAAGCATCAAGAACCTATGTTTTCTATAATCTGCAGTAAAGAAAGGGGAAAAAAAGATAAACCCACACCAAAACACAAAAAGAAGGATGTTTTAGGATCTGGAAAAAAATAAATTAAATTTAACCTTCAATTCTGAGCTGCTTTACAGTGTCAAATAACCCGATGTGAAGGATTTTTGCATTACTGTCTTCAGAACACTTAAGATTTTCATTGCAACAGTTCAACCTCCAAAATACTCTGTAACAGTAGGTTCTACTCTGTAGAAACCTCTGTAAGAGAGGCAAAAATACTACCATTCTCCAAGTAAATTCTTAAATTTAAAGGCCACTATCAGTTACTCCATCTCCACCAGCTGCACCTCAGGAGGAAGTATGCTTGTCAAAATCCCTTAAACTTCAGTGGCAAGCTGATCTCATGTTCTTTCCCGTAGTCATCCAAGAGCAGACATGCTTTTACAAAGATCTATTTTCAGTAATCTTTCAGACACACCAGTTCCTTTTGGAGGCTCACCTTCATTTATCACACACAAAACGTAAAACCCAGGCCACTTGCCTTTTGTCATTTCTCTCCAGGAAGTAAATGTTATCAGCCTATTTGACCCTTTGGTCAAAGATGCTTTTGTTTTCAACTTTTATTCTTTTAAGGACACTTCAGGGTAACATGAAGCAGAAGTTAAAAAGGAAGTAAATTGAGGCATTGACTTTAACACTTGTCATATTCCTGAATCTATGTGAAAATTGAGCTGCTGAATCTCAGCCCCCTGACAAGTTCCCTTCCTTTGCTTGCACCTCCAGATCCCTTCACCAAGATCAGCCAGCTGCAGCTTTGCCAGTTCCCTTGGCTCTAGAATACAGGGTTGTCATTTTTGCTCGTTTTCTCTAATATTTAAAACCTTGGATGAAAGGCTAAGTTTTTTCACGTTAAAAAAAAAAAATATAGGCCTCAGAGAAAATGTCACAAGCATGACCAAAAATTTCAGGCTCATGATAAATGCACACTTTTCTTCTCCCTTCTACTAGCTTGAGTTGACATCAGATCTTAGACAGTGCTTGTTTAACAAGACTGCAGGATGCCCAGTTAAGGTCTTGATTTGTTTTAGTGCCATTTTTTTATCACTAGTGTAAGAGAGACTAAACAAAATGTATTTTTTCCTGAGTGAATAAAAAGTAGGATTCAAGTAGCAGCATTTGACCTGAAATGGGTTTTTGGTTGTTGTTGCTGCTGTTTGGTTTTTTTTAACCAGAAATCATTAAATATTATGCAAGTTGGATTGTTACATAGCTCTTTAAGTTAATATTTCATTCCAAAAATTTTGTAAGCCTAAATGAGACCAAGTAAACATTCTATAACCAGGCATTATTACATTTGTAATTTCGCCCAAGGGACTTTTATACAGTTAGACACAGACAGAAGAAGAAACTCTGGCTCCAGTGAGGCAACTCCGATGCAATGCCTGAAGTCCTGTCCAACGTAAATTAAAAAATAAAGTTTGACGCACAGCCCCTGGGGTGTTCTCAGAGCAAACCAAGGCATAGCCGAGGAGGCCGTGCGACAGGGAAGCTAGGCAAAATCAGTGTACAAAAATATCAGTGTACAAAAATATTGGGGAAGGGAGAAGACAGCTCATATCTAATGCTAGGGCTGGCTGTGGTCCCATCACTCCATCTACTAAGTCCTGCACCAAATTGGGTCTTCATGCAGAGAGATTGTAAAGAACGTGTACTGCATCCTCCCTGCTCTCCATTTCAGATGGAGCCCAGCTGGTGGATTGCTGCTGCTCAATTTAATTGGCCAGCACAGTTGGGCTTTCTCTATGGGAAGGTATTTTTGTCCCATTTAATACCTGATTTTTATTTATCATGTGCTTTCCAATAGTTTGCTGAGTCCAAGGCAGTGTCAAAATAGATTTACTGGGTATGGTCGCACAAAAACCAATATTTCATAAACTTTTCCAGGTGGAGATTATGTTCTAACGTTTAGAAGTACTCTGTTATTTAGGGTTTGTCAAGGGTTTGTTTGTAACTATTTTTAGATGCATTTACTTCCTTTGTGGCACAAGAGCAGTGTGATAACCAGCATCTGTACTACTGCCACCACAAAGAACCTAAAGAGACTCTAAGTATAAGCTACAGAGGGGGACAAAGCCATATAATGCTTCAATGAAGGCTATACTGATCTCCCAAAAGAATCTGGGTACATTACTATCTGAATGTACTTATTCTTTCTACAATATAACAGGAACAAATCAAGGAATTTTGGAGCTGATTAAGAACAGTACAGTCATCTTGTTCATGACCTTCACCATTTGTAAGACAAGCTAAACCCAGAATATATCACATTTGAACAACTTGCCAGCTAGTCAAGACTAGCAGAAGGTAAGGCAGCTGTAGCCATCACTCCCTTTCTTCTACCAGCTGTATGCAAATTTCATAATTTTCCACTTAGGCAGAGCTTGTTAACCTTCTCACAATGCCACTCTTGGATTTTCCATTCAATCTGTTTTACATACGATGTATGCATCATATTTATAATTTTTTGGCTTACTCTTGGTCCAGCATATGAGGAATATAAGGCCTCTTATTGCAGCTACATGTTCTGTAACTCGTATGCAGACCTGGTAAGGTTACTCATAATGTATTTCACAGTTGGTCAAATCAATATAATCTTAAAAACCGGAGAGGTTGCTCCTGCTATTAGAATGCCTTTTCATACCATAATAAAGTCTCTGTACCAACCCCTGTAATTGTGAGCTGAATAATTCAGGTGTTTTGAGGTGTCTGATTTCTCATTAAAGCTAAACTGAAGACTTTGACAGAGGCCTTTTATTAAAGATAGATAACAGATACAGCACAATGCAACCAGGTGGTCAGTGAGCGACATTTGCTTCCATTTGCTGCTGTATGGAATGTGTTTCTGCCATACTCCCTGTGTCAGTCAATGGGCAGCTTACATAGAGCACAACAAAGCTGGCTTCTCATCTCAGTTACATGGGTGCTTTTTTCACCCCGATGACACTACGGTCACCAAGGTAAGTTTGAGCTGAGGGTTTGCTTTTGATTTTTGTGGCATCTTGTTTTGTGTTGGTTTGTTGATTTTTTTGAAAGAAAGGAGCTCTAGAGTTACTCCAATTAATTAATCTTTAACCTCTTTGTTAGCTTGGTTATGAAATCTTCTTTCCATAGCATTGATTTAATTCTATCCCATCTACAGAATCTCATTACTTCAGGCAATGATATCATGCTGATTTTATATAAGCTTGCACTTTGCAAGACTTTTTTGTAAGCCCATTAAGTTTGCATAAGGAAGCATGGAATAAACACAGAGATGAAGCCATCTTTAGGCAGATGGGACTCCTAACATTTTCTAGTTATAACACTGTTTTGTGATTAGCCATTTTAGAAGTATATATATAGAAAAAACAGGAATTTGACTGCCCTGAATTAATCTCTAATATTTTTCTCGATTTGTACTGGCAAACTAAGCACTTCACTGTATGGTCCTGATCATGAAGTTCATATGTTGCACAAAGATCAGATGAAGCTCTTATTTTCATTCAAGTTCACTTCAAGTCAACATTTACCAGACTGACCTACTTCGGTTTTGGCAAACTCTTAACACCAAGTCAGTGTTTGTAGATCAAACCATAAATACAAGAGAACTAAATAAATACTTATCGCTGTTATTAAATGTGATTATCACACATAAATTGCTAGTGAACAGCTTGTTACAAAATTAAAGAGTTATTCACACTACTTTATCCTTCTTATGTTTGTTGAATTCTATATCCTTACAATCTAAAATTAATATTGATGTTTCAGGAAAGTGGTGATTTTCAAGTTCAAAAAGAAAGTAGAGTCCAATGTAACAACAGCCGCCTTTGTGGGGGAGTCTGTTTGTCCAGTGCTGAATTCCAATGAATTTCAAACAGCACTGGTCAAAGTGCAAAGATCCATCCTGTTTGAGCTGACTGAAGACCTGGGGACAAACTAATCAGGTCTGATCCAAGGACCGCTGTGCATTTCCAGGAAGCAGGTATTGTAAAATAAATACCATCACTGAAATGTGATCAGGACAGAGGTCTATTTAAAAACTCCTCATCTTCCCTCCCCCAGTTTAGTGCAGCATGCAACCTCCTTGTCTTATGATGCCATGTGCAGCTTTGCAACTGTTTTGCTGAGCTTCCTCAAGACTGTTTAACTTGGTTACCCAAAGAAGGTCATGAACATATCCATGTTGCAAGCTGCTTATACAGTTTTTGCACAAGCTCAAGCTGACTGAAGAAATAATGCAACACTGGGAAACCCAAAAGAAGAAGTCACACCACAATTTGCATTAAAGCTACCCACATCCTCTGCACCCTTGCTACCTGGCTGAAATCTGCTGTTGCTGTCTCTCTGCTGAGTGTAGAATACTGATGTTCACTGTTAACAGCAATTAATAATTTCTTTAGGAAAACTTCAGTTAAAGACACTGTTGGCACTGGTTATGTAATAATCAATTAAAGTAGACAACACTATGAGTTAGGCATTAAGAGATAACCTGTTTTGGTTTTATTTCCTCCAGGGAGAGATCATAGAATCACAGAATGGCTTTGATGGGAAGGGACCTTAAAGATCATTTAGTCCAACCCCTCTGCTCTGTGTAGGGACACCTTCGCCTAGACCACACTGCTCAAAGCCCCATCCAACCTGGCCTTCAACACTTCCAGGGATGGGGTGTCCACAACTTCTCTGGGCAACCTGTGGCAGTGCCTCACCATTCTCACAGCAAAGAACTCCCTCCTGCTATCTAATCTGAACCTACTCTCAGTTTGAAGCCATTCCTCCTTGTCCTGTCACTACATGCCCTTTTAAAAAGTCCCTCTCCATCGTTCTCATAGGCTCCCTTCAGGTACTGCAAGGCCACAATTAGGTCTAAACTGAAGCCTTCTTTTTTCCATAGATGCAGGAGAAGGCTGAATTCCAGAAAATCCTTATATATCTTATCTGTAGTTTCATATTATCATCCTAAGCCAGGGACGGGCCCAATGTGCTCGGAAGGAGAAGGGAGGAGGCACCACACCCTGTCCTACGATTGGCGTTAACAATAAAGCCCCTTCCTGTCCTCCCCACAGCCAATCCAAACCACTTTATCCTGATTTACACCAGCCAACAGCACAGACTTAAGCAACAGTCATCAGTCAAAGAGGAATTTTCATCTAGATGATAGTAATGCTGTTATATATTTTTAACCACAGATATCCAAGACCAGTTTCCTTAAGTCTATGCCACAGCACAAACGTGTTTGTAAGGGACAATTACTCCCTATTTTTATGCCACAGAGTCAAGTGCTGCCCAAAAGCTCCATAGGTTGGCATGTGCAGTAAGAGCTGGAAATTGTTCTTCCTGAAATACCACAATTGTTTATCATTAGTGCTATTGATGCATTTCAACTTAATAAAATGTTGTAAAATCCATTACACCATTGTTAACTGTGGCTAAGAAAAGCAATCCTAATGGCATGGATGAATCCAGCCAGACCACAAGGGATTACATAGTTTGATTTGTTCAGCCTAAGTCTCATAACAAAAAGGCAGAAGAAAACTAAGGTTTCAAAATTATACAGTTTCCTAATGATAACTGTAATACTATTTTTGTAGTACTATGTATTTAGAAAAAAAAATTGAAGAAAGTAAAAACAAAATAGAAATTCCCTTTTTCCAACAGAAGTGATGCAAGTGGAAGATAAAAACACTTTCAACCATCTGCTCAACTCTTATCTCTTTTTCTCCATATAGAAATATCAGTAGTCCCAGTTTCATGGAGCTCCTCTGGAGCCGTACAACCCCTTGTTGATCCAATTGACCTACCAGTGTTTTATTCCTCATTTCACAGTCTCAAATGCAAGTTTCTCTAAGGTCCCAGCTTTCACCTCCTTGCTCTACAGCCCCAAGGTTTCCAGTGGAAGCTGGAGGCTCTGAACAGGACACTCACCACGTTGTTCAGGTGGGGATCCATCTCCAGCTTTGAGGGTTGAAAAATGGCATTAAATGCAGTTTTGAGATTGATAAATGAAGTTTCATTATTGGTAAAGTTCAGATCTTTCCATTTGCTTCCACTTAGAATTGTCAAGACTGACAGACATCAGTGGAAGCCACTATAATTAGATTTGGAGCAGGGGGAGGAAGGAGAAGACAGAAGAGGCTGATGTGTTGAGGTTCTGAAAAATTATCAAACAAGATGTGCCTTGTGCTAATGCCAAATGATACATCACAGCAAATTCAGTATCATAGAACCATAACTGCTTATCACACTCAGCTGTGAGAATGGTGTACTGACTTAATTGAGGTCAAGAATTAATTGCATGTCTTTCAGATAACACTTCTAAATGGCAGCATCTGTCTGAAGAGAAGACATTAATTCAAACCTTTTAGGCTAAACATTTACAGAGAAGCAGAAAGTCCCAAGAATGTGAAAAAGTAAGTAAAATGTTATCTTGTTATAAAATGTGTCTTGATTGGCAAACTGTAAGTATGGATCAAAGCAGTAATATGCTGGAGAAAGAGCTAGATACAGCAGAGCGTAGGCTTCAGTATTTAACTTACTATTTAATGTTCTCTTCTCTGTACTTGTATATTCCAAGGAACTTGCCTCCCAAACCCAGCCTTGCATCCTCTCTTCCATTGTTAATACTTAGTGATGACTGAGTTAGATTCTTACTAAGGCAAAGCTACCAAAGATGCACACAAAAATAAACAGTTGAAGAACACATTATGGTGCATTTGTGATAGCTTCTCAGTAAGAGAACTGGTGAAGAAACAGGACATGCCATGGGGTGGTACTTGAATTCCAGACTATCTTGGTGCCTGAGATTACCAGCTGGCAACCTACCAGGGAGCAACCCTGGCCAGGGCAATGTCTCAGACATGAGCATCTCCAGGAGTATCTACCATGCCCAGTGATAAGCTCTTTCTTTTCCTGAAGGCAGGGAGGAATGGAAGCAGAGGCTTGATACCTTCTAGTTCCACACCAACTATTGCTGTCTCAAGTTGGGGTGGAGGCCAGTAATTTGGAGTATGTAAATTATATTGCACATTCCACTCCCTTCAACACACACTCTTATTGTGGTAACTTCTGTCTCCAAGTGGAGGTAGTATAGGAGTTGCTACATTCCTTAAATATTTATCATCTCTCCCCTAAGGATGTGGTGCACATTAAAAACAAACAAACAACACCCCCAGCCAACCAACCCCAAACCTAAACCAACATCAGTCGTTAGATGAGTGCACAAAAACATTCCCTGGGCCCCGCTCTCCTAGACGGCAGCAGCAGCATCTAAGACTGCGAGCAAACAAATTACATGAGCAAACATAAATTACACGTGTCCAAATCTACAGCAGAACGGCTCACATTCCAGGTGAGGAATCTCTGCCATTCATTATGCTGCCAGACACCTTCACACTTGCTCCTAGCCACTAAGTTTTCCCTGTGACAGGTGAGCAGGGAAGGGAGCAGCCCTGAGACAGGGTCAGGCAGAGGCTGTCCCTGAGTGTGAAGCAGCCAGGGTGATCTGTACTGCTGCCCCAGCACGCATATGCACAGCATTGCCCAGCTCATTCTGCTCCTCCTACTCTCTGACAGAAACTCACAAGCATCACAACTTTTGCAAAGATAACTTCAGGGAGTTACAGAAAGAATCACTAGGTACATTTGGAAGGACTGAGTGCAAGCACTGCTGTGCAGGATAACCTGTTAGAAACTGTGGATTGTGTCTTGAGGAGATGGATGAAAAATGAAGATACACCTGAGTGGAATCCATTTGTGAATTTGCGGAATCAAGGCAACAGATTTCAGGGAAAAAAAGTTGATCAAGATTGCTCAAATACACTATGTAATACACTCTGAAGAAGTCTTAACCATTGCAGAAAGTCGGGAAGATTTGCAAATCACTACTGTAACCAACACACCCAGTCACTCTTCACCAGTATTTGCCAGAGGCCTTAGAAAACACCACTACTTGACTGGATTATCAAAACAAAAAGATAAAAACATTGACTTGCAATTTTAATTTTGCAATGCTGCAGCTTAGAGATCAGCAGCTGCCAAAATCCTACAGTCTCTGGTCACCATCTTTAAAACCAGATGAAAAATGAGATATCCCTACAAAATAAATGGATTAACATTCTGTTCCAGTAGAAAAGCAATGAGTATCACAGAAAAACTCTCTGTACCCTTGTTCACAGAAGCACCCTGTGAGCTGTGTTGCTGAGATGCTACCCAGCTTGTAACAGCTGATTAAGTTCACATCGAATTTCAGCTAAACTGTTATAAAAACCCTGAAGGGTTTCCACAAAAGGTCATCACAATGTATGCAAATGCACAATGAAAGGATATAAATAAACATACAAGATAAACAATGTGAATTCCTGATTAAAAATAGTTCAGCTGAACCTAGGTATTATATAAACACCAAAGATGACTTTTTATAATCTGATCATGCTAGTCAGTGACTTCATTATGCAGGGAAACATGAGCTGGAATACTCAGATTTTTCAGTGCATTCTACAGTTTCACATATAGAGCCATTTGCATGCATTCAGGTCCAGGCAAAGTCCACTGCTAAGTACATCTGTTGTTTGCAAACAGAGCACAACAGGGCTGCTTATATAAACACAAAAAAATTGAATTTTGAATCTGTGATACAATGCATGTAAAAATCTAGCTACTGCTACCAGCCAGATTAAAAGGAATGCTTATGGACTAGGTTCTCGTTTTAGCAATTCGGAAGCACTAATTCTGTTAAATTAGACCTAATCATCAAGAACATTTAAATTGGTCTTTAATCAGTAGAGCTTCATTACTTAACGTGCTATTTAAGTGCATTTATTAAATGCACTTTTAGTATTTCCCCCTCCCCAAAACTCAAATACCTCGAGATCTTGTTCAGATTCTCTTTTAGAATTCATCTTTAATCTTTGCTGTTACAGAAGTGTAAATTTGTCCAGTTTCTCTTATCTTCCACCTTCCTTCAGAGTAACAGTTGCTTACACATGCACAAATACTTTAAAGGCTTATATCCCTGAAGATACAAAGCTTTCATGCATCTCCAAAATACTTTAGTAAGTGGAATGTCCGTGCAACTGCAGCTCCTTCTACGCCTAGGTAACCAAAATGATTAAAGCAACTAATTAAATAATTAATCACAAGTAGCATTCTTTGTAATGACTGGATTCTTTTGCCATTGCCTGGATAACACAGATAAATATTTTACTGTATCAGGTTGTGTGTCTTGCCAGGTTTGTAATTGAAGTGGCCTGGAATTTTAATATTTTAGAGAGGCACAAATGAGTCATGGTCTCAACTGCCTGTGCTGAGCATCAATTATTCACCTCATTTTAACAGCAGTCCAACACAAAACTATGGCAGAGATCCTGTGTCCTGTGTCAACCCTACTACAGCGTTACAGGGATTTGTCCTCCATTAAAGGAAACTTTTGTCTACATTCTGTTTAGAAAATCACTTCCTGTGAATGGCTTGTGAATCCATGTAGACTGTTGAGTAATCAAATCACTGGTGAACAAATTATATCTCAGGCAGCACAGCTGTAGATTGCTGCTCTCTTGCTGGACAAAGTCCTTTCCACCTCTGCCTGTCAGCTGTTCATTATCAACACCACAGCTAGAGCTAAGAATGGGTACAAATGAATCACTGCCCAAACAGCTGAACTGCTGTGACTGACCCAGGCTCCACAGCTTCTCTGCAACGCTGGTCAAAGTCTTCCTGAAGGAAAGATAAAGGACAAAATGAGCTTTGTTTTTATTCACTTGTGATCTCAGTGTTTCTATACTCTAGTGTAATAAGTAAAGAAGTTATTACTTGTAATCATTTCTGTGAGCACAACCAGAGGATGCTGGGGTTTTTTATCTCTTCCAAAGGGCGGAGATGAGGAAATAAAACAGTTGATAATTACAGTGATACATTTTTAAATTGCTAATTTGCCATCAACTTTTGTCAACTGCAAGTCACACGAGTGCTGCCCAAGTCCCACCCACAGGATGGAGCGGCAGCCACTTGACTTGTAAAACTACTGTTAAATTCCTGTGCTGATAATCCTTTACTCCTTGAATGGCAAAATGTCAGGCACAGCAAGACTGGGCATTTGAAGGTCAAACCAAAACTAATTGAATCGCCTAACAGTACTGTTGGAAGGACAGATTTTTAATTTTTTTTTTTTCCGGAAGGACAGATTTTACTGAGCATTTGGCCCTTTTTAAATTTATTTTTTTAAGCCACACTTCCTGGACTCATATGCTAAAAATAAAAATGAGGAATGAGATTAGGCTAAACATGATTTATGGCTATCATGATTGTAGAGAAGCAGCTGAAAGTAAAAGCTCAAGAGATTAAAAGTGGCATTTTTCAAATTTATTCAGATTGCATAGCAGAGTATTTGAGGTGGTCAATGCCAACTTCTCCCTGGCTGCCTTGAAGCTGCTGGAAGCAGTCAAAGATTTACAGCAGGAAGAGAATGTCAAGCTCCCAGCAGTTCTTCATTGCAGAGAATATTTTCATCTCTGCCAGGAGGAGATAAGTGGTCACACACAGGTGGTAACTCACGAATCAGAAAACCACATCACAGGTAAATAGAGGCTGACTTGGCAGTGGATGTCCGAAACCAGCACAGCCTCTAAGTGCTGTTATTAGCCATGACTGGAAGGGCAGTGCCCAGAAAGCACAAAGAGCAGCAGAAAGGCACCTCTCAGGTGATTAGACAGGCATCACAGAGGGCTCTCCCATCTGTCTTCTCACAGCAAGAGCTCACTGTATTTGTACTACAGAGCAGGCTTCACTGAAAACAAATTTTAAGTTCCATATCCCCTAGGTAAGCTGTTTTCTGGTGAGGTAGTGTTGACACATAAATATATTGAGTGAATCATCAACATTCCCATCTGCCATTTAGTACACTCACATCACTGAAGGGCAGACCTGAACATGAGTACCTGATCTGCAACACTGGTTTTTGTTGAAAAAAGGTTCAATTGAAAAAACAAAAAGATTCATCAGCATCACATTTAAAAATATTTTTTCTCAAAAGCATTAATTGCCTTTTAAGTTCTACACTGGTTTTGTTATCTTGCCAAATTGAACTACTGGAAGCATTGCAACACAGTTAAGAGTCATGGGGGTTGTGTCCTCCCTTTTCCTTTATAAAAAAAAAAAAAATATCCCTCCACAAAACAGAACAATATTTTGTGTGACCATAGTGAATTCCTAAAACTCTGAACAGCAAAACAAAGCATTAGGGGTTTGAGGGTTGTTATTGTTATCTGGTTTTGTTTTAAATAGGAAAATCAACACCATTGGGTGCTTTTTTTTTAGGGTCAGGCTGAAATACCAGAAATACAACTAAGTGTACAGCCTTCAAGCTGTTCTTCTGGTTAATCCTTATTGCCCCATTCCCCCCAAAATGAAAATCAGTGTATATTTTTGTTCTTGACCTAATTTACACATGCTAACAGAAATACAAATCTCTCCAGTGGATCTATGATGTGACTTGTACTACCCAGAGGCAGTCAGGATTAATACTCTCAGAAATTCCTACCCACCTCACAAAGATTTGGTCCACACTAAAACTTAAACCCTTACAAACAGGAGAAACAAGGAAATCTGCATCTCTCTCTCATGGCCCAGAAGGCTGTCAGGCAAACCTTTTCCTCTGCAAGAGTGAAAATCCACATCAATTCACTACTGGTGACAGACAGAGACAAAGGAAATAAACTATTAAGAGTTTGTACATTGGAGGGAGGATCAGCTCACTGCTTACATATATCAGCTTCACTGATGAGTAGCAATAATTAGTCTAATTAATTACAATTGCTTTTGCTCCTCCCTTGTGGAATGAGGGAAAGACCTCCTGAAGAGGTCAGACATCTTTTGTCAATTATGACAACTACTGAAATTTCCTCTGTGTCTGAAGTGGGTGACCAGCTCTGAGAGGTCTCCATCCACTTCACTCAACAATCTGCTTTGGACATTGTCATTTGCACAGACCAATTTCTGCAAACAGAAACTAGTGCCAATGGATTTCAGGCTAAGGGATAAAAGCCTAGCTTTAGCCAGAATTTTTAAGTGTTCATTTAGGAATATCACGGGTAAAAACTGCAATATTTGAAATCAGACCTCTGCACCCGTGGGGACTTTGTGAAACAAGGAGAGTCAGAAGCCGTCATCACTCACCACTGTGAGCTGCTGCCCACATACATTGCTGGTAAATCACGACATATTCAAGCATACCTCACCTGCTGCAGAGCAGAGACTGACACTCACACAGGCTTGGCCCCAGCCACTGCTCCAAAGGGCATTCCTTCCTTCCTTCCCTTCTGTGGCTTCACTCACTCGTGGGAGGTGACTCAGAGCAGCCAGGAAGGCTGAGCAGCTGGCTGGGAACTCCTGCAGTGCTCTCTGCCCTCTCCAGCTGCCCCTGCAGAAAAGCCACAGTTCAGATGCACATAAACACACACTGGTTTCCTCCAGACTCCTGTTAAATACAGAAATACACTGCAGGTGCACAGTCAGCCAGTCCAGTAGTTCACTGTTATTTCCAGGATATACCATGCACCTTCCCCAGCAACTTTCTGGTACTGACTGCATTGACCAAGTCACTCTAGAGCCAGACAAAACAAACCAGCTGAAGAAGCACTCAAGCCAACTGGAACTGTTTTAAGGGATAAACTCATGATCTGATCCAAAGAGCAAAGTTGGAGTCAGGAAGAAGCACAGGAGAGTCCCTTTTCAGCACTGCCACACACCTAGATGGTGTCAAGTGAAGCACAAAACTGTACCCTGAAGATTGACCCACCATGTTTGGCAGAGTCCATCCATCCACATCACACTCAGTTTATATTTATCCCAGTCTCTTCCAGCTCAGCTGGTACTCCTTGGGTTTTCTCCATAGTTAGCTGTGTATTAAGCATGGATAGCTCTTAATTTCACATTAGCTGCATTCCTAAATTTAGAGCTTCTAGGAAGCAAGGAAGGGCTCTATAAAATGGATTGCCAGCAAGCCACATACTTAAACTGTTAAGGAAAGGTATTTTAAAATCAGGCAACCCACACAAGTCTCTTATTTTATCCTATCCTCCTTGGAGCTTTGTAGTCACCACTGATACCCATCAAAAAAACCTTCCAAACAATCAAAGTTTTAAAAGACTTCTGGAGAACTCCACAATCGTATCTGAGGGAATGTGAATATAAGACTCCTTCCCTACAGGGAAAAAGGATGATTTTTAAGACTGTGAAGTGGCAATGACCTAAATTTTTTATCTGTACAGTAAAACAGTTTCAGTATCTCCTTGACTGCTCTACTGGGTCACTGGTTCAGCTCTAACAAAAAGAAAAATCAGCTTTTTACTACAGTTAAGTGGCCAGTAGACTAAAGGGTTTAAGGCATTGTTATAGGCTCTTCCTAACCTCAGAATGACTTTTCTCTCAAAATTCACTGAGTGCTGCTTTTACCTTATCTAAGATCCTTGGATCAGGAGGCTGAGGCTAAGTGCAAACTTCATTAACATACAACCAAGCTGTACTTAATTTTGACAGCATCACTTGGAGGCAGGCAAGCAAGAGATAAAGACTTTATCCTAAAAGCAAATAAGAACACCAAAGAAATGCTTCCTATTTCTCAACTGACAATCAGCAGAGTAGAGCAACTTTCTGAAGAGCAGACCTGGGATGACTGCTCACTGAAATGCAGCAATCTGTGACTTCAGGAGTGAGTTTGAGCAGCTGCTGCTGGCAGGGAGATGTTCCTTGGAGTACAAACAACTCAGGAACTATCAGGGGTCACTAAAATAGGTTTGTTTCCTGGTGACACAAAACAGCACCTGGCTTAAAGATTCACAGGGGGAGAGGCTAACTGCAACACTGCATAACATGCCTTGCTAGAAAAGCATGTACCACTGTTTTCCTTTGATTTCAAGAAGTGCTTTTTTTTCCTCAGTCACTCTCTGCTCTGGAGGTGAAAATGCCAAGGTTCTGGGTAAGTCTGCTTTTGCTTAGCATCTCAGGTTTGTCCTTGGAGGCACCCATGTGTGTGAGGCACGAGCAGCTCCCATAGTGCTGGACACAGAACTGCAGCAGTCAAGCAGAGAGAACTTCCAGTTCTTGGGCTTTACTCAACTCAGAACTGCTTTGAGAGCTGGCAGGGCTCCTGAGTTCCCCCCCTCTACCCTCTGTTTTCCCCCCTGCTGTCTTGGTTCGCACAGTGCAGACACCTGAGTACACCTGCACTGCCACAAAAGGAACAGATTGTTCAGGGAAGATGCTGTTGGGAACTAAAAGGACGTGTGTGTAAATGTGCTGACCAAGGACACAGCAAGCACTTTAGGAAGACAGAAAGACAACAAAACAGAAAAGAAATGAAGCTAATCTGAAGGCAAGATGTCTCCGTACTGTGTCTATGAGATCTCTCTTTCTCTGTATGCACACACACACATACTGAATATCTCTCACAAGATATTTTAGGAATGCAATAAAATTCCTTCAAATCCTATAAATTCTTTCAGTAGGTTGGTGGGGTTTTTAACTCAAGTCGTGGTATCACGAAATAAAATAATTCTTAGAAGTTTATGCATATGTTTAAAGAACCATTGAACTTGCTTCTAGAACTGTGCAAATACAGTATCACAGGATTTAAGTCAAAACATATCCCCTATCAAATACAAAAACTTCAGCTATATTAAGGCATATCAGTCCTTGGGTAAAATGAGGGCATATCCAAGGAAAAAAAAATAGGAAAGGAAGTCTAAGATTCCAGGAATACCCACGACGAGTGCAATACACTTGAACGACCTTAGCAGGAGATTACAGTCCAAATTCCAGGGGAAGGTAGAATTTGACAGCGGACATTCCTTCCCTGCCCTGCATTCAGTTCCATGTTGCCTGGAGCAAGGGATCAGCCAGGAATCCAGAAATGACACTTTCTGGATACATGCCTGAGCACATGTTCACAGGAATGTGAGTAGCAAGAACTTCCGAGAGTAACTGGCTACACCATCTGTGGAGAAGTCAGCTCAAATTATAGAGTCTAAGCACCAAAAACTATTGCCTTAATGCTGAACTGCACATATCCTCAGCACCTCCAGTCATCTTCATTCAGTCACCTCCTCCTGCTCAGCCCAGCTATTCATCCAAGCTATTTGAAAGCATATCTCAATGGTTAGGAACAGATCATGGTGTAGCTGTCTGCATAAGCCCTTCTGTTTGAATTCTTAGCAGCTGTCTCAGGACCAATGTCTAGCCACTGAGTATTTTCTTTCTTCTGCCAGTAAGTGAAACAGATCTGAATTCGTCTTCCATTATCAGTGTGCAGCTATGCATAGTAATCAAGTCACTGCTTTGTTTACTGAGAAACACTAAGGAGATTTAAGTTGGGTCAGTACCTTAGAAGTGTTTTCCAAAATCTTTGTTGCACATCTTCAAGTACAGGCACCAGGAACGGAATGCAAGACTCAAAGAAGAATAATCTCCTTGCTTCCACTAATAGCCAAGGATCACATTCACTGCTGATAGCTTCAACAGCAGCTTTCTGTATATTGCTGTAACTTTAACACCCTTCCTCACTTCTCTTTAGGTATTTTGAGACACTGTTTTGCCATAAAATTGCCATAAAACCCATGGTTGGACAGGTATATTTCCTAGTGTATTAGGAATAAAAATGCACCATGCTAGAAAACAAACAAAACACACACACAAAAAATAACGTCACTACGAAGCCAACAAAATATAAAACACTGTGCTTACATAAAAGGAGAATTTACTAACAGGTCCAAGGCCTTTCCTGATCAGCACACATGTATAACTAACCTGCAAGCAAGCCAGCATGAGAAACTCTTCGGATTTTGTTAGAAATACAGGTATTTGTACAGCAAGGCACCTTCCTATACATGCTAATTTCTAATAAGTAGCAATTGCAATTTTCCTCCCCCCGCAATCTCCCATACCTAACATCCAAATTCTCAGGCTTCAATTATTATTTGCTTGGCTTTAAAACTGATACAAGTTCTTGGAGTTCTAGAGGCCTCTCAACTCAGGTGAGCAGATGTGTTTAAAGAAGGAACACTTTTTTCAGCTGTAGTAGGGTTAATCTCACCAGCTCACAGACAGTTAAGCCTCAGGCCACAGCAAGGCTTTCCCTAGATAAGGCAGGGTTTTTTTCTACTAGGCTTCTCCTAAGTTTAGCTATGCACTCTGAACATCACATGACTTATGAGAAAAGTTTGTTCCCCAGCCTGGAAATGTTGTAATATCTGAGTTGTTTTGGAATGGCATCATCAAAGGTTTCCACCAACATATTGGTCAATAACAGCAAGAAACACACATTCATTGTGCAGGATAAAAAAAAAAAAAATTGTTTGACCTCTAAGTCTCTCTTTCTTTTTTTTTACATTACAATACAGAGGTTTTTGTGGTAAAGACACTAATCTATAGCTTTAATGAAAAAGCCACAGGAGTTCAGATCTTCTATCTGACAGAGAGCATACACAACAGCAGGTCAATCACCTCTTTCTGGACCATTTAACTGGATGTAGCTACATGTATGCATGTGTGCCCACACAGCTGCATGTATACACACATACACACCAAATTATAGGCATGGAACCACAAAAGTGGGACAGAAACCACCACTTTGCTCAGTCAGCTTGAAAGGCGGTGGCACTTTGTGTCTCCTGCTCAAAAGGAAAATCATTTAAGGAGGATGCCTCTCAACTTTTCAACTTTTCACCAATTTTGTGTCTTCTGTTTCAACTTTGCATCCCAATTATGATTTCTAGTTAGGATTACAGCCTGACATCTAACATCATCACTTTCAGTTTGGTTTTTTTTGGATAGTCTCAAGCCAAGTGGATCTATTGTGGGAAAACACAGCAAAAACTTCATCCTGCTATGCAAAAGAAGCCTCAGCTTACAGCAATTCATGATCATATTCTCTGCACTTGAAGCAAGTAAAATCTGTAAACTCCAGTCAGCTCTAAAATGAAATCAGATTGAAGAAATAACAGTATAATGGGAATTTGTTGAGAAAATAACAATAAAAAATTCTGCTCCAATGAGAGGGATTAACAAGCTGAAGTATGTAAAGAAGTGCCATCCTTCCTCCTCCTCACTCAAGTGGGTCCTGCTTTCCTACAGAGTCATAAGCAGAGACTATTTATGAATACCAGGTGAAGGTCATGTTATGTGATCTACTGCCTGTGAGTCTGGATATAGTTCAGCCTTTTATGTCACAAAGGAAGTGTGAAAATTATGTATGAACAGTATATTTCCGAAATTATTCTGGATCCATTTTTAGAATTGGCAAAATTCTATTTCAAGTTGTCTTATAAAATTAACAGTTAAGCTTAGCAAGTTGGTCAAAGAATACATAAGATTATAAAGTTTCAGTATTTTAAAAAACAAAGCTGTTAACTTGCAAGCTGTCATTCATTTTAATTTCCCTCTGAAAAGAGCAAATAAACCTAACAAAACTAAAGCCTTCAGAAATACAGATGCATGAAAATTTAAAAACAACATGGCAATATCTTCCATATCATCTGAGAGACAGTGATTATTCCCACCTGTAAAACTCTGCCCCTTGCAAGACTCCCTAGACAGCAACCCCTCAAGCAGTTTTCTCCCTCTGCAATGACTGGGTATCACAGGTGAAGTGCAATATTTTTCTTTCAGCTGCATGCATTAAGTCGTGCTGATGAATTGTAGTAACATACATACACCATCAAATACTGTAACTTGCTATTAAAGCATCAGAAAAAGAATCTCTGGATATTCCTGCCAATTCCTTCACATTAAAAGATACACACTTGGTATTACACTCATTTCTGTATAACCAGCCAAAGTGAAGTGTTTCCCAATGTCCTGTAAGCCTGACATGAGAACCTACGTGCTTCAAAAAATAACTGCATGGAAAGAACCAGCCAACAAGCTCTTAGTGACCCCTGCTACTGTAGTTTGTGGAGCCTGCTGGAACAGGTATGTAAACAGAAGTTAGAGATCAGGTAGAAATTCTTATACTAAGAGCACAACTCCAAATTTCAACAGCTGCCTCTGCTGAATCAAGTTCAAATTTACCCCAGATAATTTAAAATGCAACAAACTGGCATCTGAGACTTTCTAGGAGAAGGTTATAATAAAAAGTCTTCAAAAATTTTTTTTTAAAAAGTGTCCAAGAAAAACTGCAGCACCAGTTGACCAGGACAGAGTCACTTCAGGGAATCAGAAGCGTGAGTAGGCAGTTCTCTGCTGCTGCTGCTGGGATGGAGGCTGGCCTTGCTGCTGCTGGAGGCGAACCTGCTGAGAGTACGGGTCCTCGAGAGACTTCACAAAAATAGTTGTTTTAGGCCCAGTTTTCCAGACAATGCCATTTGAATCTATCACAGAGGACTCCACGGTGATGTTGTGGGTGCCAAGGATGACAAAGTTCAACAGGAACTGAGTGCTGAAGTAGTCGTTGTGTGGTTCCACCCTCTGCTCCATTTCGTTGGTCATGTTGTCAATAGGAATCTGAGAACACAGATGGAAGGTTAAAACACCATTTTACATAAATCTGCCAAAAATAAGTTTTCATCTCTCTATTTAAAGGAGAAGGGAGAAAAAAGGAAAAATCTGTCCTTAATTTTCCTAAATCAATACATGAGCATACTTGAGGCAGCTTGATAAGCTACCAAGTCATCTTCTACCCGAGGTTCTACTTTTCCCCAAAGTAATGCGAGTCAGACATCACGCTCTTCCTAGTCCCATTCTTTTACAAGCCATTGACTTTCTCCTGTTCCCTCTCAAAAATCTCCAAACAACGAACAAACAAAAACCCAACTCCAAAACCCACCAAAACAGGCCTTTCACTAAGTATTACACGTTAGCAGAACCTAAACTTCAGGCATGCAATCTTTGATAAAACTGTTGACTTCAATTTAGTCTGTGTCTCCTCAGATGCTATTTGATTTGGACAGTCTGCCCCCACAATTTCCACAAACAAAATATAGGAACCTTAAAATGACTCTTGAAAATTCTAGAGACTATATGGTAGAGAATAACCTTACTCCTGATTTGTTTGTTTTTTTCCCTGAGGAGTTTCGTACAATGTACAACTAGGCTGAGTTTCCCTCATCTCAGGCAGATTCCTAATGGCTCGTTCTGAACATGACAAAGCCTCTTTGTTTGGAAGAAGAGCTGTTACAAAAAGGTATTGACATACTGCAGTCTTAAAAATCCCAGATGCCCTCCACAAGTTATGCTTGGCTCTAGCCAGTGCTTGAATGTCAACTGGCAGGAGTGAAAGGATTACAGAACCACCCATTCATCTCATCCTGGAAATTCTGCTACCCAGAGTCAAACAAAAGAACAGCAAAACACAGCAAAAAAAGCTTGAGAGTCCTCCTAGCTCTGTTCTATCCACACCTTATAGTCTTGACCAGATTTACTCTGCAGCACTGAAGAGACATTGAGACAGACGGATTGGATTTTCCGGAAAAGTCCTGGTTTAGATCCGTGCTGAACCACTCCTTCCACCTTGAGAGCCAGTTGCTGGTTGTTCTGTACTGCTATAGGCTCTGCTGGGTTCCTTGGAGATGGGGATAGAGCAAGCTGAAACACAAGTAAAGAGAACAAAATGGAATTATAAGCCTCCAGAAAAGCAAACAAAATTCAAGGATGAAACTAGGACACCTTCTGATAGAAAAATTTCCAAGGAGAGGTTGGGTAGGAAAATCAGGAAATGGAAACACATACATTATCAGAGACTTGTTGCTACATTAATTAATAAACATAATCAGCAATATCAGTTATTATCTTTGTATGTTCCATTGACTTCACTTCTTCAAAAGATGTGTGAAAAAATCTTCCACAGTATAACCACAAGTATATTAAGCTGAACAAAGAAGCAAAATGCATTAAGAGTAAATACTGAAAAACTTAAGGCTTTCACTTTTCCCAGAAAAAAGGAACACTTGAGTAAAACAAAAAACCATGACCAGGGTCATATACAGTCATTCTTAGTCAGTGAGCTGATATATAGGACAATTTCTTCCAAGATAGTGAATGCTGTTTTTTAAAGGAAAAGGAAAAATAAACAATACAAATCTATAAAAGCTGCCCTCCCAGGACCAGAATTATTTAGCTTTGCAGACTCAGAATCAACAAAAATTCCTGCTACATTTTATCTTTAAGGCTTTGCAATCAAAGAACTGAACCTTACTTGCCTAAGTGACAGTCTGAACAACCATACATACATGCTATTCAAATTACTCCTAACACATTAACCCCAATGCTATTTACAGTTATATATCTTCACTGAAAATCCTTAAGCTTTGTGCTTTCAATACAGCTTTTCTCATGAAGTAAAGCGTTTCTAAAGAGAAATTCGAGGCCATATTTGAGCAGTGCTTACCTTAATACTTGTAGACTGCAGCTTTTGGAAAAAGTACCTTTGAAATGAAAGGGGCACCTTCAACAAGGCAATGACAGCATTGCACAGACAAGCTGTATGCTGCAAGAAACAAGAGCCAAAACAATTGAGAAAAAAATATCATTCATGACACAGGAAAAAGACATGAGTACCTCACTTGAGGTGAGATACTGAAACAGCAGGAATTTCCATTTTAAGTCCAAAAATACATTAATACAGTCACAGAATTACAGCCACTAAGATGACAGAGACTACATTTAGCCTCTCTGTTTATGTTCTGCCCCTTATTGAAGGAGGTATTCTGCTCTGGAAAAAACAAGGAGGCCAAGCAAAAGACAAATCTTTCCAGTCCTAGTGTTAGAGTTGGCAGAGCAGGACATGCTTGAAACACTCATAGACAAAAACTCTCAAAATATAACTCCCCTCCAAGCTAAAAGACTGACATCTACCACAACTTAAAGCAATAATTAAGTTTTTTTAAGCCTCTTGTCTACTCTTTCTTTTCCTGCTGCACCATGCCTTTGGCTCAGAAGAACACAAGTAGTGCCATTGAAGTCACCAAGCTGCCTTGGTGTGGAGCCAGACACAATTAAGCTTACAAGGTTTACCTTTGCCTGTGGTTTACATGATTTACTCTTTGATTCTATTTGGAATTGGTAAGGACTGTTGGATTTAGAAACAGGGCAAACAGATGCCAGCCACGACAAACAAACTACGTTGTTCCCACTAACGTGCACTCCAGCTTTATGATGCTCATGAGCAGTAAGAGCCAAACCCAGCAGCCCTGTAAAGGAGAGCTATCAGCTCACTGCTGGCACCCAGCACGCTCCAGGCTGTGCTCTCTGATGACCTGCACTGATAAGAGAAATGCTACACTCACCAAGCACTGTGCTCAGGGACCAAAGCTGGGCTGCTGTGTGGCAGTGGGAGAATTCCTTCACAGCAAGAACATGAAAGGAGCAGAATGTGCTCCACTGTTTGCATGTGAGTGTGGTGAGGGGTCTGACAGAGACCCGACAGTACTTGTAGTTACCTTATCAGCATCTGCTGTGCTCTTAGGATGGGAATTTGAAAAAGATTACTTTTAATCAGAACACTAAGATTACCACTAAGATGTTTTAGCAAAATGGTTCTTGAAGCATTTTTGAAGAAGTGTGTCTCCAGAGAGACCATTTGTGTCAGTAATGTTAAGTAACTGAGAATGCTTCCCAGTTTCTTGCCAACCACAGATATATGGAGTTCTGGGGTTTTAGCCCCATTCTCTACACAATATAGATTTAAAACTGTTACTTACCAAGTAAGACACAGGAGCATATTTCCTGTTGAGGGATTCCACTTCCTCTAGCACGTGATTAAACACAGACATCATTCTTCTTTCATATTCACTTTCAACATGAGCTGTTCCATTTGAGCTATATTCCTGGAAACTAAACAAGAAAATGAAACTTTTCATTATGTCTAACTTACCTTCCTCATCATAACCTGGAAGGCACATGACCAAACAGACGTGACAAGACATGACAACATTACGAAATGTCTTTCAAACTGTTTACTCTGTTTTTTAAATTATTTTTCCATTATAGCACTTAGCTTTTACATGTAAATCTTTCTTAACTACCACTTATTCACCACTTCTTGTCCCTACCCTTTCAGTTGAAGCAGTGACAGGTCTAACACTCAGCACACTTACTTCCCCAGGCCTTTATTTAACCCTGCAGAGTTTATAACAGTCATGAAAATCTCACAAATAAGAATGCCAATCAGAATTAAAACTAAACCTCAGAGTTCATAATCTCCTCCTTTGAATAGAAGTCCATCTCGTAGACACCCAGCTTCATATAAATTTGACTAATACCCTTTCTAAGCAATGCTTAATTCATAATGAGTACTACAGTCAGTTAGAATGTTCACTTTCATTACCAGCTCTAAAATCACGGAGAGATTTTATCCACAGTATTTTCCACTTAATCTCAGTCTGGGAGTTTTAAATAGTGATTCAATTCATCAGTATTTCAACATCGTTTTCTAGCAGATTTAAGTTCACTGTTAGAAAAAGAGCCAGAGGTGATGGCTTTACATTAAAAATTGGAACTAATTTAGTGCATGTATTTTCACAACTTTGAAGGTAGCTAAGGTGCACTTACAAGTGCAAGCAACAGGTATGGGATCTAACACACAACGACAAAATTAAAATAAGTGGCTAAAGGACAGATTAAAAGTTCAAGTCTATATTTAAGATAAGTCCAGTATAGCGCTCTCAAGAGCAAAATCAGTATGAAATGCAGAACCCAAAAGAGTCCCCAGTCTGCCAGGTACAGCACAATAGCAACAGATCCTCAAGCCTGACCAGAATATAATTAGAAAGGTCTACTGAGAAACTTTCTAAACATTCCTTGAATTCCTAGGTTTAAAGCTCCAAAGATTTATTACTAAGCAGAAAAGGAGTATGCCGTTAACTATCAAACCTACCTGGCAGATTCTGGATCCAAAATCAGAGCTTCTATTGCATGTGAAATCAACAGGCAGCTCTGCTGTTGTCTGATATTAATACTAAGGAGTTAAAAGGTTTTCAAAGTTGGCACCTAAAGCAAGAAATGCAGTGTATTCAGTGGCACTTTTCCTTGCTTTTGTGAAGTAATCCTACAGTCATTACTCATTTAGTGAACAAAGAGCAAGAACTGTGAAAACACCAAGTTATACGCTGCTCAAATTTTTGTGTCATAACTTGTTTATCAAGTAATTCCAAACAATAATATGGTAATGCTTATTTTCAAATAGGTTTTAAGCAATTGGCAGCTAATTTTTATGTTATTAACTTTCAAAATTACTTCATAGCAGTCTTCAGACAAAAAAGGATTCTTATGCTGCGTGCTGTCCACATGAGAAGTAAAGTGGACAAACTTTAGGATTTTTAAAGGATACAGTTCTACATTCCTTAGAGTTGCTGAGTCTGCATCAAAAGATGACTGATACAGATCTCCATACCGGGTAGCCAAGTTTCGAAATTCCTCCATTGAGTGTTTCATCTGCAGAGACAATGTTACTAGGCAAAAACACAAAGCAAAGCAAAACAAACTAAACCTCACACATCCAAAAAACCACTACACTATAACATACAACACTGAAGGAATAAGGTGGCATCTTGGAGAAAAATTTATAAAATTCTTGCTTCTTCACTCAGATAAAGATTACCAAAGTGACACACTGTTATCCATGCATTAAACAGGTATTTTTCCTGCACCAACAAAATCTCCTTGGGTTGAAAACAAAGCAAAAGGAAAAAACTCCATCAACAACCTCCTCCATCCCCTACAGTAAATCAAACTGCTCTGTCTTTCAATGACTATGCACTGGTTCCTTCTTGCAGACTACATGGATTTAGAAGCAATCCTTGGTGCTCTGTATGGTACCAAGTCAGTTGCCAACTCTCAGCAAAAGGAGTTGCAGAATCAGGTATCCTCAGGTATATTCTTCCTTAAATATATTATTCCTTATATATATTCTTCCTTAGTGTACTCAGAGTGTCTGAGGTGTTTCAGAGCAAGGTGTAAAAAAGCCTTGCTGCAAGTTTGAGTGCACATCCTCGGAAGCTGTGTGCATGACTGGAGAAGAAAACACGCGTGCACGCTCAGCTTCAAAACACGGCCTGCTACAGGCAGCTGCTTCCAGAGCTACAGGTAAAATCCAAAGTCCACAATTCAAAAAAAAAACCCCACTTCAGAACTACTTTTCATTTCTTTTGTCAAATATGTTTGCTAAGAAGCAAAATTCAAACCAGGGTCACAAACACAACCACACAACAGGAGCACATGCCTGGTTGGAGATACGTCCACACCTCTGGAGTTCATTTCCTGATGTCATAGCAATCGTTGTGGCAATAGCTGGGGGTGGACTCGTTTTTAGGCTGTTGCAGGTACAAATAAGTTGAGAAAAAGCTTGCAGAAGGTCAATCCTGAGTTTCACAAATCCACACTGAAAGCTCAGAGGATTAAGTGGTGTACTAGCAGCCTGAAACACAGTAATAGGAATGTTGGCAAACTAGGTCAAAAGCAAAAATGATAAAATTACACTGCAGTGCCACTGACCAGTCTCATTAGAAAACTGAATTCTTAAGTTCAATTCTAAAAGCTGCTTTTTTAAAACTACATTTAACGAGTCAGCACCATTGCAATCATACTAAATATAAATTACATAAAAGTTACGTAATGACTAAGCCATATTCCAAGCATGTCACCCTTGTAACAAATGTCTAATTAAGCTGTTAAAATACTGTTAGGGCACCTACTTCTTCTTTTTCCAAGGCCAAGCCATTAGGCTTCAAATGACATCAGGCCAGACAGTCTTTACCATAAGAAAAAGTACCCTGAATTAGATGGCAAACAAAAAACACAAGGACTGAAAAAGTAATTCTCTGCATCAGCCAAAAGAGAAAGAATTGGCTGAAGTTACCCACAGCAAGAGGAAGGGGTGATTTTTTTGGAACTGTGAAATGGATGGGAACGTTATGAAGGCACTGAACCTTGCATGTGATGAAGGCAAGAGACATGGTCTAGTGGTAACTAAGAACAGTAACCAACAGAATTCCAGGAGGGTAGACAAGCATCTGTGACAGCTTAGGACATCCAGGAGGGGGTAAACTGCAGTATTTAAGGTTTGATACTAGTTAAGCCAAAAATCCATTACTTATTTTTCTCAAACTGTTGGATTTTGAGAAGAACAAGCCCTCTCGAAAAACAAAGCAGCACTGGGACTTTCTCTCAGACTCATGCCTATCTTCCCCAATGCTTCTTATTCCTCACCAGGTCACTTCTCAAAGCAAGTTGTTATAATCTACCCCAAAACCTTACTAAGAACCATTTCTTTGCTGGCAGAAAACCAGCTAAGTGGTTTCTCATAAAGCTTCACAACATCTGAGAACTGGCTCACTACTGACTAAAGTGAGGAAACATCAGCCCACTGCATCCAGTTTAAACTACTGAACTAGAGTTCAACTGAAAAAATAAAATTATTTCATATTTAAACCATCAAGCTTCTATTATCTATCACTTTGCTTTTCCTTCTCCAAGGGCACAAAAAATCCCTTTTTAACTGGGATTGTTCAGTTTCTTTTGCAAGGATGGTTTCAAAAAACCCTCTGTGGAAGAGGGCTGCACTGCACTCTGTAATTGCTCTACAGAAACTACATGCTTTTAAAAAGTAAAGTACTCATATCAGAAGATCCAGACATTTTTAGTAGCACAAATTGGACTTGACTCTTGTAAATGGAAATACAAGCTTGTCTCATTAATACTGCAATTTACCTTATCTGCCATGGGCAATAAACGACTTACAATTCTTTTTGGAAGTCACAGAAATATTTTTTTGGCTCAGCCAAGCTCTTCAAACACCACCACTTGCTATCAACATATTTGGAATTAGTGCTACTTAACCAATGGCTGTCTAAGTGCTTTGTTCAAGTTTTGTATGTTCTTTAGATTACCAGCAGTGAAAAATAAACCAAATGCTTCCAATGAGACACATGATCTGTGCCAGAAAGAGCAGGACCCATTCAAAACCTTTGCTAACTCTACAACCAAGCACACAGCAAGACAGATGGGGACTGTGGTCAATACGCTCCCTGACAAGTCTCTGTTCTCCCACAGGTAGAATCTCTTATCCAAAAAGCAGAGGGACTTCTTTCCCTCAAGTGCACTAACTCCCATGAAAGAACACTCTGCAGTGCAAGACAGAGTTTTATGTATATCAAGGAGGAATTGAGAAATTTTCCGACAAGGTGCTGTCTGAATATTTCATCATTGCTAAACTGGGCTGGCTGGACATCTGCAAGAGCTTTACTGACACGGTGTTTTCCAGCTACAAAGTGCAGGAGCTACACAAGGCTCATCACATGCACCACTGGTCTGTGGTACCAGCAGTGCTGAATCATGCTCTGCACTGAAACAGCAGCAACAGGAAAGCTCAGAGGGAAGAGAGCAAAAGCCTTGAGCAGCAAGGCTGTCACGTGCATTTCATGGCACTTTGCTCCCCTTGGACAGGCTGAGTTCTATAGACAAGCAGTGAGTGGCTCCTTTTACAGCTGATACGCTCCAGCATGGCTAGGAAATCGTCCAGAGTGATGCAACAAGTCAGCAACAAAACCCAATTTCCTCCCCTCTAACCTACAAAACCTGCACTTACTCCTCTGGACCACAATCATCCACAAGGAGGGCACTGCACCCAGAAAAGCACTATGTACAACAGGAGCTTAGGTCAGCAGAAAAGATGAAGACAGGAATCCTTCAACAGAAAAAAAGCCCCAAACTCCAAAGAACGGGTAATTAATTTACTGGATCACAGTATGGCCTATTTAAGCAAGTTATTTTCCTGCCTGTATTAAATATTAACATCTAATTAGATGAGGTCCTCTTCTCAGTGTCTTCTTGATGTTAGAGAAACGCTGAAGTGTTGAATTAAAAGCCTTATTCACTTGGCCAACAGTTACAGACAAACACTTCAGGAATGATGGGTCCCTCAGAGGAAGTAGAAATTTAAGTCATTTCAGCTTATTCAGGGACATTTTATTAATAAATAATAATATCTTAACTTTATTAAACACTAATGTCTGAACTGTCGTGGCCCTAACTGTCCAGTAACTAAAACAAAGCAGCTTCACTGAAAAGGCATACAGAAAACTATATGTAAAGATTTTTTCATGGAGATTAAAATATGAAAATATATCATGTGAAGCTGGATCATCTGTGCTTAAGAAGCAACTTTACAATAGGAACTGAAGGTCCCTAATCATTAATGCTTTTTTTTTGTTTATGTTCACAGACATCACACAGCTTCTTGGTATTTTTACCACTTCAGAGAAGCAGAAAGTATTTGATTTGCATAAAAGCAGGTACCAGTTGGATTGGATGAAACTGAATTGTCTTCCCTCTTGTTACGAGCTTGTTGTTGAGATTCTGTGAGATCACATTGTCAAATAGAAGGCAACATGAACTCAGCAGGAGGGAGGAAGACTTGAATCCTTCTCTATATTTCAAGAAGACAGCAGCCAATTTAGGCCAATTCCCAGGCTTGACTACTACAATAGCTTTTATTCACCCAAAGCAAGGAGTGGAAAATTATAAGTACTGTAACTTTAATTAAACAAGATCTGTCAGATTTCATATGACCTGATCAAGGCAGGAAATGAGGGGTGGAGGGAGAAGAAAAACAAAGAGAAATCTAGCTAATCACACTTGGCCGAGTCACAGGATCTTTTTCCCTCAAGTTGCAGTGTGTTACAACTGAGATGCCTGCAGAGGAGAACCAGAGTCCGGCAGAGACCAGACATATTTCAGAACTTTTCAGAGAGCTAAGAACAGAACCCACAGAGCCATTCTGCAGCACCCAGAGCCATCACCCCGAGGGACGTGTGCTGACCGTCAGTGACGCTATTCCCTTGTGGTAGGATTTTAATGCTTCGGCAATGCAGGAGAGTGCAGAGCTGTAGTTGTCCTCCTGCAGGCCTGTCAGGCACTGCTCTGCATGGGAGAACTCCTTCAGGCTGTTCAGCCAGAAGTAGAAGTGCTCTGAAGCCACTTGGGTCAGCAAGCTCTGGTACAGTTCTCTGGCCATGTCATGGTTGCCCTGTAATGACAAGAATGTTTCTGAAGGGGGATGTGAAACAAGGCTGGGGATTTCTACAAAACTTACATAAATAAGGAAACAGGAACAACTCCAGAACAACTCCCAGCTTAAAAACAGAAATAGTAAAACTTTTTCCAGTTATTTGATTGTGGCAATCCTGATAATAAATAAAAGAACAAGTGCTTACTTTATAGAAATACCAGCCTGTAAAAATGTATAGTATTTATTCACACAAAACAATTCAAAATATGAGAAAAAACCATGGAAATTTACCTCAGCATCTCATACTAGGGTTTCTGTGTAATTCTAACCCCATCTATGAATTTACTGAAGGGAAAAGGGGAACAATATATTTTTCTTCCTTTCTTCACATTGAGGAAAGAGAACCACACATCAGGATGACCTTCACATTCTGAAGAGCAGTCAAGACAATACACATTAGGTATGTGCTCAAGAAAGTGTCAGGACACCACTTACTTCCTTCTCAAATACTTCAAAAGGACAAGTGAGAAGAACATTTCGATGGGATGAGTGTCCCAAATGATATATATTTCAATCTCCATTCCCAGGAATTAGGAGGGAAAATGATTTTTACTTTTTTCCCCCCATTCACTTCCTCCTCCCAAGTCCTATGATTTTCCTTATTCCTTTTATCCAATTCAAAGAAATCCCTGGCCTTCCTTTAATCACAGCAGATCACTTTTCTCCAGGCATTTTCACTTACCATTCTGGAAGCCTGCCTGGCTATCCTGTAGGCTGTCCATCCATTGGAGGCATTCTCAAGCTGCTGTTTGATAACAGTTTTGATTTCTGTGGACAAAGCTTTCTGACTGGAAACAAATATCACTGTGGCAAGAGAAACCTAGTAGAGAGTAGAGGAGTAAGGAAGAAAGTTATATTTCAGTAACTAAAGAAAAAAACCCCATTTCTGTTTTATTTTGGGCTCAAAACTACATAGAGGAGTACATACGTATATTTTAACTGCGAAACTTCTCAGTCAAATATCTTTTAAATAGTTACAGCAATCCAAGTATTTCTTGTAGATAAAAGTAACTTTCATTTAAAGAATCTCTACTCTGCCTTCTAGCTGAAATATTTCAAATGCTCCAAATAAATTAACAGAAAGTTTGTAATTTCATTTTTAAAATACAAATTCTTTTCCAAGTAGATGTGATGAAAGCATTTTTCTCTCTTACAGATATTAAGTCATTTGCCTCAGAGCACCCTATACAAATGGAGCAAGCTGCCATTTGGCCTTTAAACACTACTTTAAGAGATACCCCCATAGTTTCAACAGCCAGCTTTGCCTAAGCAGTGCCATCTGCTGGAAAATCTAATGGAATACACTGCATAGTACATCCATCTAGGAGATACTTCTACACTGAACACTGACATACGGAGTCAGAAGTCAAAACAAAATTGAAAATAGTGGCTACAGACTGGCACATCAACCTGGACACATAACAAATGTCTCAGCTGCCTTTTAAAATACAATCCATTCACAAAATACACAGACTTTATACATCATGGGAGGTCTTACCAAGAGTTCCTGCTTTTTATCTGTGGCAGATTGTCCAATTAATTTATAGAGGTCCATTAGGTCTCCTAGCATCCCATCTGCCAAGACAGGCAGCTGCATGGCGATGGCTGCCAGGCAGTGGCACATGAGGATCCTGGCATTGTCCTGGGCACTGTGCAGCTGTGCCAGCAGGGATTCCACCACGGACTGGCTCAGGTGAGGGCGGCACTTCACCAGCTTCACCATGCAAGTCAGCGTGATCTGCAACCCACACAATGCACAGGAACCATCAGCACAACGTCTTTAAAACCAAAAGAGCCAGGCACACTGACTTAGCTGCAAGCAGGACTGCAGAAACACAGATCTGGTATCTTCAGAACTATGTACTCTATAAATGCTGAGATTTTTTTAAGAGCCCAAGCCTTTGTCCTTGAGCTACCAGCACAAAAACACATCACAAATTCAAGAAATATTAGTAGTCTCTCACACCACCAACCTTTCAACCTTTAAGGTAAATAACTAGAAAAATCACTGATAGTTTCTGATGTGGGAAAATAAGAATAATAATTTATAAAAATGTTGTGATAATGCATGTTGCATCTCCATCTCCAAAAAGCAAGTTCTCTCCAAGATTCTCTTTGTCCTCCAGAAACACCTCCATCCAATGTTCACGTTTCATTACAGCTGTTCCTCTGAGAGGAATGCTCCCTGCCACCTGCAACAATCCTCTTATCCTAGAGCTGAGAGGAGTTGTGCTATAGCTATGCTCAGTTTCTCTACTGCTCTGAACTCTGATTATGGGCAAACCAGAAAAATCTTCTTTTCCCTCCAGTCTGTTATGCTTTCACCAGAAAGGATGTGGTGCACACCAGCCTCTCAGGTATACAAGCTGTTATTATAGCTTGCAGCTGTGAAGGGAAAGACCACAGTAATGTCACCTTTAAGGTTGCCTGAGCTCCTGGGCTGTCATCTTGACTACAGAGAACAAGAAGAGCTTCTAAGCCAAAAACTGCATCTTGCTCCAAAGGCAGAAGATCTACAAAAAGAAAAAGAGTTAGTTTGTTCTCTGTTCTGTTCTCTGACCTGCCATTCCATATCTTGGCTAACTATTCAGCAGCCACACTTGCAGAGCATGCATAAATCTTCTAGATTTACAGAGCTAAGACTTCTAAATGCCCTGTTATTATTTTGTAACAGACTTTGTGCAAAGGGCTTTCAAAGGTTGACCAACAATTCACTAGTCTTACAGCAAAGGTAAAACAAGCATTCATTTAGCACAAATTCTATTGTGCACAGTAATTTTCTCTAAATGAGACAAGATGGAACCTTCCCAACCATTCATCAAACCATACAGAGTATTCCCTACAAGATTACAGTCCCCATTCTCCCTAACCAGCATGAGGGATCAGACAGATTTACAGCCAGGTTCACAGACAGGACGAGTTAATACGTGTTAAGTGCATAAGCCTGACTGTAAACAGAGCCACTTCACTGCCCTTTTTTCCCCTTACCTTTTTCCTGGCAAGAGGCTGATATATTGGTCAGAATTCTCACTCCATGAGCTGCAATGCCACGGTTATTATGGTAACAGCACTCCTGTGCTAGTTTTACCAAATCAAATGACCTTGCAGTTGTAGCTGCTGCTCCTAAATAAAAGTTAAGGCAAATGGAACATGAAGCTGCCCAGTCCATAAATATACCACAGATCTTTAAGTACATTTCTGCAAAACAATTATATTGATTTAGGGGTTTTTCTTGCATTTAAACAACAGCATGAAAATATTTTTCTCTCTTCAGACAAAAACAGAGACTCACTCATTCTTGAACACTACACAAGTTAGACACATGAGAAAGAACATTTGGACCTAAAGGTTGATGTTTCAGGACTCAGAGAAATATTGCCTTAAGAAATATTATGTCTGATTAAAAAAAGCTGGTAAGTCTATTAATTTTTAAGCCATGCCAGAATGACTGAAGAGGATGTACATTTTTTTTTTTCATTTCTGCAGCCCATGTATTCGAGTTCATAACACTCATTAGGGCAGTCTGGCTTTCAAGAAGAAAAAAAGAAAAGAGAAAAGAACATGATAATAATTTTGAGAACAAGATACCTTGAGTCACTTCTAAAAGTCTACTTTTTCTACAGTTTTTCCATAATATTGTCACAAAGCAGAAAGGTTCAGCTGGTGCTGCTGTAGGTCAAGCCCACAAGAGTGGAAGAGTAACATGCTAGCCCACTCCTACATCATGAAGCCTTCCTGCTACTCAAAAATTATGCAAATCCATGGTTTCAAAGCACCTTAAGCAGGTCAGCCATTTGAGAGGCAAGACATTTCTTGAAGACAACTTGAAGACCCAAAGGCAAAAATCATTTTCATAGACCACAGTACCCACAAAACAACAAAACCATCATTTTTCATGGCTAAAGAGTGTCCCGTTTTAAGTTTACATATGATGAACACAGTCTGACTCTCAGTGTTCTGAAATTCAAAAATAGTTTTAGAAAATGCTACAAAGTGTTTGGATGAAACTGATCATCAGCAGAAACTCAAGCTATTAAAATCCCAAAGGTAACCAACCATCTAATCCAGTTTTCTTACCTGGAGCACTGCTGAAGTACTGTTTAATGGCAATAGTCCCTGATAATGTGGAAAGAACAGATAACATGCCCATTTTCAAGCTGTCATAAGGAGTGTTAAGAGCAGATTCACAGAGTGCCTAAAAATCAGCAGGAAAAAATAACAGAGGTAAAAGTCCCATGAGCTATCTGTATGAAAAATTTAGTTGCACTTCTCTGAGAAGTTTTAAGAATTAAGATTTTCCCTCAGAAAATACTGTACTAAAATCAAAAGTCAAATCCTCAAGCATCTGGTTTAAAGGACTGAAGATGTGGCTTGCAGAAAAGTGGGTCCTATATGCTAGGAAACATCAATTACAAGTCATTCATTAATTAAAAATCAGTGCCAAAAATATTATCTGGTCTCATTGATCCAATACTATAAAAGATTTTAAGACAGTTTCAGGCATACTGATTATTTTGCATTGTAACAATCTGCTTATATAAATATAAGCCTCTGAAGAGCAAGGTTTCAAGTGTCATTTCCTTAGCAGTATTGGTGTCCAACAGGAGTTCTCACTGATACAACAGGAATCACAAGGCTCCTATTGAAAAAAAAAACATTAATTCTAAGAAATGAAATCAAAATTCCATTTGTCCTTTCAAGTACACCTCGCTGGACGACACGTTTTGACAAATGCCAGAGTTTTGCTCTAGAGCATTGGTGTGTACTCAGCGTGGTAAGAGCAGTATAAACATTTAGCTCTCATGTCTGTTACCTGAAATGGATTTGTCAGATGGAAAAGCTATTTTCCCACCGTACAAAAGCCTCCTGCATGGCACATGCCTTCCATCAGTAATAATGCTTCAACTTCAGTCCTTGAGTGTCAACTCATCCAACTGAAGACATTCTATGAGCTGCTCATTAATACTTGGCTAGTCTGCTCGGCAGAGTAACCTAACTTAAGGGTACAGAGATGCAAGTTATTCCTTTCTTTACCTCCCAAATCGTTCCTCTGGAAAGAATTTTACAACTCCTTGGGAGGTTTCATAATAAACTTTAGCTTAAGAAACATATAGACCTGAATATTTTCTCTGCTCCATGTATGTGGTGTCTTGTTGGCCAACAACTTCAAATCCTGAATTGCAAGCCTCTTCACGGCCTTCCTGGGGTCATTTTTCAAGTACTGCAACAAAAGTTGAATCTGCAAGAAAATTAATTCTATAAATTGATCTATAAATAAGTTTGTTTAAGTGTGATGCTACTAGAAGGAAGTATTTTCAAAAGCACTCAGGAAAAAATGTTGAGCACGCTGAGTCAAAACTAACTTAAAAAAGCATGAACATGCCAGCCATGGTTTTAGTCTCCATCCCCACCCTGGCTACATCAGTTTTATGCAGTACTGGCTGTTGTGCTGCAGAAATACAGCCTAAATCTCCATGTTTACTGCCACTAAAAAAAAATACAAGCAGCACATTAAGTGTTCTAATGTTGTTCCAGCAGACTTAGATTCAGTACCATCAGAAGCATCATCTGAAATGCAGAAGCGAGCCACAACACAGAGTTTCAGACAGATCAATGCTGTTACCTAACAGCCACAGCCTGCATGGCTGTACAGGGCTGAAAGAAAGCAAATAGATCTTCATGAGTCCTTTACAAGAATTAGCTGGATGAGTCTCAAGTGTCACTGTGTTCAGACCTGCTCTAGAAATCACATCCACAAAGCTCATTATCAGAGCATTAAAAGAACTGTATTTTTCCATCACTGCTTTCCCCTTACTTGGTTTATAGTCCTGAATTTAAGGAACCGATAGAAATTCCTCAAAGTTCTCCAAGAAATAGACTTTAAATGCATTCTATGCTATTGAAATATTTATGTGCTTGCATGAAAGAAAGGCAAAAGGCACACCCACAACCCAAGACAATATACAGAAGTGCAAAGTGAAGTCTGGTTTTCCACATGCAAGTTGAAATCTTTTCAGAAAAAGTCAGGGTGCTTGTTTTCTTGCATACTGATCTATCCTTGTTGATTTGAATCTCTGATTTAGAAAAAGACACATTATGAACTCTTATAAAAGGTGTAGTGTGTTTGATACAGTCACCTGGAAATGGAACCAGAAAAGGAACCAGAAAATACGAAAGCAGTAGCATTTTCAGGGTGTTCTTCCTCACCAGCACACAGGAACAACCAACCCAGCACAGCCATCACTGTTTATTTTGATCAGCAGGCAGAATCTGAGGGATTTTAAAATGTACTCTGTACTTCAAGAGGAAGGCATGCCTTGGGAAGAGTTACCTGCTTGGGAATGTCAACCAAAGAAGAAGCAGCAAGCAGAGTAAAGGTGTGCAGGGTGACAATGACCATCTTGGTGGAGGGGTAGGATGTCACCAGCTGCTGCAGCAGCTGCCGGGAGCTGGAGGCCAAGCTGGCATCGTGGTGCATGTGCTGCAGAATAGGGATCAACTTCAGCTTCAAGTCCACAGGTGTGGCCAAACCTGCAACAAGGAAAGAAACACAGCCAGAGTTAGTCCTTGGGCTGGCTTGTTTTGGCAGTTCTGAGGCACAGAGTATATCTGGATTGCTACCAGTGCTGAAAAGAGATTGTGCAAACAGCTGCAGTGGCTTCAAATAATTGATGTTCCATAGCTAGGTGTGAAATGACAGCACTATCAAGCACTTTCACGGTTGTTTAAGAAAGCTGCTCCTTGCTTCACTGCAGGTAACACACAAATTAACTCATCTGAAGCAACCTATGAGAGTCTATGCAAGTTTATTCATCACACTACACATGGGCTTTTAATCTATACCAAACAGGTGCTTCGAAAACTTAAATTTTAGGAGGATTTAAGATAACCAGACAGATTATTAAGCAGTCAATTTAAAAACTAGAATCATCTAAGGGCAACAGCTTTCTGATATCTAATATGCAAATATGAGTAATAAAGAATTTTCAGAGAAATTAAAGTTTTTCCTCTTTATCATTTAACATACACATGTACCTTGAATCATCTCACTGATTTTATTACAGATTCCGACAGCAAAATCCCTGTGGAGAAAAGAAAGTACCAGGTGAAATCAAAAACAAAAAATTAAGTAATTAAAACCTAAAAAACCCCCCAAATTCAACCGAACTACCAAACCTCGTGTTTTAACAATTAAAAATCACATGAAAGAGTGCCAGCCAAAACCCAAGTCTTTTCAGAACCATGCACACAGACATGACCAAATGAGAAAATGAAAGCTTTCAAAAACTGACAAGCAGCAATACATTTGGCTAATATAATTTCTGTAAAATAATTCATTATTAAAGCTGCTATTCCAGTTCTTAATCTCATATTTATGAGCTTTCTGTTTTAGGAAAAAAAAAATCTGCTGAACTTGTATACAGATTTCCTTACATCTCTATTGCATATAATTGTTTTGCTATAAAGGACAGCACAACAGAAAATAGTTTCTGAATGTCAGTGTTAATGGAGTTTCCATTCCCTGCAATATCAAAAAGTGGAAAAAAAAAATTCTTACTTAGATTGTGCAGAAAAGTTGGCAGCAGCAAATATAGCAGCTTCAACTTCCACATTATCATGAGAATCCAAACTCTGGCGAATACTGTGATGTGCATTCTTCCTTTCTGGAATGATAGATGCCATGCTGCCCAGCATCCTACAGAAATAAATCACAGCAAAATCAGGAAGAGCAATGATCATGAAGAAATTATGCAACTAAATAAAAACCTAAAAAGACTGGTTAAAAGGCTATGTTTATATAAATATATGTTCTTTCATGACTATTACAGAAATAAGCAAATGTTAAAAGCAAGCATGTAATTAAATGCCTGTGGGTTGTGTCAGTGGTTTGATAAAAATTTAATTATATTTTGATACCTTTTAGCTTGAAATTGACACAGTGAGAAACTTACCAAAAACTCCTTTAAAATTAAGAGCTCATTATGGCATGATTTATTTCCAACATCCTTCACTGATGTAAGATAAGGGTATTAGTGAAAAAAGTGCAAACTTTTTGTGTAATTGCTAAAAAAGTAGCAAATCGACCTATACTTTGCCAAAAATATTTCAGATGCCTTTCATGCATATTTAGCATAATCCAGATAAAAGAAGAATAAATGTAGGGTTTATACTGATGGTAATTTTAGCAAGGGTTCTGTGGAAATATTTATACAGTTATCTAGCAATAAAATTCCACAGACAATGTTTTGTTTAAGCAATTCTTTGTTTCAACACATTCCTCCTTATTGACACTATTCAAGGAGGACCAAAAAAAAAAAAAAACCACAAGATTTTCAACTGAAACTGCTGAACCAACAGCTATTTCAACATTTTATTTGATGCATCCTCTGAATTTTTTAGTAATTTATGTATTTTTGCAAACTGAGAGGATTCCTGGGACTTGTAGCAGTCTGTGAAGATAACCCTCAATGCCAGTCAACAATCTTGTATTAGAACACTGAACAGGAACTAAAAAAACCATGCAGACCTATTGTATTTATAGATTTCTTAGACACCAGGGCATTAAAGCACAATCTCAAATGAAATATTGAAAAGAAAAAAGAAATGGACAAATGACCTAATCAATCAAAGCCCTGATAATGCCTCCCATTTCCCAGTAGTGGAATCAGTAACAGTTCTAGATGGAGGTACAAAAAGAATGTAAAGAGAGAAAGATGAGTCCTCTCTTCACATTTGAATTCAGCTACACAGGGGCTGGAAGATGCAGTTAAGAGGATCATGTTGGATAGCATTAGTGATACAGACACCAAACCAGCAGGATAGTGACATGGAAGACCGATTGATTTAATCTGTTTTCCCACTTGATTCATGTCGGAGAAGGGAGACGCAGACACCAGGTGGTCATCAGCAAAATCTTGTTTTTGGCAAATTGTTTGGTAAAAAAATAATTTATTAGGTTGGTAGTGCAAAATCTTAGTTTTGTTGGTAGTTATTGTGTGCGTGTTTGTGTGGGTTGTTTTTATGTTGTTTGTTATTTTATTTGTGTTTGTTCGCCTCGTTTTGTGGTGCCGTTCTTTGTTTGTGTTGGTTGTTGCTGTGTGTTTGTGGGGGGGGCAGAAGTTCAAAGCAATCAGTAATATAACAGCACTTCCTTAATAATTACTGATCAGAGATCAACTAGCAGTTCTAGCTAGGACAAGACTGAATTAAAAACAGGTGCAAGCATAACAAGGTTCAAGTAAGTTTTGGTTATAAGTTAACAAAAACTATTTTTCCAAAAAAGGAAGCCCTTTCACTTGGTCTAAATGTATCCCAGGCAAGATGTGATATATTGCATATAGCTACTCTCTGAGTTATGCATACAACAGATTCAGTTTTCTTCTCTGGTGTACACAAAATTTCAACACTGCAAATTCTGTTTTGCCTGGGACCATCCACAAGATCCTCATCATCATAAGTGGTTAATAAGCTCGTTCTTGCTATCACCAATCCTTATCATTCACGCCTTTCAAAGACTTTGCTTTTAATTCTAGTAGCATTGTATAAAAAGCCTCCTTTATTCCACTCACAGAATGGCCTGAGTTGGAAGGCACCTTTAAGACCATCTAGTTCCAAACTCCTTGCCCTGGGCAGGGACACCTTCCCCTAGACCAGGTTGCTCAAAGCCCCGTCCAACCTGGCCTTGAACACTCTCATGGATGAGGCATCTGTAACTTCTCTGGGCAATCTGTTCCAGTGCTTCACCACACCCACAATAAAGAATTTTTCCCCAATATCTTGTCTAAACCTACTCTCTCTCAGTTTGAAGCCGTTCCCCCTTGTCCTGCCACTACATGCTCTTTTTGTAAAAAGTCCGTCTCCATCGTTCTTGTAGGATCCTTACAGGTACTGAAAGGCCAAAATTAGGGTACTCTGAAGCTTTTTCTTGTCCAGGCTGAACAATCCCAATTATCTCAGCATTTTCTCATAGGACAAATGCTCCATGCCTCTAGGCATCTTGGTTGCCTCCTCTGGATTCCCTCCAACAGGTCCATGTCCTTCCTGTGCTGAGGCCCCCAGAGCTGGACACAGCACTGCAGGAGGGGAGCAAAGACAGAATCCCCTTTCCTTGGCCAACTGCCCAGGCTCCTTTGGATGCAGCCCAGGACACCTTTGGCTTTTTTTTTTTTTTGCACATGGCTGGGTCACGTCCAGCTCTTCATCCACCAGCACCCCCAAGTCCTCGGCAGGGCTGCTCTTAATCTGTTCATCCCCAGCCTGGACTGATACCAGGGGTTGCCCTGGCTCAGATGCAACACCTTACACATGGTTTTGTTATTCCACATGAGCACATTGATAGTTACCTACAGATTTGAAGTAAATCAGAACCATTCATGAGATTTAGAGTAAATCAGGATCATGCATGCCATACATACCGCAGTGTAATAGCCCGAGCAACCGGATCGTTGCTATGGATTACTGAGAAAACTCTCTTGACAAATTCATCCACGTTCAGGATCTTCTCCAAGTGCTTCTCACTCTGCTGAGTAACTTTCAGCACACACAGCCTCAGGAAGTTGTTCCTGTTAAAAAATGCACACATTTCATTGTCAGGCTATTTTGTAAGAAAAATTCATGCACTTAAGTACTGAATTATTTAGCTACAACTTTTGAGAGCAAATTAAAATAAAGAAATGTTGATGCTTTAGAAATATTTGAGTAATACAGTAAAAAAAGACTATTAATATATGTGTTTTATTTTCTAGTTCAGGCAGTGTCAAACTAAAGCCCAGTTCCAGAGAAATGAACCTGTTGACACTAGTGAGGAGGGGTTTAGGCACATGCCTGTTTTCTGCACACACAGAGATCCAAATCTGCGGGAAGAACACATCCAACACTAAGACAGAGAAGTCTAATTACCACTGCCAAGTGTTGAGCAAATTTATTTCCCTTTGTGAAGACAAGAGTGAAGATTCCATTACATCAACACACCCTTTTGTAAGCTTTTAAAAAGCAGCTTTGATTCCATTATATACATCACTTAGACAGCAGGCACTTGAAAAAGCTATACTTCCAGCTTTATTAGAGATTAAATTTGCACATGTGATCATTCATTCATTTAGGAGTTACGATTTGCATGTGCTTATGGAGCAAAACTTACACCAGTGAACTTAAACCAGCCAGGGAGAGAATCCTCAAATCAGGACAGATGGAAAGGAACTGTGTGGTTATCACTCACAGCCTCTTAAGCTCACTAAAGAAGTGGAAAACAAGCTTCAATCAAGCACAATCGCAACAGATTGGGGACAGCGGTGCAGTCAGGCAAGCACGACATCCCGGACTGATGCAGCGACACTCCAAGGCACAGACCCGAATGAATGGGTAGGAGCAGAGCGATACTCACCCCACTCTGAAAACATCGGCTAGCTTTAGGAATGCCGAGTTGATGAGAATGGGGAACGGGTATTTCTGGAAGAGCCTCGGAAAACGAACGACGGCTTCGCACTGCTCCCCGAGCTTGCCAGACCTGAGGCCTAAAGGAGACAGCAGGAATTACCGCAGGTACCTCCAGCCCCGGCTCGTGAATAAAACGGTACCGCGCAAAACCCCCGGGCCGGCGACAGCGCCGGGCCGGCGACAGCGCCGAGCCGGCGCGGGCTCACCTTTGTCCAGCTCCATGAGGGCGGAGTTGGCGTCCAGCTCCTGCTCGCCATAGCCCGCGTCGGCCAGGAAGGACTTGGCGCTGGCCGCCATCGCTACCGCCCGCCCCGCGCATGCGCAGCCGAGCGCCTGACCCCGCCCACCCGGCGCGGCCGCGGGAACCGGCGGCGGGTGCGGCCTGGAGGCCCCGCCCCCGCACTGTCCAATCAGAGGAGGCAGGCGCGGCGCGGCGCGCTCGGCGCTGACCAATGAGGGCGCGCGGCGCGCTTGGCGGGCCGGTCGTTTGGCGGGAGCTGGAGCGGCGCGCGCCGGCCGTGTCCCCCTGGCCATGCTGTGCCGCGCGTTGCTCCGCCGCGCCGCCGCCGCGCCCGCCCGTGAGTACCGCGCCTTTCCTTCCTCCTCTTTCCTTCTTTCCTTTCTCCCTCCCTCCTCTTTCTTTCTTTCCGCGCCTCTCCGCACTCCCTCCCGTCCCCGGCCGCCTCGCGGCTCCTGGCGCCCGAGCCTGCGGTGTCTGAGGCGGTCACGGTCCGTCTGTCCTGTTATAGGTCAGTCCTCAGCGCTTCCCCTGCAACATCTCTTGGAGAGCTACCAGTGCAGCCAAGAAGATGATCACCTGTCTTACGGGGAAACGGGAATGCCGGTCCCTCCCTTCGGCTGCACCTTTTCTACAGGTAAAGTCACCTCCTGCAAGACCTTTTGAGGGGCCAGGGTATGGGCTCTTATCAGCAGTTTCTGTTTGAAAGTGAGCTGGTAGCAGTGTGTTTGCTCCTACAAGTGATAAACATCGGATCCTGGTGCTCCTAGATATACTGATGGAGAGTATTCCCTAAAAGAAGCAACTGCAAAGATTTGATTTTAATGCCTCTTTGTTTCATCTGTTTCAAGGTATATCCTCTTGGTGACAGTGTGAGGCTACACAGGTGAAAAACTGGGCTTTGTTTAAAATATATAAAAGCCATGATGGGATGGAGAACACTAGGTGGAAATCAGAGGTGGATGGATGTCACCAGGCAGTTACACAAAGCATTTCCCCATGATGCAGGAAAGGAGTAAGCAATGAAGCTCCTGGATCTTCAGGGCAAGACTTTTTCATTCATTGTACTCTAGTTTTGGCATGAGATTTTATATTTCTGTAAGGTGGCTTCCTGCTTTTTGAAGTCAGATCGTGAAAAATGCTGGAGGCTGTAGGTGATAGCTACTCTAGATACAGAAAACTGTAACTAGAAAACTATTATAGCTGGTGAAAGAGGCATTATCTCAAGAGTTGCTCTTGGAGCCACTTGATTACCCATGTATAGTCATTCCTGAACGGAACATCTTGAAATAATTCTTGTCGGTATTTTAACACTTAAGTTGCAATTTAAATGCTGTTTATTTCCCAGCTTTATGTTTGCTGCGTTCCCTGTTTAAAGCATCTGTGGTCTTTCACAATGAGCGTGGGTATGATTACATATTAGCTACTTTATATAATATGCTCCAATTTCTTTTCAGCCCCAAATTTGGAGCATATCCTGGCAGTTGCAAATGAAGAAGGGTTTGTTAGACTGTATGACACTGAAGCACAGACCACCAGCAAGCTCATCTTTAAAGGTAAATGTTGTATAGAAGGTGATTTTCATTTGATGTGACAAGTAGGGATTTGCTGGAACCAAAGAGAGCTTTTTGCAAGTCCTTAAAACGCATATTGTAGGCAGTACTTTATTCCTTCCACATACTTTGCTGAGTCTTCTTTACAAAGCAGCAGCCATGAATGTGCTCTTAAAAAGCACTTATAGATGAATTGTTCTGTGTTGCCTTTCATGCCTAAGGCAAACTGTTGGCAAGATTTGTAATTTCAGTGTCTGATGTCATTTAGTCTTCTGCAAAATACCATGCTGCAATGCACTGAACTAATCTTGGCTTTTGTTTTCTTGTTAGAATGGCAGGCTCACTCAAATGCTGTATTTGACCTTGCCTGGGTGCCAGGGGAACACAGGATTGTAAGCAGTTTTTTGCCATCCGAATTTTTTTTTAATGCTTTGGTAACTGTGTGCAGAAAATGACTAAAGCTTTTTATTTTTCCCTCTGAAGGTCACTGCTTCAGGAGATCAGACAGCCAAGGTGTGGGATGTGAGAGCTGGCGAGCTTCTTGGTATATGCAAAGGTCATCAATGTAGCCTTAAGTCAGTTGCTTTTTCTAGATTTGAGAAAGGTAAATGTTGGTATTCCCTGTTGTCTGTTTTTTTCCTTTTTCTTTACTTTAAGGGCTAAAAAAGAGCTTTGGAAACTGAGAGGTACCGATAGCACAGGCCTGAGCAGTGACCCAACCAGGAAAGCAAAACTGTCTTGTTTGAACTTGATGGTGTCCTAATGGTAAAATCTGCACATTTCTGATCTTGGGCAAAGATAGGGTAGGATATCTGCTTCCATACCCAAATGTGTGAATATGCTTTCCATAAACTGGTTTCTCTAGTGGGAGTAAGAAAAAAATAGTAAGAGTAAGGGAACAATTCAAAAAGCATGGAAAAACAATGGCCTGAATTTTGTATTTTCGGGACTGGCATCCCAAGTGTTGGGACAGAAGAACTAGGGGTACATAGATGGCATTGTACTGCATTCAATTAATTAAATGAATTCTTTTGGAAGCTAAAAACACTTCTTTTTTCCCAGCTGTTTTCTGTACTGGAGGGAGAGATGGAAACATCATGGTTTGGGATACCAGGTGCAACAAGAAAGGTAAATAAACTTTTAGATATGTATCAAAAAAGCTTGGTATCTCATGTAAAAGGACTGTTCAGAAGGACTTGTTGGACTGATACTTTCGATTACGATATGGGCAGCAGAGGATTCTTAGATAACTGTACTGCTCTAGGTACTCTAAGAGGATGGAATAGGTATCTCTGCTATGTATAATACATTTCTCCACTTTGCTGCAAATCTGAGGCTGCTGCATCAAACCACAGGCTTGTTTGATAATTCCCTGTGTGTAGGTAAGGAGATGAGATTGTACAGAATACATCCCTGTAAGGGCAGTGCAAAAGCAGATGTGATGGGAGAGATTGCTTAGGTCAGAGCCATCCAGAGGGGTGAAGAAAAGCTGGAAAGGCTCCTGCCAGATAGGAAAGAAGGTAGAAAGTGTAGAAAAAGGAGCTTGTCAGTGCTGGGAGCAACTGAATATATTGTGGGAGCCCCTACTATAAATACGGTGTGAGCTCATTCTGCTCCTCTTTCTGTTTCCTGGACCTTTTTCTCTCCAGCCCCTTCCCTTTATGCCTTTTCCCCGTTCCCTTCTCTGCCTCAGCAGTTTATTTGGCTAAACATGCCTTGCTCTTCTATCTGTCCCAGGTTCCCTGGCTTTTCAAACAGACAAATGAAGGAAAAGTCTTGACTCCACATGACTGAAGTGGAAGGTGTAGGGAAAAAAAAAATAGAAAAATTGTAGTAAGGTAGTACATCTCATAAAGTAACAGACTAAAGGCTAAACAGAAAATTATAAAATAGAGTGGAAAAGCACTGGAAGTTTTCCAGTGGGATCAGTTCTGCTTGGGATGAGGTGGGTTGAACCAGACCAGGATGCATGTGAGAAACAGACCAAGGGGTAACAATTTCCAAAGACAGCCTGCCTAGATCAGTTTTAGTTTCATTGCCCATGGTACACTGATCTCTGTAGTTTTTTTGTGCTGTGTTGTTCTCACTGGTTTTGTGTATAAGTAATTTTTATTTTCACAATGCAGTAATGACTAAAGGTTAACCTAAGCCTAAACCTTTTAGGACTAATCCCAAACTGATGCCTGTTTTAATAAAATGATAGCAAAATTGCATGTAAACTACTAAGTGAGATGTCTTTGCTTTCTTTCAGATGGCTTTTACAGGCAGGTAAATCAAATCACTGGAGCACACAACGTGGTTGACAAGCAGACTCCTTCCAAACCAAAGAAGAAGAGGCAGAGCCTGAGAGGACTTGCTCCCTTGGTGGTGGGTATCTGGGCAACAGCCAAAATGTCTCTTCTGGGGACAGTGTTATTCACAGAATTCTTCCTAAGTAAATATAGTGAGAAATATGTGGCTTATATGTGGTAAATGTTTCCATCTACCTTTGCAGAGATAGGGTATTTTGTCTTGGTCATTTGCTATGGCTAATTTTAGTTGTTTAGTTGCCTCACAACCCATGTGCCATAAAAGCCAAATTTGGGCAAATGCTATGTGGAAATACTTTTTTTTTTTTTTTTTTTTGAGGTGGGAGATATGGAGAGTTGTTGGGTTTTTTCCTGTCTTTTTTTTTACCCCCGTAATTTGACCAGACAAATTACTGCCTTGCTGGACTAAGACCTGATCATTTTTAATCTCTTAAACCTTAAAGGTGGCTCTCTTATCTGTGTCCTGAAAGGTGTAATCTCAAGCTGTTGCCCAAACACTTATCTCTCAGTGGCAATTTCACTGGTAGGCGTGTTCAAGGGATTGTTGTGTCCTAAATGACACCTGCTGTTTCTAGGTTCTGCTGCCTGGCTAGGAGGAGGCTTTCCCTGCATTCACATGGCCTTGAACTAAGCAGCAAGATCTTGCTGACCTTAAAAGAAAATAATGTTCTTTTTTCTTCTCTTTTTAAGGATTTCCAGCAGAGTGTAACTGTGGTGCTGCTTCAGGATGAGCATACTCTTATCTCTGCAGGAGCTGTTGATGGGTAAGGAGGGAGGATGCCTGCTTTCCTGTCTATTCTGTGTGCTTAGTGGCATAAAAAAATTGGGAGGTTTTCTCTCTAAGAGCACTCAGTGGCCAACAAGGCTACAGCTATTGCTAGGTGGAATCAACAGCTATGCTGCCAGCTTGCAGTGGCTTTACTTCCTTACCGATTGCAAAAACTGGAGATCACAAACTGTGATATGTGGTAAATGCTCATTTTAGTGTCTTAGCTATGGGGCTGAATGAGAGCAATTCTTCCCTTTCTCTCTCTCTGTTCTCATGGTCCTATTAGACCACACATAGACCATTGTTAGACAGCCTTTTTGGATGTGAGTGTCTGGTCAGGGCCTGGATATGTGTAGGAGTGCTTGAGAAAATGTTGCTTTGAGTTACAAAAGATGCATTCTCTTAGGTGCCAGATCCTTTGCAGAACCTTGGAGCTCGAGCAAACTGTTACTGATTGGCATGGAAATGAACCTCTTGGACTCGATTCTTTAGCAGGTTCCGTGTGGTCAGAACCTTTCTGAGGCAGATAAGATTGACTCTCCTTCCTGCCTATGGTTCATGACAGAGACTTGCTCCCAAAGAGCAAGTAAAAAAATTGAAAGACTTAATTTTTAAAACTTCAAACTAAAACTACTTGACAGAAGTATAAAGGCGTTTTGTATTTCCTTTTACTCATTGAAGAAAGTTGGCTTCTAGGTTTTTCTTCTGTCTTATGTGAGTTACAGAAGGCAGTGCTGCCTCCTCGCCCGTGGCCAGCAGAGCAATTGTTTGGGTTTCAGCACGGCTCTGCTCTGCTCCTTAGCACTATATACCCCTCAGTCATGAGCAACCTGACTTCCTGTGCTCTTAAAAGGCTTTATCAGCATGGGAAGGGAAATTTGGGAGCTGAAGGCTCTCGTGTTTTCTGTTGCAGCGTGATCAAGGTGTGGGACTTGCGCAGGAACTACAGCGCTCTGCGCCAGGAGCCGCTGCCCGCCCGCTCCTTCTGCTACCCTGGGACCAGCACTCGCAAGCTTGGTAAGGCACTGGGCATGGGCTCCTCAGAGTGCACAGTCAGTTTAAGAAGTACTGTCAGGGACGTTTCTTATCTTTGTAGCCAGTTGGCAAACTGGCAAACTCTGCAGGATATTTTGGTTGCCAATACTGAATTTTCAAGTTGAACAGTGAATGTGCCTGACTTTTATATCACTGCACCAATGATAAAAACTTGCAGAAGCTTCAGCAGTGTATTTTCATAAACAGAGCTGAGGAACAGTAGAGCTCTTGATGAGGAATTTAGCTAGTCATTTTGATACATGAGTAAAATTCAGATTGAACTTTTTTTGCATTGTATCTTGCAAAGACAACAGACTGGACTGGATTTTTATATTATCACCTCTTGAAACTGTTATCAAAAACGATAACACACTTATTCATGTTTCTCTGTCTTCTTTGTACCTCTAATGCCTGACAATGCTCTGATGCAACACAGTAATTCCTGATGATTTGTCTAATCAGTGTGGTAATGGACAGTCCCAGGAACATGGGGGAAATCCTCAAGGAGGTAGCTGTGAAATAATTTGCCTGCAGGGATAGATTTTTCTTGAACCCGAATCACTAGCAAATCATAGAACGGCTTGTTTTACCAAAACACGAGAGTTCTCTTTATTTTTGATCTCTGCTTCTACAATTGGTTGTTCCTGTTATCTGTTTGAAATCATCAAATTAATCACCTATTCTGAAGGTGCAATTCATTTCTAAATGCCACTCTGAGTCCTCATGAGAAAATGTAGATGTTGTTCTAGAAACATTTCTTCTTCAGCAAGTGCGCTCTCAAACATAGCAACTTTATCATGACAATCTCACACACGTTACAGATCTTTTCCAAATCTCCTTCTCTGGGCATTTCTTTGAGAATGTCTATTTTCCAAATTTTTTTCTTATGAAGAACTTCTCTCTTTCTCTGTAGGATATTCTAGCCTGGTTTTGGATTCCACTGGTGCTAATCTGTTTGCTAACTGCACTGATGACAGTATCTACATGTTCAATATGACAAGTTCAAGGACCACTCCAGGTAAGCATGGTATCTGTGGAAATGGTTGCAGAAAGAATAGATGTTACAGAGTGTAGAAAGGCAAGTTTGTCCCTCTGACACAGAGAGACAGAGACCTGGTTCAACACTTGAAGGAAACTTATTCCATGCTCTTATCTCTGAAGCTATGCAGAAAGATCCACATTTGTGTTAAGCCATCCACTTAAAATTAATAGTAGATAGTGGTTCAGCCAGACAGGGACTGATGGTAGTTTGCATGTTAGTTATCCAGCGAGGAATGGCTGCTATCCAGCCTGAAGCAAGCTTGAATCCCCTGCTTAGTAGCAGCCACTGATTTGTCAAACTGAATTAATCCACTGGAAGCGATCACCTGATAACTTCAGATATTTTAAGATGTTTTTTCAATTTAACTTCTGCCACAGCTTCTGGAAGAAAGGATCCCCAGCATATCGAGTTGCTTCAGCCTTTTGGATTCCTTCAGCTCTGCATCTGTGACCTTTACATGCACAAGATGGCCCTGAGCCTTTGGTGCACGAAGCTGTTTTGCTGTAGGCCAGTGGCAAAACTTGTCAGATGCATTCCAGCCAGACACATAGTTTTTTTTCCATTGCCTTTTCTCAGTCTCTCAGTTAACTGAAATTAAATGAACAATGTGTCCTTCTGTCTGCTCTTCAGGAAGGCAGTCTGGTGGGTGGGAATTCTTCCAGAGCGGAGAAGTGCTGCGAGTAGTAAATATTAATGGCTTGGTTGTTGAGGTTAACCTCACCAGCTGCCCTGTGGGAATGGGCTGCCTGGCCTGTCCCCTCACAGGAGCCAGTGCAGCTCTCAGCCTCCTCATGGAGCTCTTGCCCTGTGTGTGCAGCCCAGGCCAGGCTGGATCTCCTGTGGTGCCGCTCTTGGAGCGCGGCTCCCGCAGAGGGCAGCGCCTGCCCGCCCTTGTGCCGCCCTCACGGCCCTGCAGCTCGCCAGGAAATCCTCCTGTGACAGCTCTCACTGCCTGCCTGAGGAAGGCTTAGTGACCACTGCACTGGGAGAGCTGTGGGCACAAAAAAATCAAAGGGGTTTTGGGGTTAGCAGCTCTTCAAAGGCCACCACACGTCCTCTTGGTCTGTGCGTCCTTTCCTTTGTGAGCCACTACTGAAACAGGGCTGGAGGAGAGGATCCCCAGCCTGGGCCACCCTGGGACACTTGTGCTTTGTGCCCCGTGAGAGGACAGGGCATGGTGCAGCCAAGCACTCCAGATCCACACTCGGCTCTCACGCCAGCTGGAGGCCCTTGTGGTACGGGAATGTCGGCCATTGGGGGCATGGTTTCAAGGCCTTAGCAAACACTGCTAAGGCTTTAAATACAGGAGAGCATCACTGATGAAATGCAAGTTTTATGGAGGAAGGAGCAGCCAGTGCCTTTGTTGGCATCTGTGTGGGAGAAGGCTCCTGCTGCAAGACTGCTCTTGCTGATAGAGCGGGATTGGCGATGGTGGATGAGGGTGGGAGAGACAGGGAACCTGACCCAGAGTAGTGGGGCAGCCCAGGTGAGGCTGAGCCTGCTTGTGATACGGGTCAGGGTGGGGCTTTAATGAAGCTGCCATTGGTTTGTTTGGGAAGCCTGAAGGGCTCCAGTTGAATAATAAAAACTTCCTGCTGCCAGAGCCCCAGAGCAAAGGAGCAGTGCAACCACTTTCTCCAAAGGATATGTGACTAGGCAGGAAAAGCCTGTAAGATCAGCCCTCCTTGCACAACTGGCTCTAGGGCTATGCACTGAGTGAGGTTTTTATTTATTTTTTTATTTTCTCTATACAGTGGCTGTTTTCAGTGGACACCAGAATTCAACCTTCTACATCAAATCCAGCACCAGCCCAGATGACCAGTTCCTGGTCAGTGGCTCGAGTGACTGCAAGGCTTACATCTGGAAGGTGAGGCAATGGGGGGAGACCCAAGCATGCAGCCCGGAGCTGCTTTTGCTTTTCATGTTCACATTGAGCACTCCTTGCTTCCCCATCTTACCCAAAGCAGCGTGGAGCCAGCTCCTGGCATGTTGTGCCTGGAGTGTGTATGTTGCTGTCAAGGCTTCATGTAATTGTTTAATGTAAAACAGAACTAACCTCCTGCCATCAGTACATCTCTCATCACTGCTGCTTATTGCAAATTGCTGTTCTTAATCTGGTTTTAATGGGCATTAAAATCCTCTTTCAGCCCTGTTGATTCAGGCAGCTATGACAAGTAGGCAGACAGTTCTTGGTTCGTATTTAGCAATGGAGCACATTAGCAGAAACCTAAAAGTTTAATTGTTTTAAAGGGCACTCTTTCCCTCCACCTCTCCCTTTTCCACCTCCTGCTTCAGACATAGCTTTTTCTCATACTTAATTTACAGTGGTTAAAGCCTTTATATTATGGCAAGGGCTCAGCCAGAGCCTTCAGCAAAATTCCAAAGCACTGTCTGACAGCTGAGGGGCTTCATCACTTAACATCTTGCAGTGACATGTAGGAAATGCAAATGTCACCAAGACAGTGGCAGGCACCTCAGAGTAAGGCATGCTTCAAGTTCTGTTTTTCGTGTTCCTCACATGGGAACAGAGTGGACTTACTGAAGTAGAATAGACAGAAACCACAGGTGACTGCCCATTTCAGGTTTGGGATAGTTTTTAGGGAATGTTGACTTGTGTGTCCATTTCACGATGGGTTTGAAAGTGAGGTACAAACCTGTCAGAGGAGAGGGTCAGCCTGCTGAGGTTGTGGTTTGAGCACATAGCCTCTTTAATTTGGAGAACACTTGGGAGCAGCTGGGTTGTTCACTCAGTTTAGGCAGGAATGTAGTAGCAGGACTGCCATGTCAAGTGGTGCCATTTTAACCTTCCTCGTGTTCTGTGCAAATTTAGCAAAAATGCCTGTGTGAACTTGAGTTGCACATTCTGCATTCTTGTTTTTTTAATACTTTCCTGCAACATAGGCTGGGACTCAGTTAAGAGTATTCAAGGATGTCATTATAGCTCAAAATTTAAGCATCTGAGCACATTTAAAATGCATTAGTGTACAGGAAGCTGCTCTTGCTATCACATATGAGTGACAGATCATATTGCATATTTATAAAATCAATCATCAGATGCTTACTTTTTATTTTAATACCATGGTCATGTTAGAAAGTGGGACTTCAGTGCATTTGTCTCTTTCAAGATCTGTTGTATTCAGAGGTTCTTAATTTAAATGTTGACAGATTTTACTCTGAAACTTATGTATCTTTTCATGGCATAAGGATTTACTATGCTGTGAAAAAAGTATGGTTAGATGTTGCATGAGTAGTTAACAGGTAATGATGTAGGGACCTTAATGAAAAGGTCTTTCTGTATCTAGAGAGGAATAAAATGCAGAGGAAGACCTTTTCTTCACCTAAAGACTTAGATGATTTCTTTGAGAAACTTTTGCAGCAGTGCTAAGTTTGTGTTAAGTTGTGGATAGATGTTACTGCTGATCAGGATGCTGTTTCAGTCTGTTTTCATATATAAGTCACTTCCAGACAATGAGCACTTCCTTTATTGTGTTTGGTTTGTTTTTTATTGAATTAGAAGTTCATCAATTACTGAACTCTCACTCTTGAACAACCATAAAATTATACAAGCTGAAGAGCAGAGAGGTTTTTCTCCACAAAGATGGTACCTATCTCAGTTACCTTCGTGGCAATAAAAAAATACCATTTGTAGACTTGTACTTCCATTGCTCTTTCAATCCTTTGATGTGGATCACTCCAGGAAACCATAGCAAGTTATGCTTTGGTGTGTCCCAGCCCTGGAATGGAGGTGTTTCTGTATCATATGGTGCACAAAATCATAGACACCATTTTATGCTGCATCTTGAAAATGGATTTAACAGCTGTTTAGTGAGGAGAGTAACTAAAAAAAGTCTAATTTCCTAGGTTTCTCTTTTTAACCTTGCCACAATAGGCCTCACTTCCCCAACAATATCCTGTCAATTCAGGCACAAAAAGCAGCCTGTGCTGTGGCTAATCCTGACTTTACACGTGCAGACTGGCTGACAATCTTCTGCCATACACAGTGGAGACAGCCATAACTCTGCACTTCACTTCACAGTAATATAAATTTGGTATAGTTGATTTAATTTACACTACTATAGTGTAAAACCACCATGTCCTAGAAAGAGTAATTCCCTTCCTCTGCTTTCCTTCCAGCAATCAGTGGCTACTGGACCACTGTTTTGGCTGTTCTGAATGTATAATAGCAAGACTGATATTAACTGTAAGTGAAGGTGTTCTCTGCACCAAGAGCTCCTGTTTATTCCCTAAATAGGGATTTTGTTTCCATGGCATTTCATGTTTTGGCAGTGAAGGGAATGCTTTGACCGAGGCATTTAGTGGATATTTAGTCAAGTGATTGCCTCTATCATGCCAGGGGAAAAAAAGGGGTTCTGTTAGGATGAACTTGTTTGTATCAAAACAACTTAAGTTCTGAAGCTGCAGTTTTGCAGGCTGTTGTAGATGATCTACAAGAGAAAAATGCTTGTAAATCAGAAGCCTTTCCTCAAGTCTTGCATCTTCCTTTGAAACCTACATGTATGTAATGTCTACTCCTTTTCCCAGACAGTAAAGGATCTGTTCATTCCCTTAGTCATTTATGCAAATCCCTTTGATAAATCTCCCTTAAAATGTCACATCAATGATGGTGACTCACAGCTCCAGAAAGGATTGCTTGCTGAAAGCAAGCAAAACTTGGATAGAATCTCTGTGTGTGTGTGTGTGTTTTCTTCTTTGGGCCACTTAATGTTGGCTTCAGCTCTGTCTGTCACTTAGAGAAGCTGGAGTCCAAGATAAGTAGCAATACTGTAGAACAGGAGAAAGATTTTTGTGAAGTGTGTGAGAGAAGTGGAGATGAGTTGAATGAATGTGAGTGATTCAGAGAGCTTTCCTGTGAACTCTTAAGAGGGTCTCTGGTCCAGCTGATTGTTTGGAGAAGGAACAGGCACTTGGCAGTTGCACAAATGCCAGTTCTGAAGCCAGTGAAGGTTCATCTGTGGGATTTTGTTGACAGTAGCTTAATTTTTATAATAAACCATCGACCTGTGATTGGGACATTGGTAAAATAGCAGCAGAATTTATTTGCCTAACTCGATTCAAAATATGAGCCTCCTAACATTTAAGCATCTTACCTGGAACAGGTAGAGGTACTTAAAATGCTTGTGTCATGTGTTGGGCTGTCAAATCTAGAGTCAGAATTCCTGTGTGTAGCAGAAATTGAACAAGTGTTTCCATGAACTGCTGCTTAGGACTTCCTCAGTTGTTGCCTCGTGATGACAGGCTGAGAGCATTTGATCTATGCATTTCATACAGGAAAGATGGGAAATATCCACATGCTTCACAGGTGGGATATGGGGGATTTTTTAGAGATGTATATTAGGCTGTATGCTTCTGACTGTTTGCTTGTTTTTCTATGGAATTTTTAAGGTTTCTGAGCCCAACCTTCCTCCACGGATACTCCTTGGTCATTCTCAGGAAGTTACCTCCATTGCTTGGTGTCCTTCAGACTTCACTAAGGTTTGTCTTCTGCAAAATGGTCTTTACTGTGAAACAATAGATGTGATGTGATGACATGTGCTTTTCAAAAATTTGTTGTTTTGGGAGGAAATTTTTAGTCAGTCAGTTCTAAAATGTTCATTTGGGGGACAGTAATCTGACCTTGTCATATTAGCACAATGTATCAGAACCTTTTTATTATTTTCAGATAATTTAGGCTGAGAAGTCCTAAGAAATTGCAAATCAGTAAAGACCTCTCCTGAAGAGAGTTTGATACCACCTTTAAGAGACAAAACAATAAAATCATTTAATCAGGGCTTTCATAAGCCAAAGGCTTTTGTTATTCTATATTTACATCTTCCTTTCCCTCTGACCATTGATACATCTGCTAGTCTTGTACAGAGTGGCAAGAAATTTTGAATGCCCTTTAAAAAACATATGGACTTTTTTCATTGTGACCTCTTTTCAAAATCTGAGCTGTTTCTATGACAAAAAGAGCCTCCAATAAAATTGGGTCAGTAGTTATGCATCAGGTGTCACTAAAAGGAAAACAACTGAAGTAGGAAGTTGGTTCAAATGTTTGGCTTAGCTCAAAACTAGAAATAACCCTGAAAAATCCTGAACAGTGTCCTAATGATAGCCAGAGTTTCTTCTACCCCACAGTGTTAAAGAAATCAGCCTCTTTCCCTAGCTTGCATTACAGCACCAAGGCTTCAGAAAAGCATTATAGTGTAGGAGGGTGGGAGTCTTGCAGGGAAACATTAGGAATTGTTCTAGTTGTGTAAGATGCACAATATAAGAACTGGCATTTCAGATGAAATCTGTGGTGTAGAGATAGCCCAGCATTCTGATCATTATGTGTTGGAAATGCAGAACAATTCAGCCTTTGAAATTGTTACTGACACGGGGAAGAAATAGTCAGCCATTGTTCAGATGCCAAAGCATGAGGAAAAGTGGAAAATACGGAGCTAAGACAGATCAGGAAGCTGCTTGGTGTGGTTTGAGAAGCCAGGTTGCTTTCAATAGGAACAACATTGGTGTGACAAAGGTTGGAGTAGAGATACTTTCCCCATTCAGATCGCTATGAACTTTGACCACAGCATTTCCTTTTTCTTTCTACTGATCCCTGCTGAGTCACCAGCTAATCTGCCTAAAGATAGCCATAAAATGTGGGCTAGATGGGTGCTGCTCCTTTGGTCGGGATTCCAGAGACCTTTTTGGAGCGCGTGATGCTACGGCACAGCTCTAGAGCTGTGCTCCTGCCAGAGTTGGGTTCTCTGCCAGATACTGCTGACATCTGACTCTGAAGAGATAGCACAGCTCATGCAACACCTATCCAATGTCACCTTCTCCGTGTGCTGCAAATGTTTGTCCCCAAGCAGAAGATGTCCTCAGCAACAGAGGCAGATTGAGATGCAGGTGCAAAAAGGATTGTGGCCGCTTTTGTCTACTGAAGGGTTGAAATCTCAAAATGTGCTGTGACCTGAGCAGACCAGTGTCACTTACATAGCCATGCAGAGCAAATGGTTGGTGGTGACTGAGATTTCTATAGCAGAAAGACATGGATGCAGCAGCCTAGCCTGCTTTAAAACAAATACTGCTGCCTGGTACAGTAAGGAAACAGAGTTGGGTTATTTTCATAGTTTAATGGTCAGTCTTGTACCCCTTCAGCCAAGCTTCACCATCAGTCATATTGGCATGGTGTGTTGGATGTAGCTGTTCCAGTTCACTCAGCCAGTGATCCATAGGATGTGCCCTGGCTATTCTAACACACAAATTTATACTTAGATTGCTACATGCTCTGATGACAACACTGTCAAGATTTGGCGCTTACAACGTTGTCCTGAGGAAGAGAAATCAGCATCCAGAAAAGCCAACTTGGTGGGCTGGGCCACTCAGAAGAAACCAGAAGAACAACATGGAGCAGGTAAGGCCCCTGAGCTATCTTGCTCTGCAATACGGCTGCTGAATTTTGTCTGTTCTCTGTACTAACAAAAGCCTTTGGCTTGTCTTATGAGCCTTCTGAGGTTCTTCTCATATTAGGCAATTACTCATGTAGCTAGACAAGCACTTGTACTTGTAAATACTTCTGCCATCAACAGGACAAGCTGGCTGGCTGAAGTAGCTTACAAGTATGGCAAAGTCTGTATGGCCAGACTGCAAAGCAAATGTTCATTGACACAGCTTGTTGGGCAGCCAGATCTTCAGTGGGTTTCAGCAGAGTTTGGTAATTGAACAGCCAAAGGAGATGTCACTGTAGCAGCAACTCACTTTTTTTTTTTCCCCTGTTAAATACTAACTGAAGAACAGTAAGATGATATACTTTTTCCAGTTTGGTAGTTTACCCAGCAAAGGGCTGACAGCAGCTATAGAGCCTTGGAATTCTGAACTGTTTGCTTCTGCCCAGAGTTGAACTGTGCACAGATTTCTCAGGTGCAGTAATCAGTATTGTCTCTTCAGCTTCAGTCAGTGACACTGGCCATATACTGCCAAATGAAGTGCTGTGTAGTGAAAGTATTTAAAAAAAACATGTAGACAATTGTGATGATTGTAATGTCCCAGAATTAATCATCTATTCATGTATTAATTCTAACGAACAAATGCAGTACCTTTCTACAAAGCCTGTGCACTCAGACAAGCTGTGCAGCATGCTCTGAGCTAGCAAGCAGATGTGGGCTCTGTAGAGAAGGGAGCCACTAAGCAGGTAGTACCCTAGACCAGAAGAAAGGAACCCTGATTGTAATAGTACTTTGATTTGTCTGTAACCTGCATTTTGTTGCAGTAGAGTAGGTGAAAGGAGAAGTGCCCTCCCCCCAAAGTGAAGTGAGATGAGCTTCTCTGTAGAGTAGCTCTGAAAATAAGAATACAATAGCTTCCCAGCAGCTGCTGCTGTGACTTCCTGCGTTCCACCTATCTTTTCTAGCCACCCTCCAATTGAATTTCATCTTGGCTAACACACATAAAGGCTGAAGGTCTCCAAATCCCCCTAATGGGATAACATTATGTCTAACCTTTTGCCAGTGAGTAACAAGTCTAGCAGGAAGTTTGCAGGACAATAGGAGGGAGAGTGCCAGGTCTGCTGCATACTGGTAATTGTTTAGTGTGTGCACACATTCTTCCTCAGAGAAGGCTCAAAAATACCTCTGTGTCCTAGTTTCAGAAAAACAGAAGTAAGATGTAGACCAGAAACATGAAATCTAAAGTATCTTATGCGCTAAAACTTTACAAGTCGGGTTTGGCAATAATACCTGAAAAAGTTACTTATTTCTTCTTGCTCTTGCTGCATTAAAGTAACAGAGGAGGGAAGAGGAAGTACACAGACACTGCAAACACAACAACAGGCTTCCTGCTGACCTTGGCTCTTTAATACTAAATGTGTGCTGTTAGAATAGGAGTTATCTGCAGAGACTGATTCAGAGCTGGCAAGCAGAGTACTATTTTGGACCTGGTGGGATGAATCTAGGTAATTCCCCACCCATTTCTGTGGAACAAATTGTGAGATTGATGTTGTGTATTGATTGTTGACCTATATCATCAAATGTAGCAAGCAGAGTTTCCTTTTCTTTGGCAATTTCTTTGTGGTTTCTTTAAGTTGTACTCTTTTCTCTGTGATTTTTGTGTAACCAAATTTCTGGAGCAGGCCTGTGCATGGATAATTTGTGATTCTTAAATCGAGATTGATAGTATCAGTCTAGAAGATATGTGGCAGGGAAGGTAGGAAACATCCAAAATAACCTGCTTTGGTGTGATGTAGGTTGACTGCAGGTATTTGCAGTAGCATACCGTGTGCAGTGGCAACATAAATGGAAATAGCTTGAAACTGGCTTGGTAGAAGCCTGAATAATGCATGCAGTCTTAGGGGGGAAAAAAGCCTGATCTTCATATTCTTTATCTCAGATTTGGGTTTGCTTCTTGCCATGACACTCATCGTACTCCCAGGATAACTCTATTTCTATTATCCAGTGTGTCTACAGCATAACTTTTAGACTGATTGGAGATTCAAAGCGCTCATACCCAACTATTCATGCAGTATTTCTGCTGAATAAATTTGTAATGGTCATGATGGATCAAAAGTTGCTGAGCTTGCTGCTTTCTTCCCCTTTAGGAGCTTAGATTTTTGAGTGCAACTAATTTTCCAGCTGAGTTATTATTGTCTTGTAAGTGCTCATTAAACCAAATATTAGGAGAAGAAATCTTGGCAGTTACATTCACATAGCCCAGACTGAAGCAAGTTTGTTATGAAGTAGCATCTTTTATCAGGAAAGGAGCCTTTAAATCTGTTTTTTGTGTTGAAGTTACTTGTAGTAGGATCCTTTAATATGGATCCTTTATATGGGATCCTATTTAATTTTGTTCTGATCAGCAGTACTTGTATTTTGGATACTAGTTAGATACTACAGCTAAAGGATCAGAAGAGGCTTAGTCTGATATTTAACCAGGCCTGTAGGTGCTCACTCAACATGTGTGTGAGACAGCCCAGCATTGCAAAGAAACTGGCAGGTTATTCACCCTAGACTTCTCATTGTTCTAATGAAGTGCTTTATCACTATAAAGTGAGCACCAGTGCTGGTGCTCAGAGCAGGGAGTTTGGATTAAACCCCTGATCCACACAAAATGTTTAGTGCTCTGGTGCCCAGCAGTGGAAGTGCACAGAGTAACTTAAGGCACTACCCTATTTAATTGCATCACCATGAGTTAGGTGGATGAGAAAGCAGGCAAAAAACCCACTTATGTGTTCCCTGTGGGATGGGGCTAGAAATAAAATAACTTGAGAAAAAATTAAAATAACCCTCTCTAATATTGCTGCAGACCAAGATCCTTGCTATGTATGATTCCCATTTTGTTAGTGAGGTCCTTAGGCCCCTACCTATGACTGGTGTTTTCTGGGTGTTCAGAACTTCTCTTTTGCAAGCCAGGGACATTGATATCTTGGCTAGTGAGCTCATAAGCCACTGTGAAATGCCTGTTTGGGAATCATTTGTTGAGAGATTTCATTTTCCTTTGGAATTTAAGTCCTTGCTCAGGAGGTGAAGAATTTCTCACACTCTCCTGGGTGTGGTGTGGTAAATATCTACTGTCTCCATTCTAATACAGCATTGCAGAAAATCCTCCAGCAAAAAGACAAGAGAATGAAAGTATGTCCTTCACTAAAAAAAAAAAAATCTTTAAAATGTGCAGCTAATAACGCCTGGCTAGAAGCATTATTCACGTGGTAGGGCATTACAGTGTAAAGATTCCTTGGTATTGTAATTAGCCATGGGACCTGCTTATAGCACCTTTGTCCCTCAGTTGGGATATGCAGCTGTTAAAGATGCAGGGCAGGTGGGGATCAGCCTTTTTGCCAGGCAGTTTTCTGGTAAAGCAAAATGCAAAGCTCCAGCAAGGCTAGATACACTTGGAAGATTCAAGATTTTTTTGTCTGTTTCTTTTGGCTGTAGCTCACGTAAGAGCACTCACTACTGAAGGGATAGATGTCAGACATTATACAAATGTACTGCTTTATACTTTATCAGTGCCATACAGGGTTTTATAACGAACTTGTACCAGTGTAACCAAAATCAGAGGGATTTATGCAACTTCTCATTCAAAAGGGTATGTCTGACACACAGGGTCAGCACTGATTCATCTCCTGGTTGGAAGGGGTGTTTCTAAAAAGATTGTCCTTAATTTGCTGTTCTTTGTTCCTCATCAGAGTATTTATTTCTCCCCTTTCAGGGCCACCAGCCAGCCCACAAGGCACTCCTGCCAAGGCCCTGGCAGTGAGCAGTGTGTGCATATCCTCCCCACGCCCTGCTGCCTGTGCTCCTGCTCACTCCGGAGACCTTCCGCTGTCCACCAACACTCCCACGGTCCCTCTCAAAACCCCGACCTCCACAGCCTCCACCCCAGCCAAGCCACCTGGAGCCAGCCCCTGTGCATCTCCCAAACTGATCCCTTCCTCCAAAATGTCCATCAAGCACTGGGTTACAAGGACTCCGTGCTCTACTCCTCCAGAAGTGGAGAAAAAGGCTCCTTCTCCTAGAAAAGCCCTGGCAGAAGTCACCCAAGTGACCCAGGGTCTCCTGGAAGCTGCTTGCCCTCCTCAAGTCCCACACTCACAGCTGGAAAAGCGTGCCAAGAGAAGGCTTGACTGCAGCAAGGAGGCTGATGTGGGGCAGAAGTGTCTGCAGGCCTGTAGCTGTGTGACTGAGCTGGACCATGCAGCTAAGAAATCCAAGCTGAATTTATGTCACTTGGTTCCAGACCAAAAAGCTTCTGATGAAGACTCTCTCAGCCTGGCTGACTTGTGTAACAGCCCTGAAGGCTCCAGCCACAGCCCAAAACAGCCTTCCCTTTCTGGAAGCCATATTAATCCATCAGGCATTCAAACTTCCCCCCATCTTTTCACATCTCTGCATGGGAAAGACACTGAGGTAGTAGATAAAGAGAACAGTTCTCCCGAAAGAAAAAATTGGTTGTCTGCTCTGGGAGAGAAGCTACGGACTGGCAGACCTGGCAGCCAGAGCACATCAAACAGCCCCCTGTCACCCTGCAGTCCTGGTGCCAAAAGACAGGAGTCTGTGGCAGTGGCCACTTCACCAAAAACTGTAAGTAGGGCAGCCAACAGCGTTGTCATGAAATAAGTTACCCCCAGCTGCCACTCTCTGTTTGTTCCCTCCTGCTTTTGTCCTGACTATGGACAAAAGGGATGATTTCTGGCCTAATAAGTCAGATACATTAATGCTGTTATCTGCTAATCCCCTCCACACAGGAACAGAATTTTTCTGATGTGTCCTTCATTTTCAAGGGACTTAAGGCACACAGGAGCTCAGAGATTCTTGCTGCTCCGAGCTGGATGTTTGAAGGATGTAGCTGTCTTCTTAAATACAGCTCTACTCTGAGAGGCACATAATGCCAACAGCTTTCCTGGCAGATCTGTTTATGTGTTCACCATCACATCTGCCTGTTTATGTTACTGGAAAGCCACTTAAGCTTTGGAAGAAAGAGCTAAATTCTCTTCCAGCTCAGGTAGCAAAATAATTTGTTACCCATGTTAAAACTGTAGGGCATTAAATAATGGCCTTCAGTTCCTTCAATGGAAAAGTAGAAGAAAACAAGAAGTGTGCAAGAGGGAGAGGGCAGGATTTGATCTACATCATCCTACTTTTGGTGTACAGGAAACCTGGCATACAGAGCTCACCCTAGGATCTGAAATTAAAGTTAAGCTTATAAAGCAGATAAAAACATTGGCATGTGAGCTTAACTAGGAAATTACAATTACATTTTAAAAACAAACCAAACTTGACTTGTCTCTGAAACCAGACTCAAATTTTAGTTGTACTCTTGAGTATATGATGCTAAAAGTTGTTGCCATCATTGAGGCTTATCTCATTTCTTACCTGATTTCACCCCTTCTATCAGATACAACCTGGGCAAACCACCAGTCCTGAAGTTATTCATAGCAGCTAGACTCTTCAAGTTGTGGTTGTACCAAGAAATCTTGGTTTTAGGAAACCTACAACTACTTGTGACTACTTGTGCTCTACATGTTTAAACACAAGACAGAGAGATTTGCCCTGGAGAGAGATTACTACAGAACAATTACCTTTCCTGCCCAGTATGCTCTGGTTCAGATTTTGGGATGTTCCTGTGTTGTTCTCATAGCCTGAGGAGATGCCAGGAATACCCAACAGCATTCATTGAATTAGCTTTTATCTTGGAAATCTGCAGCTCTCTTATCTGCTGTTAGGAAGCTGAAACTGCAGCTGGAGTGCATTTCTCATGGCAGTAGGACAACCCTGGGATTTAGACAGAGTTGCCTGTAGATAGTATAAGCCTCTTATCTGTGAGACAGATTGTAGTGAAGAATCTTTCATTTATTCTCTTAGTTGGGAAGCTGAGCAAACTGGAACAGTGATGGAGGGGAGGCTTTGAGATTCCTGCAGCATGTGAGCTGTTAACCTAAAAGTGTTTCACGTTGGTTTTGCTTTTATTTCCTGCTAGGCTGCAGCCACTTCAGTTTCCATGAGGAAGATCTGCACATACTTCCACAGAAAGTCACAGAAAGACTGAAACAGTGGCACCTGAGGGATGTTGACACCGAGATATCAAGACCAGACTTAGAAACACCAACAATGATGCACCAGGATTACACAATTTGTTATTAGACCTTCATAGACTTGAGGTTTTAGTCTTCCTGTTTTTAAAGCTGTTAGCAGCTGAAGTGAGCTGAGTGTATAAAATCGACACAATACTTACTCATGGTCTCTTTCTGACTAGGGTATGTATTTTTTAATAAACAAAGCATTTTTTACATGGCATCTGTTCTAGTCCAAACTCAGCCACAGCTCTGCTGTTTATTGTTGACAGGCACATACAGCTTGTCAGTTTATGTTACTAATCTGCTGTTCAAACTGTCTCTACTTGAGTAGTATGTAAATCATTACACCCTCCTGAAAAGTAAGTGTTGGAATGTGTGTACAGAAATTTACTGGAGGTACATCTGAGCATCTTCATGCTGAATGGCACTTCTACAGTTGTTCCTCTAGTACTGCAATGACTGCCTGCTTCCAGCAGGGAAGTTAGCAAAGCATTAATTAAATATAAAAACCTTTTCAATAGCCCACATCCATCTGATGGTGACTATGGTGTAAGAAGAGAAAATTTAGTACATAATGCCTGTACTCCCCTTGCCATCCTCTTTCTTCTCCCACCCTGGAAACTACTGTATTTACCTACTTAGCTGCCTCATGAACCATCAGCACTACAGCTCTTAAGACCAAAAGTTTATCACTTCTCTGAAATAAAATACTGGCAAAGTGTTTTCAAAGAATTGGTTTGATCTATCCTAAATAGGCATCCCATAGCAGCCCATTGCCAGTCAGCTCTTACAGGTTCAGCCTTTAACAGAGGCATTAGTAACTGCTTGTAACATACCTTTATAACAATTTTATAACACAGTAGTTACAATATAATACCTTGTAAATTGTGGGAGAGCAACTGACCACATTTTAGAAAGCACTTGGGAGCGTTTGCTTATTAATATTAAATGCTTTGCCACTGTAAGTTGTCCCTGATGCTGATAGAGCAAGGTCACTGAAATGAGGTCACTGTCCTGTTGGCTAATGATACTGACTCCTCAGCCATGCTTTCCTCACGACCTTCTAGTAGAAGTAAGATCTTCTAGTAAAACATCCCTGTCTTATGCTGGAACATTTACTCTGTTTTCTGCTGTAATAGTTCCCATGAACTTCAAAACCAATCAGGCCCTTTGAATCCCTATTACATTTTTCCACTGCAGAAGAATTGAGGTATATGAAGGGGATATGATCCCACTAACTTATGTTTTCTATCTTAAATTTTAACACTTACCTTACAGTAATATTGAAAAGTATGGTAGCTGAAAGGGATTAGAAGGAAACAAACTGGTTTGTATTTTATGTGGTAGATTGTATTTTGCAAGGAAATAAATTACTTGAGAGAAAATAGCTTTTGTGAAAGGTCTGTTATAGCTACAAAGCAAAAGGAAATATGTAGTGTGTTTTTTTTGTAAAAAAAGAAAAGTAGTTACTATCATGTTGCCTCTTTTAGCAGAAGTTCTTGGGTACAAATAGGGGCCAGGACAGCTTTCTCTTGTTTGCTGAATTACAGGCCATCGTCCTATGAATGCTTCAGGAATATTTTTATAGTTCTTCTTTAAAAAAAGGATTTTTAAAAAGTTAATAGATCTAGTATCCTAGGCAAAACAGGAATATAAAAAAAATCTGCTAGTTTAATTTTAACCTAATTCTGGATATTGAAGTAGATGGAAGAAGCAGAAACATAACCTAAAATGAGTAGGTTCGGGATTTAATTCTGTCTTAATTTTAATTATTATAACAACTTTGTGGGGTACAACCTGTCTTGCTTCAACCAGATTTTCATGCAGGATTGCTTCCATGCAGTTTGTAAAGAGCATTGCAGAATAAAGAGATATGAACTCTATTGAAGTATATGAGAGTCGTCAGACACTTCAACAATAGGATTTCGTGTTTCTCCACTCTTCCATAGGATTTTCCTCCTCCAGAAATGTTCTGCAGCCAAACCATTATTTCCTGTATCTTGTAAATGTCTGCCTAGACATGATATACACTAATGGCTTACCACTTGAATGAATAACACTCTGGGGGCATTTGAAATTTTTCTTCTTTCAGATGATACTTGTTTAGTGGAACAACTAGTTTTATGGACCACCAGGCATTTATTTTTTCATCTGAGGCTGGTGTCAATCTGATTCAGAGTCTAGGAGAATTAGCTAAAACATATTTTAATATGCCCAAGTGCCCTGACCTTATTGTGATAAAATCAAAATTGCAAAAGCATGGAAAAATTGCTGATACAAATCATATATCAGGTGGTTCAAGGTAACCAGTGCTGTCTTTACCTCAGGAGCTTGATAAAATAAACATTCAGAGAACTGCTTTCAATTGCTTTGGGCCACCAAGCTATACCTCCTAATTTTATTTCCTTCTAAAGGATTTACAGAAACTCTGACCCCTGTGTTTTATAATCAAATTAAGCCTTTTAAGGTACTATTCCCAAATCCTATATATGTATGTAAATCCCACCTTAAGTATCTCACAGGCTTTTCCAGGCAGTTGATAGTGATTCCTGATGTCTTGTCTCTGTCCTCTCAGTGTTGACCTGACTGCCAAGTGGGATTTGGGACTGACCATGGCAGTTTATGATGGTTCTATATCCAATAGTTGTTGCTGCTGCTCTCTTGGGAGTTGTGCCTCTCCCTGCTCAGCTCTGAGCTGCCAACCAGTTTGGATTTAGGGCAGCTTGACAGCAACCGGGGCTAACCCTGCTGGGCAAAACTGAGGCACTCCCAGGATCTGTACAGATGCATGGTCAGCAAGCCTGGGCAAGCATTGCTGCTGGGAACAGCACTCACTTAGGAGTCCCTTGGTTAGAGAAGCTAACTGCCAAGAACACCTAAAATTTAATTGCTTCGGTTCCCTGCCTCAGCAGATAGTTATAGACCAAAACCATGTAGGGGACAGATGTGAGTGTATGGGGACAACATTGCCACCAAGGGGGACTGGGCTGTGAAGCTACCTCTTGATGTGTGGACTTGGCTTCTAGAAGAGTTCAACTTCTTGCTCAGGGCATGCTTGATTCTTCCTCTGACACTGAACGTGGCTGAAATCTCCAGTAAGGTCCTTCTCACCTTTGTGTCCACCTCGTAAACTGACTACTGAGGTGACAGAAAAACGCACCATCATGGCATTGAAAAATGTTCTAGTTGCTCTCTGCATGTGGCTTAAGAAGTTTTGTTTAGAAATTGATGCTGTTCAGCCAGAGTATTGCCAAAAGCATTTGGCAGCTGGGTATTCTAGAGTTTATGTGTAACTCTTGGAGAGGCTCCTCCAGGTCAAACATTAAAAGTTTTTTATCACCAATACTTTGCCAGTAAATGGGAAATGGTCTTCATCTTCAGGTCCACTATAATCAAATTTCATTCTTTCCCTCCTGAAGCTGACCTAAACAGTTTTCCAAGTGGAAATTATCACTCTGTTTCTCTTTACAGAACTCAGAACCCAATGGTTCATATTTTTCCCTCTCTCTGATTTATGTATGGCCCAGACTACAATAAATAAAATCCATCGTGCTACTATAGAGCATCCATGTGTTGTCCTTCAAAGAAGAGCTTCACCCATAACAAACTGCTCTTCATGTGCACTCCACAAAATGCCAAATACCATGCAAAGCATGGGTGAGGGGAAAGCCAACATGAAAGAGTCCCTATGTAATTTCTTTTAAAATTACTTAAACTTCATGTCAATTGCTTTATGGAATAATGCATAGTTGATACGAGGAGAACCCAGAAGGGAAAAAGCCAAGTTGCAATCGAAGATAACCTTTAAATTTTAAGCCTCAGTCTGAATTACATATTTTTCTAATCAGAATAACTGATTTTACATCTTAATCGTGCATTGTGGAAAAATTCCAGGGACTAAAAGTATAGCAGGAAGACACTCCAGTCTTGTGCAGCTAGACAAAGACTCAAAGATCAGAAAGCATTATGTATAATGTAGTCTGAATACCCCATCTTAATTTTTCAATATAGTATTTTTAACTCTACTGAATCTACAGCAGTGCTTATTTTTTAAGTTGTTCAGTCTTGATTTAAGCACTTTGCATGATTACAGGTCCATTACAGTTGTACATAAATTATTCTTAAGTTGAGATACTGTGAAAAGACTGACTTTTTGAATTTGTTTAGCTTTGTCTTTTGCCTGTTAGCTCAGGTTACTCATTTTTTGGTCTGGGATAAAGATATTTATTCTCCATTAGATCTTTTATCCAATTTGTAGAAAGCCCAAACATGTGACAAGCACCTCTTGTTATCCTCTTTCATGAGCTAAAGAGATTCTACATACAAAACCCAAAACAGCCAAGGAAATGCACATTCCTTCACGTTAAAGAGCCACTGTAGTAGCTCCATTTACATTAACACCAAAGCCATTCTGTCTTTACTTCACTCAGATTCATGGTTTACTTGTCTTTTCTGAAGAATGACTGAATTCTTTGGCAAATTATCTTCAACCACCTACTTCTGTGCCATCCCTGGATTTTTTCATTTGGGTCATAAATTATATAACTCCCTGGTTGCCTCATAAGTGTGCTCTCACGTTGTATTGTGAGTGTGGCAGAGGAGGAAGTGGGCACAACCCAAGCACCAAAGACAAGGCTGACCCAGGAGAGCTGATCATTCTTACATCCATGTGCTGTAACTGTGACAAACATGTTTTGGTTGGTTACTCTAGTTATCGTCATTATGATAAAAATACCAGGTTTTTCTCCTATTCCTGTTGTTGAAAAAGGTGTTAAGTATCCAAAAACCAGACTAATAATGGTCTGTGTGACTGTAAAGCCAGCTCCAGCAACAGCAAGGCTGTCTTGACAGGAGTTTAGCAGATATTGTCAGAGTGTATTACTGAATTATTCAGTGTCGCTGTTATGTTTGTTCTGCTGATTTTCATGGATTCACTGACAGAGGAAGTGACAGTTTGTACACTGAGATCAAGAGATCCCTTGTATTCTTGAGAACAACCCGTGACTGACATAACTGCAATGAGTTCTTATTTGCTTGAATGGACTGATTTGCTGCAGGTAGTTGACAGCAAGGCAATTATGTGAAAATTGGAAGTGTTACATCATAAGGAATTGTCTGTTTGTACACATCCAGTTGTTTGAAGAAGCAGGACTGGAAGAGTGATAAAGAGAAAGCTGATGTTTGCACAAGTTAGTAGGGGGAAAACAATCACCATAAGTGTGAAAGAACAAAGTACGTTGCGTAAGACAGGCAAGTGACAGGAGAAATGAATATTCATCCAGTTGTTACATGCTTAGAAGAAAGAGTAGGGCTTGGGAGGCCCATGCTGCACCTTTGTATCAGAGTCACATCTATTTTTTTCATCTGTGCAATGGGACAGTTGTCCATGCTTGCCAATTCATTCTGATTAAGAGGGTGTGAATTTGAAGGCTGTTCCTGATTCTTCTCTTTGTGGACACTTCTTCCACTTGTTCTGATTTAACCCAGTCAACTCCTGAAAAGAAGTCAGTTTTGACACAGTATTGAGATTAATTGGAACAAGGTTTTCTTGTTTTAGAATAAGCCTGGTTTTGCACTGGGTTTTTCAGAAATATCTCCTCTGAAAAAAGCAGCTATTCAAAGAGCCCTACAGTAACTCCACTACGTAGGCGAATTTTGGGGAAAGTCATGCAAGACTGCTGGGGGAGTGGTACAACATAAAAGCAAGGATACTCTCAAGCATGAAGGCAGCACGAAAAAAATTCTCCATGAAAATTAATTTCCTTATCTCAGCGCCCCCAGCCATACCAGTTAGAAAGCACAGCACAGCTGATGGTTTGGCTGTGGATGTTTGACTTCTGCCCATCCAAGGATGAAGGATGCAGCACCCTGCTGCTGCCCCTCTTCCTAGGGGCAGGAATCAGGGGTATTCCCATAGTGGCCCCATTCCCAGAGGTCTCTTAGGCCGTGCCTGCATCCCTGCACCTCCACCACTCGCAGCACAGCCCTGCATCACAGCCTCCCACCACCTTCTGCCCCAGAAGGGCCACGGTGGGTCCCCTACTGTGCTCACACAGCTGAAGTGCCCAAAAAACAAGTTCTGGCCGTGCTTTTCAGGGCTTGCTGTGCACCCAGCAGGGACACCACCTTGGGCCACCCCTAGCACAGGGCGTGCGTGCAGCTTTGCTTTTCATTTTCTCCCTGGGAGGCGGAGAAGAGTGAGTTTTAAATACAATGCTGCTAAGCAGAGCCTGTCTGATTGCAGATGCAGCTGGAGCTCCTGGCTTAGTCCTGGCACAAGCAAGTTAAGGACAAAAGGTCTTCGTTCCTCTTATGCAAAGAGACAATTTCTGTGGCAGCTGAGGGCAGCATTAGTATTCATGCCTTGGCTGGTCTGGCAGCAAGGCAGCTAACGATGTTAAGTGTGGCACAATGACTGGGGTTTATGGGCTGTTTCTTAATGTATATCACAGGTAGCCAACCAAATGTCTCTTCATCCTGTTTTCCTTGGAGTTCCTGCTCTCCTACCTGTTCCAACAATGGCCTTGGGTTTTTCTTGCAATGGTGGTGTTTTTTTAAGAGCCACAGGCAGGTTCTCTACTTGGCTTATTTATTGTCCTGTTGTAATTTTGTGTTGGTTTGTTTCCCAGCTGACCAAAGTTCCTCTTAAACTCAAGTAATCTGTGTTTACAAATATTTTATTGTGTAATATACTAAAGCGTTTTCCCAGCATTTGAACTGGACCATAGATTTGCTGCTGAGACATTTCCACATTGTATGCATTAGAAATGTGTTACCCTGAATGACTAATGGAAATTATTTCTGCTCCAGGAAGCAAAATGATGCTGAGCGAAAGAGAGAAGAGGGTTTATATGGAAACAAGAGTGTATTCCTCTTTGCTCAGGCCTGCTGAAATGCTCTCTCCCCTGCCCCCTCATCGTGTATCTCACCACAGCACAAGGGTGTGCCAGAACATGTTCCCACAACCTTTCAACCCATTCAGCACAGCCTGCAACTTTCCTGGCTATTTTTGTGTACTCCACTCCATGATTAAGTGCCCAGGACTGTGATAATACATCCTTTCAGCACTGGAAACCAACAAAATGCAGTCTCAGCTGCTCACAAACAGCTTTTCCAATTCTTCTTCCTTAAAAAAATGGATTATCTATAGATTATCCTTCTGATCATAAGGGTGTAAACTTGGAGATGTGTTCTTCTTGGCAAGGACTTCAGCTCTTAGTAATCAAGGATTATTCTTGTTGACAATAGGGGTTCTGCATCTAACTGAAGCCCCTTGCAGGCTGCCTTTGCCTGCTATAAACAAAGTGTGTCATCTGCAGCTGAAGATTAACCACGTCTGGGTCGAAACAGGGCAGCTATTCAATTTTACAAAGCTGTAGCACACAGTGGTTTCCTGAACACCTCTGGCTGTATAGTGGTATTTTAGCTTTGCTTCAACTTCTCCGTCTATTTACCAGACAGGCTATAACCCTGCTGATAATTTATCCGGGGTAGAAAAGCCCCTTCCCTCTCTGATATCCGAAGTTTTTCCATTGCTCAGCCACACTTAGGTGCTGTGAGCCCCCACTCCCACACAGCAAGATTAATTCAATCTCATATTGACCGGGTGAAAGGGTTACCATCTATTCACTGTGGTTCATTGTTCTTGTCACCACCAGAACAGTCTTGTGGTCTGGGTCAGGATACCACCCCAATAAACCATTTCAATTGCTCCTTCAGTATCAGCTGACAGACACAACACATCCATTGCAGCTTGCTGGCAGCTTGCTGGCACCTCACACCCCAAATCACTCCTGCTTCACATTATACCCTGGTGAGCTAATAAAAATAAAACAACAAAATGGGAGCTCTACCATTGAACAAAGTAAGGGAGCATCAGCCACTGCAATGTGGGCAGGATGTGACAAAATCAGAAAATGGAGCTTTTGGTTCCCACCTTCCCACTCACCCTCAGGAGTGCCTGAATCCTTGAGGAGCCTTCATTGCCCGAGCTTCCAGGCAGGCTCTGCAGCAATGTTTGAAAGCAGGAGTTTGTCTTCCAGGGACCTTTGGCACAGTGAACATTTCAACACTAGAGCCTGACTCACTAAACAGAGCAGGGGTTAAATGTAAGGAACCACACTGAGGGTCTGGCCCTGCACATACCCTCAGAGACAAGTGATTTTTATGCCAAGGTCACCTGCTAGGATCAGAGTCAGGCAGAAGAAGAAAGCATTCCCCTGATGGGCTATCTCTGATTCTGTAAGACATATCCTCTGAGTCCCACGTGGCAGCCAGAGCAAAGTCTCCATCCAGAGGCAGAAAATGAGGCTGTTTTGGGACCTGCCAGCCACAGCCAATAGGAGTTATGCAGGCAAAGGGCCAGACTCCCACAGATATAAATCAGTCAGGCTCCACTGACATCACAGCTCTCCTCCTTCACACTAAGGGAAGGTGTTGCTCACTGTATTTCAGGTGTTAGATTCTAATTTATGCTCACTCTCTATCCCACTAGAAGGTAAATCACATTCATTGGCAGACTCTTGGCTGAAGAGGGTGGTGCATTATACCTCTGGTTTCATTCTAAAAAGTAAAAGCAAAACCTTAGCTTAGCCTTTCAAGCTACGGTATGAAAATGCATGCCAAAACTGTGCTGTAAAAATATTTGGAATGTTAAAAATAGATTGGCATTTGAATAGCTGTTGAAAGGGGAAGCAGTCCCAACTAAACCTGGCATGACCAAAGCTGTTTATTTTCCCTACGCTTATTTCCAAGCAGGTTCAGCACACGGGGAGATAATTTCCTCACAGGGTTCTTGTATCCGAGGTGCCACTGGTGGCAGCTCCCAGTGTAACTGCAGCTGGTTTCCCATTGCTGTCACCTGCTCTCCTGGCCCAGCATCCAGCCTGGGCATTGTCGTCACCAAACTGGAAACTTTTTCACCGCAGGAAACTATGAAGGTTGAGTTGATGAGAACAAAAATCTCACTTAGGGAAAGACTAGCATCTTCAAATTTTAGCCTCTGAAACTCTTCTATGCTATTTTAAAGGCAGAACCTACTGATTTACCAAATCATCAGACAGATCAATGCATGCAAACATTGTCTGCTTTCTCAGTGCCCTGTGCTGATGTGCTTGCACATTGCTCATTTTCCACACCGAAGTCATGCTGTGCTAAATCAAACATTCATATGTAAGTCTCTGCAGCATCCTATTCATGGCAAAATAATGATACCTTAGAAGCATTTTTTTCCCAGCTCAACTCTTAAGTACCAGTGTATTTTTATACTATCAATATTCACCTTTAAATGTGAAAGACCTACAGAACTTCTTAAGAATCTTTTGAAGGGCCAGAGCACGGGGCAAGTGGAAGGGTCGTAGTATGGAGAGGGGAATTGATACCAAGAGGAGTGATAAAGTCAATATTTTATGAAGCCAATGGATAGATAGAAAAGCAGTGGATGAATAATCACGTATTATTCTTGTCCAATTTAAGCGTCAAACCATCATTAGCAAGAGAGTGCCGCCAGTAGAATTACGAATGTCTTCTGTGATATTTTACATGACCATATTTGTGGGTGTTTCTAAACAAAACCTCCTCTGCAGCAGACTGCAACAGTCAGCTTCACACTTTTTCAGGACAAAAAGCTTCACCTTTGTTCTTTCTTGCCAGTATGCCTCACTTAAATTGTGCCTGGGTTTTTGATGACTGCCTGAGGTGGTTCCTCTGTGTGCTGGAAGAATCATTTCAAAAGGCTTATTTGTTCTAAAGTGAACCAGAGGAATGCGGGCAAGTGCACTGGCAAGGGAAAAGATAAACAGAGCAAACAAAAAGAGCAGTTTAATCTTGCTCAGCTGTATCTCAGCTGCAATTCTACTTTCTCTGGGCAGTTTTGACACAGTCACGATGCAAGCGGATGGCGAGGAAGTGAAATTTGCAGTAGCACCCAGCCCCACCTTGAAACAAGACTGAAACACCCACAGAAAAGGAAAGCCTTGCTCACCAAGCCATAATACACCACAGAATTTTGCTCTACCACGGCTGCAATTCTTTGGTAGTCTCTTATATTTCTGTATCTATAGTGTATAGCAGGAAGCTACCAACTGCATTATCACAGACGATGGTTTTTGCTTAGCAAGAATGAATGTAGATGAATCATTAGATCCAGCAGCACAAACTCTGTATGCTGCTCCATGCCAGGCACACCCTAAGGAGCCAGGGCAGTTCCCCTAGGGCTGCCCACAGGACAAGAGGCTGGAGCTGAACCCTGTTCTTGCCAGCAGCAAGTTCTCTGCAGGTTGTTTGACATTTTTCTCTTTGTTTCTCCTCCTTTGTAAAGCTATTCCTCTCTATTTCATCTGATGCTGTTGGTATCTCCCACTGCAAAGTGCTTTAAAATCACTGCGTGGAAGGTCATCTATGGAGATGCACTTTACAGCTCCAGGGTAACTGGTGGAATGAGGAGAAAGCACATTGTCCCTGGCAAATCCAAAGAGCTAATGTAATTACAGGCTTTCTGGCTCACAGCTGGGGAAACGAAAATAAAAAAAAAAACTTCATGGTGAACTCTCCTTCTTTCTGGCATCCCAGTGTGGATGAGGGTGGGGAAACCCAGGAAAGGATCACTACAGTAGGACTGTGAAATAGTATTGAAATCAACATCCTAAAGCAATAAAAAGGGGTTTGCTTCACAGGATGATTTCTTTATGGTGGACATTTTATTATACTGCTTCAGGTTTGCTGAAGAAAAAGTCATACGGTCCAAATGAAGAAGTAGTTAATCGGCAAAAACCCTCTCAGTCTTTGCACGTTGTTGCAGTGCTGCCAGACACCACCCAAAAAAGCAGGCTTGGGCCAGGGCATCCCTCTCCACAGCCCTCATCCCCAGCAAGTCCTGTCCTGGTGTTCCAGGAGGCTCCAGCAGAGCCCCTGGGGCTGCACTGCTGTGCCTGCACCTCGGGCTTGGCTTTTAGTCTCACTGCTACTTACCAGAACCTACCCTTGGACCCAAGCAGGTTTCCTTCCTCCATTGGGACGACTTGGAAATACATGGAATTATTTCAGATAAAGCCCCAAGAGGTGAATGATTTGAGGCGCGTCACAGCTGATTAACAAAAATCCTCAGTAAGAATAAGCCTCCCCTTTGAGCTACTTTGAAATAACCTTTAGCACAAATGTCTCTCCAGGCTCAGGACGGCTGAATGCAAAGCAGACAGGTCTCAAGAGCTCCAAGAGTTTTCCCCTGCACTCTTATATTCCCTCTCTATATTTTTGCCACGAGGCATTTGCATTTAAAAGTAACAAACTGAGAAAAATTGCACCTTGTGGGAAGTTTAGCTCTGTTCACATGATCTGCTTTCTTTTTTAGCAGGATGCTTCCTGTATGCTCAGGGAGGTCAGTCACTGTTTCTGGTAAAGCACATTCCCAGAAGAGAAGGGAGTGCAGGATGGGCAGTTTCTGTAGAAGCAGCTAAGTAGCCCCTGACAGCACAGGGGATCCAAAGAGAAGATTTTTTTTTCCATGCAGAAATCCCCTTCCTTTCAGGCCTCCTGAGACTCTGGCAGGGTAAGCACAGCATCTCTTGTTGCAAACTCTGAGATGCAGCTGCTGAGTTCAAGCATGAGGATGAAAGGAAGGTCACAGCCACCATGGTGCCCTGCTGCCTTCAGCTGCAGAGAGAGGCACTTGGGGCAGCTCTCCTCCCTCCTTTCTGGAGGCAAAGCTCAGGGCACTGCCCTCCTGCACCCAGAAGCACCCAGGGAGAGGGAAGAGAAACCCTGGGGAGCAGCAATGCCCAAGGTTCTGCACAGCCCCGTGTGCCATTTGGGTTCAGCATGCCCAGATTCAGGTGGGAGAGCAGAGGACATCCCTCCTCCCTCCATCCCCCAGCACCACTCTGGATCATTTTGCTCCTCACTGTCCAGGACCTGGCTGGAGACCTCCTGCCTACGGTGCTGGCAGAGGCTGTGGTCATTCTTTCCATGGGATAAATATGGCAACAGAGTTTGCACGAGGTCAGAGCTGGGAATAAATTCCATTGCTCAAATAGGAGACAGCTAAGTTTCATTCACTTGCCCCTGTTCCAGCTCCGTGTCAACGCTGTTTGTTAAGGGTGACCTATTACAGGTGACCTACAGGCTGCCCTGGAGACCAAATTCACTTTTTATCTCTCCTCCAAGCTGGCAGAAGCCCCTCGGTAGAGGCAGTGACCGAGCACACCGGGCGTGTTTGCTCCCAGCTGGGCTGCTGGTGCTTGCACAGGCTGCTCCTTTGGGCAGAACCAGGGACACACACACAGCACAAGGCTGGGCACAGCACACTTGGGAGCTACAGGATCTGTCTCTGCCTGTGCACTCTGCCATGGACCCAAATGAGGTGGCAGAGTGCTGATCTTGGCTGCCTTTACTGCATGCAGAGGTCACCCGCTTGTTGCTGGCACTGCCCTCCCAGGTCATGCCAAGCTGCCAGCCCAGCATCTTCACATGGCCATGGGGCAGACCCAGAGACACAGGCCCTGCTCCCAAAAGGCTCCTCTTGGCTCAAGTGGGAAAATCCCTTTCGTGCAGCTGGATGTTGCAAATATGCCCAATCGCTTGCCAAAAACTTGCAGTTGGAGACTGTGGTAATAGATGCACAAAGGGACAGAATAATGCATTACAGACAGCTAAAAAAAAAGTATATATGTATATGTATATGTATATGTATATGTATATGTATATGTATATGTATATGTATTTCTATTTCTATTTCTATTTCTATTTCTATTTCTATTTCTATTTCTATTTCTATTTCTATTTCTATTTCTATCGATCTGACACTTCAACAGTCCTGAGCACTCGCCCTTGCACCTTACAAGAGGGAGTAAAAGGACACTAAATGTTCCATGTGTGGTGTATATTAAATATGGCAATTGTACATTGTAGATCATTAATCTTTGCTGCCTGTTTTTCCCAGATCACATAGAAAAGACTTACTTTGGAATACCTGAAATATGCAAGTGTTGTCCAGGTTAATAAATTATGGGCAAATCAACTGTCCATATGCATAACAACTGTTTGGTGAATATGAGAGAGGAAAAAATTCTCATCTGAACACAGCTGATGGCTTTTACAAGGTCCTGAGTAGAAGGCTACGTAACAAATACACATTTTATTTGAATGATGGATCTGCCTCACATCTGTGCACCAGTGTTTGAGATCTGCTCAGATTCACCCTGCAGTAAATATTAATAAATTAGTATTTATACACATCTATCTGTGGTTGAACAGCCAAGAGTGTCATTTCAAGTAATGATGTTTGGAATAGGGGGAATACACCATGGAATAATAAAACAGCATTCTGAGCTGTCAGACAACAGATCATATTGGATGGTGTGAATTCAAAATATGAAACCTGTACCAAGTGAAGGTGCTTCATCCTCATGCAGGTTTGAGTACTCAAGAAAGCCATTCTCTGTTTTTGCTATCAAGAAACTGGACTAAGTCTAAAATTTAGGTTACTCCTTCCTAAGCCATCATTAATTCAACTTTGAGAATTTAGAGGAAAATGTCTTTTTTATGCTTTGTTATGTGGATGGAGAGGAAAAATGTACTTTTATGATGGCACTCGGTGTAATTTACATGAGGAAACTCTAACACTGTAAACTAATCTCTCAAATCTGATAGCTCAGTGCTGTACAAATGTAGAGCTACCCTAGTCTTAGTTTGCAGAAGTTTTAAGACTTTGGAAAAACAAAGCAAATTACAAAGCGAATTACAGTCATTTCCAAATCTCCTATCAAACATTACTAGATTTTTAATTGTCATCCATATGTGCACCACAACCAAAGACAATTCCTGCCCTAAGGAATTATTATGAAATTGTAATCTATACAGGTAAGCCACTTTCATATCTTAGAAGTATCTAGTTAGACTAGAAAACATGCCTGCAGAATCTGCTGGTACCTGGTATTTTTACAGATACAACTTCTCTGAGTGATTTAGGAGAGAATGAGTATGCCCAGTGCACACCAGCAATGCTCACTGATAGGTTTGCACTGTGTTCCCCCAATCTTTCTCCAGGGGCCCTTGGGCCAATCTGAAATCTGTGTGCTGTTCATTTGCATTTTAGGCTTCCTCAGTGACCACTTGTTCACTGGCAGCACACTTGAGAGCCTCTGTGGCTGGAGTTGTTTCTGATTAGAGGATATTTGAGATCCTTTGTGGTGCCGAGGTGATAAGCATCACCCAGCTGTGTAAAGCAGGCTAGCAGGGCTCACGTCTGATGAGGGTGGTACGAGGGGAGAGGCTAAGGCTACCTTGGGAGAGCACAAAGTTATTTCCACAAAGAGTAAACAGATCCATCTCTTGGCAGGGGAGGAGGGTGGGAATTACATCTGAATTAACTTTCTCTGCTTGCATTGCAAAAGATTTTAATGTGTTTGTTGAATGAATTTAAAGAGACATCCGGATGTTTACAAGGATCTTCCTTCTGTTTTCTATTCTAAATACATTCTCCTTTCAAATACTGAGCCTTAAGCCACATGCTTAAGTCTTTAATAAGAATTATGACTAAGAAATAAAATTAATAATGACTTCAGGTTTTGGCCATGGGTAAAAACAAATCTTTCCCGTGAAAAGTAATCCATTGATATGAAGTATCTAAGTGGTCACTGACACAATAAATCATTTCATAAATCCCTGACCACTGATCTTTCAAAAGCTTTCTGGTTTGAAACAGACACACTGCATGCTTTAGAAAATCCTGAATTATGCACTTTTTTCAGCCCAAGTATGCAAACCTCTCACGTGATTAATACATGCTTTTAAGACAAAACTTTGAAAGGGAGTGAGATTAGCTGGCCTACAGCGTGGTGGTTCTCTCCTGGGCAGATGTGCTGGGAAAGCAAAGGGCACTTCTGACACATCTGTCCAGAGGCAGCAGCAGTCTGGCTCTCCTCTCTGGTTGGTGGCACCAAAATATTCCTGTTGCACCACTGGCATCAATAAATCATCCTCTCCCTCATGACGCATTTGGTGACATTGTTGTGTTTACACAAAGCACAATCAATGCAGCTGATTCAAACAATTCCCAGTTTGGCGTAGCAGAGGTTGTCCCTAAAGTCACCAGGGCCTGGCCCACACACATTACATTACAGGAGCTTAAAAACCAGTGAAACAGAGCACTGCACTGCAACTTCTGTCCATGGCTGCTCTCAGTGAATTGTCTTCTCTCCTGTTGTATTTCAGAGACATCTTCAGTGGAGAGTTTTTTCTCTTCCTGGATACTGTACAGTAACCAAGTGACAAGCAGAGGAGATTTCAGCAGGGAAAAAATAAATCCCAGGTAATCTGCTGGATTTGATTACTTTACTGAAAGTGATGATCCTTTCCCAAGTTGCTTTAGCATCTCTGACCTGTGCCAAAATTGCTTTTCCTGGGTGGCTGAGGTAGAGCACTTAGCATTTCCTAAAGGACATGGAGTGAAATGCATCCTTAAGATGCACAGTAAGAGATGAATCCACGAATCTTCTGGATAGTTTTGTGTTTGTCACCCCAGTGCTGCATCATCTGGCCAGGGGTGTTTGGGCTCTTTCAGGAACGTCAATGAACTGATGGGAGACATAAACAGGACAACAAACTGGGACTGGCCAAGTCAAGCATTATACTTCCCTCACCCAGATACTTGGACAGGTGTTATCAAGGAAAGCAATAGGACATTTCAAGTCTAAAATCTAGTAATTTTTCCACAGTATTGAAAGAAAAGACAGATTAGAGCATATTTCCTTAAGCTAGGTTTGGATCAGTAAACTTGATAAATTCTGAAGGATGAATTTTTAAAGATCAGTACCTCCCATCTGTAAATTAGCCCATTATCTCAATGCAAGATATCTGTATCTAGCAAGTGATAGAATTCTAGTAACAAGGTATTTTTCTGACCAGCACAGACAACCTGATTTTTAAACAAAACTAAAAGATTTTTTTTTCAAATGCACTGGAGGAAAAAAAAAAAAAGGTGGGTAGCTGTGTTTGTGTAAAATCCTGCTCCCCCTCCCTGTATTTTGTAGAGGAACAAAGCTCTTATCTTGGATGTTTAAATTCCACCAACTCAACAACAATGGAATGCTCATCCCTGTGACGTCTGAATTTCCTGTGTGGCTCAAAGTGAGATATCCTTTATCACAGACCAGCCACTTTTGCAGTTTCAAGAAATCCCCGTCAGATGGTGGGACAGTTTTTTACACCACTGCTGAAATCTGTTCTAACCTCCATCCCAAGGCAAGCCGAGAGAGGTGCATGTGGGCTGGCTCACCTCTCCTTGTGAGATGCAGCACTTTGCACCATCCTCTGCAACCATGAGGATCCTTGCAGTGAGCTGAAGCCTAATTCTGTTGCATCAGGAAAAAAAGCCTGATAAAGCCTTTAAAAAGAAGGACCGAAAAAAAAAAAAGCACGCATTACTTTTATTCCTGTGTTGGTGACCACAGCTTTATGTAAGAGTGTAAGGAAGGAAGTGAAGAAAGTGGGTTGTTGTGCTGTCTCACTCACATCAACAACTTTCTGGAGCTCCTCAAGCTGGTGAGAAGGGGATCTCAAATGTGCTGTGAGAGGTAAACAAAGCTCTGGGTGTATCAAGGATATCCAGGGCAGTATTAATCACATCTCAGGGCATCTCTTTCTCTTTCCTGTTCAGACCCTATACGCAAACATCAGACAAATCAACAAATAAAATATGTTACCTATCAGTGCCATGACTGTGCTTCCAAAGGGGATGAAGCAGGATAGGATTTTGCCAAGCAGCTGCCCAGAGTTGTTTGTTTGATGAGCCAGCTTTAGCTGCACATAACTTTCACTACTGGTGTAAGACCTACCTACTGCACACCTCAGCTAAATTAATTGCTCGTTCTTATCAGCTACATAGTTTGCAGTTCTGTTTCTCCTGACCTCAGACACATTTATTGTAAGGGGGGAGTTGATGCACAAATGGCATTTTCTTCAGCAGTGTGCCTGTTCCTTGAAAGGAAGGTAGTTTGTTGATTTTTCTACAAAAAAATTCGAATGATACCTGTTTCTCCACAGCAAGAGAACACCTCTCTTTTCAGCCTTTATACACTTTTATGGCTCTGAAATAGGTGCCCCTTCAACAGACCCTGCACAGCTGGACCCCAGTTGTGGGCAAGTGCCTCTCTTTCCACAGAGAGATTTAATTTCATCCTAAAAACTAATCAGGCACTGGCCTACACTTAAACATCCAAGCCTCTGCCTTCAAAAGTTTTCACCTTGTGCTGCAATCCCCACTCTTCCTGATTGCCAACAGTGCTAGTCCCAGGATGATGCCTGCCACCTTCCTGGTGGTCCCAAAGAGGAAGAAAGAAATGGAACAAGGATTGTGAGGGTTCCCCCAGCACTGGGTGCATTTCAGCTGTTCTCATTTTAAGTTCAAAGCCTTCTACATGGCAGCTGATTGGGAGACTTTCCAAAATCTACAGGAGGCTGGGAAAGAATCCAGCATCACAAAGAGTATCCTGACAGAAACAGAAGAACTGGCAAATAAGCATATGTGAAATGTACCCCTTTTTGTCACAACCAGAGGCACTGTTTTCCCAACAAACACCCCATCCATCTGGTAAAGAACAGCCACTACCTGTCCCTGTGGATATGTCCTTGCTGCCTAGCCAAAGGGAGTTTTAAGCCAACAATCCTTCTACCCTACACATTGGCCTCTTCCTTACCCTGTTATCTTTCCAATGTTGCTACCCTCTTGTAACAGATGATATTTTTCTGAGATCCTAGACCTACAAAATGATAGCAGTGTCATGCAAATGGGTTCATTTGCAGAGATAAGAATTCATCACAAGCACTGCTTTAAAGGACTGGGCCTTTCATTTTTCCTTGAACTCTTTGCAACAATTTCTCTCCTGCCAAATCCCTTTCTGTCTAGATGCTGCTCTCACATTCAGACTCGATTTCCTGTGGCTTTGGTTTGGCTTGAGTTTATACTCTCTTTTTCTTCTTAATCCCTCAACTTTCTTTTGCTGTATTTTATTTTTTTTTCTCAAGCTCTTAATAGTGTTTCTGTAATCAGACTTCTTCTGCACAGCTTCTGAAAAGGCAACGCTGCAGGTCTGTCTCAGAGCATTAGTTTGCAAGCATTAGAAGAGGCAGAGAAAAACCCTCTGTGTCTAAATCCTGCCATTTAAACCACTATAATGGACGATGCTCGCAGAAATTCCTTTAAATATTTTTTCCAAGGGTATCTCAAATGTCATACACGCTGCAGGCACAGACTTTTTGAGTCAAGGATTTGCACTGGCATCGACGTCTCCTTATTTTTTTTTCATAAAGCAGCGAGCCCAACTCTTTCCTGGTATGTCCTTGCCTTTCTCCAGTGGCTGCAATAACACCATCAGTAATTCAGAGGATTGAGCAGGAGGCTCCTGCTTTGTGTATATCAGTGAAAAGCCCAAGGACAGAGCGAGCCAGTGCTTCTGGCAGCGCAGCAGATGATAATTAGCCAGCCCTGGTTACACATCCGTCGGTGCAGGAATGGAATACTTTCCTGGTGAGCTGGCAGGTAATAAAGCTTGCATGCTCACACGTCCATTATGAACAGGCTTATTAAGAGCCTCTCCTCCCACAGGAATGCTGTAGTGTACATGGAAATGAGTCTGTGGTCACCCAGCATTTCGCAGATATCCAGCTGCGCACTCAGCACACGCAGAGCACGCAAAGCTGTGCCAGCCTCCCAGGCAGAATCCAAATATTCCTGCTTAGAGAAGCAAGATCCTTTCAGTTGGAGCAAAGGCAAGGCCCATTTGCTTTTAGCACTGTTTGAACCACAGAAAAAAAAAAAGCCATTTCTCATTCTCTTCAAAGAAAGATGGTTGCACATATTTCTCCAAGGGCCCAAGGATATTTTGTCTCCATCTAAAATCCTCCAAATTACTTCACAAGTTTCTAAGCCAATATCTCATTGATTACTGTTGCTATAACTCCTCCTAGACAGATAAACTGCTTCAGAGAAATGTCCCCTCTCTGCACTGGTGTGTGTAGAAATGCTTCTCATAACTTCTGAATCTGGCTTATCTTTCCCAAGGGCCGAGGCATGACAATCCTTTGCTGTTCCTCTCCCTGGTGTTTAGCATCGTGCTTGTGCCTTTGGCAAAGGATGAGGGAAGTGAGAATCCTCCTCCATACATTTTGCTGAAGCTACAGTATTTGAGACAGGTTACTACTGTTAATACTGCTAATTGTTTTAGAACGTATTTTTACTGTCTTATAATATTTATGGACTTTATTGTGAATACTGCTACTCCCTTCTAGCTACTAACTACTCCCTTCAGGCATACTTCCTTTGAAGCAGCAGGCACAGGGTAAATGCTTCAAAACTCAGGAGCTGCTAGGGTTTAGAATGCATGTGATGATGATTAGTATTTCCTTCAGGAACTTCATGTTTCTGAGATATTCTTAACTGGACTTATTCTGGACTCTTGCATCTCAGACACTCGAAATTCCCAGGGGATCTAGGGAAGTTGCAATCCAGCCAAGTCCACTTATTCCCACAGTTCGCTTTCCACACCTCATTAAGAAAGTGATTCAGGATTTCTCTTCAAAGCTTCAGCAGCCCTGCACATAAAAAAAGAAATCCTTCAAAAACAAACCAGCATATGCTGTTAAACACATACAGTACTCTCAGTGGGATTATATGACAATAAGGAAATATTTTGAGGTAAAACACCAAAACAGAAAAACATTTTTAAAAAGCGATGCAATACAAATGAGGCCAGCAGCTCCACATGACTCCAAACAACATTCCAAGGTCTTCAAGGATTCATCTATGCTTACCAGTTCTGCTACTTTAATTATGCTAACACAGAACAGCATAATGCCTTTCTGGCACAGTAGCAAGTATACTGGTACAGTTTAGTCCTGTTAAACACATTGAGACTGCATACTTCTTTTATACCTTTGTATGCAGAGTGCAGATTTTACTGGCTGTACGTTTATCTATCTATCTATCTATCTATCTATCTATCTATCTATCTATCTATCTCAAAAGAAAAATCATATGTTTGGTAATACAACTTCTGTGTCAGTTAGGTGTAAGAGCCAACTACATTCAAGCTTACTTGAACTTATTTCTTTATCAGTTCTTCTGGGGTTTTCTTTGGAGATCTCTTTATCACGACTCCCTTTGCCTTCCCTGCCGTACTTTTCTGTGTGCTGCTGCAGCTGCCAAACCTCTTCCCAGGTTTGATTCCAGGCTGGACTCTTCCCAGCCCTCTTGCAACATTTTTGGATCAAACCTACATGTATGGTCATCTAAATTCCATTTTTCCTGACAACATTCACTTCCTCTTCTTTCCTGTGAGCTAGGTTAACAAACCAGCTGGAGCAGAAGGCCCACATGAGCCCGGTTATTCCAGCAGGACAGGTGGATGTTAAGCAATACTGTTACCTGCTTAGTCCTGCATTTTCATATAGAAAGGTAGGGAACGAATACAATTTGAGAGAGGTAGTTTTCTTCTTACCATCAGACAGCCTCACCAGCCTATTTTCCATTGCAAAGAGCTTTCTCTAAGTGCAGATCTTGTTTTTCTCCATGTAGGTTCTCTCTGAGGCTCTTGCACATTCAGATTTATCAGACATTTGAACCAGAAGTTAGCAGCCACCCCACAAATCTGGGTAAGGTACCTACATGTGTATGTCTGTCTTCCCTATTTCTCTGCTAACACTGACATAATTACTCCTGACAACAGGAGATCACTACTGCAGTAACTCCTCCGTGCCTCCTGAAGGGTCAGCATCCCCTCAAGCTCCTGAGCACACATCAACTTGTCCTTCTCTGAGGCAGTCCCAAGCTGGAGGCAAAAAGGGAGAGGATCTTCCATCTGAAGCACAGCCACCACCTCTGAACACGTCTTCATGCTACAGCTGGCACTGGCCATTTCATGAGAAGTCTGAGAGTCCAGGCTCATCTATTACAAATTAGTATGGAGAACTGTCTGTTTATGTTAACCACAGCCTGACTGTCCAGGGAGAAGTCCTGCAACTCTTTGGACTTGTAAACTTATGGATGATGTCTCTGCCGGTTGTGTCAGCTGCAGAAGCAGTTGTATTTTCAAAAGGGAAGCATGAGAAGGACATTGGAGAGATGCTTGCATTTCACTGATGTCCTCCTTGCAGATGGGGTAGGTACCAGTCTGCTGTAAAACATCACTCAGGGAGCTAATCTGCAACTCCAGACAGGGAAACTCACTTTAGCCTGAAACACTTTCAATATTTTATCTCTGGGAGCTGAGGAAGCAAAGGGCTGCACAGTGCTCAGTATAGGGAAAAAACAAGGAAAGGACCTAACTGATGTGACTATTAAAGGAAAAAAAAACAAGGTTCAAAATCTGATTTCCTTCATATTTGCTCCAGTTGAGTGAGAACAGACACACTGCAAAACACAGCATTAGGAGTAGGAAACTGAAGCCCTGTATTGACTCAAACATCAGCCTGAATCCTGCACTGACCCAGATCACAAAGATTAAAGGCAACACAATCCCCGAACTAATGAAGTAGGTAAGTGGATAGGACTTAATGACAGTGTGATACTTGGGTTATGGTTTGTGTGCATTTTGCAGTAAAGAGGAACTCTTTGGATAACTGATGAATTTATTTGTTCCCCTTTTTCTCAGCCTCTCTGGAACCAGCACTAACACTCTCAGGGAGTCTTGATCCTGCCAACAATTCTGAGAGGAACGCTAAATGTCAGAAATGCAGTACAGAAATGGCTTAACTTTCTCCAATCAGTGGTTTGTTTTGTTTTTTTTTTAATTTTATTTACACTGTAAGCTGTTTAACTGGGGCAGGCACAACTTATTTTTACAGATTTACATATGGGATTCAAACCACAACTCATATTTCAGTGGAGCACTCGTAGGTGCTTCCATAAAAGAAGTAAAGTGAAAAATCCTACAGGGATGTGCAGTGAGAAAGTCTAATGATTGCTGAAAAGGGCAGTAATCCAAGAATAAGTGACATCTAGTACAGCTCTGTGGCAGTGACAGAGACAGCAAATGAGGCACTAACAGCACTTGCTAGCAAAGGAGCAATTACAGCAGCAGCAGCTGCGAGTGAATGTGAAATCTCTGTGGAAAGGCTTGTGCCTGTACCACACTGCTCTGACAGTGAAACAAGACACTGAGCTCCCCAAGTGCTGCACAAAGAAGGAAGGTGACACAAGCAAGTCAGGCATTGCTGTGGGTCACCTCAAACTGCAGACAATCCCGAAATACATCACACTTCTTAAACCTATGTCAGCAGTTAGGGCTTGTGGCAATGGTGTTTGAGGTGTTCAGACACCAGAACAGTGGCTGCCACAGGTGTACTCAGGCTCAGAAAGTGTTTCATAGAGAGCTGCCACTGCAAAACTCTCGCTCCATTTTCATGTGAGTGGGACATGCAAGGGATGTCACGCAGTGAGGAAGACTCCATGTCAAAATTGGAGCCATAAAGGACTGGAAAAGTGGATTTATTTTTTTCCACTTTTGTTCAGGAACGGACAAATCACAGAAAACAAGGTATCACAGGAGGTCATCTAACCCTTGGGAGACAGGAAGGCAGCTTTGGAGCACTTTTATGGACAAGCTGTGGTCCCTCTGAGTCCCAGGAGCACAGCAGGTGGCAGGGCTTAGGGTCCACCCAGGCACAGGGGCACTGGAAGCCCTTGGGCTATGGCTTTGTAGTTGGATATCCCTGTATTACTGTCTGTATCTCTTCTAAATCTCCTTATGGACTAATTACTTGGGAGATCCCTCTAAACACTACAGGAAAGTAACCTCATCCTAGGCATTAATATGGCTGCCAGCCCTGTGCATACAGCTGTTTTGTAATCAAAGGAGTGAAGACTGCAATTAGTTGCTCATCTTTCAAGCCTTTATTTGGAAGAAGGTAACACTCCCAGTTACAACTAAAATGATTAAGACACCAGAAAGTGCAGAGCTGATGAGTAAATAATAACCATATGACTCATTTCCTAGCTCAGAGATGCCTGGAAAATGAAATTAGCAAGTCACAGAGCAAAAGGCTGCATCTTTCAGCAGTCTCATCTTGTCTTTTTATTGTACATAAAAAGAGAAAAGTCTGCAGTGCCTGGACCTTGTGACAATGTCTTGCCAAGGAAGGAACCTGTTCTATGTTATATTAAAGGCTGTGCCTTACAGTGCTTAAAACCACAGCTTAGAGCACAGTGGATGTCCAGGGGTGTGCAGTGCACCCTCCTGAGCTCTTGGCACCATGGCACTCTCTGTTCCTGGGCTCCTCTCACTTTCCCAGCTGCAGGTCACCGGCAGCTTGGGCTGCAATTTATGGAAACAGCCAGATGGATCAGGTTGGACCTTAAACCCAAATTTCCTCACTGCAAGAAAGCTGAGCTTTAAATGGTAACTAGAATCTGAATTAGAAGAAACCACCAAGGCAGAAAACCCTGCTTTTATTCATGAGTGAAGGGGGCTGGTGTCTACCAGCTGCTGACACCAGCCTGCTTTTCTTTGCTAATATGTCAGTTCACAAATGGGCCTCAAGGATTTAGGAACTAAATCCAACACACTTTGCAAATTTTGTGTATCCCTTAAGATGCAAAAAAACCCTAATTTTGAGGGTGAGTAGTACAAAATTGCTATATACAGTTCATTATTATCTCTGAGCAAGAAAAAATGTATTAGAATATTTAACCTAATCTGGCATTCTAGAGGGAAGCCTTACCTTGGTTGTACCCACAGAAATTTGTTGCAAGAGTAAATACATGGTACAGAAACAATTCATCTCACCTTGAAAACTTGTGGTCTGGATTTGGGAGGTTAAGAGATAAAATGTTGAAGCAGGTAAGAAAACTACTTCATCTGAATGTAATTTGAATGTCCAACAGAATGTCATTGTAGTCCCAAGTCACCCAAATAAATTACTGCTCAGAAATGAGACTCAGAGAACATTATTCAGAGTTTCAAATTAAGGAATATAAAAAATGGAGAGAGCCTGCATTATTCATAAAGCCTGGCCCAGTGAAAGACCCAAAGAACCTGAGATTTCAGAAACTTCAGCCAGTGATGATCTTCTGTGCAAAGGCATTGGACCCCATAAATCACTCAGCTGCAGTGAACTTCAACACACACAGCAGAAAAGCCCAGATAAAAAGAGCAAATATTTAAGAATACAATAAATAAATAGCAGATATGAGCAGCAAATGATTACTTCCAAATCTATGAATCAGTTCCTTCATTCTTATGTTCACATAGTGCTCACTTGTTCTCAAGAATTTATCAAAAATAACATCGTCTCAAATCTGAGAACAAACTGTACCAGAACTATAACCAAAACATATGGTTTACCTGCAATTTCAGCAATTATCAAAGTGTGTTATTTGGAGTTAACACAATTATTAACAAGGGCTTTGCAAACATTTTAGACACTCTGGTAATTCAAAGCAGGCACGATGTGAACTTGTCTGTATTTGCAGCAGAAGCAAAGGCTTGCCAAGGTCCTGTTGGCCTCTCTGATTGTGCTCTGGAGCTGCTCACCTGCCCCTCCAGCCTCGCAAATGGGCTGAGGTTGCCCCAGGAGTCCCAGCACAAGCAGAAATGGGAGGCCTCCCATCCCCAGCCTCAGAACTGAGACCTGCTTTTTATCTTGAAACATTTTCCAAACTGCCATTCCCCGTTGGTCCTTCCACAGACTGTATTCCCAACCCATTACTTAGATGCCCTCCAACCATTTTTCAGTTATCACCTCTCAAATCTAGGAAGGAGGTTAGCAGCAAGAAAACCACAATTTTTACCACAAACATGACATCAGCCAAACAACCCAGACCACATCTCTCTCTGACATATTGTCTTTTTCTTTTCCTTCATCTGACCATGACTCTAGCAGGCCTGCCATACACTTGTGTGCCCATTTTTCCTACCTGTATTGCTTCTTTCCTAGATTTCTGATGAAATTCCTGCTTTGCACTAGCATGACTGTGCATACACAGCCTGCACAACACAAGCAAATGAGCCTTTCATCCAAGGTGACACAGTTCTTTTCTCCCTCTCTTTTTACTTCATCTTTCAGAGGTGAAAACTCGAGCTCAGTTTCACTCCAGAAGTTAGTTGAGTGTCTTAAACATCAGTGCCTCATCTTCTCCATACTGAGAGTTGGCAAGAATGCAACTTCAGCACATCTGCCAGCTGCATCTCCACTGACTGTAGAGGGAGCATAGATCCCTAATTCAGGCACCTTTTGTGCCCAAGATTAGTTTATATGAATCCATCTGAAATGCATAAGTTACTTAATAATTATTGTATTTCTGTGGGCTTATCCAGCACCCAGGAGAATGGGTCTGCAGCTATTCTGGAATACAGATAAAAATAACAGTGTGCAGAAGTTGCATGGCTCGTGTAGAAGAGTCTCAAGTCCTTGTAGGAAAACTGCCCTGGGCAAGGGATGTTTGGCTCAGGTGGGTTCTGCATCTCAGAGCCCCATCATCAGATGCAGGCTTCATGGAAAACAAATATACCGAGTCTTTAAAAGGTGTGGCCTTGGATCCTAAATTTTCCTACCTGACAAAACTTGATAAGAGCACTTGCTCTCTATACCCCACTACCAATAGCGAGAGGATGTCAATATTCAGACACGATGGAGTCTTTTCACCATTATGGATAGGAGCAGTACCTTCATCTGTGTTTCTGGGCCCTGGAGTCACATCTGCTTTTTTTTCTGTACAGTTATTGTATAGTAAGACAGCCAGCACAGCCCAAGGATTTTGTTTTGTTTGTTTAAAACCTGCTTTCAGTCATGAGGTGTTGAAATTCACACTTCTTTGCAGCTGCTGAAGCAACATTCTGAGATATCACAGAAATGAGGCCAGCTGATTATCAGAGAGAGATATACATCATAAAACAAAATAAATGACGAAGAAAAATGGGCCACTGTAAAAGCAAATAAAAACAGTGCAAGGTGGTAGCCCAAGCAAACAAAAAAGCAAGAAAAATGTACAAGAGCTCACATCACTCTTTCAAGTCACAAAAATACTCAAATAAGGGCAGCAGTATCAGTGGAAACTACACAGCAGCACCATAGTCCCGCTGCTTTATTCTTCTCTTATAAAAATGGATCTAATTTTAAACATTGCAGCTCCTTGTTAGAACAGGAGGAACTAATGCTGGCCGCACACTATGAATCACATTGATCATCTATCTGCATTTCAATTTACTGGACTTTGAACAAACTGACCTAATAGCTAAAAATACAGTCTAGTTCCCTTTTCTAACATCCCATTTCTGCCAATCCTAACAGTTCACAGACAGTGATGGTTTGCTGTGAAGGTACCAGTCCCTTCTCCTTCTAAAAGTGATGTGATGCAAGCTCTGACTGATTGGCGTGGACAGATATTCAAGCAGACAGTTCTCTGAGCTATCAGTTCTTAACTTCTGCATTGCCTGGACATGATGACAGGAATATAGAAGTTAATTACCTTGCAATTTTCCTTCCTTAAAATTGTTTTGTAAGACTGACTTCTGTCTCCTGCTGTAAGACTGTGGGAACACTACTACTGCCTGTGTCTGGTCCTGAATGGCAGTGGCAGTAGCAAGCACTGAAAGATGTTATCTTCTTGCTGCCCACAGAGATAAAGCAAGAGAAAATAAAAAAGGGTGGATTTTAACATCAGAATTACCACATATATCGTGGCTTCTCTAAAAGATAAAAAGTTTCCCACACTGGAAGTCTGATTTAACAGAAATATCATCCAAAGATAAACTGATAAGTGGCTGTGTCTAGTTTTGCATAGGCAGCTGTCTAACACCACGCAGCAAAAGCTGATTAGATTGAAGGATTTCCTACAACACATGTAGATGAACCCCTTACAATACGAAATGGAGGGTTTTGTCATGCATAAAACAAAATTCAAGCATTCAGGTCCACAAGTCAAGCATGGAAAACTAGAATGATTCTCACATGGTCATGTCACTGCATCATTTAGAAACTCCACCAAATATTACTAATCTTGCAACACATTTGGCAATTCAGAGAGTGGAAATAAAGCAACTCCATTAAGTAGAGGTATCCAGTGCATGTTTCTTCCTAAACCAGTTGCATTTGTTTAAAATAACCATCAGATCTGACTTAAGAGCACACACATTCTTTGAAAGTGAAACAAGTTTTCTCAGAGGAGTGCTGCCTCATAACTCATGCAAAAGCTATAATTCCACCTAGCTGGCAACTTTATCTCGGCAAGAAATAAGGACACCTATATTTTCAAAATTTTTTGTCCATGAAAACAAAAATTCCGTACTAGCTTATTAAAAACAAATCGTGCTAGACAAGACTCCTGCAAAACTCATGGTGGTAGTAAAATTATGTTCATTGTAAATTGAACATTTTACCTGATAAAGTGTCATAGGAATTTGTAACAAGTGAAAGAGCTGTAGAGGCAAATTTGAAAATTTGTTCACTGACAGACTAAATTAACTATGTAAACTGTGTAAAAGTTTTGTAAGCTTATTTTCCAAACAATACTACATTTTTTCAGCTACATCATGAATTATTTTTGTCTCATGATCATTTTCTCTGTTCTCAGACCAGGAGCAGCACTATAGCAAAACAGCCAAATTGTGACCATCATTGGTGAAGCCCTTTAATTTTAAAAATCATGTTCCTATCTTGTCTTGGAGCAGAGGGTCATTGTGCTCCATCAAGGGGGTGACCCAATCTGGGACAAATCTGAGAGTCAGGATATCAGTAGTGCTGAAGGTCATGATCTCTTGGGAACACAGTAAGGATTAACCACAGACTAATGATCATTCCCAGCCCCCATGGGGGAGTTTGGGGGTGGACAAGAAGGGTTTCAGAAGCAGCAGAGCTGGATCTACCTCTCATGTGACCCTGGAGCTGCCAGGGACGTGGGGACAGACCAAGGACAAGGACAGCCACGGTGGCCAAGGGTGGGGCACAGCTCCTGCCAGGGCTGAGCACACACGGGGTCAGGGCTCTGTGGGGCTGAATGGGGTGGTGGTGCCCAGCAATGGCCCAGCATGGCACTTCCCAAGGTCTCCCTGATGCCACCTCCAGTCCCGCCTGGATTGAGGTGCTGGTGTGCAACGTGCAGGTCATGTTATCACTCCCACCAAACCTGCTGGCAGCTCCATCTTCTCCTGCTTGCTCGAGGAAGTGTGGTTTGCACAATCACTCCGTCTGTTGTCCTGCCCATTGGATGTACCCCTATGACAAATCTCGAGTCTGCTGGCCAAGCTTAACCTCACAAGGGCAGAGGTCTGAAAGATAAAAGCAGCTTCTGAATATCCCAAACCTGCAGGTGGGTTGTGGTGGGGACACCACAGCAGTGTCACCAGCACGGGGGATCTCTGTGAGAGCTCTGCAGCCCCGGGGTTTGTGTCTGGGCAGTGAGCAGCACAGCCCAGAGCCAGCCCTGGCACTGGGACACCAGGGAGGACATAGGGAGCCACCTCACTTCCCACATTAATCTCACTTCCCACATTAATCTGTGGTTACTGAGGTGCTTCAGGACCTCGGGAAACCAGGCCCCTCTAGTTCTGCTGCACAGCTCGTTGCTCCCTTCTTTGTATTAATCCACAGAAGAAAAATCCCAGTTAAAGGTCACAGCGACACAGATAAGTTTGCAAAAAAAGTGTTGTCAAGAAGCCAATATTTTAATGTCTGATAGTTCCAAGTGCATCACACTGACACAGCATGGAAAAATGACACTATTCTAATATAACTTATGGTGCTCACATAACCTGGACATTACCGTTCTGAGACACATTTTAAAAAAAACATTCTACTGCCTTATTATTTTTTGGAATTTTATGTTGAACTAGACCTTTAGGCCTGTAACTCACATGAAGCAATGGTGAAAACTAAAGAACTTAAACAGTTTTCCAGTGTTTTCTCTTGTGGAGGTGACCATGCACCTTTGGAAACCATTAATCCCTAACACTGAAGGGAGGGCAGTGAGGGAATTCTGACAAGCACACTAGCACCAGTTTGCAGTCAGTTGACAGTAACATTTTCTGACTTTGAAAGCATCATAGAAATGTGTATTTCCTTTTCTTCTCTATACCCACCAGTATTTTCTGGAGAGAGCTACACTAATCTCCTGGAAAGCATCACACCTTATGGTACCAACCACAGTAGGATGTGGTCTGTGACCTTGGGAAAGCCCAGGATCGCCAATTGCGAGGAGGAAGGGAAATGGAAAACTTTAGATTTTGGACAGCAACCATAAGAATAGCATGCTGCTTCTTTTAACCATTTCCTAACTAGAATTGGTAATGTACAATTTACTTTCCATAGAAGAAGAAATTGGAACCAGTATTACTTTGTTCAGTTCAGTTTATTTATAAGGGAGGAAAAACATCCTGTGTCCTTGAAAGCAAAAGGAATCAAGCAGCAGAAGAGGCGGGCTCTGCTTACAAATCAAATCCCTTTTTTAGCTAGCAATCTGGCCAGAGGTTCTCTTTTTAAATTATTTTAAACACTGCCAGACTATTGGTGCTTCTGTGGCTGCAGTGATCCCTTTCTTACTGTCCTGTCTCAGTTTCTGTTTTTTCTGCCCCCCCTCACACAACAGTAAATATTTACCAAATTAAGATCAGTGAAACCTCTTTACTTGCATATGCTTGCACATTGAAAAGTAGCTCCCACTGTCTTCATTACCTGGTCCATAAAAGATCCCTTTTCTTACCAGTTTATTAACATTTACCTAAATATATTAAAACTATTTACTCCCCAAAATGCCTAGTTAGTGTTCAGATGTAGCCAAATGATAGCAGCATGCAATCTTGATTAAAGACACCCAGCCTGAGTTGGCCTAGGAAAGTATTACACAGAATTTCAACTCTGGTGTGCAGAGCTAAAAGCAAGAGTAAATCCCACAGCACCACAGTTCCTACAGCGACAGAGTGCTTGCAGTTAAGAGTCCAATTGTCAGCGAAAGCAACAAATGTAAAAAACTAAATTTAGCTTGGGGGCAGCAAAAAAAAAAAAAAAGAAACTTCTTAAGGAAAGGCTGAAGAAATTGCCAGATCCTCAGCTAATATCAATCAGTATATCTTTGGTGAAGGTGATAAACTTCCGTAATGCAACGGAGCTAAAAAAGCTGCCCAAAGCAAGTACTAGAAATTAGGATAGTCACAAAAGTAGTAGGCAGGGGGGAAAGCATAAATTAATGAAAACTCTTTTCACTTTGCATTATCTAACAAAAGAAAAAATACTTTAAATAATGTGCTTATTACTAATCAGATGAACAGAACATTCCAATATTCTACTTACAAAGGAAATAACCCCACTCTCACAAGTACTGCTGACAGTGTCTTCTCGTGATCTGTGCAGACTTCAAGGTTTCTTCAGACCTGTAATAATAATCCTAATAAAAGCATAAAGTGGCTGGGCTGTGGCAACCACTTCTAAAGTGTGAGAAACAAAGAGGGAAGCATCCCTTCCCAAAGGGAGAGCAGCTGGACAAAGAGAAGCAAAGCACATGCAGGTTTTGTGGCGGGATAAGAAATTTTTGTTAATCCTTTGGTACAGCTCCAGCTTTGTAGGTGTTTTTTCCACGGTATTGTTTGGCAATAGGTCAGATCTCCTGTAGAGTACCCACAAGCTTCCTGCATTTCACTTTATCTCCTCAAAATCAGAGTGCCTTTCTTTGTCATTGTGGTGTCTGGCAGTTAAATGCCCTTTTCTCCTGCTTCAAAAAATTGTCTTTCTTTCCAATTCAAAACCTTTGAAAGACTCATAAGTTTTCCCCTTTCTTCCCCTCTGTGAGACCCTCTGGAACTGGTATTCTTTTAAATCCTGTTCCTTCTTCCTGTTTAAGGACTTTCCACTTTTTCTGGTATGGCCATTAAAATTACTGGCCCTCCATCACTCTGGCAAATATGTGGTACAGACCCAGCAGCAAATGGCCTGTTCCACATTAAAAACACTGCATTTACCATAACATTGTCCAAAATTCATCAGATGTGTAGAACATGCAAGCCACTCCATATGTCTGGGATCAAATAGAGTTTAAATGTCGTTTAAAAGAGATATTTTATAGGGTTTTTTTCTAAGACAGAGTGCAGGACTGAGCCTACTTTCACCTCACAAACAGCAGCTGAACCAGCCAAGACCATTAACACAGATATTTAAGCAAGACTTGGGTAATGACGATTTTGATTTTTTCCTTTCTTTCCCCTACAAAAAAAAAATAAAGCTGCAGAAACAAAAGCTTTTGAAATCCCCACTGCCCTGTTGGACAGGGAAAACAAAGACTAAAGACATTTCAGTCACAATAGTTTTGCAGTGTTTAGTAATTATGTGTGTAGACAGCAATAAATTCAACACTGGACTACAGCAAAGACATTTCTATCTCAAAAGGCCAAGAACTCATATATTCTCCGAAATCTCTGTGGTAGTAATTGTGGAAGACAAAATAATTTTTTCATCTAGGACATATATTCAGAGATATGAACCACAGAAATCAAATATATACGGTTATTGTACCAATTTATCTGCATTGTTTTGGAAATGTGGTGAAAATTAATAAAAGTTATCAAGAAGAGATCCCATCTTCTATCCATTAGAGTGATCAAGAAAAAAAGATAGTTGACTGTGCCTGTGCTGAATAAAACTGGAAGAGATTTTTAACTATAGAAACTATAGAAATCAGTTTAGAACTGATCCTCTTAGAACAGCATTGAGCTTAACTTACACATCAGCTCATACTTCTGCTGCCTACCATGGCTTTACTTTCCAGAAACCCACTTCAGTGTAATTTTTTAAGGAAAACTTAATATTTTACAAAAATTAATTTCAGAAAATGGAAACTTAATTTTTTAATTATAAAATCTGACCTTTGGGCTCATTTGAGGAGTTTTTCCTTAATGATGTGAATCAGTACATTTTATGTCAATGTAAATTTGATGACTTTGGTGGTTCTGTGGTCTCCAAAAGCTAGAGTAGGGAATAGTCAGGCCGCCAGCTTTCAAAGGAAAGGAAAAATGTAAGGGGAATCTGAGATACCCCTGTATGAGAACATGCATATAATTTAATAATCTAGAAAGGAACTAGCAGGTGCTCAGTTATACTATAATTATTCTGCTTCATCACAGACAGTTCTGAGTCTATTAAGGCAGAAAATAGTTTGAATATTTTGTTATAAGTTGTCAACTTTTTGACAAAGAGACAGACCAAATAGCATATGCAGTCATTGTGATCTGTTCTGACCAGTGCTGGCTAATTAAGGCTTTAGCTAATTTATTTTTAAAACATAGCTTGAGTTAGAATCTGAGAACTCTTGTTAGGTAATACAAACAAGAACTGAAGACATGTTACAACTGAGGATGAAACAGCACTTGTACTTCTCATCTTAGTGGAGGCTGTTCATTTCACACTACCAAGTTTTACTCACGGAAGACAACATCTTTTCAAAGTGTGAAATAACCTGCTGGTAAACTTCAGTGTTTGAAAAAGACCCATACAAATGAGAAGGTTGAAGTCATAAGGGGTGGGCTTAAGGGGAAAACCTTAAAGAAAGATTTTTTTTTGTCCCTAAATAATCTTTTCCAACAAATCAGTTTTGTTTCATTTGAAGAAATATCAAATAGCAATGTGGAATATTTTCCCCAGCTCTTGAACTAACTGTCTCTCCTAAAACATCAGCAGGGCAAGAAGATTTGCCATTCCTTCTTAGCATTTTCCCCAGGGTTAAACAGGACTGGTAGAACTCGAATATGTAAATGTATATATATTTATATACAAATGTGTGCATATATATGGAGCAGCTTGTGCAGCATGGTTACTCCCTGGTGTGGTGTGGTTCAAGCCAGAATAATCCTAAAGATGAGCTCATCGTTTACACCACCAGAGCACTGAATTTTGTGTTGTCCTGTGTGCTTCTTCCCCAGGAAAGATGGAATGCTGAAGAAATGCAATCAGGTGTGATGGTAACAAGACCAGCTTGAAGGAATCCCATCCCTGCCCACCTGCTCCACCTCTCCAGGGGAAAAGTGGGTTGTGACTTCTGAAGCTTTCCACCAAAGTCAGGGTGCTTAATGACATGCTAAACACCACAAACTTTAGAACATATATTGAATGGCATTCAGTAAAAAAAAAAATCTATCTTCTCATACTTTTACACGGCTGGGTAAAGATAAATATGTCTACAGCAAAATTTCAGGTTGAAGCCCATTATACAACGGTGATCAACTCATTGTATACTGTTAAGAAAGTATATATATTAAAAAAGATATGGTTGGCTCAACTTCGAAGAATACTCAAATCTATTTAATATTCTAGATATTTGGCTACCTGTTTGCATTCACAAAGCTCTTTCTTAAAAGTGAAAACATAGCGCTATTTCCCCTGCAATGTTCAACTTTCTCATTCTTAAATAGCAAAGGGATACCGCTATTTAGATTGCAGGAGCAGCAAGAAGAATATTTGCCTGTTTAAATCTTCCCTGTCTGAAAACAAGGCTTGTTTATTTGTTCCCTTATAATTTGTGAAAGCACACTTGATAATTGGTCTTGTAAAAAACAACAATAAAAGAAACAAACCAGAGTTATGAACTCAAATTACTAAAACAGTACCAAAAAGTCATATATTCAAAGGTTAAAAACATGCTATGGTGAACCAGGATGGAATTCAGCTCTTCCAGAAACGGCAAGGTCACATACTGTCTGATCACATTCATACCACATGCAGTTTTATTTCAGTCAAAATCTTTGTCTTTTTAGTTGGTGTTGATCTAAGATGTTAGAAATGATTGCAGTGTACAGAAACAAGGGATGGGGGGGAAATCAGCTCTTAGATATGCCTGACTCTTGGAGATAATTCAAATGGAAAAAAATCCAGGTCATTGGCCTTTTTAAATAGACCCTAGGCAATATTTACTCCTCCATAAATAGCACAGTCACATGAAATAAAACTGTGTTCAGTAAAGCCTGCAAAACAAAAGAACAATTTACAGGCTGAAAGGCGAAGCGTGGCTCATGCGCTGGGATTAAGGGAGCTCGGTGTGAGCTCGGTGTGATCTCAGTGTGTGCTCGGTGTGTGCTCGGTGTTTGCTCGGTGTGATCTCAGTGTGTGCTCGGTGTTTGCTCGGTGTGAGCTCGGTGTGATCTCGGTGTGTGCTCGGTGTGAGCTCGGTGTGTGCTCGGTGTGTGCTCGGTGTGATCTCGGTGTGTGCTCGGTGTGATCTCGGTGTGATCTCGGTGTGATCTCGGTGTGTGCTCGGTGTGAGCTCGGTGTGATCTCGGTGTGAGCTCGGTGTGTGCTCGGTGTGAGCTCGGTGTGAGCTCGGTGTGATCTCGGTGTGAGCTCGGTGTGTGCTCGGTGTGATCTCGGTGTGATCTCGGTGTGAGCTTGGTGTGATCTCGGTGTGTGCTCGGTGTGTGTTCGGTGTGATCTCGGTGTGATCTCGGTGTGTGCTCGGTGTGTGTTCGGTGTGATCTCGGTGTGATCTCGGTGTGTGCTCGGTGTGTGCTCGGTGTGTGCTCGGTGTGATCTCAGTGTGTGCTCGGTGTGTGCTCGGTGTGTGCTCGGTGTGATCTCGGTGTGTGCTCGGTGTGAGCTCGGTGTGTGCTCGGTGTGAGCTCGGTGTGAGCTCGGTGTGTGCTCGGTGTGATCTCGGTGTGTGCTCGGTGTGTGCTCGGTGTGAGCTCGGTGTGATCTCGGTGTGAGCTCGGTGTGAGCTCGGTGTGTGCTCGGTGTGATCTCGGTGTGATCTCGGTGATTGCAGTGCCAGCTCTGCTCCAAGGACAGCGAGCTGGGTCACCAAATCTGCTCCCTCCATCCCTCCGCAAGGGCCAGGAATTGCCGGGATCCTGCTCCACATCGTGCCTTGCCAGGCAGAGCTTCTGCTGTAAAGTGACATTTCACGGGGGCAGGGACGAGCCCCGCTGCCTTTCCCCCCGTGACTCACAGCACATCTACACAAGGGAAAACCAAGGCACTGCTGAGCTGCTTTAATCCAGCCACCATGTAGTTGTAGGAAGGGCAGAACTTTTCCCCGAGGTAGACAAGCCCTAACATGGAGGCGCAGCCTTCTGGAATACCCGTAAGACCATATGGAGCATCTGCTTGCTAAAATTGCTATTTTTGGATGTTACAAATTAGCAAATTACTACAAACATTGTATTTCTCTCAAGTCCACGTCAATCTCTCCTATGTGCTTAGCCACACTTACGACTCCGTTTCAAGTGGTACTTTTAAATTGTTTTCCCAAAGATCCACCTCCATGTAACATCTCCATGTAACATTTCCATGTTACTGCGAGCACACACTTATGACTATTTCAAGTCAAACTTTTAAAATTTTTTTCCCCAAATATCCATCTCCATGTGTGACATCTCCATATTACTACAAGAACACACTTATGACTTCATTTTGAGTCATGCTTTTAAATTTTTTTTCCCAAAGATCCATCTCCATGTAACATCTCCATGTTACTACATAAAAGCCACAGCTGTCTCCTTTAAGTCTCTTGTAGGCTTGAAAACACTTGAAAACGTGGAACAAGTGCACACAGAACTTTGTAACCCATACAACAAAACAGTAGTATCCACAAGGGCATGTGACTTCATTTCATTCATTAACCGGGGAGTGGAAGGATTGATTTTAATTAAATCAATATTTGGGACTCTTCCGTACTAGTATTGCTCATTCTGGTTTTGCAAGATGAGGTTAAACAATGCTGCTGAAAAGGTATTTTTGGGATCTGAGCCTGGTTCGAGGGGTGCCAGCCCAGTCACCAGTGGAGAGCCGGCTGCTCAGCAGACTTGGCTTTGTTTCCAGTTGCTAAATCACAGCAGAGACACACGAAAATATAAAAACACTTTTCTGCTATTATTCTCCGAGAAGAATAGAACAACATGGGAATAGAACTACAGTTCTAGATGCAGAGCCAATTCTTTACAGAATTACAAATTACACCTTGCTTGGAAACCCTGGTACAGCAAAGCCTTTCCACCTTGGATTTAGGGAGAGATCTTCCCTATCCTTTTGTTACTCTTCACTACAGACTATATATATCTGGTTTGCAACTCTTGGCCATGTTTTGTACTTTTCTGGCTGCCACATTCATTAGGTTTCCAAGCAGCTGATTCTTAGCATGCAGTAATTCTTGTTAGCCTGCTAAGAAGCTGACAGAATAAACCTTGCTGTTTGTTTAATTCCCTTCACTGAGCATTAGGAATTACTCCTGAAAGAACTCGGGGTTCCAGGTGTTCTTTTTTAACATGCAAGTATTTCAGACCAGAAGTAGCTCCCTCTTATTTCCCAAATGCTGTGTTGAACAATCTTTAAAGCTGAAGAATAGTGCTCATGGGCATTTATAAGGGTCTGACTTGCCACAGACAAAAGCATGTAGAAAGTGGTAGTGGAAAGGCTACAGTGTATTTTGTTGTTGGCAGTGGCAGCTGATTGGTGGGGCTTGGTGTCATTTTTGCATTTCAGTGAATACAGGTACCATTCGTTACATTAAAAATATGTATGAATCCACTCCTCTTGCTGAAGATCTTTACCCATTTTATATATATAAAATGTTAACAAATCTTCAGCACAGAGAACAGATTAATTAATACACATATGCTCGTGTTCTGTAGATTTTTGTTAAGGAAATAACATTATGGCAAAGATGCTAACTGACTTTGAAAGCTTAGTTGTAAACCTATGTCCCTAAGGGATGCTTTGCATATTACTGAGCCAAAAAGATTGCTGTTGAATTCTCAGACAGCACTGCTTACACCCAAAATGACAGTTCAAGACACAGGCAGAATTAAGGAATTAAATTGGGATACATTTTCATTGGACTATGAGTTACAATAATCAGTGATTTTTTTTGCCTGTGTGTACAAAATTCCTAAAATACTTCTTTTATTTGCATCACAATCACACTGAATTGTCTGACAGAAGACTCAATTCAAAGGTTTTTAAAATCACAACTCGAATCAGAGCTAGTTTTAATAATCCATTGCCTACATATACTCATATACATAGTTTTGCCTGGAAAGATTGTAATGATGTCATCATAGGTATGCTGAAGGAAGTCACACTCAGGACCCTGACAAAGAAGATGTTGCCAACTGAATTCCAGTCCCTGAATTTCAGATTCTACTCTGGGAGGAAGGTGTCAAATAGCTCTGAGATAACTAAAGCTGTATTATACAAGGATTTATCAAGCAGAGGACTTGGGAACACTTATGCTAGACATCTACTACCCAACACAGACTACAGAACATGTAAACATACAATTCATCCTGACCTAGGTGAATATCTCACTTGGTTTTACTGGGGCATTAGTCCAGGAAGTATTTTAAGCTAGGACTAAGCCCCTCTCATTTGCAGACAGGCTGAGTGAGTTGGAGTTGTTCAACTAGGAAAAGAGAAGATTCCAGGGAGACATTAGAGCACCTCCTGTATCTAAAGGGGTCTACAAGACAGCTGGAGAGGGACTTATTAGAAGGGCACACAGTGACAAGGCAAGGGACAATGGCTTTAAACTGAAAAAGGATAGATTTAGATCAAATATTAGGAGGAAGTTCATCACTATGAGGGTGCTGAGGCACTGGCACAGGTTGCCCAGAGAAGTTGTGGATGCTTCATCCCTGGAAGAGTTCAAGGCCAGGCCGGATGGGGCTTTGGGCATCCTGGTCTAGTGGAAGGTGTCCCTGCCCATGGCAAGGGGTTTGGAACAAGATGATCTTTAAGGTCCCTTCCAAGCCAGGACATTCTATGATTCTATGAAAAACCCTGAAAAACTGCTGGGGTTGTGCAGTCGTAAACATAAGCACAGCTGCAGTCAGCAGGGCTTTTCATTTTCATTTTCATTTTGAGAGGGAAATAAAATTTTCTCCACAAGCCTTCTTGGCTGAGAGTTCACCCAGTTAGGGCATGCTCTTTACTAAAACATTCCTCCCACTGTCTCTGAGAAGAGCTAGATTTCTGGCAGCCTGGCCTCCAAGCATCTGTATAGAAGAATGGGAAAACAGAGCTTTAGTTAACTCCTCATTTGCTGACAGCCAGGCATCTCCCTGCAGCAAAAATCTGGTAGCAACCTGGTACTTGAAGCACCAGGTTTGCAAGCCAACTTGGCCAGGATTCTGCAAGTTAATGATGTGTCATGTTCTTATTCACCTTTCCAAAGACTTCTCTTCTGGGTAAAAAGATGATAAGAAAGTGCAAGAAATAATCCTCTAGGACTAAATGAAAAGAACTATAAATGTGACTTTCAGTAAAATCTGCTCCAGAATGTTGCTTCTCCATCCTGAATAATGATCATGAATGATAATGAGCCTTCTTCCAAACTAGAGATATGCTAGAGAGGTTTTGCAGAATCGAGGTTTCAGTGCATATTGAGGGCCCTGCTTTAGGAGTGGGAATAACTTGGCATAAAATTACTATTCACAACATTCTCTGTAGACACCATGGACTTCGATGAATTGAATCTGGAGCCAGCAGCTTGTAACCTGGCATCGTCCCTGTGTGCCTTTAAACACGCTCTGCAAACCAGGGGCTTCAGCAGCTGACTCAGAGCAGCTCCGACAGCTGTGTAGGAAGCAGAATGTGCAGAAAGCAGGGAAGGGCAATCTCCAGCCCTCTCAAACACAGTTATTTCAGACTGCCACTCACAGCTCTCACTTATATTTTTTTATCTCCAAATACCCCAGTCCCACAGGCCTGTATGTTCCAGTGATTTTATACATTGATGTGCTTCCACTGATTTCAAGTGTAACTTAAAGCAAACGTTACCATTTCAGTTTGGGAAACCATAGCTGGTCACCAGAGATGCTGCTCATTCTTTTCTGAAACAGAAGACTTGAATTAAAAAGGCAATAGAAAACTCAACGGCTAAAAGTACTTCTCATTTATTTGAGAGAATAAAAGTTTCGTTTTGTGTAGCTGACTCAGATTTCACCAATGTTTCTTTCACAAATGATACATGAAGATGCAGTCTGAAAAAATCTTTCAGTGCAGTCAATATGAAAATCCCATCATTGCAAGACTACACTTATTATTTATGGAGGTCTTGGTGTAATGAATTTCAATTGCCAACAGATTTTTTACAGCACATTTTCAAGCAGCATTTCTAAACCTAATCAGCCTTGTGGAAAACATTTTAAACCTCAGAAAAAACATTTTTACATCAACTAGAACTTGTATAAAGCTTCCTTAACAAACCCTGAAATATTGATGAATCTTTTACCCTGGGAACTGGCAGCAAGGCTTGAGTTGCCAATAAACACTACACAGGACATGCTGGGCAGTGTCAGTTTCTAAAAATGGGTGCAGAAGAAAATGACAGCTGTTGGAGGGCAGGCAGGAACAGAGGAACACACCGATACAGGGGCTTGGCACCAGTGATCTCTCAGTAGGAGCTGTGGGCCTTGAAGTGAGAATTAACCAGGTAATAAATGCGAGGATTTCCTTTACTGCAATCAATACAGGAAATGGCAATTTAAAGGACAAGTGCCTAAAGACTGCTATGCTGTCTGTAAAATTGACTTTGTAATATAAAGAAATGAAAACACCTATAAGAAAGATGAAAGTATATTACACTGGTACTCTATAATTTCTAGATATGTTGTATCCAGAATCGAATCTAAAGTGTACAAAAAAGGATACTCTGAGCTCAGCTCAGCAGGTAGGGGTTATTGAGTATTCTGAGCCGGAAAAAGACCCACAGGGATCATTGAGTCCAACTCTTCTTAAGTGAATGGCCCATACTCCCTCTCTCTACTAAAGATTATTTCACCAAAAGCAAAAAAGATGAGAAGCGCACAAGTTAGACTGTGTTGACAGAGGAAAGGAAAAGAGACAGAAGGAAACAGAGAGCAGTTTCCACCGAACAGGCTTCCACAGTCTTAGTCTTTTACATTCACACAAAGCTGTAATCATTTGGCTTTTGATTTATGGTTTATACACGCAAAGGTTAAAGTCCAACTCATAGGAGGCATTTTACAAACATTTATGGCGATCTTACTGTATTTATGCTCTACCACAGCTACTGAAACTTGAGTGTGTGCTTAAAATACTACAAATGCTTTTTAGCTGAATTGGTATCCAAAACTGTACAGTAAAAAGCAATGTGCTGATGCGCATAAAACTTAGCTCTACGTGAATGGCTACGAGGTGAGGCATCCCACGTGTTAGCCTTTCCGAACGGGGGAGGGGGGAATTGTATATGGAAATGGGACAGCGCAAGTCGGACTTCACTGCATAGAATTCTTCTAGACTTCAGTGCAGCCGCTTAGGGAACACACAGTCACGGCTTTTGCAGCAGTCGCAATTCTCCCTCCTCACTTCAGCCCGCACCACTAAAGCCGCGCGGAGCAGCAGGATCAGTTTCTCCGCGCGCATCCATCCCTGGAAGGCCCGCACGTGTTGGGCTCAGGCAGGGCTGCGCCTCCAGCCCGCGCCACTGGCTGCGAGGAAGGAAAAATCTGGGAAAGAAAACACCGATCGCCAAACAACCGAGTCCGCGCGGACACGGAAGGGAGACACAAAGCGCTGAGGCGTCGGGAGGGTGGGCAGAAAAAAAAAAAAAAAGTTGGGAGCATCGGGGCGCACGGCACGGAGATGCGCTTGGGAGCGCACCCGGGCGCTGCCGCGACTCCCGGCGCTCCCGGCCAAACACCCTTTGGCCGTGTCCCCGTGAGCAGCATCCGCGGTCGCGGGACCCCCGGTGCCCGCTGCGCCGCTTCCCTCCCCGCCGCGGGATTGGCCGGCGCGCGCCCCGCCCGCCATCCCGCCCCTTCCCTTCCCTTTTCCCTTCCCCTTCCCCCCGCCGGGAAACCCCGCCCGCCCCGCCTCTCCCGCTTCCGGTTGGAGGAGCCGTCCGTCAATCATCCGCTCCCCGGCGCGCGGCCCAACTCCCGCGTCCTCCCCGGGCCTCCGCGGGCGGAGCGGGGGGCGTTCCGCGCTCCTCTTCTCTCATTGGCTGTCTTGGGCCGTCAATCATCTGGCGCCGCCAACCGCGGCCGCTACTACCGCCCAGGCCCCGCCCCTTCCCCCTCCCTCCGCTCAACTCCGCTCGCTCCGCCAAGTTGCGCGGCCGCTGCCCGGCGGCTCCGGGGTTGTGGCGGCGCCACGCGCGGCGGCCCCCGGCGGAGCGCGACGAGGCGGGATGACGGCGGAGGCGCGGGGAGCGCCCGGCGGCGGCTAAAGGCGGGCAAGGGGCGTGTGGGAGCCAGCGGCTGAAGCCCGGGGGCGAGTCTGGCCGATGACAGCGGGCTCGACTGAAGGGGACACGGAGTTAACGAGGCGGGAGCGCGGCAGCGGCGCCTGCCAGCCCGTCCCGCGGCGGGTCGCGCCGCTCCTGCCCTGAGGGCAGCGGGACCCCGGGAGGGAAAGTTTGGCGCTCTCCCGCCCCCGCCCCGCCGGGCAAAGTTGTCTTTGGGTTTGTTTGTTTGTTTTCCCTTTCCTCCTCCTCCTCCTCCTCCCCCCTTCCGCTCCCCCGCCGGCTCCGCGCGGGGAGGAAACGGCGAGGGAAGCAGGAACTGAGGAGCGACCCGGGAGCCTCCCCAGCGCCCGGCAGAGCCCGTTCCGCTCCTCTCCTCGCCCGTGTGGTGTGTGAGGGCAGCCAGGACTTCATTTTTGGTGGTGTTTCTTCGTTGGTGTTTTTTTTTTATTTTTTTTTTTTAATTTTTTTTTTAAGCCGCTTTGTTTTTTGCCCGCCCGCTTCTCCCTCCGGTACAATATATGCTCGTGGAGAGCCGCCCCGCCGCCCAGCCATGTCGGCGGCCATCTCTGCCGCGGAGAAGGTGGATGGCTTCACACGGAAATCGGTGCGCAAGGCGCAGAGGCAGAAGCGCTCGCAGGGCTCCTCGCAGTTCCGCAGCCAGGGCAGCCCGGTGGAGCTCTCGCCGCTGCCCCAGCTCAAAGGTTCGTACCTGCCCTCCCTCCCCTCCGGCTGCAGGTGCCGCTGCCCGCACCGCCTGCCCTGGCTCGGCCCCTGCCCCGCGCCCTCTGCCCTTTAGCCGTGTCCTCCCGTGCCCCCGGTGCTTGCCAGGTAGGGACCCCGCGGCGGGAATTCCTCCTCCGCTCGCACAAACCCGCACGGCTCGGCTCTCGCTCGCTGTCCCGGGCGCTGACTCCGCTCACTCGCCACCCCCCTTTTCTGGCCGCTTCGCGTGGTTTTTAAGGTCTTATTGAGGAAAATGTAGGCGATAAGCTGAGTTGAGGAGGGCAGGCAATTCGGCGCTAAAACCTGGGAGCGAGCGGTGGCTCCTCCCACGGGGGGTTTCGCGAAGAGGAACTCTGCCCGTGGCACAACATCCTGAGTTACCGGAGAGAGTTGGCGCTCGGCTGCTCCCCGCTTTCGCTCCGCTCTCGGACACGGTGGGAACACGTTCTGCTGCTCTCCAGGAGCTGCCTCGGAGACCTCCCCCTGCACTGTGCTGTGTGGAAACACTCTCCAGTGAATGAAAACTCTGGATGCTGGCATTGCTCAAACGGTAGATAGACAGCGAAGGTTTTATCCACTGTGCTGCAGCTAAAATCTGAGAAGGCTCAGTTCATTATGTCACAAACACGAAGCGAAGTTCATTGCAACCTTCTACGTCTTTGAACATCAGAATACATTTCTGTATATTTTTAAAATTACGAAAAGTGCACGTTGGGGAGAGAATACAAACTTACTATTAAAGCATTTGTCAGGGACTTGAAAAATCAGGGAGAGCGATTATCTTAACGTGACCTAGCATGTTAATTTTGCTTCCACTGTCTTTAAAGTCCTAAGGCTTTTGAAGCTGTATCATATGATGGTGGAAAAAAAAATCTGATTTGCAGCAAATATCCAAAATCCATATAAGATCTAGAAAACTTAAAAATATTCCTAGGTACTAAGGTTTGGGTTTTTTTCAGTTTGATTTTTTAGCATTAACAGTCGTGTCTCTAGTATTTCAAGACAGTCACTTTTTCTTGCTCTTCGAATGGCAGATGTACATGAATCATAAATCTGGCTCTTCACAGAAATGTTATTGACTAGAAATAAACTCAGGCAGGGGAGTAACAAGGGCAGGGTTGTTTGTTTGGTTTTAACATGTTTGTTGCAGTGGTTTTTAGTGTTAATTTCAACAACAGCAGGGGTGTTCTTGCTGCTTGTTTTGGGCTTTCCTTTCTCTATGAAGTTGTGTCCTGTCTTGGTCCACTGCTTTGATTTGAGGGATTTATAACCGCAATATAATAATTTGTTTGAAATCAAGATTCACTTTCTCCTGTTCTCATGCTGTTTAGACGATACATTTTCCTCAGAGTTGAATTTTAGAAACCACTCTTGAGACTTTGTAAAGGCCCTTGGTAAATGCTGCACATAGGTGGCAGACTTCAGAAAGTTTGAGTCCTGGTCCAGCAGACAGTTAAACATACGTGTGTTATGCAGGGAGCAATTCCAGCTTAAATCAGCAAAATGTCCAAGTTTACATTCTTTGCTGAGCTTGGACTTTAATAATAAGTTTTTAACTCTGCATTATTAAGTCTTGTAGTTTTGTCAGTGTGGTTTTACAGCTTTTTACTTGTAACACAGAGAAATTTTGCATGGCATCAGCAGCTCAGATGTTTGGAAATTTGAAGCCATAAACCACTAGAGGAATTTCTTCAGTTATGCAGGGTTTTATAGTAGTTTGAATTGCCTTATTGCCTTAAGTTCTTAACGGAAAATCCCTTCAGTCTTTATGCTTATGATTCAGATGTGAAGTCTTGCCTTGGAGACCTACTTCAGAACAGACACTGTGGGCAAAATATACTTTTATGAGCTGTAGTGTCCCAAGTAGCCAGTTTGCAGAAAGTCAAGCAGCACTCTTTTTGCTTGTTTTTTTCCCTTAGGTTTGTGATGTTAGATTTGTCCTGAACGTAGCTGTGGAGATGGGATGGTTCCTTTTCATCTGTTAAGGCTCCCTCTCTCCCTTTCCTCTTAAACCTTCCTTGCCCCTGAAACAAAAAAAGGTTTAGAAAGAGTTTGCTCTCTCTGCAAATGGATTGTTTTATAAAACTATTTGTTCTAATCACATATGTCTTGGGAGGAAAAAAGCTTTGCTTTATTCTTTAAAGTTGTTATGGAATTCAGCAATAGTTTTGATGCTGCCAGTGTAGTATCATCTACTGACTCATGAGCCAGAATTCCCAGGGATTGACTGAAAAAGGAAAGTACAGTCATTATAATGATGCCTATGGGTGCTTAGCATACACTTATGTAATTAGAATAAAATTTTACTTTTACAGACCTCTTCAAATAAATGTTAAACCTGAGATGTTTCAGACCTGTACTGGGGGAAAATTGAATATCTTTAGATGAAAAAGCAGTTTGGTATTATGCTGCTGTAAAATATGTCATCTCATTTTGTGGGTATTGTCGTGTTTCATCGCTTTTAAGAGAAAATATTCTGAAATAAGTATAAACAGTATTTTAAAACTTCCCAGTAGGTTTGTCAGACTGGCCTAAAACACTTGCATCTGTTTTACTGGAGGGAGAGATGTTCCAGAAGAAAAATAGAAATTACCCATCACTTTAGGAACTACCTTCTTGGGTAGAGAGTGTTGTGGGATATTTCCTTTCCTTTAGAGGCTGTTTTGTTTGCCACTGAAATGGCCAGCTCAGATGGTGAGACACAATTTGAGTTGTATTGTTTCAAAGCCTGTAGACAGGTAATATTAAAAATACAGATTTCTGCTGTTAACTGTACTGCTGCTATGAATTACCAAAAGTCTATTCTCTGGCTGTGTATTTCTTCTCCTAGCAGTGATAGATCACTTCTCTTACTGGTGGGTAACAATCCCAAGCTGTACCTAAGTAGCAGGAGCTCTTCCCTTCAGAGGTGCTGTTGGGGGAGTGAGATTGAGAGGATGGATGGCAAAATTGTGTGTTGTGATCAACACTCAGCTTATCTTTGCGTGTAATGGTATCTCTCCTGTTTAGATAAAAGCTCAGCAAACCCTGACTGATGGCAGGATACCCAAAATAATTTAGTAATTTCTCCTTCAGTTAATTTAGGAGATTTCCTAAAACATTGTTATTCAGGACGGTGTCCATCTTACTGTGTAATTGAACAACTGAATAAGAAATACCGAACACACAGTAATTATATTTAAAGGAAAAAAATATTGTTTAATCACACACCTCCCTCTCAGTCTTCTTTTAATTTTATTACCTAAAGTTTGCATAATAAAAGAATTTTGAAGAATCTTCAGCCAAGATAATGTGCTGGAACACAGCAGGATTTTGTTGTTTCATAGACAATTCTGAGTGTTGCTTTTAAAGAAATCTGGTAAAGGGAGTGTTATTTTTGTTGTCTTAAGAAGTGATAATTTTGTCCCAATAGGAAATTGTTATAAGAGACTGTAATAGAACATGGCAGTTACCTTCATTTTTGAAAAAGAGATGCAACTTGACCTTGGAACCTGATCTGACTCTCCAGCAGATGGATGCATGCTTGTCAATGTCACTTTTGGTTGAAGCCTGTAGAAATACAGGTGAAAAGTGGTGAATAGAAAACACAACTTGTTACTTTTATTTAGTACAGTTAATATGGCCAGTCAGGCTGTAAAGCAAATAGTTTTTTGTTTTTTTTTTTCTGTGTACCAAACATGTCAACTGGTGCTGGAAAGAATAAACATTTCCTGGTGCCACCTACCCTCACAAGAGAAGAATTGGAAAATGGTCCAGAAATCTTTCAGCCATGGACTAGCAATAGTTAGAGGGGGCTCTGTGGGACTGAGAGTTACAGAGGTGGAGTGTACTGGAATGAGAAGACATTTTTGAGAAGACTTCCTAGTGTGTAGTGTCAGCATTCAAATACAGGGTGTAAAATAGGTGTTAGCTCTGGTTATTTTCTTTACTTAAACCCTTGAGAGACAGCTTGAATTTGCTGAAAACCAGTTGCTGTGTTCAAGTTAAGCTTTTGTGGAAACGTTGCAGGGAGGCCTAGTAACCTTGCTGACAGGTAAAATTTTAATGTTGTTAAATCTGAGGATCAGTTCAAACCTCACACTTTGACTGGTTTTGAGTCCCATAGTGTGTGCCTCAGAGTGACATAAATAAGTGGAATTAAAAACAGCAGAGAGGAATTTTCTTGTCGTATTAAGTTGCCTTTGCTCCCCAAGGGAAAATGTGCTTCAAAGTTTAAGAATGGTTTACTTTTACTACAGCCTTAATAAATATTTATAAGTGAAAGGACAGTTTTCTCTCTCAGATTTGCACTTGTTTTTTTGTATCCCTCATGATTCATGATTTCCTCTTCTGTAGTCCTCCTTTTGTATTCAACATCCCTTGCAACTGTGATCATCTTGGATGAATTTTTCCTTAAAAGTGCAAATCTTTAATTCAGATGAAGAATGAGGATGTTCTGTGAGGAATTCATGTTTACCTCTCACTATAATCTCAGCAGAGTGCACTATGAAGTAGTCAAAACTTCCTTTTTAGTGAAGTTACAATCTTGAGAAATAAACAACCTGTAACAGATGAAAAAGCTGTAGTAATTCCATGAAAAACGAGCTGTTTGAATTTTTTTCTATATTAAGGAACTGTTCCTAGTTTATGGAGTGGAACATTTTAGTCTTCAATTCTTAACAAATTGACCTTTTTTATCCATAGACTTGAATTTTTGGTCTTAGAATATACTTCCATCAAAAGCAACTCCTAAATATAGAACCTATTGACAGTCTTCACATGAACTTTTCTATTTCAATCTTTCACATCTTCTGAGTGCCAGCTTAGTATCAGATTTCTTTTTCCATATTCATTGCTTTCTGGTTTAGACAGACAGTAGTTTTGCAGGTGCTGAATTTAATGTTAGTTGCTGTAGGAAATACAAATGGAATTAGTTATTGCTGCAGGCTATCTGATCAAAAGATGATTACTTCAATCTATAGATTTGGGGGTTTTTTTAAACAGCTGTCTATCTTAAAATCATTCAGTGCTTTTGAAAAGGTGTCACATCAACAGTTCTTGACAGATTAATATTCTTTTTAAGCACAGAGGGGATATGTGTTGTGTTCTGAAAAAAAGACTCTTTCCCTGAGAAGGGTGTAAAATTTGGCTTCTATACCCTTGTAGTTCTGATTCCTGTTTTAATGTAGCAGGTTAAAATTATGGCTTTTAGCAGTATGGGATTTGGAGGGTTGGAGCTGCAGCCCAATTAGATGAATAGGTAGTTAATAACACCTATTTTAGAAGATTCCCTTGGCAAAATGCTCCACTAGAAACTAGATGGTGACAGCTTCTTTTTAAAGTCTGAATCATTGATTCCATCGGAGAATTACTGAACTAGTTTCTCTCAGGTTTTGCTGAATTTGTGGCCAGTGAATAATGTTGTCTACAAGATGCCTATTTCATAGTATGTTTCTGACTTGAAAGCAGAGTTCTTCATAGTTAGGGTTCCTTTCAGTTTTCCTTCACAAGACCTTGTTCTCAGTTGCTTACAACATTGCTGCACTGTTTGGGCTGAAGTTTTCCATGCCAAGTATGGACAGTTTTATTTGCAACTGTTCCTCAGGCTAATTTTCTTAGTTTCAGCAAAACCAAACTGCTTTGAGCACTAGAGGAAAGATAATTTGTATAATGTCGATATTAAAAAAAAAAAACAACCCATGAATTGTGTTGAGGTTTAATAAAGCTTGACGTACTTTGGAGCTTAGCATGTGGTTTTAATGCAAATGAATCTCATTTGGTCCAAATTCTTGTTTGGTCCAATTGCAGGAGGACTGATGAGTTGGTATTTACCAAGCTGTTATGTAGAGCTCCTTCAGCATCTGCTGTGCTCTGGGATGCTGCTCTGTGTAGCTTTCTTTGGGCTTCTTGTCTGCAGTACTGCTAGGACAGCAGCCAAATTTAGGTAAAACCTGCCATTTTCTACAAGCAAGAGCCCAGGAGTACATTACAGGTAGAGGCATGGTGTGGAACTGCTGAGATGATGGAAAAGCTTAAGTGGGAAGAGAGGGCAGAGGCCAGCTCCTCTCCAGGGGCTGCAGGGAGCTCAATGTTTGGAGTCCAGACACTCCTGTTGGCTGTGAAACTTTCTGGAAATGTTTCTTACCATATTCTAATTTCTTCATAACTTTTCATTGTAGCTGTGGATTTTGAACGTCCCATGATCTTCCTGAAACTTCACAGGCTTAGGGTTTTTGTTCTGTACATCAGGAATTGATTGCAGATTAGCTGGTTCATCAAATGAGATTTTCTTGAGAATTTAAGATGGAGGAGAGCATAATGCTACATTTGGGGGTGGGAAGTGGAGCTGGGAAAGGCTGGTGAAGTGTAAATGTAGGATACTGGGCCTCAGTACAAGCAGTGGTCTGATCAGAATTAAATAGTCTAATCAGGATTCAGCAGACCTATATCCTGATAAAATAGTCACATGTACTACTGCTATAGATATGATGGGAAAAAAGGCTTTAGATTAAAAAATAAAATAAAAAACGGTGCTGTTGCCTATTACTGTAGGGAAAAGGTTGCTGTCTCATTCTCATCTTAAGTGTCTTCTCTTTGCCACTGTTTCTCTTGATCTTACTAAGCAAAGCTTTGGTGAAATTGATGGGTTTTGTCAGCTTTGTTGATATGATAGGATAGGATTTAGAAGAGAAATACAAATTTTGCTGGGGAGTTGGGAGGTCGAGGTGAGATTAACAGCAAAAATTATATTTGTGCATGTCTATCAAGAGCAATGCTGAATAGAACATAGAAGATGTTCTAATTCTAGTAAATTATTTTTTAGAACACTTAGAATTTAAAAGATTATTAAGTTACTCTCTACAATAAGAGAAAAGTTTCCACATGTTATACAAGTTTCAAATGGCTGATTAGAAGTTTGTATCTGAGACGATCACACGTTTGGAGAGTTGGCAAGCTGTGGGTAACAGACAATGAAAGTGGCACAGTAGATTTTCTCAGAACTGAAAGAGGAGATGGGTTGAGCAAGTTTAGAGAAGGATGTTATAGCATGGGGCAGGCAGGCTGATCTGAAAATGACCAAGAATAATAAGTCACAGGAAACAGCTTCATTTCTGCTATATTTGTATTAAAGGATTAGCAGAGTGCACCCATGCATAAGCAAGTGAGCTTTTAGAAGTGATTTAATAGGTTTATTTTTGTAGATGGTCCTTCAAAATACAGAGGCACAGTTTTTATTTTATTAATGTCATCCCAAGTAAAACTATATGGGAGAGTATGGGGGAAGAAAAAAGTGTTTTTTAAAATAAGGTTCTGATTTAGTGTAACTGTATAAAACTTTTTAAAAGTGTACTGCATTTTCCCTTACAAATTCTATACTTGAAATATGACATATATGTAAGAGTGAAATCTTGTTAAGCAGCAAAATTTTGGTTCCCCGTGTTTGTAAAAGCAACAGATGGTGAGAACTAAGCTTAAGTCTTGAATTATGTATGGGAAACAAACTTGTGCATTTCAGCATAGCTGGATTCTGTAGGAAAACAGTTATTGTTTTGAGAAGAAAAATTAAGATGACGTTGAGAGACGTGGGCTTGGTCCCACAGTAAAGTCAGGAAGGACAGGATTTGGTAGTACACATTCATTCATTTTCCCTTAAGACTAGGAAGCAGGATCAAAATAAACCAAATACACCAAAATGATGTAAATAAAGTTTAAAAATAGCCAAGAGATTTTGCCAAATGGGAGAGGACTTCAAGTGCAGGTTCCCTTATTACTGAACACTTCGTGTTTAGAGTTTTTGGTAGAAAGAGTGTAACTGTTAAGAGTATGGTTAAAATTGATGAAAAAATTACCTCAGCCTTCTATTTATGAGGCTAAATGTCTATTTCACTTAAATTAAGCAGAGAGATCCCACAAATGTTTGGTATTTGTCTGCTCAGGATGATCTGTTCTCGTTCAGGTTGATGGGAGTTGGGTTAGTGCAGCACAGCTAGGATTTCACCTGTGTTCCTGTCTAATTTAATCTAATTTAATAATTCTTGCTACTGCAAGAAAATGATAAAGTATCTCCTTATAGTATTGATCTTAGAAGACTTTGAAAAGCTAGAAACACTTGTTTAGCCAGTTTGTAAGCTATGTATTTATCCAAGGAGTTAATGCAGTACTTGTAACTTCCACACAGATTTACACAGGAATTCAAAGGAAGAGGTGGGTTTTCCTTGTCTTTTGAAAAGTTAGATTGACTGTTTCCTCTGGCACACTTTCCTATTAAATTACTCCTCTACGCATCTCCTTTGTGTTTAAAAGCTAAGTACTGAATTAACTGCAAAATGTGTTTCTGTACTTCTGTTAAATTGTATTTAACAACTACCCTTAGTCTCAATAAAGGGTATTTTTATATTTCACTTAGCACTCATTACATGAATGTTTATTCAGTTTCTGAAAAATAAACAAACAAACTTGATTTGTATTGGCTTGCATGTTCTAGTGTCATGTCAAACTGGAGCAACATAAAAAAAATTATTTTATACTTGGGTATGGTGAGGAAATTATGGGGAAAAATACAAGTTAATAGATTTTTAATCTATTACTAATATGCCACACAGATCCACTTATGGCATACTTCATAATTACTACTCAGTAATTATAAACTACGGCAATGTCAGTCAGGAGTTTTGCAGTTGAGTTAATGTAAAGGGAACTTAAATTGGAAATACAGCTGCTGTCCCTTCAGACCTACAAGGTGCAAATCAATTGGTTTCATTCGAGTAAAGTGTTCAGGTCCATATTAATTGAAAATGTTATTAATGCAGTAGTGGATAATGGGTATTAAGCTGAAATTTTTACTGAGCCTATGTGGCACACAACTTTGTCACCTGCTTTTCAGCTGTTTGTCTGCCCTGGTAAAATTTGTGCAGAGCACTACAGTTGTTGGGGGGCAAAATAGGGAGCAGAGCTGCTCAGATTATCCTTTTAATTCATAGCAGGGTAGATGTGAATGCTTCCTTGAGTCCACCTTGTCACACCCTCAAGGGCTTTATTGCATCTTCAAAATTACATGCAAAAATCCAGTATTTTGTTGAACCATTATACTTTGATAAATAGTGTTTCTTTAAGGGCAAGTGCTTCCATTTGTGGAAAAGTATAAATAATGTCATGTTTTGGGATCATGGAGCATTATACCAATTGCCCTTCCTGATCTTTTTGATTTGACACTCTCAGAAGCTTGATCTGTAGTGTCCTGCCATTTCTGTAGTCTCTTGGGCTTTGCTGGTGGGTAATTTTCCTGGTACAAGAGTGAATTACCTGGAGCGACAAGTTGCTTGTGCAGCCTCTCTGGGTACTTTCACCTTGGGGCTCATTCAGTGTAACTTTAGATTTTAAAGAAAGGGCCTGTTTACATCCACAGGGCTTTGCCTTGTTCTTTATTTGCCTTCTTGTTAGGAGGACTTCTTGAAAGCATCTCTGTTTTGCCATAACAAAAAACTTTGTTGCATTTCAATATTTATAAAGCTATTTCGGAGCTGTCTTTTCTGTTTGGGAAAGCAGTTTCAATTCTTGGGCCTTTGTATCAATTTCTATAATTTTAAGTTAAAGGTGCTATCTATCCCATATTCACATCTTCTGAGAAACAATTGCCCATTCAAGAAATTAATTACTCTCCCCTTTTCCTGACTGAATGACCTGGCTATGCATATGAATTCCACGATAGGATTTATCACCCTTAAATTTAAAAGTCTCTTCCTTAAAGAGGCAGATTCCTGGTTTAAATTATTTTTTTAGAGGCTATGGATATAGTAAAAAAAAAGGCTTACCCTGCATATGATCAGTCACTAAAACTGCTTTTTGGGTTTTAAATGAAGACAGCAAACACAGTAGCAGTGTGTGCCAAAACCATAAATGAAGGCATTGGAAAGAATATAGAGACTTAAAGGTGAGAGCAAACTTCTTTCAAGTACAAGAGCAGTGGGGGGGGGGGCACTAATTATTTTTTGTAAATATAACACTTCAGCTGTGTAAGAAGTGAAACTTTGCCTTTTCTAATAAATACAGTATCACTGAACAAAACTATGGTTAGCCATGTGCAAATTCCTCAACTTCTCAGTGCTTTCAAAAGCAGCACTGATTCAAGAGTGTCTGTCCATTGGACAATTTTTCCCCCTGCTTTTCCTTTTTGTTGCATGGAACTGAATATCAGCTAGTTTCTGAACTGCTGGCTTGCTCTTGAGGTACCCTCTGTATTGTTAAACTTGTACATTTTGTTAAGGTGACTTTAGGGTGTTTTTTTGTTCCTGTTCCAGTGATTGGTATGCTTGATGAGTTTTTATTTGTTTAAAGAATCAATGGTGCTTTAATTCTTGGTTTTTAGAAAGTGTGGTAGAAATAATGTGGATTGTGGCAGGCCCAGTAACTAGAGTCTAACTTTAGGGACCAAGAGGATAATTTGTATTACTTTTTGCATCTTAACTGCTTGTTGTCTTCTGTAATTAAACAGTAAGAAATAGGGCTATTAATACAAAAACATTTCAACAGTGTACTTTCTTATTTGTCTGAAGTGTCTTGGTTGACTCAAATCTTAATTAAAATCAAGGGATTTAACATGGTAGTAGCTGGAGACTCTTAACTATATTGGGTTATAAGAAAGCCTGGAAGATAGTAGAAACAATCGAGATAAGACATTTGCAGTTCGTTATCATTGTGAGAAGCCGTGTCACAGAATTTGTGACAGATGTTAGATCAGCGTGGGCTTTTCAGATTTTCTGGACTGATCTGTTGAGGTCAACTGCTGGCCACGTGGAGCAGCAGATGAGACTCTCTGAATAAACAATATCTTACTGGGTGGGAGACAGCTTTCCAGGAGTCCTTTTTACTACATAACTTAAAAATTATTTGTAGCCTAGACTTGTAGCTAACTCTCTAAACCACAGTGCTGTATGTGAATAAAAGGAATTGTTGATTGTTATTCTCATCTAGTTTTACTTCTAATATGTTATTTTTTTTTTCTTTTCCTTCCCTGGCATGTATCATGTTAAGAATTAATCTTAAATTCAGAATATTCCAATGAGTAAAATTTCTGATCTTCTTACTGTTTCAAAAGAAACTGGAGATTTACCATGTAGAGGGTGCCATAGTGTGCAAGTCTTGCCTGATGACAATCTGCTGAATAGTTCACTTAAAAATGGAAGTGCAGGAGCTCAGCTTGTTATCTTGATTGCCCTTTGCAATCCCGATTTCTGAAATGAAGAACTTAAATGTTAGTGTGAGCACATGGGTCCTAGACAGGATTGACCAGCTTGGCAATTCTGTGCCAAGTCCTTTTTGTGTTTGTTTTGTCCTTTTGTGGGGTTTTTGTTGATCTCCTATAGGTAGTATAAATTTCCTTTCAATAATCATTTCCTTTCAATAATGCGTTTTTACTTCAATGTCTTCCAAATCTCCTTCTTTAGTGAACAAACTTACTGTTGAATAAGCAGCTGGTTGACTTTTAAGATACATAATATTGTTCTGACTCCCTTATCTGTAATGCAAAGTCAGAGTTCTCTTTACTGACAACATGCAGAAAAAAAATCACTCAGTCCCTTCCAGACTCCTAGCAGCAGCTGTAGATTTTGGGGTAACAGGTAATTTGAAAATGCATTCTTTGAACTCTTGATTGGAGGGGGCAGAGGGAACACATACAACCCTGGACTACCAAAACACCATGCTTATTCCTTAGGGTGACAAAGATTTTTTCATGTGGAAAACCTGAAAATATTGATGAAAAGTTCCTTGGATGCCTACAGTGCTGCACTGAGCTCGTCTGAGTAGCCCCATCAGTTTCAGTGGGGCTGCTGAGCTGCCAAAAGCTGGAATTGTGGCAACTTCTCTTGTGAGTGTATGGAGTTACTGGGGAATGTTATAAACTACCAGGGCAGCCAAGTATATGAGGGCTACATTTTTACTTTTTGAAGGAGCTTAAAGTTACTTAAAACAAAACAAACCCACAAAAGTAACCCAGCTCTGCAACAAACACAAAATCTAAAATGTATTATTCTGAAAAGTATCTAACCTAACTGAAACATCTTACCTACACATTATCTCATGCCTCAATACTTGGATGATACGGTTCTAGAAGAGATGGTAAACTAACTGAGCAGCTGACTGCAGAGAGCTTCTGCTCCCATCTCTAATCCTGTGCCAGAGCTGATGCACATCAGGCCCCTCCAGAAGCCATTTACACCTCACTAATATGACCATGTTATTGAGTTAAAGCAGCTTAGGAAGAGCCTGACAAGCTCCAGAGCCAGTGCTGATGGATGGATGTGACTAGAACAGAGAAAGGGAAGGGAGGAGTAAATGGGAAAGGGAGTAGCAGAGAGAGAGACTTCTCTCAATCTCTGTCAACTGGCTGCAGATGGAGAATTCTGAGAACCTGGAACCTGTTCTAACATCAACTGCACCAAAACTGCATCATCTCCTAACAATGTCTTGCCATGCCTGTAACACCAGCACTGACACTCAGATGCTAGGGGAGATCACAGCACTCATATACACAAGAGCTCTGCAGGACAAAACCAAATATTCAGTTTAGGTCAAATGGGACTCCCTGTGCTTGGTTCATGTAAGTTGGGCAGAGTTTATCACACTACCTTCTTTTCAGACTAATGGTGTCTCTGAAAGGAGCAGGCTGTACAAAAATGTTGATTCCTTTAAATTAAAAGCCCCCAAACCAATCCCAGTGTGTCTCTCAGTCCACAGGCTCCTCTCTCCATGCCAGTATTAAGGCTTGGTCCTGCTCCAGCAGATCCCTCCACCACTGAGTACAGCTGAATACAGTGCAGTAAATGTAACCAGACAGCAGAGACTAAGCCCTAAATTTTGCACTGAGGGATGCAGCATAATTATGGCACGATCCTTTTCATGTATTCAGTTTATCAAGGAATTATGTAGAAGTGTAGAACTGTCACCAAGGATGTATGTGGTACTTCATTCTGTAATAACATTGTCCTTTAAGTGCTTGAAAGGGCTGTGTATGGACTACCTTAGGAGGCTGTCACACAAAAGCTCCTTGGTTGTTTGTTTCTCTGGCCTCTGCATCTTCCTGTGGTAGCTCTTTCAGGAAAAAGTAGAAAGATTTAATTAGCGAGACTTGAAATAAATGGAAAATGTTTGCAAATGTTTGAGAGGGTTTGTTTTGTATTGGCAGGGAAAACTATGAATTTCGAACTTGCCGTTTGTGTAGTTGAGAGAGTTTTTGTGGATTTAGTGGTTTCTGCTGATGAATCAAAGATTATGTTAGGTTCTCTGGCTTTGTGCTGAAGGTCTTGGGTAAACGAATGTGTTGAGAAAGGAGAATTATCTTTCTCTCCCTTCCAGGAAGAAGGCCTGTAAATGTAAGAGATAAATATATCGTGGGAAGACATTGTTATAGTGGTTTTTATGTCTCCACTTATGTATCAGTGAGGTAGCTCTCGTGAATTCTTTTCCTTTCTATTTTTTGCTTGGGCCTTCCCTAGAAAGATTAGCCTCTTAACTCAATATTCTATGCTTATATTTGCATTGATGACCTTATAAATCTGAAAGTGTTCAATTTAGAGACAGATCTCTACAATCATGCAGTTTCGGTATTTTAAAACTTCTAATGGGCGGGTTTTATAAACAGTAGAAATAGTCTGTGAAGCATTTAAGTATTACAAAGTACAACAATCAAATTAAGCATTTTAATCAAGTACAAGCTCTCTACTATATATCATGGAAATGACCAGAGGCAAGTCATGATTAAAGTGGAACATAATTTGCAGTAATTCTTTTGGTGCTGGATGTTAAGTTTTTGTCTTCAGGATTTCCCATCATCATGCTTGATTCAGGGTTGTTTCATTGAGGCATCCACTATCTGCTTTGAACCTAATTTATCTTCTGTGGTCTTTGTGGTAGTTAGGATATTTGCAGAATAACAATTATCTTGAACTCCACGTGTATGATGTAAATCTTCATAGAATATTAGATTGAAGCTGGCTTAAAAACCATGCTGTGGGTTGTTCAGCTACTAAAGCTAAAAGCTCTAGCGTTGATGCAGTTATGGTGGCACGGTTTATTTTATTCCTAGAACTAGAATAAACTATTGTGGTATGATTTTGTTGTGGTATAAAGTTGTCTAGCTTTCACTGTGCTGGGATAGTTAAAAGCGAGGCTTTGAAAAGTTAAGAACCTTATCTGACAAACAAATTTTTCTCAATCACTTGGTGGTTCCCATGGTACCTTTCATAACATTCCTGGGACAAATGTGCAATGTGTCAAGCAGGGATTGAGCACATGAAGACAGATTGTGCTGACAGAATAGAGATGGCTTTCTTGCTACCTTATTTTTGCCATGGTTGCTCATAATTTTCATCTCTTGTAGATGACAGAGTAATAAATTGATAAAATAATCATGTTTCCCCTTGTAAGTACAAAGAAAGGATGTATGCCTAGAAGAAGATACTTCCTTTGGTTTTACTTTAAATGTTTTAATAGTAATAAAACAGATTAATGGGCAGGTTTTTCATTTGAGCAAACATGTCCAATTGAGAGAGATCAGGTTGCTAATGAAATGGACTGCTGATGCATGGCAGGGGAGGGATTCTCTTTGGTGTCTAACTAGAAATAGCTAATGCAGGAATTAGGGAGGGTAATAAGTGATTTAATTATTTTGTATGAATTCCAGTTGCTGGCTTTTAACCTGAGGTCTTTAGTCTGTTTGAACCATGGTTAGAAGTATTCAGGTGGTTTTTGAAATGTCTAAGTAAATTTTGCTTAGTGATACTTCATTTTTAATTTTTAAATTTTTTTAATCCTCAGCTAACTGTATTGTATTAGCTTTGCCTTGTTTTGTAACTTGGAGTGTAGTTGAGTTTGTAGTGAGGGAAAATAAGATTAGGCTTGGTTCCTGTGTTAGTCTGGCTATCAGCTTCGGACTAGCAACAAAAAAAGCTGCCCTGCCTGTGTCGGTTCCTTAAATTAGGCTTTTTGGATTTTATCCTCAGCATGTCACTGTTATTGCTTTGTTGCTATGATACAATACTTACTCATGCAATCTGCTGTAGAATATTAGAAGATCTGAGCTGAAATGTTACGTAACTTACAAATGTTTTTACAGCTGATGTTCATTACTTCTCAGAGTGCAACAATTCGTGTCTTTGTAGTTATCTGAGTAGAACAAGCGTCTTGCAAGGATTTTATTCAAAAGAAAAATGGTTAAAATGGCAGAACTGACATTCAGAAGTGTGAATCGTTCTTCATGAGGGGGTAGTAATTGCTGGCTCTTTCCAAAGCTCCCTGAAGTTGTTATGCTCAGCTAATAGGATCATAGCTGTCAGGTGGGGAAAAGGAACACAATGCAGTGTTCTGGTGCCTGAATTGCCAGGGCACGGTGAGCACTGTGGGTTACAGTGGAGGTGTCAGTCCATTTCAGCAATTACTTTTTGCTTATGGAAACGAAACAATTCTGTCAGATAACTACGGAATATGAAACCTGCTGTTGGCTGTTGTTGTTCCAGCCATTAATGAAAGGTGTTTTGGTAGGAAACTTGAAGAACGAGCATTATCAGAGTGAACTGTTAAAGGTATAAACTTAATGAAGTTTGTTTGATTAGAATAATTCTGAAACAGTAAAGAGAAGCATGAGATTTTTTGTGATTTGTTCACGTTTTAAAGTGAGACTTAAGATTTTCAGTACACACGTGCTTTTTTATTGTCTCGATCATTTTTTTTGGTGATGAAACGGCAGTGCTCACAGCAATACTGCAGTGAATGAATGATACTAAGGCATGAAGTCAGGCTGTAGACCAGTCTTGAAAATTCTTCAGAAGACAGCATTCTTTATTTGGAGATAAAATTGGGAATACTATTTTTTCATCAGAGTGAGTGAAATGCCAACTGGCTGATAGATGAGGTGATGCTGTATTGGTGCAGTGGCTTTGAACCCCTATAAACAGTTGAAAACAAGAACAAAAGACACATTAAACCAAATTTTCAGTTAAAACCATGACTTTTTTATGATTGCTATGGTAATTCAGGTTTGAAACAGTTGCAACATATTAAGGATGTATTAAATTTTTGAAGAGTGTAGTGCTTGATAATCCATCTCTTTTAGAATAAATACGAAACGCTAATGGAGGAATTCTACTTATCAGATTACAGAGGTACTGAATGCTAAAATGAAAATGCTAAGTTACAGCCAAACACATTGTCTTAATAGGCCAAAAAATCTGGAAAAACCCTTTTATGACTGAGACTGTCATAAATTATTTAGACCAAAGCATTAAAATTCAAGATTAATCCTTTCGAAATATCGGAATTCTTTCTTCAGAGAAACGTTGATCACATGATGTCAAAAGTATGTGAAGCATTTTGCATTGGGGTAAAAAGACAAGGTTCCTTCAAAGCAGATTTTACAGCTTTTAAGCGGGTTACATAATAAAGGATTAGGCAACAGAATGAGACAAATCGGATGAATGAAAGGTTAGTTTGATGCACTGCTTCTGGGTATGACTTTTGGTGATGGAGAGCTGGGGCTTGTTAATGTCTAGGTATTTCAAATAAAGTTAATTCAGTTAAATATATTACTGCCATATCCTGATCCATTGTTTCTTTCATGTACCAAAAGTTGGGGATGGTGGGTGTTCCATTCTAACACATAGATATTTTCAATTTTGACAAAATTGCTTAATAATTTGCTATTAGTTTGCTGACTATGAAGCACAACTTTTCCCCATTAAGAAAGCAAGTCATAGCTATGCAAATTCTTGTCAACAAAATAGATTTAGAAATCCTATGTTTGCTTCTGCAGACTTAAGTGTTTGAGTTTTTGTTTTTTTTTCTTTTATAGATGCCACCTTCAATGAACAGCAAGATCTTTTTTGTCAGAAGTTGCAACAGTGTTGTGTGCTCTTTGACTTCATGGACTCTGTTTCAGACCTGAAAAGTAAAGAAATCAAGAGAGCAACACTGAATGAACTGGTTGAATATGTTTCAACAAATCGTGGAGTGATTGTTGAATCAGCATATGCTGACATAGTGAAAATGGTAAGTAGAATGCTCTTGTTATAGTTTGAATTTTAATAAAATATCTTAATCCATTTATGACTCTAATGGCGTTTTACTCAGAACTGTGGTTGGTTATTCTGCTTATACAATGTAATGTAATTTGTTAATGATAACTTGGCTCAGAAAGGCTTGTAAAAACAAACAACTTGCAAGTTTTAATTATTAGCTGAAACATGATGCATTCAGGTTAATTAAAATGAAAGGACTGGTACATTGCAGATACTGGGTAAGCTTTAAAGTTCTCTTTCAGAAAATGGCAATATTTCGGTGCTGCCTATCTTTATTTATTAGTGACAATGGAGAGTTAGGCTGAAGTTTTCTGGTAGTGATTGCTGCAGATACTGGTGACAGCAGAAAGGTTTATCAGTGTAAGAAAGCAACTCTACTTTGTAAATACTTTATATGGCTGTTTGTTATTATTTTGGCCCTGGAGAGCTGTACTAGAGTAGCCTAAGTGGTTTGCTGAAGTTGTAAACCATAGGATGACTTGTCCCATGCAATTGCTACTAATGGCTTGTTGAATAATGAGCAAAATACTTGTGGTTGTTATCTGCTGACTTTCCCAGGTGTTTATGTGCATTTTCAAATGCTACTTAAGTAATGTTTTTTGATCTGCCTGTACTCCATGCACAGGGAATGCAACTGAAAGACACGTGAGAACAATCTGAAGTTACTTTTTTTTTCCCCTAGAAATGTAAAAACAATGGCTTTCGTGCCCGTGCATTTATGTTAATGGTTCTCTAAACTTTGGCGAAGTTTACATAGATAAAATGCTGACTTTAAAAGAGCTCTCAGGAACATAAGCAGAGCAAGCAGTTCAAATATACAGCCACTTGTGTAGTTCTCTATACAGTACAAGCTAGCTTTTTTCTTAAGTTTCATATTGTTTGTTGTTTGGTTGAGGGTTTTTTCTGGGCAACTGGTAGGGAAGATCAGATCTTTAATGTAAGTAAGTGTGGAAGTTTTGCCATAATACTGAAGGGCTAGGATTATTGAAACCCTTTTAATCATTTTGGCTGTTTCAGCAGATGCTTATTAAGTTTTACAAAAAAGTCTAGGACACTGGGGGGTTTTGTATAGTTTCATTTTTTAAAGGACATTTTTTAAAGGTTTTCTGTCATAAATGTTTTTTACATAAGAAAATAAAGGACAAAGTATGTTCACCTCTTCTTAGGCTTCTTTTTATTTTCTTGCTGCTGATGGCAGCAAGCCTGAATCCTTGCAGTGTTTTTTTATTCTTGGTGCCCTCTGTAGCCCCTTGTTAGAAGAAAGAATATACTAACTAGCCCATAGTACTTGTTGAAAGGAGGTTTTCTTTTATATTGGAGTTGTTTTCTTTTCTTGGAGATAAGATGGTGTTGAGCTGTTCTTTTGAGGTTTTTGTTGTTGTGCAAATGATTGGATTCTGTGGATGCTTGTTTTTCCTTCCATAACAAATTTCCATCTCCTTTCCTCCCCTAAAAAGATGACAGAAAGCGAAGAAGCTCAGTGAGAGCTTTAAATGCTCAGTGAGAGCTTTTTGAGAGCTTGAGACAAAAGATCCCTCCAAGCTTGAATAGTATTTCTAATCTCCCTGGCAACAGAAAAGGTCTTTGCTGTGAATTAGGACGAAGTACCAGCTTTCAGAAAAAAATCTGCATGGGTCTGTCTCTCCCTCCACATAACACCTGTGTCAGGCTGCAGGCCTTTCTTGGTAGCAAAACTTGTATGAGATTGAAGAGTTACTGTTTTACTTTTGTTTTGTTTGGGTTTGAAGTTTTTAGGCTGTTCAGAGTTCCTACATTAAAAGAAAAAAATATTTGCGTTTTGCTGTGGAGTTGGAAGTGTGGTTTTGGGATGAAAAAGTAGAAATGGCCTTAATGAAATCCAGCTATCTGGCAAACTAAAAAAATTCCCTGAAAAAAGCCGGAGTGGCAGCAGTGGCAGAAGCAGAAACAATTTCTTTCCAAAGCCCCTTGTGTTTCCCTAGGCTGGGACACCTTCTCTGCAGCTCACAGAGGAAACAGCCTCAGGTTTCAAACAGGTTTCCTTGGAGTCACCTGAGCTGTGGGGAGGCTGAGTCAACAATGCCTTAAAGGTAGCAGGAAGGGAAATAAAAGGTTGTTTCTGAGCAGTGCATAGGCAAGGTCTGTGCAGGTGAGGAGGTTTGTGGCATTCCTTTCCTTGGCTGCTCTCTGTGGGCAGCACAGCTGCTGAGCCAGGTATCACACAGGCTTCTGCTTGGGTCCTGAGGCAGGGAGCTTGAAATGGTACCAGTGTCATTTCAAGACACTGAGGATGGAACATCATTTGAAAAAAGTCTTTGTTTGAACAGATGTGCAGGACACACTGTAGGTTGTCTTATTGGTGCCCTGGGCAACCTGATTTTCCTTCAGCTGAGGAGGAGTTTTGCTTACAAAGAGTTTTGAAGGTGTAGCACAGCAGTCAATGCACCTCTGTTCTGGGTCATCTACAACTAGTGTCTTCTCTGTCTGGAAATTCTCTGTTAAAAGCACTCTGAAGCTAAAAGGAAAATCGGGTTTGGCATTGTGAGTGTTTTAAGTTTTAAAACTTCCTGGGAAATTAGAAAGTTCTACCTTTTATCTGTTTTGGGAATATGACAGAAATGTCTCTTTAGTACATGTAAGTCTTCATTTCCTTGTACCTATCAACCTTGCCTTGTTCCCCAGCAGCATATAAAAATCTAATGTAATGAGATTGTCCTAACAGGCTGTATGAGTTGTGAATTCAGAATTTAAAAGAAATCAGGTACCTTCAATCTGCACAGTCAGAAATTGGAATTGAACCTAGTATCTTTCGAATGTTTAGAACAAATGTACAGACAATAAGGGACTTTTTTCATTTCGTTTTAATGAAATATAATTGCTGTATCTCAGTACACTAACTGGTACATTTTCTGATGTAATTTCTCGAAACATTTGGGATTTAATTTAGAAAGCTGATGCTGGATTTATCTGGAGATCTATCCAGCTTTAAAAGCCTTTTATGATTTGTATTTCTGAAATCACAATTTTGGGATAAGACACCACTTAGGAAAGAAAAAGAATGTTTTAAGTAACATGAGAGGATATAGAGAAGAATTTGAAAAAGTATTGCAAACATAGTAAATTAAATTAACTGGGTTTTTTTCGGAGACAGGCTAGTACGTTTAAAGAGTGCAAAGTTTATTTTAAGTTTCATATATTCTTGGGAGATGAATAATGCTAATGGAAGTACTGAATACTCTGAAAATCACACAATTGGTTTTCCAAAGGCCTGGCTGAGAGGCTTGCTAATTGTGCCTGCTACAGAAGTGCATTTAGTAGCTTTGTTTTGGACATGAAGCTTAATCACTACTCTGAGGTTCTGTGCTAAAGGCTGACCAGCTCAGTTCAGCAAGATGCATCTAGAAAGAAAAAAATGTGTTTTCAGGAGATGGTATCAGAACACTTGCAAGCAGAGGTAGAACATTCCCTGTAGGAGACTGATTCCTATGCTGGAGGATTTTATTGAATACCTGGTAAGAGTAGACAAAGCAAATAAGAGAGCCAATGTTTGTAATTGAGCTTGATTAAAATTAATGTTCTCTGACTCCTGTTTCCCCCTCCTCTTCCGCCCCAGCCTTTTGTCCTTGAGCTTTGGAATCCCAAGTCCCTTGTGTTTACAACATTACAAGAAAACTGTACTGGTTTTTGTGGGGTTGTTTGTTTGGGTGGTTTTATTTGGTTTGGGTTTTTGTTTTGTTTTTTGTTGTTTTTCCTGTGCATTAGGCTGGGAGGCAGCTGAGCCCATCCACACAGGACTTCGTTGCCCTTCCAGTCCAGGACAGCAGCTTTGCCGTGTCCCCACAGGAGACAGTGACACCACATGGAACAAAGGGCACAGGAGGAAATGAAAAGTCATTTTATGCAATAGCTGTGTATCTTGTTTAATGAGGCAGCTTGTTCTTATGTGCAGAGCCAGCTGGGTGACTTCAGGATCTTTCTAAAGTCCTTTTTCTAGATTCTTCAAACACCTTGGAGACTCCATGGAATATGTGCAGGATTTTCTGCAAACTGTGAAACAGTTTCTTTAGTGCTTAGTAAGCTTGGGTGATAAGCAGCTACTTGAGACAGATTTGATTAAAAAGACTAAAAGAGTTTGAAAGGTGATTGGAAAAGTCTTGTTCCTGAAAGAATGGTAGAAAATGCAGAAATGAAATGAACTTCGTGTTCTCTTTTGCTTCTGTTAGAGATTTAAATCCGGTATGTTATATCTGGTGCAAGAGGTGACGTTTTTCCTTTGACATCTGAATGGTCTTCTACTCACACTTTGATACACTTCAAAAATCCCTGAAGAAACCTTTTTAAACTTGTCCTTTTGAAATTGATTTGATGTGACTGTGTCATACTAAAAGTAACTTAGAGTAACTAAGAAAAAATAGCTACTATGTGAAATGGAAAAGCTAGAATGGTTATGTATTTCTAACTTTCCAAACCCTTGAAACATCTTGAAATTTTCAATGGTGAAAAATGCAAACAGAAATACCTTGAAATCAAGTGAAGTGAAGAACTCTAGAAATAAGATACATTTTTGGGATTGTCTGCCTTACATGACAGACATGCTCTCATGTGGAGATAGGTCTCTCTAAATCATAATTCATTGGTTATATCTTATTTGTGGTCTTATATAAAAACAGCTGTTGGTGTCACGTAGTTAAAAATTGTTTTTCGTAGGGAGGCTGAATTTTTTTTAACTTCCATAGTTTCAGCAAAGAATCTGGAATATGATGATGTCTAGCTTGCAAGCTTGTAAAGCAATTGAGACAAAAGTTACTTTCTTATTTTCACTGACTTGTTACAGACTTGGGGCTGTTTGTATTCTGCAGTTTTGAAAAAATGAGCTAGTGATTTATTATGTTACTTGTTTTTAGATGGTTTTGTTTCATTTGATTTTAGGATAAATACAGTACTTTAATGAGTGTGATCTCTGAAAGTATAAGCAATGATACAATTGCTTTTTTGGTTTTTTTTTGCTTGCAGATTAGTTCTAATATTTTCAGAACACTTCCACCTAGTGATAACCCGGATTTTGATCCAGAAGAAGATGAACCAACTCTTGAAGCCTCATGGCCCCACATACAGGTGTGTGGTTCCTTTACTTCCAAGCCTTCTTGTAAGGCAAGAAATGTGGATACTTCAGTCATTTTGTGCCTTTGTTAAGAACAAAAAAATGACTTTTATAATACAATTGAGTTTTTACACTTGAGAGAACAACATTTGTTAGAATGTATAAATATGGCTGAATGTAACTCTTCTAAATGGCTTAAATACTATTTTTTAAACAGAGGAATTGTACTGTTAAATAGTGGTGTATGTATGTCTTAAAGCTGTGGATATTTTAGGTAATCATGTTCTTCACCTAAGAGGTTTGTTTTCTGCAACTGAGCAACTTTTTAGTGTTGTTTCAATAAAGGTGAAGTTAATAATAACAGTTCAGTTTCTCGTGGCAATAATAAAAAATGGAGTACTAGCCTTTATTTGTGCTTTGAGCAAATAGAAATCCCCTCCTTCTTCCCCACCCTTTTCCCTCCCTCCATGCAAAAACTTTACAATATCAGCATTGTTTGGTAACAGTTGCACGGTTATTCCATTGTTGCACTTCTGTAGCCATCTCCTGATTTTTGTAGCACTGCTATATCAATCACATGATTGACTTGAAATGCTGCTGAATTTTATTTTATTTTCAATTAACTCTTAGAAGCTGTAAATGTCCAAGCACATATCTGGGGTAGTTCTTTGCTGAATTTATATAAGTAGTATCTGTTAAAGAAAAGTGAAGTAGCAGCTCCTAGAAGTGGGTAGATTAAGCTGCTGCACATCTGCATACAATTTGTTCTCTCAAGAGCTAAAATGCTACTCTGCCCTGTAATATCACAGTTCTAATGCATCCACAAATGCGCTTATTTAAAAACTGGGCTTTTAACATTGACTCTAAAAAGTACGTATTCAGCATTGTATTTCAGACTTAAACCAAACAAGAATTAAGTTATCACAAAAAGTAAGTCTGCAGGTTAAAGGCTGTGATAATTATTTTCTTATATATGGCTGATTCTAATTTGTCAGAGAAATGGCTGTAACTGAACTGGATGAGAGGCTTGACTTTGTTGGGTGGGAGGGTGCAAGGGCTAAGCAAATGTCTCTTGTAGTCAGTAGCAGCACCATCTGACTTCTAAAACCTTTGTCTCAGAAGTAAAATTTGTAAATGCTCGGTTCACTTTAGGTCATTATTAAATTCTAGTCCAGCTGATAGAAAAAGACCTGTGGATTTTGTGATCAGTTCAATTGTGCCTTAGACTTGCCTGAGAGGAATTGAAAGAGGTTTGTAGCCTATGATATTTGAAATTTTATTTTCAGGTTTCTTCCTTGCTTTTTTCTAAGGGAGTCTTTGCCAGGCTGTCTGGTCACTGCTTGTGGATTTCCCTCTCCCGTGTCTGTTGTTCATCCTGTCCTTGGAATTGATCGCTCCTTGCAACACAGTGGAAACAGTTTGTGTTTCCCACTCTGTCCTTTTACAGTTCATGCTTCTGGACCGTAGAAGACTGAGTTGGATAACTTGCTCATTGCCCTTCAGGAGCACAAAACTGCTGGAAATGTCAGATTTTGTGTGTGGAAGAAAGGCTGTACACAACCATTCTCCCCAGCAAAATACACTGTTATTTTGGCATAGTCTAAAGGACTGCTTAAGGAGGGAAGGTGTGGATATTTTGCTGGCTGTGATTTGTGACAGATCAATTACAAACAAATTCCAACTTCTGTCCTGATCTGGCAGTCAGGTAGCCAGTTTTCTGGGAAAAGAAAAAAAAAATCTGAACCTGTACTCCTCTCTGCCTGATTCTGTTGACAGAATTGCATAGTAAGTTACCAGTGTGTGTAGCCACAACAAAGTACTCCAGACTTTGCTCAAGATGGTTTGTAACAGCCAAAGTAGGTTGAACAGGTTGGCATTTAAAGCCACTGTGCATTTTGAAGCTTAGGGAGTTGCAGAGTTGGTGGAATTGGTAGTTTAATGCAATAATATTCTAGTGGTCCCTGCAAGATTGTATCACTAAAGCATTAGGAGTTGTATTTCATAGCTCTTTGACCCAAGCAAACCAGTTTTGAGAACAAAAAGTAGTAAATCTGACATCTTTCCCCTGATTTAGTATTTCCAAAAGTAATGTGTCTGTTAAACTCAAAAAAGTTGAGCGTGCCTGTCTCTTTAGGTAGGATCTGTTGTGGCCAGAATCTGTTCTGGTGCCCCTAGTTTGATTGTTGTTATGCTTTTAAGTTTGCAGACATTAGCATACAGGAGAAGTGAGAGTTTGACTTATCCAGAAATGGCTGCTGCAACTTGCTTCCTGAAATGCCCTGGATAAAGAGGCCTTCATGGATCTCCCAGGGCTCACAAGGATTTCCAAAGTTATTTGATACCCATATCTGTTTATGGAAAGAAGCCATAATTATCCTTCCTCCCCTGTCCTTTAGGGAAAACAAAATATGCCAATTTAGTGTTCACTCCTTAACAAGTGTTCTATCCCATGACAACTCTGGTGACTTTTTCTCTGTACCCTTTCAGGTTTTAATAAATTTCCTCAAGCACGTGTAGGTCTGTGCTGTCAGTATCTTCCTGGAATATCCTAGGATTTCATCTGTCACTTCCATAGCTTCAGTGTGAGGATGGATCTTAGTCATCCTATGGTTAACCCTTTCTTAGCTTAAGTGCTTGCAAATGCTTAGCAGAGCTTTTTCTTGGAACTCCAGCTGTGACTTTGCAATCTTTGAGTTTCATCCTATATTTATTCTTCTAGGGCTTCAGGGTCAACTTGTCCTTTCTTGTTGGTAGCATGATGTATTTTTTTTTTTCTATTTTTCCCTCAGGTGGTAGCTTCTAATATTGTGGCATTGTCTAAGCAGTTATCACACATAGCTGTTCTTTGTTGTTGTCACTGACAGAAATATTTCATATAGGAATTTATTACAGAAATCTTGAATTAAATTAAATTCCTAAATTAATCTCTATGAAGCTGTACTATATAACCTCCCTCTGGCCATATGTTGCCCATTTCTATATGAATTTATCTAGTTGCTAATTTGGTAAAGATCAGTAGAATCAGAATGGTTTGGGTTTGAAGGGACCTTTAAAAATCACCTAATTCCAAGCCCTCCTGCAATGAGAAGAGACACCTTACATGAGATCAGGTTGCTTAAGGCACCTGCTCAGTTTGGTGTTATCTGCAAACATGCTGAGGCTGCTCTCAGTTCCACTGTCTGTGTCATTGATGGAGATGTTAAACAGCCATGGTTGAGCTCTTTCTAAGACAGAGGATGGAGTATGGTAACATTTAAAATTCTGCTATTGGGTTGTCTGTTATGGTGCCAAGAGGATGGTGCCAGTGACAAGACAAGGAGTAATGGCCATACACTGAAACAGAGGAGGAACTTTACATTGAGGGTGGCAGAGCACTGGTTCAGGCTGCCCAGGAAGGTCAGGGAGTCTCTTTCTCTGGGGACATTGAAACCCCACTTGTTCCTCTGTCACCTGCTCTAGGTGACCCTGCCTTGGCAGTGGGGTTGGATTAGATGCTTTCCAGAGATCCCTCCCAACTCTAACAATCCTGTTATTCTATGTAAACTGCTGATATGAAAATCTCTTCTTACACTCTGTCAGAGGGGGACAAAGTGAAGGGCATTTTGAGTTTCTGAGCTTCTGCTTTGCAGATACAGCACACCCTCCTTGAGGCAAAGCATAAGTCACTGTCAGCTCAAATGTTCTACATGAAAGTCCTTGCTGTCGTGCATTTCTCTGAAGCGAGATTCCTAATTATCATTATGATTTACTCAGGTGCTGGCTCTCAGTGTAGTTAAGTACTAGAGTGGTAATAGTTGAAATTAATGCCTGTGAGTATGAGCACAGCTCTGTGTGGATTTTATTTAGAAGCCCAGTTAGTGATGGCATTATGTACCTAAATTGCATTGTAATATTATTACTAATCAGGTGTTTAATTATATGGAGTTATGAAATAGGCATTGAGAATATGAGCAACCCTGAATGTAATCAAAACATAAAGCATCTTTCCTCTCAATTCTGTCTCAGTGAAGAGGTGCCTTTTGTGTACTTTATTGATCTGCCGTGGTGATGGAAGTGCAGTATTTTGTCTTGGACTTTTGAGGAATATGGAACCTGTGCTCTGGCCTCTTCATGCCACTCTCTGCTACCCCAGGTCTTTGGTAGCTCTGTCTCCTGTCAGGTTTTTTATTTCTGGGCATTGTGGGATTGTAGAAAATAGGAACTTGAACTAAGTAGAAATAATAATGTACAAGCATAATGGATATTATAATTGGGTTTCCAGAATATGGAAACCTAATTTTAATCTGAACTCTTTCAGTTTCTATGAATTCCTTCAGCTGTTTTAATACAACTTTTCATTTTCAGAGTTTGTGGTCAAAACTTAATTTCAGGAACACTTACCAGACTTTTCTTCATCTCTTTAAGGAATTATGTAACGTTAGAGCACTTAATTTAACTCTCAGTGCTGCTAAATGTTTGGTAACCTATTTATTCATAATAAGTTCTTAACATGGCAGGAATGTAACATTCAGAACTTGTTTTTTGTCCACTAGTAGTATTTTCAGTAGATTATTTATTAAGCTTTGACTCTTCTGGGAATTAAAGTGTTCTGGGTACTTACCGTAATTCTTTCAGTAAATTCCAGTGGAAGCTGTGGTTAAGCAGATATGTGCAAGGATTTGATTCCTCTTGTACTTTTTGGACACCTGAACAGTCCCACTGACTTTGGTGGTGGTGACAAGGCTGAGATCTGTGTTATGGTGTACTTACTAACTTCAGAATGTTCATTTCCATGTTTGTAGCTGGTGTATGAGTTTTTCCTGAGGTTTTTGGAGAGCCCAGATTTTCAGCCCAGCATTGCGAAGCGCTACATTGACCAGAGATTTGTACAGCAGGTAAGAGGGCAGTTCTGAAGTTGAAAGTGCCATTTAAAGATCACCTCTGGAGCTTAATTTGTCAGATGAACTCTGAAAGATTTCCTCTTGTCACAGGGTAAATTTCAGTTGTTGCAGCAGTGGTTTCTGCCAAACACAAGATAAACAGCACATCATACCACGGGGGCTGTATGTGTGTACCTTCAGGAACACTTTGCTTTCAGATACCAACCTCAATGCTTTGCAATGCAAGATATTTGGAATTTGTAAAGTTCTGGTTTTCATGATTTGTAACTTAATTCCAGTCAAATCAACAACGTGGTAATTATATTTTTTGGTGCTTCTATATTTGGTTTTTTAGTAGTTTTACCATGAGAAAACTTTCAGCAAACTTTTTTCTTGTAAAAAATGGATGAATTTATTGTACATTAAATGTATTTCAACACCTGACTTGTGTCTAGATAGTGTAAATTCTCTTTACTATTGTGTATTAATCACAGAAGGAAAATCAAGTAAGAAATTACTCAGGAAAGTCATGCTTTGCCATGCAAAGCAACTATGAGCAAGAAAATGAAGTGAGATTTTGTGTTAAATAGAACTTCTTAGGGAAATATAGTGTAGAATGCAATACCAGTTTTTGGTTCAAGGTAAATTCAGAGGGAATCTTTTTCACTGTGCTGAAATATTTGTTTGCCAGATTTTGTTGACTTGTTTGCTCAGTATCTGAAGAGTGAGTGCTTCATGGCAAGCCATCACAATACAGCAATGAAAAGTAAAACTACAAGATGGATGCTTTCTCTCCCCAACCTCAGTGACTGCATTTTTCCACTTATTTTCTGGTTCTGCTGTTCTTGTTTATAAGTGCTTCCTCCTCAGTTTTATTCAACTTAGACACAAAATTTAAGCCTGAAGCTCCTGGTGAGCTATTGGCTGTGGGTATCCAGTTAACAAATTGACCTGTGGTCCTTCAAAGCAGCATTGCAGAGTTTGTTCCTGGCATTTCACTTGATCTTTCTCTAGAGAACAAGATAGAGACAATGCAACCAACAGCTAGCTATATATGGGAAAAAACGTGGAGTAGTGACCCTGAGAAATTCCTGCTAAATATAAAATTGAAATGGGCCTGAACCAAGTTCCTGAACAGCTGTTTCCAGTCCCTTGTGCTGCTTGGTACAGACATACCTAAGCTCAGACCTGAGCAGGAGACTCTGGTGACTGCTTGAGCTGTTACTGACTTGCTCAAGGCAGCTAACATTTCTGAAGTTGCTATTGCTTTGGCATGCAGTGTTAAGAACAAAAATTATAGTCTGTAATGGGGTTGGAATATTTTTTATGTCTTTGAGTGAGCATGGTCTCTTCTGTATCCTTGGAAGACTTTCTACAAGAAAAAAATGTGTGGAAAGTTTTGTTAGCTTCTTGCATTTAGTCTGTATTAATAGGGAATTGGTTAATAATGGCATATCTTGTGCTTATTCTATGACCCTCTCCTTAATTGTAAAATTTCTTGTGTAGGAATGCTTTTGCTTGGCCATCGAGACACAAGTACTGTTTTGAGATAAGCTGTAAAAGATTTTGATTAAGAAATTGTAAATATATGGATATGAATTTGATTAATTCTGATTTCTTAGATAACAAATGTAAACCTCTTACCTACAGTTTGATAATCTCATATTTAGAATTGCATTATTTTGATAGTATAATAGTAACTGGAATGACTTTGGTGTCTGCTGTACATAGGAAAGGAATTAAGTTGATGAGTTTATTAGAAAAAATCAACTTTCTTAAAAATGTAATTTTGAAAATCTACTGTTGACATCTAAACAAAATGTACAGCATTTTTTCCTAATGTAAACTTGTAAATTAAAGATAAAAATCAAATCAGCTAGTAACAAAACAAAATCTTTAGTCTTTCAAAAGTAATACCTTTCAATTTAATTTTTAAAGTTGTTGGAGCTCTTTGACAGTGAAGACCCAAGAGAACGTGATTTCCTAAAGACAGTTCTTCATAGAATTTATGGAAAATTCCTCGGTTTAAGAGCATTCATCAGGAAACAGATAAACAACATTTTCCTCAGGTATGCTGTGTGTGTGACTAGGTTGAGGAATATTTTGTTTTGCCTTCATGGTCTGGGTCTGCAGAGATTTATTCTTGAAATAAAAAACCTGTGTTTGGTCTGTGATCTTGCTTTCAAATATCTGAAGCTTAGTAAAGATTATTTCTTTGGAATCTCTGATCCTCTCTGGCAATTTTTGATGGCTGTCTTTTTTGGTAACAGGTTTATATATGAAACAGAGCACTTCAATGGTGTTGCTGAACTTCTTGAGATATTAGGAAGGTAAGTTTGATATCACACAGAAAAAATATGAAACGTTATTGTGAATGTTTGCTTCAGCTTTTCTGCTTTGGGAATGGAGGGGGGAAGAGAATTATTACAGTAACGAGTGATGAAGTGCAGTCACTGATAATCTAATACTGTCTGGGTTACCACATGAATATCAAATTAGGACACAGGATAAATTATTCTTTTTTTCAGTGCAAGTTTTAAAGATGACAGGCAAAAAATGTTTCTCAAGGGTCCTTGTTTGTCAGACCTATCTACTCTTGCTTATCTTCTCCCTGATAGATGACTTGTTCTTTGATTCAGAAAATGAATGTTAACTTTTGCCCTTGTGCAGAACGAAATGCTTTAATCTTCAGCAGGCTGGTTTTCCTTCAGTTCTATTCAGGAAAGCCTTGTAAGTGCTAGGGTTTTTTAGTTACCTTTTTTTCACGGTAGAAAATTGTATTACTGGTCTAACTGAGAATACAAATATGGTGAAGCTATTGTGGAACAAATTTTCATGAAAAATCAACTGATAGGGATCCCATTATTTTCTCAGATTTACCTAAAATGTTAGGGGCAAAAGAAACTAACCTTTTCCTGAAGGACTTTGTTCTATAGCTCATCAGCTTTTAAATGTAAGATGACTGAATCAGTGAGACAACTTTTAAACTTTGCTTTTGAAGGGAAAGGTTGTTCAGCAATCTCAAAACAAGTGTTAAGAGTGCACTGTTAAAATTGTATAATTTATTCTTTTTTTCTCTGCAAGTTGCTAATGGTTGTGGGTGAAATGGATCCTGATACATCTGCCTGAGCTTTACAATTAGACAGCAAAACTTACTGTAGATGATTTTATTTAATGGAGGTCGTGATAAAAACACTTCAGCTCATCTAATGAGTATTATTTATCTTCTAGTGTGTTCTCTGGTATTCCTTACCAAGAGTCTAAACTCTCATAATACCAACATTTTAAAGGTTGTGCACATGTAGAGCTATTTTATTACTTCAAAATAATCAGGTTTAAAAACAATCAGAAATGGAGTTTCAGTTGAACTTAAAGAAATTCTTGACTTGCTAGGAAAAATATATTTTTTTAATAAAAATAAATCCTGCTTATTCATGTTTTCAGTATTATCAATGGTTTTGCACTGCCACTGAAAGCAGAACACAAACAGTTCCTTATGAAAGTTCTGATTCCCATGCATACTGCAAAGGGATTAGCTTTGTTTCATGCACAGGTAAGCTTTTGCCTATTATTAAGAGTGGTGGGGTTTTTGTATTTACATGGGAAACTAGTGAAATTTAAAGCACTTCATGTTATAATATCAATATTCCAAAATATTTGCAAATTCAGCCACTTTTTAAAAAAGACTTCCAGATCTTATATCTAAATATTAATTTTGATATAATATTTGGCATATATTACAAGTGAAAGAATGTACCAATGAGTCAAAGACTTTTCAACTGAAGTTGTAAGTTTTTTTGTTTGTAGACTTGTCACACTTTAAGCTTCATTTAATCCCAGGGCCTTGTGCTGTTGTCATTTCCTTTATGTAACTTAAATGCTGTGTGTAAAGGAACCTTGGGTATGGCCAGGTATTTATTTCTGAAGTGTTTTTTTCTTTCTAAAGCTGCACCAGTGACGGGGTGGGAGGGAGAATATTGTTGCCATTTATAAATGGTAGAAATGCACAGTAGCTCTCTGGATCAGCCAGGAATTATGTAGATCCATGACATGCTGTCAGAATGCTGCAGTTCTTCAGCTGACTTTGATTCTTATACTTGCCACAGATATTCAGCATTTCATTTGAGGAATAATCTGTATCCTTTCCAGACATATGGCACTTCAAGTATTGAATATGGTTGATGCAAACTTGGAAGTAATTCTGCTGTGGCTAATTAAAACTTGCTTTTGTAACTCAGCTCACTAATACAGCTCCATACAGACTAAAGATACAAGAAAATGGGTTTCTAATTAAAGTGAAATCATTATGACTGTATAATAGCCTACAAACAGGATCAAGTGAAGAGCTGACTTAATTCCTAATTCTCATATGAAGTTTTAAATTAATCAAATCACTTATCTTTGTGGTTTATTGCCTTGCTGCTCCATGAAATGAGCCAGGGAAATGAAAGGGCCTAGTCACCTCCCAAAGGTGTTCTCACTGACTTTTCTGGGATACATTTAATCCAGTTCATGGCTACTGAAAGGGCCCTATTAATTCAGCTGTACCTGAAAGTAGCATTTGTCCGGCTGACCAGGCCACTCCTCTGTCCCTTCACAAAACACTGGTGCCAGGTGCACACACAGCACTGTGTGTCCCATTTTACCCCAAAGGTCTATGCCCTGTGTGTGGCCTGGTTGCTTTGTTGCTGAGAAAAGTATAGCCTGCCCTTAAAAGTTAAAGCCTTAAAGATGAATTAAGCCTGAGTCTTTGTGTCTTTGAACAGTAAAGTATTACTGTACTGAATATACACATACAATGGGATTTATGAGATTAATGTGTGACATTTGCTATTTTTTGAATCTATGCAAATGTATCAGTAGCCCAAGGGCAAAAGAAATAAATAAGACCTGTTGCAATTACAGCATTGTAATTATCTGCTTTGGCATAACAGATTTAAAAAAAAAAGGAAGGGAATGCTTAAATACAAGCATCCTGAGTATTGAAATGTAATGCATATTACATATTTTTTGTCTTTGCTTTATATTGTGAAGTACTGTGACTTTTTAAAATCAGTCTTAATGGAATCTAGGATGGTAACTAGTTCAGTAGTAGGATTATTGTATGGTTTCTATGTGGGATGGTTGTTTATTTACTCAACTATGTGCCCAGTAACTAAACTCTAAGTAATTTATAACATTGAATATCCTTGGCCTGAGCAGGCACAGAAGCCAGGAGAGGCTGGAGAGCAGTGCTGGTCACTTAATCACATTATGCTTCCCCACTCCTTCCACCTTTCCACAGGCACTTGTTGGCCTTTGCTGCACTGGGACAGGACACTCAGCTGCACAACAGCTGCCTGATCTCCTATGGCCTTGGAATATGTTCAAATTCTTTCACTTGTAATCTTACCACTGAATGCTGTGTGCTGTAGATGTCTGGTACCTGAGCAATGTGCAATGTGTGCCCAGTCAAACCTGTGTTACAACTTGTTTTTCACTGAAGTATGGCCTTTTTTTACCCCAATATGGATGTTTGAAAGTGATAGCTTTGTAGTGTTAATACAGGAGTTGATGTTAAGAAAAGTCTGTCTGGGTATGGGATTTGAGTTAGGGAAATATCTGCCAAGATTAAAAATAATTCTCTAAGTTGAAAAGAAAAGATGATTTTTGGTATGCAGGAAGTTTTTTTAAGCTAGAGCAGGTCAGTATATCTTGCTGCTTTAATTGCTGTTTTGTTTAGTTTGGACTAATATGAAATGGCTGTGTAGGGGTGTCTTGGGTTGGGTTCCCCCCCATAATCTGAAGTGCTTCCATTAGAAGTTGTGATACTTAGTAATGCTGCAATGTCCAAACAGTGTCTGCTTAAACTAAATAACCATATGACTTACATTCCAGCTCGCCTATTGTGTTGTACAGTTCCTGGAAAAAGATACAACTTTAACAGAGCCTGTAAGTGTTTTTCAGTTGGATGTCTTTCTATTTTTAATTTCAATTAAATATTGCAGTGTAACATCTTGAATTGTACTTGTGTTGAATTGTGTTATCCTGATTAAGGATGGATAAGTGGGATTTTTTCAGGGGGGGAGGGGGTGGAAATGAAATCTAGAATAGTTAAGAAAATTCTGAGTTTGAAAGGGCATTTAACTCTTAACCTGTGGCCAAGATAGAGCACAGATTTAACTAAAAGTTTGAACTGCTGGTGTCATGCAAACCACCCCAAATGAGAGAGCATGTCATGACTGTATTCTTTCCTCATACAAACTAAAATTTCAATGGTTTTGGTAGTGATTGCTTGTGCTTAGCCACTGCATGAATTTGAAATATTTTAGGGAATAAACAATCCCGAAGTAAAAGTTGAAAAGAATAACAACACTTCATTTAGACAGAAAGAACTCTGAAATTCCAAATGTGGTGTTTCTGTCCTGCCTCTTCAGTTCCTGGGGTGCCTCTTGGCAGTCAAAACTGAGGTGCTTCAGGCATCTGTGGCTTTTGCCAGACTGCATCTCCTGTGATACATATTGACAGCTCAGCTAGAAAGGGTTTATGCACAGACTTTGGCAGGACCCATGAAGAAGAGCAGAGGCTCAGGGCAGTGCAGCAGCTCATGAGGACACAGAGTGATGTCAGGCCAGCTATAAAAGAAACTGGTTTTAGTTGGACAATCAGGAATATCTCCATTAGGGCTATGTTGATATTTAAATACTTTACCACTTTTGTGACAGAAAAATGAAGAGCTTATGCAAGACCTAAATTTTTCTTCTATAAAAAATAGATAAACAGCTTTGGGAAAACAGCACTGATCTTCACTGAGTGGTCTTTCAGTGGCAGCTTGTTTTCTGCAGAGCCATTTCGGCTGACCAGTTATTCTGTAGGTGGTGTAGGGTGTCTGTGGATTTGCTTTGTGTGCTTGAAGCATCTTTTTCCCCCTGCACTGCAGTGTTCCCAGCCACACTGGTCAATAAGCTTATTTTGTGGGATGGGGTGAGAAGAAAGGAATTGTAACCTGTATTCCTTAAGACAAGTGAGGAAACAACCCAGGCACTTTGACAGTTAAAGTTGACATGTGAGCAGAAAATGTGTAGTGTTACATAAAAAGCTGCAAGATTGAATGAAGTGACAATTGTGACAAGGTCAGAACTGACACAAATTTATAGAAGTGTGGTGCAGGATCTAAGCCCAAACTGCTGTGAAGAAGGCAGGGCTTTAGAGCAGTGCCACAGTGCTGTTCTGGGGCTCACCTGGACCGTGGTCTGTACAATTGTGGTTGCTTCTTAATCAGTTAAAGGTGAATTCAGGCTGGAGAAGACACAAGAACTCACTGCAGAGTCACTGCTTGTATTTGCTTTCGTTGTTACTCTGGGTGTATAGTAGAAGTTGCTTTATAAAAGAATTAAAGTGAATAAGATAAAAAGCAAAGCTTTAAGAAACTTTCTGAAATGCTTGGAAAGTAAATGTTAAAAATTTGGGGCAACTGATGAGATAGCACTGGAAATTTTTCTTGGCTCTAGGTCAAGTAATATTTTAAGAACTCCATCGGAAGGCTGTCTTCACACATACCTTACTGTTATTTTTCTGGCAGGGATTGTCACTCAGGGTCAATTTGGAGGACATTCAGTCCGAGCTCTTGTAGCTATGGTAGTCTGCCTCAGGTCAGTCCTGATGTTTGCAGAGCTGACAAGAAGAGTTTGTTACCTAACCCTGCTGAGTGCAATGGCCTTTACATGGAAGAAATCAGGCTAAAAGTCCTTGTACATGAGTTAAGTTTCCCAGCAGGTGCCTACAGTTGTAAGCCACTTCATGGGAATCCTATAGCTCAGGGAAGAATATTAATCTTGTGTAGTAAAAGCAGCAATCCATGAACATAAATATGCAGGTATCAGCTTTTTAACATAAAAGCATAGTCAAGCTGGAAACTGATACTCCAGCAAGGAGGAGCAAGGAATAGGTATCTTGTTGAGTTGTACACTGTTATACTCAGAACATGTTATTCCTTTATCAAGTTGAGAATATAGGTCTCTTCTCTAGCAAAGTATATTTAAAAATTCTTGCAGTAATTTGTGCTGGGAAGTGTACTTTAATCATATTAACTTTTTTCTCTGGAATGCCACTTTGATAGTATATGTAGTTGTTAATGAAGCAGCCAGCTGGAAAGCTGAAGAAAAAAAAAATCAGCATGACAAAAAGCAAATATGGAAGGTATTTAAATAATTGAGTAAGTTTTCCCTTTGGATATGATCTATTAGGTGATGTTTATCATAAAAAAAATAGAGGTCCTTTCCTCAGAGTGTTTATAAGGCTCTGAGCATGTTTCTGCTTCTGGAACACTGTTGCAGCTTTTTTTCCCCTCTTTTTAAAGCCAGCATTCATTTTGTAATTTAGACGCCATGTGAGATGTTTATTTCTAGGAAAAATGCCTCCAGCCTTTCTTTGCTGTATTCCTTCCGTTCCCCTTGGAGGCTGCACTTTCCAATTAATTTCCCCAAAGGTTTTGTTTTTCCAGTCTTGTGTAAGGTAGTTTCAAATGTAGATACTAGAATACATTTTCTCTATAAGTTCACATCTTTATTACTTTAGTTTCCAGTCTAACACGTCAAACTGTAGCAGAGAAAAGGAAGAGTTGGAGGCCATGGCTCCCCTGTAGAGCCCTGTCAGCATTTATTGTTTCCCCTCAGGCTTCAAACCTTTGATGCCAAGGCAGGTGTTCCCCAAAGTATGGATGAGTAGAAGACAAAAAATAGTCTGTGGGATTTAGCTACAGGGGGGTTAACTTCACTTTGTGTGCTTTGATGTGATCAGCATCCTGTCAATTCATGTGAGTACTGGGATGAGAGCAGAGTGTGAATGGATCATCCCAGGCACACAAAGAGATAAAGTCTGAGTTATCCTGATAACCTAAACAAGACAAACATTTAAATGAGTGTTTATTCAGTTTTCATTGAACCTCTGGATAAGGAAAAGCAAACCAGTACTTTTTTTTTCTTATCAAGTATGTCGTAGGAACTTTTCCTTCTTTAACTTGTTTGTATTTTTCATACAGGTAATCAGAGGACTGCTCAAATTTTGGCCAAAAACATGCAGTCAGAAAGAGGTTGGTTTTGTATCTCATTTCTGGTGTCTGCTGTGATGTAAAGTCTTGTGGGGAAGATTCACAAACCTTCTCTCTTCTATGCTCTTCAAGACATCTTGCAGAAAACTTGCAGTTCTTGAAGCTTCTTGAGGCACTCACCTTTGTCATGTCACTCAGTCTGGTTTCTTCTATGTAGTTAAAATGAGTTTAAAAACCTGGAGTTTGATCTATCCCACCAGATTCCATCCCCAACAGCCCTTAAAAGTGGGTCCCTTAACACTGTTGTCTCTTTCTGCAAGTGGTGATAAAATTTTTCTGTGCCAGCTACACAGAGTTCTGCTGGTTACAATTTTATATGGGAATTAACTGCTTATCACTTCAAAAGCTACTTTGGTCATCTCTGATAATCTCTGCATCAATTCTTGAAATAAGATGCCTTTTTTTTTTTTTTTTTTCTGAACTGTAAAACCCCATTTTCTGCAGAAGCAGTTTGGTGAAGTATTCAGTATTTACACAAAAGAAGTCCAAGAGGAGAGCTGTAACCTGTTAGCTGAGAGTGATGCTTGACTTCTTTTAGGCTGCAAAACCCTTGTGAATGTGTAAATGCCTTGTAATGACAAGCAGCATTCTTTGCAGGATTCGTGACTAATGGAGAAGCTGTATTTTGTTTGCTTCTGTTTACAGTGGTGATATGAAACATTCTCATTCTTTTTTTCCTTTCTAAACAAACAGGTAATGTTTTTAGGTGAAATTGAAGAAATCTTAGATGTTATAGAACCAACACAGTTCAAAAAAATAGAAGAGCCTTTATTTAAGCAAATATCCAAGAGTGTGTCAAGTTCACATTTTCAGGTAAATAAAATATTAAAAAACCCAAATAAACGTTGTGGTAACTTATTTTTTATGGTTGTTATGAATCCTTAACTTTGTGTTTCAGGTTGCAGAAAGAGCTTTGTACTTCTGGAATAACGAATATATTCTTAGCCTGATTGAGGAGAACATTGATAAAATTCTACCAATTATGTTTGGCAGTTTGTACAAGATCTCCAAAGAACACTGGAATCCGTATGTAACATTTCACTTTATCTGTAGCACCATAAATACATTGGCCCCTGTTTCAGGTTTGGGTTGGGAGCTTGTAAATGTGACTTCATTTTTACTCAAATCAGATGAAATCCATGACATTCTGGGTGTTATATGGAGTGTCACTTTCAGCTGTGTTGTTCTTTCACTGTTCTGCACTGTTACAATGGAGACTTGGAATTTACTGAAATTGGATGATGTATGTTTAATATACATTTTTATGGATTTATATAGATGATTTATATTGTAATCACATCTGATCCTTTGTGTTAGTTCAAAATGCAAATTAAAGCTGCTTAGACCAAAACCATTTCCAAGGGTTGATTCTATTTATGCTTTTCTGTCCTTTAATACTTCAGATGAATGTGTCTGAAGTGTTTATTGCTGATCAGTGAGATAAGAAGGGAAAAATACCCTATCAGAGAAGAGCAACCCTTATAAAGGATGGTAGGACTGAGAAATGAGTGACTACTTCACTTTGTATTTAGTGCAACAAGTTAAATATTGATATTCCTGTGTTTGAAAGCAGCAGTAATGGTGATGAAATACTGAAAAGCAAAGCTTGCTGGTGCCAGCACCCTGAATCGAGTTGCAAGTTAATATGCAGAATATAAAGCTTGTACAGGCAAAAGCCAGGGTGAGCAGGAGCCTCCCACAGCCCTGCAGTAAAACAGATGTCCTGTTTTAAGCCCTTGGAGGCTTTGCAATTATTCTGGTTTTATCTAGATGGTGTGTCTAGTTGCAAACATAGCAGCTGAGATTGAATATAAACTTTGGGGAATAGTCCTTGGAGTATCAATGGATTTGGGACCTCAATAAATTTGGAGGATGTCCCTCTTTCCCTATCTGCAGGCAGAAGTAGCCCTTTATGAAGGAAGCAAAAGACACAGGATAATTGCCTACTTGAGGACAAGGAAGTTTGGGGAAGAAAGTCTAATCTTTTGATTCTGATCTGTTTTGGAGGGCAGCAAAACATGCTTTTATCCATTGGGTTATCTGATATGGACTCAGCTTCTTGCTCAAAATCCAACTTTTCCTCTCAGAAAACCAAAACTTTAAATAAGCTTTTGTCCTCAAACCACATGAAAGACAAGGTAAAAAAAATCAAATCAAAAAACTAAGTGTATAAACAGGCAAAGAATACTGTGCAATTTGAATGGAATGAGCACAAGGCTCTGATGAACAGCTGATGCCACGATGGACAGAGTGCACTGAAAAGGCAAACCTGGTTCTTTGGTCATTTCCTTAGGGGTTTTTTTGACTCCATTTTCAAGGTCACAGGGCTGCAGCTTTGCAGTCAGTGGGGAACTGCTAGTCAGGGAGAAGACAAGGAAAAGTTTACCTACTTTTTGCTTAGTGATTAAGCTTAATGACAGGCATTTTCATGTTTAATTTTATTGGGTTTTTTATTTCTTTGTATAAATATGAGTGGGTTTAAAGGAGATAACACAACATTTAAGATGATTTATTGAAATAAGCATATTTTCACAAAAGAAGGGTAGTGCAGGAATACAGGCAGCCATGTAACACACAGCCAGTGTTGCTCAGGCTGGTGAGTTTCTTAAGGAAACTGAGGTACCCAAATCTTATCTGATGCTACTGATTCTGGTTCTCTAGCAAGACTCCTGCTGCCCAGAAACATTGTTAGGAGAGCTTTGCTGTGCTAAACCACACTAAGCCTGTGGTTTGTCTGCTGCCTTCTTGAAGCTATGAGCCAGAGGTTTTATTTTTCTAGACTCTCATATTTCATTGCTCAAATGTTAGAGTTGTTGTTGAAACTTGGTTTATTAAAGGTTCACATAATTGAATGGCTTTAAAGTACAGCCACAGCATGAATAATTATATCCTGTGCAATTACAGAAGTCAGGAATTTAAGATTAGATAGCCATTTCAAAAAATATTCAACTATACTACAATTTCCTCTGTAAATTAATAAAATGGATTTTGTTTCAGAAACTCCCTGGCCTTACAGTAGTATCTTGAATAAGAAGCTCAAAATCCAAAAAAAGAAATCAAATGCATGTTTTCTGAATTTAATTTTGTCACTGAGTAAATCTAATGGCTTGTGCTCCTTCTGTTACAGAACCATTGTGGCACTGGTGTACAACGTGCTGAAAACGCTGATGGAAATGAATGGCAAGCTTTTTGATGAACTCACAAGCTCGTACAAAGCAGAAAGACAAAGGTACTGAGCCCTTTTGCAAGTTCCCACTGATGACTATGCCCAAGCTGTAATTTTGGATGTTGCTCTGCTGTTGTGGCTGTTTGGTGCTGGGTGTCCCGTGTGTGCCTGGCAGTGCCCTGGGGGAGCTGAGCCCAGGGAAGGGACAGGAAGGCCCCAGCTCCCCATCCCGCCTGGCCAGGGGATGTGCTCCCTCCTGGGTGGTGAAATGGGTCTCAGCTGCTGCTGGCTGTGCTGCCTCAGGTGTGTGAAGAGAATGGAGCTGGAGAACTCTCCATAGCTCAGCAGAAACATTGCTTACCCTACTAACCTACTCAGCAGCACTGCTGAGTCAGGGGACAGGTGCCCCTTGGCCAGCTGAGACCACTGCCAAGCCTCCTTGGTAGCTGTGTTCTTCCCCCTCAAAGATTCTCAGTCCCTTAATTTGTGTGAATGTGATAAAAAATTCTCCTTAAAACAGCAGACACCTGTGCAAAGCCCCCCTGCAGCAATTGTCTGCATTTGCTGGAGACAGTTTCACCACTCACCATTACTTATTTGTTATGCTCTCTTTTTAATTGAGGAAACTGTAACTGACTCTAAAAATAGCTTTGGAGAAAAACTTGAAAGAGGAATTAGTAGATACAAGTCACAGTTAAGTTACTGTGTCTCCAGGTTGTGCTTAAAACACATCTGAAATTGATCTTTCACTCTTTTCTTCAGAGAGAAAAAGAAAGAATTGGAACGTGAAGAGTTGTGGAGAAGGTTGGAGGAGTTAAAGCTTAAGAAAGCCATGGCAGAAAAGCAGAACAGCACTCACAACGTGCTCAATGCACACAATACAAGTGCCAAATAAAAGAAATGACCACCTCTACTCGGCAGACATTCTTTTTTTGTACCCTTTTGAAATATATAAGGATTTGCAAAAGAAACCTCATCAGTATAATGGAAACAGCCAATTTTTTCCTCTGGCAAATGTAAAGATTTGAATTTAAATACAGCAGTTAAGTGATGTCATTACCACAACATATTGTAAATTTGTCAGATTTCTGATATACTGTCACTTCCAATGTTTCATAGAACTGAATTATCATCCTTAATGAGTGAAATAATTATGGGAGTGGTGAGAATTATGACTTGAATTTTTGATTGTGTTGCACATAGGTGATATAGTTTGCTACATACACATTTTTCCTTGTTTTATATGTGCTTTTCACATTGCTGCATACTTTGGTTAAGATGATAGAAAAGGCTTCTAGTTGTGCTGTATTTTCTCAAATAAAACCAAGGTACGTTACCAGTAACCTGAGATATTCAGTATATGCCCCTCACAGCACTGAAAGGAACTCGGATACAGAGCTGTCCTTGAATTCCTGATTGGATTCAGATTTGGATTTATACAATGCTCACATTAGAAAGGAGGTGAGGTAGGGAGAGAATCAGCTGCAACAGGTTGGGGTGACCAGTGCCTCTACCCCATTCCTGCTGCCTCTTGGGTCCTGGGCTAGGTTAGGGATTTGCTCCTGCTACAGCTGAGGATGGAGCTTCCTCTGGAGAGCCCATCAATGATGCTCCTCGTCAGCCCAAGGACCCTCCAGAGTGGTGCAGTCTCCAAGAAAGACCCATCTTGGATGGTTCTGCATTAGTTTTAGCATCTCGTGGACTGAAGAATGAGACCAAAATTGGCATTAGTTTATTTTTTTTTTCAGCAAGGAGGGAAGAATGTCAAGAAATTGTTCCTTGTTTTCTTTAAAGAAAATGCAGTCTGTTTCTTAAAGGTGGAAAGTTGACAATAGAAGTCTTGTCTGTTTACTTGATCAAGTATTTTTTCACATCTTTTATCAGAGTACCATTCCAATCTCTTAAATTGCAGTTGTGTGGAAAAATTTTGTAATGAAAGATCTTTGGGGAATTGAGCAGCATTCAATAAAGTCTTTATGTTTGTATTTAGTGCTGTACCTCACATCTTTGTGTTTCTGAAGACCAGGAGAATTAGAAAGGCTGTTACAACCTTTTTAACTGTCCAGTGTGGCTTTTCACTGAGTGAAAAAAGAGGGGAAGTCCCTGCAACGCTGTTTGAGTCAACTGTATTACACTTATTTGTGGCTTCATTTTTGTCTCTGAGTAGTTGTTTCACTGAGGGTATGGGACTAGCAGTGCCTGAAGGGAGAGGACAGTCACACAGGCACAGCTCACCTCGGTTTAGTGCTTTAGTGCCTTTTTTCCCTGTGAAGAATAAAGTTCCCAGTGTGTGACAAACTTTGTTCAGCTGTCCTAGAGCCTAAATGAAGATAACTTACACAAATATTGGGGAACCAAGCACCTTGCAGGGGTTCAAGGTATAAATCGCTGGCATTTATAATTGTTACAAGTTTTTCCCAACGTTACAAAGAGGGAAATAGGGACCTTAATTAATAGAAAAAAACAACACAGGAGCTGTAAGATAGCCTTCCAAATTGTGCAACACTTGCTGTCAAGATGGCTCCTATAAATAGGTATGTGAAATAAAGGTTTCTTGGCTGGAATCACTGGCCTGCTCTTGTAACATTTCCTTATAAAACAAAACATCTTGACAGCTGAGACGTAGTGACTGAAGTCGACTGCTGTGGGAGTTTATTGAGAGGGAAAAAATAGTACTGCAAAAAGGAGTTTATCCCTTATTTAACTGTGCTTTCTACTCACCCCACAGCTGCAGCTACATTGTCTTCCAGCTTACCTTCTCTGACCTCATTAGCAAAAAAACCCTGAAACAATGCAATAGGATCCATCAGAACCAGTTCCAATTGTTTCTAATTTTTCTTTTATTTTTGGTAAAATCCAAAAATGAGCTACTGTAGTAACATTTGTTGAAGGAACAGTTGGGTGTTCCTTTGGCAGGGAGGCATCAAGAAAGCTCAGTTGTCATAGCATAGGCTGTTAGGTGGCAAAGTCAGTGGGGATTTTCTTGATGTGGAAGGGTTAAGTGTGGAGGATTTTACCCATCCTCCACCACCTGCCTGGTTTCTGTCCTGTTCCCCATCACCCAGGGATGGAGTAGCTCTTTTTGCTTCAACGATGCAGTGTTTGGCTTTTGCTGCTCCTGTCCAGTTTAATCTAATTCCCTTGCTGTGCACTAGCCTGAGCTGTTCAGCAGCCATCACTGCTCCTGATACTGAAGATAAGGTGGGGACTGGACACCACCTTTTCTCCCATACAAGCATCTTTGTCCCCTGATTAAACATTTTCCCCCTGAACAGCCAGTGCTGCTATTGTGTTTATTTTTACCACAATTAGTTGTTGCTCCCGTGTTTAAGGCTGTGGCTGGTCAATGCAGTGCCTTAATTTGCTCTGGAAGCTAGCTGAAAGTAGGAAATTTTGTCCCAAAAGGCTTCCTCAGATGCCAAAAACAAGGAAGAAAGGTGAGGGGGTACTTTTGATACACTTACTCTTCTGAGTGCTCTGCTGGAAGAGGAAGGAAGAAACAAACTGAGTTGGCATCCTTGCAGCAAAGCCTTCAGAGCAAACGCACAGTGGTGCCCTGTTCCCTGTAGACTCCACACGTCCAAGTCAGGCATCTCAACTAACAAGGGACTTATAAGGAAGAAAAAGACACCAGCACCCCAGCACAGCTGGTGAGCAGGCATTCTCCATAGCACAGAGAATCACAGTTCCACGGCCTGCTGATGAAAGACTATTTTTCCACTTCCTTAGGAAAGACTGCCAGAAAGAGGGATAAACAGCCTGAGACAGACTTTGAGATCAGCCACCAGCTCAGCCCCCCAGGTTGTCCTGTTGCTTGAGTTTGCTTTGAGCTGGACTGATCAGTGGTTTTCACCTCATCCTCATTCCATAACACTCCTGCCCTCCTGTAAAGCTCCTTCCAAACCTGAGAGCAGGTAGTTTCAAAGAAGGCACGCAATAGATTACTTTAAGTATTTTTTTTAATATTAAAGTCGTTGTACTTTGACTTAAAGATGACATGTAGTAGAATTCCAGTGTATTTTGTTTCAAAACATACTTTGGAGAAGAGAGGCCAGGATGTTTTCAGAGTCCTTTACCTTCCACTGAGCGCCATCAAGGCAGCGACTGTGCTACGGGAGCAGAAACTAAAGGGCCTGGCTGAGAAACGTTCAAACACTGTCCACTTTTTCACAATTTACTACAGTGATGACTTTCTGAACATTAGTGAGTTTCCCCCTGTTCCCCCATACACTGAGGTAAACTTGTTAGACTTGGACTAGAAAAGCATGAGTTTGTTAGACCTGTCCTAGAGTTAGCTCCTTCTGCAGTTCCAAGGCCGGTTCAGTAGGCTGTTCTTCCATCCAGCATCTCTGTGGAAGAAAACATACCTGGTTTTCAGCTTTAATTGCTGATTGCAGTTTATTCCAGTTATTTTCTATCCCTCCTGCTATGAACAGTTTAAAAGCAGTCTTAGTCTCAGCTTATGTGGTTTGTTACTTGACGAGTCCTCTTCAGATGCCTTCTTCGGATTTTGATCATCCACTTAACACTCAACTTGGCAAAGTCTGCTGCCTTAAACAGGGCCAGAAAGATACCACAAAGAAGAGCAATCATGTTCCAGGGATTTGCTGTGATGATCTGAAAGAGATGACAAATATTAGTCACCTCATCTGATTCCACATAGGTGGAGAGGAGTAAGATGTGTGGGAATAGCCTCTAAAGGCTAAGGAGGTGCCTGGGTCCTGCTAGGACAGCAAGAGTACAAAGGACCAACTCCTGTCCCACACAGTCTGCATTCATACTCTGGTTTTGGACAAGAAAACACCAACACTAGATTTTGCTGCTGCTGGACCTTGGTTGTTGGGTAAATACAGTACCACATTTTATTCTAAAGAGTTTAGTAACGGATTAAAAATATACCAGGCTATTTTTATTATTCTTATTTCAGCCTATGTTTCTTGTCAATTAATAAAAAAAGTCACCAAATCAGATTACCCAGGCAGACTTATTTAAGCAAAAAGTTCAGGCCTGACCTGAAGCTACCCTTTGCTAGAACACAGGGAGACAGGCTCTTTTCTTAGTTACAAGCAGAATGCTGAGTGTCACCAGCCCAAGGAAAAGCATCAGATGGTCCTAACTTCCACACAGAATTCATTACTGGACATAAGGAAGAGCCTACGTTGAAATTTCAGATGTATCCTCACTCTTCTCTGCATTTCTTCTTGAAGGGAGGTATCAGAGGTTCATGCACACACAAACCACGAGCATGCATAGTCAGACAGTGATTCAAGAAGGGACTAGTGGGTCACTCACGTCCTGAACAGTCTGTATGAAAGGATCTTTCCATTCAAACACCACAAAGAACAGCTGGTCACTCCTTGGTTTGGTTCTCTGGTCAATGTAGTTAACCACACTGGTCTGAGGAAAGGAAAAGAAAAGTGCAGGTTACTTTCTTCAGCGATACAATGAGTCTTGTGCAAGAGAAAAGGCCTGTGAGAAGGTGAAAATACCACACTATTTAGGGACTTCCACCACAGCCTTTCTCTACCTAAAACATTGGGCTGCCAAAAATATGGCAAGGGCAGTTTCCTCCCTGTCTCATGTTTATATTATTTTCCTATTTCTCATTCAGTACCACACTACAGTACCATTTCTACCTTGCCTCTCAAGAGGGGACAATTAACTTCCAGAATTCATTTACTTGCAGTAATACAACATTTGGAAAATTCTCATGAATGAATGTTAAATTAGTTTTATTTGCCAGGGAACCACATATTGGTGGCAGAAGACTTCCTTCTTTTTGAAAAATGGGTTGTAGAATAAACTAGAGCATTCCATCATGTGCAGAATGAACATGGAAGGAAAGAAGCCCAGGTGTTAACAACCAAACCCATACTTGCCAGTACTGCCCATTAACTAGGTCACCATTTGAAACTAATGCTGCCCAGCAGAGAGCTGTAACACAATTCCAACAGGGAACTGGGTTAGGATACCAGACTATGTTACAGCCACAGGAAACCAGAGTCTCAAGAACCACAACCAGGAAAAATATTAAGACATCAGGCCCCAGGAAAACACTTGTCTTGTACCACCTGCTTCCAGCCTAGGGACACAAACTACACAGGGTTTGTCCACAGGCAGTAACCAACACAGCCTGAACTGCCCAAGAGCCACACAGTGACCTCAGGAAAGCACAGTGGTGGAAGGACTTCTCCTTTTCCAAACCTCAAAGGAGTGTTTACATCTTGCTGTGTTCAGAGAGGAGTACTGCTGCTCATCCTGTTTAATTCTGTACTGGAAGCAATGAATCCAGCAGCACTGTGACTTTGTATCAGGGTTGTGACACAAAGATGAGACAGACATGGAAGAACATCCTTTCCTATGTTTTGTGAGCCCAGTTTTCCAGGCAGAGGATGGCCGAGTTGGAAGTTTAAGGACCACCCTCTTCATCTCCTTACAAGCCTTCCCACTGTATGAGGGATGACCTGCCACAAAAGCCTCCCATCTATCATGGTGCAGTTTCTTTACAAATACCTCAGGGTTTCTCTCAGTCTTCTCCACAGTCCCTGCCCTGAACAGATTTTAGGCTGCAGACAAGTAGCAGCAGGAGCTGGAACACTTTTCATGACCACTCAAATGGAGCTTCCCCAGCTCCCAGTTTCTGGTCAAACACCTTTGCTGCAGACTTGCCCCACACTTGTACAGCTCATTTCCTCATTGCAGAGTACCTGCACCCCAACCACACTCACCCAAGAAAACTGCACTCCAAGAAACAAACAGTACACGAGGTTAAACGGAGGCAATGGGAAAGGAAGAAAACACAAATGAATGACTGCTGGGCTAGTTAGCACAGGGAGTGACTGTTCTGTTTGACCTAGTGTTTGTATCCATCTTTCTGGTATGCCAGCTCCCAGGTAGGGATTAGAAAAGCTAATGGACTTCCTGGTGCAATTTGAGCAGATGCTGTACTGTCAAACAAAGCAAGTGCAATTTATGTCTGAGCTGTGTCAATTTCTGCTGTATTATTAATAGGCATTTGATTCGTGCTTCCTAGGTTTTATTAAGACAAACAAACAAACAAACCCACAAAACAAAGAGAAAATCCAAACCAGCAAGTGTTCACTTACTCTGATGGTCAGAGTTCACAACTGCTGAACTTAAGAGATGTTTAAGGTCACAAAAAGCTCTCTTTTTTTCTGAATTTGAGCCAGCCTTTTGTTTCCACTTTGAGACATGTTAGACTTGTGCACACAAAGGAGGACTTTCAAAAATCCTGCACTTGGTAAGCACCAAATAGCAAATGATACAGAGCAGTAGGTGATGAAGGACAGACAGACAGCTGCTGTCCATGCTTACATGGCACCAGCAGACTGATTCTTTCCTCCAAATCAAAGTATTAATTTGGGACTTGCATGACTTTGGCATTTGACTCCTGTCCTTCTAGAGGAGTAGGAGGGTACCCTCTCTCACAGGCACAGCTCTGGTCTTCCCTTAAAGCTGTGCCATGTAACACCTAACTGTCTATCTATCTAAAGATAGAACTGAAGATTCTGCTTCACGTTGCTCTCCCCAGAACACTCCTTCCAAGAGTACCATGGACTAAAGTACAAGCTCTGAAAGCTACACCTTCTGGATAGGACAGCTCTTAAAATTTTCTTTTCTCACCACCAGTGAGATACTTCCTTTCCAACCAACACTGGAAGCAAAACGAACTCAAAACACAGAAATTTTCTGTTCATTAATGTGAGCAGAACAGAAATGAAAGTCAGGCTCATTTCTTCTCTAGATAAGCTTGCATCTTCCACCTGTATATTTTCTAGTTTTAAATTTTGCAAGAAGTGAAGTTACTCCATGTTTCTAAGGACACTCAACAGCTAAAAATTCCAAACCCAAAGAGCAGACATGAGAATGCTACAAAGGATACAGGGCTTACATTTACCTCTTCATCCTAACATCAGTGGCAATCTAAACAATACCTCTTTCCAACAGTAGCTGTTATTTAGATAATTCCTTTCGCAATTGTTCTCCACCTTGAACTGTAGGTAGCTCTGTTAATTTTTGTGTGTCAGTCTCTTGGGACCCTTACCTCAGACTACAGGTGTCATAAACCATTTGAGGCCTGGATTTCTGGCCTCCTTGTTAGATGTTTTCCTGAGCTCTGTCATGAAGCCATACCAACAGCTGAGCACATCAAGACATTTACACTTCTCTAGAATCCCTCCTTCTTGAGAAACAATGTGAGTAACTATAGTGAAAACTGCTTAGTGCAAAGTGGCATCATGGATGCAATGAAACAAAAAACAAACTCCCAAAACATTATGGGTACTTATTTTCTTTGGTTTTTTACCTCTTGTTTGAATTCAACAGTCTCAGTACCATCTTCTTCTTTTGTTTTGACCAAGGACATCTTGACCCAAGTTCGGAAGCCCCCAGAAAACTTCCAGCTGGAGTATGAGCTTTCACAGTCCTTCATGAATTTTGCTTTTTCTGGACTAAAGGGAAAAAAAAAAGCATTACTTTACTGACCAAACCAAGCACTGTAGGAAGGAGAATATCAGACTCACAGGCACTTCAAACTATTTTCTCATTTCCTTTTATCTTCAACCTGCTTAATTCAACATATCTAAAACATTGTGTGTAGTGATGTTTTCATAAATGGTAACACCTCACCTGGTGCCCTATGACCCTGGAATTGTGCCTGCCTGTAGGGATTGTTCTGCCTCACAGGGAGTTTAGCTCTGCTCATCTGTCACCTCTGGGACAGAAAGGAGCAGAGCCAGGACCTCAGGAAACAACTCATCATCATGTTATGAAGCAAGAGACAGAGGAAGAGCCTAGAGGAAGGGCAGGGTGCTTCACCTCATTTCTGGTTGCCAAATAAACCACGTGCAATGCTGACATGCTTAAAATGCCTCGAAATCTACATTCAGAATATTCCTATTATTTTGGAAACACTGTAGCTTTGGTGTAAGGCTCCCACCTGCAATAACTGTTTTCTCAATATGCAATCACAGCTATTTGCAGCCCCCAGAACAGCAGAATTGCTTCGTATGTTTTGGTTGGTTGTTTTTGTTTTTTTTTTTAATACTGTGACTAAATCTTGAAAGCTTCCAACACCCCTCATGCTGCAAGTAGTAAAGAGGTATCTTTAAGGCATATCTGGTCTCCATCTCTTCTCTACCAGCTGCACAGGACATAGTGAATTAACCATGCTATTTACTTGGAGCTCTTCAGTACTGTGATTTTAGCCATTTTCATGTCATCCCTGTGAAATAAGCCCAGCCCTGCAGCTGCTTTTCCAATAAGGTTTCATTTGAGAAGAAATGGTAAACAAACCACTGTGAGAAGTCATGAATCACTAAAGGCTGTTTTTACTAAGCAGGACTTCAGGCTGTAGAGATATGCCAGGGTATGCTGGGCCTTAAAAGAAGGGAGAGGGTTTTGATCCAGCCTAAATCCATCTACCTGGGAAAAGGGAAAGAGTGTTCTTTGCTTTTAAGGCAGAGGGTGTACATAACCAGGCTTTTAGGAGCTTTAGGTGTTTTGGTCTTCCAGGAGAAAAATGCAAAGAAGTAAAGAAGAAAAGCAGAGGTGAAGAAGCAAAACTCTTGTCCCAGAACAGGTCAGTCAGGAAGATTTGTCTGGCACTGGCTGGACTTGCAGTTTTCCTGTCTTTTTTTCTTAGTTTTCAAACTTGGGGGTTCTTTTCTTTCTACAAACCAAGATGCCTTGTCTACAAGGACCAAAAGAACTGCAATAGTATAAATATCACATTGATGGCTACTCTGTACCACACTACCTGCTCAGGCTTAATAAATGAATACACACATGTCCATGGGAAGGCAAAGCCAGTCTCTCAAGTCAGGGCCTCAGGCAATGGACTGAACACAGTCACAGAATTCCACTGTGCACAGAAAGAGAAGGGTTTCTGGAAAGAAAAACTAACACACTTTGCTACCTATCAAGACAGATGCTGTTCCCAGGGTGTTCTAGGAAGTTAGGAATATCTTTCTTTTGATAATGAGGTGCTTGTTTAGTGACTCCAGCAGGATGGCACCTCTCTACCTCCCACAGGAAAGATGTGGGTAGAGCCTAAGGACAAAGCCCTGCCTGCTCCTCACCAGAGCAAACCAGCAACACAGGAACATCTAATCCCACAACTGCTTCCCCTCTCCGGATGTAGGCAGAGCAGCAGCTGAGGGGACAGCACATGGGAGCACTGGAGTGCTTTGCCACTCAAGAGGAACATACATAATTAGCACTCTGCCAGCCAGTCATATGCCCAATGGCTGGCTAAATACAGCATCCTAGAAAAGCTTTCCAAGCCAACGTGGAAAAATGAGGCAGGAAGTTATGACACAAAGCAGAACATTACAGCCACAACTTCCATGGTAGGCAGACAGCAGCAGTAAGCTTTGCCTTTGACAGTAATTGTAGGCTTGAAAAAGAAGGATTAATAATATCTTAGGAGAAGCTGGGGAGAAGTGATCTGTGAGGCATCTCCGTAATCCAGACCACTGCCACAGAGTGAGGGGGGAAAAAGGGGGGTGGACAGGAGGAGCACAGCAGAGAGGCACGAGCTTTGCACAAATTAGAGCAGAGGGCAAATAACACAGCTTTAAAACCACACACAACCAAGTGAACACAAGACAGGAAAGGGATTTTAAGCAGAAAAACAGTTCTCCAGTCAGTTTAATTCTCTCTTCACACCAAAGACAGAAAACCCACACAAACTACACCTCATTTTTTGTTGCTGTTTGGTGTTTTTCCTTTTTTCTTTCTCTTTTTTTTTGATCTGTGGGAGTCACTAACCTATTTCTGGGCTGGGCTGTAGTGCTGCAGTGGATCCTTCTAACACCAGTATCTATGGACCACCCACGAGAGCCAGAAAAGTTTAGGACATCCCACCAGCAGATTCCAATGCAACAGCAAGAGCCAAATCCACTGATGGTTCAAACCCAATCTATGTTTATTGCTTTTGTGTTTCCCCAGAGCAGGAAACTCTCAAACAGCTGTGGCATCTAATAAAGGTTGGTGTGGTACCAAAAGTCTCAACCCTTCTATATTGTATTTCCCTGCATGCAGCAATCCAGATCAGAGACACGAACATGGAGCTCTGCTTAGACCCTTAAATAATCTCTGATCTCTTCACATTGGTATCCACCATTTCACAGGACCATAAGTTACTTGACATGCTACACTAACAGTAGTTCTGTCAGGAGTATACTCAGAGGATTTTCTTCTAAACCCCATGTATTATCCTAATGACAGTTCAGGAGAGGAACTTGTATTTTTAGCCACACATTTTGGGTAATTTGCAAGAGTTTCATTATTTCCCTCCCTCCAATTAGTACAGTACAGACAGCAGCTGCCACTGCCTTAAAAAAAAAAAAAAAAGAAAAAGAAGCCAGCAGCATCTCCCTCCAGCTCAGAGGCCAACAGCATCACACAGTGCAGCAGTGTTCTGTGGAGACCAGAACAAAACCAGTGAGCAGAGCCAGTTTCATGGAGTCTGATCCAATTTTAACAGAAGAGCTGCAGAGAATAAAGCCCTTGACAGAAACAACTGGACCTTGCTTGAGTCCTCAGCACTTGCTACACTACAAAAAAAATCTCTTAAAGGTACAAGTCTTTAGATGTCATTTTTTTATTGCTAGTGGCACCTCTGATAACACTGCACACGAACTGCTGGGCACTGTGTTATTCTGGGCTCTCACAGCCAGTGAGACATTTTGTCAGGAAAAGCAGTTAACAGAGGCCAGTAATTGAAGTTTTCAGAGGCTGTATGGAAGGACACACAACAGTTTCTACAGATATCTTAATCCAGACTTCCCATCAGCTAAATTTAGCATCTGCTGATGAACAAGAAATCATTTCTATTTTCTCTTCTGCTGGAAGCTGGACAGAATGAGTGCTCTCCACAAACACAGTGCAGTTTCACATGCACTTCTCATAGTCAGGAGAAATGTAAACTCCCAACCTGCCCTGAACCCAGCCAGTTCATGCCAGGACAGCAAACACAGTACTGAGCAAGACAAGTCACACCGTTTCTATCAAGTTTTGGAGGATGCTGAAAAAATACACCACTGGCCTGTTGCCCACAGCTGGGATTTTTCCTGCATTCCATCTAGACATGCAGGTCATTTACCACTAAGGCCTTCATCCCCTTGCCAATATCACCATTCACCTGGGTTAGTTCAAAACCAGTTTTAACTCCCATTCCTACTACCTGCCTCAAGCAAACACAAAAGACTGCATCCCCAAACAAACATTCCCATTTCCCATGTGGCTTCCAAGGCCTGAGGATGCACAGACTGAGCTGTTCATCCTGCCCTGAGCCAGGTGCAGCACCAGGGGTGGTCTCAGGCACTGCTTGTGTCTGGCAGTAGAGAAAGAGCTGAGCACCTTGTTGCAACTGTTCCCACTGTAAGCATTTCTAACTAGAGCACAAGCCATAAAACCAGAAAAAAAAAACAACATAAGGAAAAAAGCAGCACCTTCTACACCACTACTCTTAACTGGTATTCTCTCACCCTAAAATACCCATAACATTAGCATTTTATGAGGTGTTTCAGTACAGTTACAGAAAACAGTTAAAGACTTAGGATGTCTTCACTGAAGTAGAAATGCTTTGTAAAAGGCAAATCCAGCTAACTGGTCTTTGGCCACCCAGAGGTATCATGTCTAAACACTTCCAGTCTTTGATCCATTTGAAAAGCATCATTATGACCATGTCCAAGCCTCTGAGAAGGCCTTGCTACAATAAAATCTGTTCTCTTGCCTCCCTCACCCCATTTTGCTCTCATAGATCCTCTATCCCTTGTCCCTCTTTCACTGAGCATCTATTATCAAATTAAGGCTTTCTATCAGGTGTCACTAGGACTAATATTTCTTGACTAACTATTAATTTGGATCTCAGAGAGAAGAACAGAACTTGAATTTAAATTAAAGCAAAAATTAAACTGTTAAGTATGAAATTGATTCTCAAGAGGTGGAAAAAGAGCAGGTCTTTCAAGAGAGTTCAAGACAGAATTAATTGCATTCTTGTTAAAATTAGAAGGTTGATTAGATACTCCAACGATACCAATGTCAAACCAATACAAAGCCATTTTGAAAACCCCAGATATGAATTTACATCATTCTGCAGAATCTCAAACAAAGCCAGTAATACAAAGAGAGAAGACAATCTTTCAATGCAATCACAACATAACAATCTAGGGATCTGACCTTCACAGTAATTGCTTTAAAAAACAATCAAATGGTACAGAAATACTTGTGTTCTTGGTGCACTTCCTGACACACTACCCGGGACAGCACACTTCCCAATCACCCAGAGCAGCAGACAGCAGGAAGCCAGCACAAACTCCAGGCTTTTAGAAAGTGCAGCAACAAATGGTTTAAGCACAGCTGAAGAACAGTTTTTGTCACTGAAAAAGCCCTCAATATATTTTTTACAGGTCAGATTAGTAAAAAAAATATATGAAAGAGCACCAACAGAGTCCAAACATTTTAAAAAATCATAAAAGCTTGCCTGATTTTTTACTGAAAATGCCTTGCTTTCACAAGTATTGTGACAGTAAGTCCAATACAGCCACAGGCTCATCCCCCCTTTACGTACCTGCTGACGAACTCTTGGAAAGAAGAAAACAGCAGGTAGTCAATGGCACTGAAATCTTGGTCAGTTTCATTTAAATGGAACTGCAAAAACACCAGCTCCCTTTTCTTCACATCACGAGGGCCTTGAACAACCAAAGCATACTTCTGTAAGCAAACAGAGATGGTGAGAGGAGCAAAGGAATCCTCATTTCCTGTTCATTAATTTGCCATCTGGCACTAATACTCTATAGAAATCCACTACACACAGAGTTTCTTGGTTGCTACTAAGTACATATCTAGTAAAATACCTAACAAGAATGCCACTTGAGTCTCTCCTTTTAGTTTAAAAAGGAGGTCTTTACATCAAGATTCAGTGTTTAAATACTAATATTTAAGTACTAAATATGGTCATTTGTAGGTTTTGGACTTGTTTACACAGAAGCAAGCTTCCCTGCACTCCTAAGGGCAATTCAAGACATACTATCACTCAATGTACCCATCTTGCTGGCTCAAAGCATTTCAGTGTAATGAAACACTTGGTGCCCATTTAAGATTCTTCCAAGTGTGACAAATATGGTATGTAATATCCAGCTGGAATTCATGTATGAATTCCCAGCAAACATATAAAAAGAGATTAGCTATCCTCCTTTAATACTGCTTTCAATCAAAGCTAGATTGATATACAGTATCAAAGAAAATGCTTCCCAGTTCATTAAGGAGAAAAATTAAGTGAGAGTTTCACTGTGAAAAATGACTTATTTTATCCCATTAAGGGTTTTGTGCTGCACACACCCACAGGACAGCTGATCTTCCATAACACATACATACACTGACTGAGGTCTTTTACATTTCTGAAAACAAAATGACAGATGGCATACAAAAAATCCAAACCAGAAGCAAGGATTTTTTTACAGCATGTAGTACATACTTTTACTTTCCAACAAGATTATGAGCAGAAAACCCACACTCAATAAGCTTTATTCTATCATATTGTTATTACCATAGTTTGATTAGTAAAAGGATCTGTGTAGTTGATCCTCTGAGTGGTGCATTCAATGTCTCCTGGCTGACCTGGATTTATCAGAGGTGGAATGTGATCATAGTAATGATGTTTGCAGCTAAGCAGCCGAGCCTTGCCTGGGTAAAAGGCAATACCTGTTTGGGGAGAAAAAACATTAGAGAGCACTGATTTCCTTCCTGAGGACATATATTTTAATTCTGGAATTTAATCCCAAAGGATATTGAGCTATCCTTAAGATGCCACAAAACAATCAAATTAAACCACACACTTCCACATTTTTCTGGAGCAGGACAAAAGCACCAACTGCATCAGGACAGAACTCCCATGAAGCATTGAAAAAAAAAATCAGGGTTCATATTCTTTTACAACAATTCAAGGTTCATAGAAGCTACCAAGTTTCCCTAGTCTTCCCACAAGCCAGCAGCTAATCCATCAGACCCTCTCAACCCCAGATTAATCTGCAAAATATGTTAGGGGGCATCAAATGGGACATGGAGTGCTTTAGATTGCAGATAGTAGCATTTAACATATCAAGTGTTAATTTGAAACAATGTATATACCATACATGACAGATCAAAGATCACTGGCCAAGCTAATAGGAATGAAAAGATGCTCTTCAGAATACAGCATCTTCTGTTAACTGAATGTGACATGATAAAAATCAAAGCATCAAACACACACTAACTGCTACATCCCTTGTTATTTACATCACTGGGTAGGGCAGGCAACTACTCCACCTGGATGGAAATCCACATATGCCATAAACCTCCTGTTCCAGTCCAATAGTGCATTCAAACAACCTCAGCCTCCTCAGCTTCGGAAGGCTAGCAAAATATGAGAGCCAATCCTCAAAATCCTTTTACACCACCTATGCCATATTTATTACTGGAAATAAGCTTGCTGGAAGATAATCTAGTCCAACTTTAAAAAAAAAAAAAAGGAGTATAATTGATTAGATACCATTAACTCACAACTGAGATGACCTGCCCACCAAAATGTGAGATGTCAAAGCACTCAGCACATATCAAATGCTTTACTCCTTTCTTCAGAGCTCCATGCTTTCAACTTGCCATCTTATCATTTTAATAGAGCAATAAAATAAAGGACTGCATTGATTTAGGTTCTCTGATCTGCAGGGAACTCCAACAATACTTTTGGATTTATATGTATTCTGCTCTGCTTATTTTCTTCCTGTTGCTGTATGAAAAGCTCACATGGGGAAAAAAATAAAAAGGGGAAAAGCTTGACTTTGCTTGCTCTAACAGTCAGATTCATATGGCCCAAACATAAGGCACTATTTCCAGAGCTGGGCCTAACTGGCCATAGAGAAAAACAACTACAGTAATATGGCAACAACACAAAACACCTTTCAGCCACAACTACTGAAGTGGGTATTTGGAAAATGTGGTAACACTTCAAACAGAAGAGTTATTGTTAAACTGGAAACTCACTGATGACTGACTGAGCTGCATTTCCTACCATGGCTCTACTTATGAATGGCTACTGGACAATTAAAAAGAAGAATAACAACAACATAACTCACTATTCAAAAATGCTCCTGTGGAGCAATTCCTCCTGCAAACTGCAACAGCTTCTGCTGCCACACTGCATTTTTATGTCTACAATGTTCCCTGCAGTCACATCCCATTTTCATTGCCTACTGACGTAATACCACATTGTAAACAAGGCAGGGTGGAAGCAGAAAGTGGCATTGTGGTTATTTTGTGGTTGATTTGAGAAATTCACCTCCTTTACTGTGATTGGCATCTCATTGCCCAGTGCAGCACTGAGCTCCTGATACACATCCTATATGTTACTCTGTTTGAATGATACGATGGGGAGTATTTCCATCTTTCTCCCCTAGAAGAGGACTCATTCTAGAGTCTGAAAACACTTCCTTCTATGAAATGTTGCACAATTCTCCACAGCTTCTGCCACTCATGTTACTGACATGAAAGCTCCCCAAAATCTCCCATACAATGTTAAAATTTCTGTGCAATGTCAACACAATTTTTTAACCTAAAGTGAGGAAATTAAAGACCTGGGTCAAAGTATTATATGCACTCTGGGCTCTGGAGAATGAACATCAAAAATTTAAAACGATTCAAGAGAAACATGAACAAGAACTTTAGCCATTTTGCTTGTTACTGCTCTTACCAGGTGCATCATACAAGGACACTTCCTTGTAAGTGACAGACATCACTGGGTGCTTCAGCTTCTCCCTGAAGTCACTGATGGTTTGGTAGACAAGGAACACAGCTACAGCCATGAGCAGCAGATAAATAAACAGGAGAATTACTGAAAAAACATTCTTTAGGCAGGTCTTGCTGAAACGCAAAGAAGGGGTAGTGGTACCCAGTTCACCATCTGGAACCAAACAGAATATGGATTGGGACTTGAAAATGCAGATAATTTTGCTGAATTTTCATTTAAAGATCAATCATGTGAGAGGAAAGTAAGCCTAAAACTCAGCTTAATTTCAAAAACCACAGCTAATTCTGGTTTTGATAATCAGCCAGGCAGATGCCTCCTTCTCAAGTATGAGGTGTAATCAACCTAAGATTGTGCCTCCTTTTCACATGCCAGAATTTGGCACTCTGTTTAAGGCCACTGCAGGCAGGAAACAGGGTTTATTTTTAAGGACAACTGACAAACAAAGTTTGAAATTCACAAGAAAGTCTGTTGATGGTCAATCTTTGCTTCTGGAAGAAACCAACTCCTTTCCCCCCCATTTCCAGTCTGAAGTGATTCTTACACACACTCAGCATGGACATCAGTGGAGTGATTTAATATCCTAATGCTCATGCCCAGCTCTATGCATTGCATCTCCACCATGGTAGAAGTCACTAGATATTTGTTACCATCTAGTTCATAATTCCTTGTGCATGTTAAAAACTTTCATAGAAGGATTCTTCCAATTACAGCTAGAAAGAGACTGACCCAACACTCCCAGTCTCCTTTCCTTCAAATCTTGTTCTCTTTAGAGCTTCACAGTAGTCTCACTAACACAGAGACACTGCTTTACTCATGCAACTTGCATCTGCTATTTCTTTTGGCAGTACTTCTAAGGAAAAGGTTCCTGTACTCTTGAGTTACACATCATGTTTTGTCATGAGCTATATACAGCTGAACACACAAAATTTTATGTTAAAACTCAATGTAAGAAAGGAGATAAGCAGCCATGCTTCCTGCTGACTGTTCTGTGTGCTGTCATTTAATGAGTCAGGCCCTCTCAGGCCATGCCACGTGCTGCTCTCCAACTCCATGGTTTGGTGTTTGTGCCTTCCCACAGCAAACATGAGCCTTTTAGTGAACCCTATTGCACACCTAACACTTACAAATGTCCATGGGCAAGCTACATGCCAGGAAATGGCAGCCAAGGCAATCAGGACATTAATATACATAAAATTGCACTGCTGAAACAAATACGTCTTGAGCAGCTGCAAGGCACTTGGGCCATACTCCTTTCAGGCTGGCTAACCTCAGCACCCACACCTGAGCTGCACTAAGCCCATTTAACACTGCTCCACACCCTCCCAAAGCAGCCTGAATACTAACTAAGAATCTATTTAAAAGCATCTATTTAATACTGCAACTTGCTCATGTAAAACTAGCACAGACTCTGCCTGCAACACACTGCCACTCAGGTGAGACACAACATAAAGGAAGATGACATACTAAGCTATCTCAGGGTCAGATGTGCTGAAGCTGTTTTGACTGAGCACAGCTCCTGACAAAGAAATATTCTCCCATCAGTCCTTGGAAAACTTCCTTGGATTTCCATCAGTACTGATTCACATAAAATAAGTAAGTGAAATTAGTGAAGCAAGCGAAATAGGTAGTGAAATTAGTGTTTTGTTTACTTTCAGAAGTGCAAAAAAATAACAAAACCAAAACAATCAAAGCCACACGCATCAGCAGCTAACAGGGCCTAAAAATCAGTAATTTTTGGGTCAATAGTTCTCACCTGGTAAAATAACAGAGCTGGAATCTTCATTAACTTCCATCTCTCCTTCTCTCTCCTCTGTTGGATTTTCAGATACTCGCTCCACATCTTCACTCAGCTGTGTAGTTAAAACAGTGGTTCAATTTCCAAACATGCTCTCAACTTGCAATTGTTGGAATTTCTATGGTACAAATAAAAGAGGCTCCAACTAACCAAACACACAAAAAAATGCCCCCAGTCCAAGAGCACCCAACGTCTGTTCCACTTGTTCACAAGACAAAAGCTACCTTTCTGTAGACTTAGAGCCAAAAATTAAGTGACTTGCATGCTACAAATTTAACCTACTTCTACCCTGATGCTTCAACAATAACATCACCTTTCCATCCAAGTTAAAAGTAATTATTTCCCCAGCAGCTCCAATACACTTTAACCTCACAATTAGGACAGTGTTCTCTGACAAGCGGGAACTTCATTCTGTCACTGAAGAATGTATTTTTAGGCATAAAGAAACCACAGCACATACCAGCAAACAGAGCATTAGCACTTCTTAATAAAGAGGTACAAAAAGCATGAGATGCATTTTGACAAGTGTTAAGACAAGGCACTGAAATACAGCCTCAGCCACACAGGTGGCTGGGTCATCATGAGACACCAGTCAAGCATCTCTGTATTTCTGGTCCTTATTTGATCTCACTGTGCAGATTATTATATATTAGTGGTTATGCAATTAATTAGTCTTTCTGAAACGCCAGCAGAGACCAGATGTTTTCTTGTTTTGCTTTTCAGAGCTCTGGGCTCAAACTGCCAGGCCACTCCATCAGAGTCAGAAGTTTGTCACATCAGATATGCATCACATGACATTGTGAAGCACTACAGATTTTATACTTCATAAATATAAAGTATCTCTTGTATGTTTTCCAGCTTTTATTTCGTGGTGGGAACTAAGACAGAGATTACAACAATGCAGACCCATTAGCTTTGTTCTTGTTTCAAGGAAAATGGGGGCACAGTTAATGCTGCAGCTGCACTGAATGCTATTAAACACTACACCCCTAACTTACACAACAGTAACGTGCATGTACCCATAAGGGAGTGCTTTTAATTCACCCAACTTTAATTCAGTACTGAAATCATCATTATGCCATTACCAGATCATCATTAGCACCTATTAGGAAAGAGTCCACTCATTTTATGTTTTCAAAGTCTGACGTAAAGCCTCCATCACCTCCTGCTGTATTTCTGTATTCATTTCCACCATGCAAAGCAAGATGAAAGCAGTTGCCCAGCTGTTTTTAAATGCTTAGTGCATAAATAAAGCATGATTTCCCATAGCATGAACAGGTGACTTGTAGGCTAAAAACTCAGCTCATGTACAAGACTCTTCCCACGGTCCAACTGAAGACACCTTTATCAGTTATCACCATAAAATAAGGGAAAATTAAAAATCTGCTCCTTTTTGTAGAAACATGCTGGTTCTGTTTGTTTATCTGAACCAAAATAAGCTACTCTGACCCAAGAAAAGTACTTACTGAACCTCTTGTACTAGTTGCACTAAATCAGTTAGGAAACCAGGTCCAATTATACTCATGCAAATTGCTGATACCAGAGCTGATCCAACAAATGTAGTGTAAGTTACAAAGCCACTGCAGCTCCTCAGCTGACCTCCCACACCTCTCTGACTCCCCAAGTACAGGCATCTCATTGGCAGAGGTTATTGGGAGGGTAAGTGAATTCTACTTCTGATGGCAAGGAATCCCAACACGAGTTTAAAAAAGAACAAAATAAGCAACGTTTCCTATCCTCTCAAGAGGATCTACAGCAACTTTTTTCAGCAAGTGGAAGAAAAATCATCTTAGAGGTAATTCCCAATCTAAATGATTCTGTGTTAAGCTTAGAAAACACAACCTTTCAGGACTCCTAAGAAACAAACCAAAAAATTCCAAACAATATGCAACTATGTTTTCTTATCTCTGTTCACACAAGCTTGTCACAGATAAAGGCAGAGAAGGACAACCAGGCAAGAGCAGGACTACTAACACTGCTTCAGATGCAGTAAGTAGGTTGAGCTGATGTGTAAAACCTGTTCCCTAAAAACAACTATATTTTACTGCAAATCCTGAACACCTGAACTGAGATCACCAAGATCCCAGCGCTGTGCATGGCTCAGCCACTGCGTTGTGAGCAGCACACAGCACCCTGACTCTGTAAGGCAGGGCAGCACAGACCTACAAACCCAACCCCAGTGACTGGGAAGCCAGCACAGCACTACTGCAGGACAGCTGATTCCAGTTCACACTTGTCACTCCTCCTGGACTCAGGGATTCTGCCAACAGCTAACCTGGAGCACGCCAACCACGTCCACCCTCACAGGCCAGCCCTTCCTATTTTTGATAAGGCATTTTTGATAAAGGGTGAAGCGTGGTGCCAATCAGAAGGAACAGAGATTGCAGGGCAGTTGAGGTTGCAATAGGATGCAGAGCCAGGACAGGATGTCAAGGGCAGGAAGGGCATGAAGCAGACCTTCGTTCAGCATTCCTCTGGCTTCAGCACACACAGCTGAGGGAGAAACAACTGCAGGAACCTGCCCATGTCCCAGCAGTTCTTTTTCGCTCCTGTACACAGAAAAACACTGAACAAACAGAAGCTCAGAAAAGGCAATTCCAGCCATTTGAGCATCCCTGCCACGGGCAGAAGCAACAAAGACTGCTGCAGGTGCTGGAGAATGAATGGACACACAGGTGCTGCACTTACACATACACACCCTATCTTGACTCCTGCCTCAGGTTGGGATAAACCCAAACATATGGAGCAGCGCCAGTAGTGACTGATACTTAAGGTGGAAACATAACATGTATCATCCATGTCCACACTTCAAGCATTAATGCAGCTTCATTAACGCTCTCAGGCACCTTCCCTAGGTACAAGCACAGAAGTCAATCCCATCTTGAGATAGTGATGAGCTAAAACCTTCCTACTGGATAAAACTCCCTTAAATGAAAGGAGAACTTGTTCATACAGGCCTTTTGCTGATCTGCTGATTCATCACCTTCCAATGCCTTCCAGCCTGGCAAGAAAACCAGAAGCTGAAACTAAACAGACAGTACCACACTAAATTAGAATGTATTAAAGATGAGCCTCAAACTACCCGTCACGTGTAGAGGAAGGAAAATATCTGCATCCCTTTTGCCTGCAAGACACAAACAAAAGTGCTCTGCTGTAACTCTCTACCGCTGCTAACATGGCACAAATTGCTCGTGGGTCTGCTAGGAGAGATAGGAACGAGCAAGGAAGCCGGGTTGCTGAGCCTGTACATTGATATGCAAACCAGGCGCTGCCTCGGGCTTTTGGCAGGGTGATAAAGCGTCCTTCAGTTTCGGATGCGAGATCTCTGGTCAAGTCGCTTCTCATACCCGACAGACCATGCCCTTGTTAGCAAGCCCCGGTTAGAGAGGCCAGCTGTACCCACCCCACACACGTGAAACAGCTGCTGCCCGCTGTTTTAACCACGTCCACAGGTAAAACGCGGAACCGTGCACACCCGGGCCACCCGCTCCGTCCTGCAGAGCGCCCCAGGCACCCAGCCCGAGCCGAGCCCACGCCACACGCCGGCTGTCCCCGGCTCGGGCACCAGCCCCCAGCCCCCAGCCCTGCCCGGCCCCCCGTACCTCCTGGTAGGATGCGGACACCTCTGGCTTTGGCATAGCATCGGCGGGAGCGGCGCCGCGGGGCCGGGCAGCGCCCGCCGGCACCGCACGGGGCGGGGCAGCCACGGGCCGAGCTGAGCCGAACCGGGCCGAGGTGAGCCGAACCGGGCCGAGCTGAGCCGGGCCGGGCCGAGCTGCCCCGCCCGGGCAGGGCCACGCAGGCGCCGCCGGGACCCCCGAGCAGCCCGGGCCAGCCCTTCCTTCCCTTCCTGTGGCCGGCGGTGCCCGCCCCTTGCCGGGGCTGCCGGGAGGCGTAGTCCGGGCACGGCGCTGCGGTCCGGCTGCTCGGCACACGCCTAAGGGGCTGCTCGGGAGGTTGGTAGGAACATCTCTCCCTCTTGAGAGGCACTGGTGGGGAGATGAGCCTTTTCTGCTTGGCAGCGCAAAGTCTGCTGACACAAGCATGAGCCGGACTTGGAAAGCGGGCTCCCCCCAAGCTGCCCAAAATATTGCCCTTTTAATTTTTTTTTTTTAATTTTTTTTTTAAATTTTTCTCTGCTCTAGGCTGTTACCAGGACACCAGGTGCGCTTGTCCTGCATGACTCCTGGGGTCACCCCCACACGATGTGCCCGCAGCAATGGGGCACTGCAGGAAAATAAAAGCAAAAAACCGCATAAACCGTGATTCACAAGCCACAAATACCAACACAGCTTTTTTTTTTTTTTTTCCTTCCCCAGCGTGGAAATAATGTTTCATCATCAAGAAAAATCATGTGCAACATTTTTTTGCATTGAGATGCAACACTATAAGGGAGTCCCTGCTGACTAGATCATTTCCTTCTGCCTAACGCCCATACCTAGAAAGTTAATAACCAAGATTTGAAGTCCTTTGATAATAACAGTGCTATTTATTATACATTTGAATTACAGCACTACAGTCAGGAAGAGTGGGTGCTACAGGATCAAACAGCCAGGATTTAAATCTTTCAGATCCTCACTTGTCAGCACTGCAGCGAGGGATGTGATGATTGTGATGATCTGAACTGTAAAAAGTTTCTAATTTTCTTAATTCTATATAGAATTATAAACATCAAGCTTATTCTTCTGCCTGTCCTGAATGTTAGCCCGTGCCGTATTTATAGTATAGTGAAAAAATGTAATCTGAAAATTTCCTATTTATTTTCTCCATTCTTTGACTGAAAATGTAAGGGTTTTTAAAGTCACAAAGATGAAGCCTGCGCTGCGTGCGCTGATTTTGTGAATAAACATTGGAAACAGCTAGAAGATAAACTTCAAGAAGAGAAGAAGGAGGAAAATGGAGAAATCTTTTATTATTAGGTGTCTGTTATAGTGCCGCCAAGTACATCTCTAAACCACGTCTTTAGGTGCCACATCCATGCTTCTTTTAAAGACCTCCGGCGATGGTGACTCCACCACCGCCGGGAGCAGCGTGTTCCAGTGCCTGGCCACTCTTTCTGTGGAGAAGTTTTCCCTAATATCCAATCTAAACCTAAAAATCTTTTTTAAAAAATCACAATCGGAGGCTGTTTCCCCTTGTCCTTATCGATTGTTACCCGTGAGGAGTAAGCGCAGACCCGCGCTTTCCTCGGCCTCCTTCCAGGCAGTCGTGGAGCGCGATAAGCTCCCCCCAAGCTCCTTTTCCTCAGGCTGAGCACCCGCATCCCCCTCAGCGCCGTTCGCGGCTGTTCCTGTGAGCGCCGGGCGCTCTCCCCGGCGTTCCTTTAACTCCACGAGTTCCTTTAACCCCAGTCCCGCCCCGCTCCCTGCCCGGGCCCAGGCCGCGCCTCAGGCCGGGGCGGTGAGCGCTCCGCGCCATGGCGGGCGCTGCGGCCCCGCTGCCCGGCCTGCTCCTGCTGCTCCTGCTGCTGTCGGCCGCCAGCGCCGAGCCCCAGCTGCGCTTCAAGCCGCCGGCCGAGGCCCCCGTGCGGCTCTTCACCGAGCCCGAGCTGGCCAGATACGACGGGCACCAGGTAGGGCCGGGCTGGGCCGCCGCCCTGGAGCCGAGGCAGGGCCGGGTTGGGCCCGCACAGCCCCGGCGCTGCCGGTCCCCTCCCTGGAGCTGAGGCCGGGCCGGGCCCGCACAGCCCCGGCTCCCCTGGAGCTCGGGTTTCTCCTGCTCTGCTGCCCCGCCATCCCTCCCGCTCTGTGGCTCTGGGCATCTCTTGCTTCTTGGGCAGCAGTCTGTGAGAAGTCTGCAGGCTCCCGTGTGCTCCAGCCTCCGCCCGTCGGTCCGGCCGGCAGCTGCCTAGGTTGATGCTGCACACACACAGTTTGATTAATTGGGTGCCATGTGCCCATTTTTACTCGCTCCCTGCCTGGCAAGGTGCTCCTGCTGGAGAATTTCAGATTGCCATAAATTGGGACCAAAGTTAATTTTCTCTCAGGAATTCATTAAATCATGTACTTAGACTTTTTTTTTTTTTTCTTCTTTCTTTTTTTTAAACCCCAAGGATATCAAAATAACAAGACAGTTTTAACTTAGGAGTGTTTAGCTTCTTGTGATTCAGAAGTCTCAGTAGAACTCCAGACTCAAAGCTATAAAGTCCTGAAGTCCTGTTTTGAAACACTTGCTGTCTGACCGTCTCAGGGTCTTCGCTAGATACTTTGAAGAGACTAATCAGTGTCTGACTAAAATTACATCTTATGTATAAAACACAAAACAGAAGCACTGGCTTATTAAGTAAAACAGATGCCAGCAGATTAGATTTACGTGTGTTTATGTATTTATCTTTGTTTCTTAATTAAATAATGCCGTGTGTTGGCCACACACACTTTTATTTTGGGCAATATCCATCTGCATTAGGAATAGAAAGATGCAGTAGACAATCTTCAAGCAGAACAGTGTGCAGACAAGAGGTGACTTGCAAAAGGAACTTGTCTTCTATGGTTGTGCTGTTTGAAAAGATTCTCTCATTGCTTATGGGTGAATCTTCAAAGAATATTAGGGGCAGTTTAAAGCACAAGCAGGAAATGTCAAGAGAGGGAACATGATGGTGGTATAATAAGAGTAAACATACAACAAAGAATTTGTATCCTGAGAGCTTGTGGATTTCTCAGCTGAAACGAGCTGGTTTTTGCCTGTGCTGAAGTGCTGAGGATTTATTGATCGCTTTCTCTCCAGGAAGGACAGCCCATCTACCTGGCAGTGAAGGGAGTAGTGTTTGATGTCACCTCTGGAAAAGGTTAGTGTGCTTCCCCTCTGCTGTCTACTTGGCTTTCATGTTACTATTCAGTCATTTGTTTTTAAATATTCCCAGTGTATTGGAAGCCTGCAATTCAATTGTAACAAAAAGACACACTTCTTCCTCTTCTAAAAAGCTTGATTTTCCTCCTCTGACAGCTCCCCTACTAAGGTGCTGTCTAGAACTTACACTGGTCTGGGATCACAACATGTAGACAGACAAGCCAGCACTGTCCAGGACACTTCCTACATCCCTGAGTCCTTGCCAGATGTGGGGTCAGGCCACATGGAAGCTACAGCATTTTATTGCCCTGGATACATGAACTGAGCAGATCGAAGCTAACACGGATGTACCCACTGTACATTACAAACACTGTTCCACCTGCATCTTTTCCTTTTGTGCTGGTGTTCACAGCCCTTGCTGGTTGTGCCTTCCCTGAGAACTACAAATGTTTGAATTTTAACTCCTGCTACTTAATCCAGATTTGCTATACAATGTTTGAAGGGACCACGAGGGTCTTAGACACTTGCCTTGATGTCATCATAAGTAAACTAATGGCTTGTTACTGTGTTTGTACTAACCTTGTCTGGGCATACACCTTGGGTTGGCTGATCTTCAAATCCTAAATTAGACAAGGCTTGCAAATTCTGGAGCCTACAAGTGTCTCATGAGAATGTAAAGCACAACTCCCTAAATAATAGGTAAATTTTAAGAATGCAGTATAGGAAGTTCAACAGATGTATAACCCCAAGAAGGAGGAAATCTAAAGTCTAGAAAGTTCTAGAAAGAAGAGTCTTAGACTTGAGTTGTTGCTTTCAGTTCACTGACATTCAGTTCACAGGCTGGTGAAGGGTAGAGGCTGAACATAACCTGTACATTGTCAGATCATCACTGGATTTTTAATCTGACAGAATTTTATGGAAAAGGAGCCCCGTACAATGCTTTGGTTGGAAAAGATTCAACAAGAGGAGTTGCAAAGATGTCTCTGGATCCAGCAGATCTTACACATGACACAGTAAGAAAATGGGCCATCAGTTAATTTCCACTTTGCAAATTTATATTATTATGCAAGATGATGAGTGATGATTTGAAATTGTTTTACATTGTTTGTATTTATGGAAGTTGATTCACATATTTAAAATCAAAATGCATTAGTTCTCTAGATACATAAAATATATTTACTGGTCATGAAAAGTGCTAACAGCCTTCAAGAGGAGTTTTTCATTCGTGGAATCAATACAACATCTGTAAGCATGTAAAAGGGGACTCACCTGCTGTTTAAAAAGATGCTCACAAAGACAGTGAATCCCTTTCTTTGTCAGTTGCTTTGCTGTATCCTGACCTGGCAGTGAATGCTAGCTCTGGTGGTGGGTTGTTGCTTGTTTGACCTGAATACCTTAAAGTTTTGTCAAGGCTGAGTTTGAATGGAAAGAATACAATTACAGGCTGTACTATCAATTTTGTTCATGATGCTCTGCAGTGTAAACCCAAAAGCTGACCCTAAGGTTTACAATAATCATTTTTTAAAAAAGCATATAAACATCTCTATTTTTATTTCTTCGAGACAGGACTTTAATTTCCCTATTTCCTTTAGACAGGACTCACAGAGGAAGAACTGAAGTCCCTGGATGACATCTTCAATAATGTTTATAAAGCCAAATATCCAATTGTTGGCTATACTTCTAGGCGAATTCTGAATGAGGATGGCAGCCCCAATCTGGACTTTAAACCTGAAGATCAGCCACATTTCAGCATTAAAGATGAGTTTTGATGAACAATATTAAGTTAATTCCCTGTGTTGTGGAGTTCATGACTACAATTAGCTATCATGAGTCAGTTCTCTGTTCAGAAAATATGTGTGTGTGTGTACACACATAGCATAGAGGAAACAAACAGCTCTGTAGTAGTGTCATACACCTGGGCCGTTTGCTGGGAATTATGGGAATTATTTAACCTGCAAGTTCTTTCTGCCAGGATTTCTCTGTTAAGAAGTGTATAATGTAAAATTACATTCCTCAGAAGAGAGAAGAAAGCTTTTAATAATTGAAATATGACTGGTCTTTTTGTAAATCCCGAGTTGTTTCCCACTCCTTGGAAAAGTGTAAATGAATTATTTGGACAAGCTAACATCAATTCTCTGTGCTTCATGTGAATGTAGGTATCACGAGTACAGACAGGTGCAATAGAGGCTTACATTTTAAAAAGCATTTTGGAGTTTAATATTTGATGGGTTTGAGAAGACTAGATATAAAGCCACTCAGTCTCCTCAAATGCAGTTACTGTGGAGTATTTCTGCAAAGTCTACAGCTGTAAACAGAAAAATAAATCTTTTCTTCCCCCATAAGGACTACTGTGACATTTTAAATAAGACTATTATGTTAGGTTTGGATAAATGACATTTTACTTTTTAAAAATAATTATCAAAGATGTCATCTATATTAGATTATGATGATTTCCTTCTATCTTCCTCCAGTCTTTCTCTGACAAAAAGAGGAAATCATAGCCCACTGTTTGTGACATACTCTTACAGCACAAGTTTATTACAGCAGTTTAGTGTCCTGTGAATGTTGTTAGCATTTTTATATTAACAATTTCAGCTCTCATTTTTTATGTCTCTTAGGTTTTCTTTGTTCTTACCCTGTCTTCATCACTGCTGTTTTAATGAAGTGTGCAGTGCTGTTCTTCTTCCTCTTAACCTGATACCAAACTGCAGAGCCTGCAGGGTGAAAGCAGACCCCCTTTATGGCATTTCCCTGGCAGTCTTTCAGCAGCAAGAGGACTGTAATAGCCTGAGCTGTATAAATTGCTGCTAACCCCTGACTTTCACTAACTTAAGTAGAATGTGAATTGTCCCATATGTGGATTTATCTGTCACTGTCACCATTTTGATTTATATGGGAAAAACTAAGCAGCTGCTCCCAATTCTATATTAATAATACAGATACAATAAAAATATGATTCTGTGTTGTTCTCTTTCTTAAGCATTTTGATAACTTTCTATGAAGGGAAGATTTTTTTAGATGGTTCTCCATCTTCTAGTTTGCAGGGGACAGCTGCCTGCCAGTTGAATAACTAGAAAAGCTGTTTCTATGTATTTGCCCACTCTTTCTCAATGTTACAGATTTTATTCTAGATCTGTTTTGTGTCTCACCATTAGACCACTTCATTTGCAGGAGGGACTCCATGGGGCCCCGCCACTCTTGGATGGTTCTCTGAGAAGAAAAAATAAACCAACATCTAAGAAATAAATGTTGCTTCAGATAATTATTTTTGTGTTACTCTTTATTATTATTATTACTGCTGACCTTTTGATTAGAGGCCAGCAGCAGCTGGGAGTTTGCTCCTTGATGAAACCTGTTGTCTTTGTGGGAGTGCACGTGGGTTTGGTGGTTATGGTGGTTGGTTGTTAGCCAGCATTTCACAAATAGCTTTTCAGTGCCTACTAGGTTTTTTTTCCCCTTCTTTCCTTACATGCTTCTTAATAGGGCAGCTGCAGTGGTTGTGCTGGTGTGATTTCTGTAGAAGTCCTTGCTTAATCTGGGATCACAATTCCCATCTGTGTTTGAAAAAAAAACCCTTGTAGCTGGATTGCAGCTCATCCCCACTGAGTGGCTCAGTGCTCCTGTTCTCTCCCTGCTTTTCCTGTCCTCCCTATGAAATCACCTTTGCTGATGTCAAAGCAAGTAACTCAGCTTCTGCCTGTACTAAATTTCAGGTTCTTTTCAGTGAGGAAGTGCTCCCATTGCAACAGGAAATGGTGATATAAAACCCCCTCTTGTAATGCAAGACCCTCAGAAATCCAACCTGCTCTCACTCTTGTCTGTGAGGGAGATGCGTTAGTCCTTCCTTTCTGTTACTAAAGACAAGGTTATCACAACTGAGTGCACTTTAGAATGCAAAACATTTCCTTTTTGGTTTTATTTCCATTTGGAAACTGAAGGTTTCACGTTTAATCACTTCCTAGGCTATTTCACTTCGGATTCCCACTCAACAGAAGTGTTACAACAATAAGGCTTTAAGTGGACACATCCTTAACACATTGTCACTGACTGCTTTTTAAAAATGCATTCAGAGTACCACAGTATTTATTTTACTGTTAATTCAACAACACTGTTTTACATCTAAGGTTCTTTTATTTGCCAGTGGCTTGAAAATTTTTTGCTTAAAAGCAATCTGTCTGCTATGGCTGCTTTGTTCAGGCAGCTGCATTTCCCTGACCTTTGTATTATTCCAGTAAAACAGGTGCCCTCATGATCTATAAATTGCACTCCAAACAAGCAAGCTGTGCAAAGTTCTATTGTAGCCCTCCTACTCCACACCTCCTTTGGAGAGTCTCGAATTTCTTTTCAATTTGCCTGCTGCTTTCAGATAACATTGCAAATGTCATTCTTTTTGCTGTGTGCTTCCAACATGCATCTTGCTAAATTAGGTCTAAGGTTTCAATGAATTGCTGCACCAAGAATTGCCTTCCTTTAGTATTTAATAACAGTTTGCTCTTCAGAATGTTAAGAATTATCAGATGGGTTCACTTACCTAGATGATGCATAACCTGAGTTGGTGTTTCCCACCTGGCACTCTTTTCACTTTCACCCTAGCACATTTGTGACAGGATAAATTCTATCATCCCTACTTTAGGAAGGACTTCTCTTACTAACAACTGAAGCATTAGGACTGGAAGTATAGGCAAAAAAAATTCAGTAAAGGGTTTGTGAAATGCAAATCAAAGTATTCTCTTTTTTTTTTTTTTCCAGTTGTAGAGTGCAGTGAAGAGAATCCTCTTAAGAATGTGTTATTAGTTACTGCATCCTAATCTAAACAAGACCACCTGCTGGAATGCAGGGGCTCTGAATCCTGGAGACTGAGCAGCTGAGAGTTTTCCAAGAATTTAGGATAAGACATAAAGTTATTTTTGTCTATCCATAACGTGGATATGGACACCACTTTTTTGTAGCCCTTTGTCAAAATATGAATATTTCATGGGCTTAAATCAGGTTTTGTATTGGTTTTCTTCTGCAGAAAGGGCCTTGTGATCCTTTGAAAACTGCAGCTTAGGCTACTAACTTTGTGGTCTGATGGTACCACTGGGTGTGAATTCATCAGAACATCAGTGTAGAAATCAATGTGGGATCCCAGTTCAGACTGCACTTGTCAGACGTGCTAGGCTTCCATGTTTCAGTAAAAACTAAAAGAGGATACTTATCTGTTTAAGGATGGTGCTTTGGAATGGAAGTAGCCTCAAAACAGTTTGTAAATCTCCTCCTTTTATTGTTGTTTCAAAACCACTGTCAGGCAATACATTCAGCAAATGATAGTTTGGAAAGGTATTAGATTGCTGTAGTTTTCCCTTGTAAGATTCCCAATAACCTGTAGAACAAGAAAAAATGGTTTAGATGCCTTTCTCATATGTATTCTGTCTTTATAGATGAATATATTTATCTGAAATGGGCTCAATGTAATTTGCATTTGCTCAAGAGAAAACAGAAGAGATGTGAAAAGATCCACTTAGGAAGCCCAATGCTAATTTTTCAGCTAATCTGGTTGAACTGAAAGGAAAAAAGTGAAAAAACATCTGACTACTTCTGTGAGTGAAAAAGCTGCCATTCAGAAGGATTCAGCTGCACATCAGGAAGATGTGCTAAGCAGCTCTGATTAGTATTTGCATATTTTCAGATGAACACTGGATATCTTGAAATCCCAGAACTGACATAAGTGATGACAATCACACTTTGTTACCCATCATCCATTCATTCCTTTGCCTAATGTTTTTTTGTCCATACAGGAAAAAATATACAAACCATGCAATTTATATGACAAATCTGTGTCCCATAAGTTATATTCATAAAAATGCACATGAACCTATAACCTAAAGCTATTTACATGGTATACAGAATGGCAGTTTTCTAACAAACTTGTCTGTGAATGCTTTGAAACAAACAAAAAATCACTGGACTTTTACATTTGTAGCACTTCACTCAGAGCTCTGTCTGTGAGTGCCAGTTCAGACAATTATAATGTACAATGTATCTGTCTGCTTTAGTAGAAAAATCAGTGCTATATCAAAAGGTGAATTTTTTCCCTTCTATATCCAGTCAGTGTCAAAGACCTGGGTGTATGATAGGTGGACATCACTGCTAGAAATACTCTAATAGCATAGGCACGATTTTGACCTTGGCATATCCAAAAAAAAACCCCTAACCCAGAGAACAGAATAAGTGGGAAATGAGAATTTATCTTAATGTGCTACTGGGACAATTTATATTGGTAAGGTAGATATGGCAGAGCAGGTCTAAGAGCAGTGCTTTCTATTTTTGCTTCTGTCAAATCTGGCCAATGATAACAATGTAAACTTGTACCCTTACCCATCTGTTGGGCTTTACATAACACCTCCTGGTTTAGCTTTTTTTTCCTGTTCAGTAGAAAGTGTGAGTCCTGATTTACTTGTTTACAAAACTTATATTTTAATCTTGGCTTGGGTAGTCTGTTGATGAGAAAGCCAAACTAAGAGAAACAGAGATTAATGTTCTGTGAAAAATAGAGCTTGTGCACCTGGATGAACTGCAGAGCCACAGGAAGTACTCTTGAATAAACAATTTCTTTTAATGTTTCCTGTAAGTTATTTGTAGCTGTTGCTATCAGAAATTTTGTACTGTTGATGAATGTTCAGCTTACCATGTTCTGCAGTACTTCTTGACATGACTCTTTATCATTCTGACATGAGATACTATCCTTCTGAGAAGTTAAAAGTTTAGAAGAAACTGGGTGCAGGCCATCTTGGAGGTAAGCCAGCCAAGAGAAATCAAAATGTGACCTAATTTTCCCTCTACCTAAAGAAACCTCTCTGAAAAAGGAAAACAAATCACTGTCCAAGGGTCTATATTTTACCTTCCAAATTTTGCTGAAAGTTTTCTCATACTGCAAAGGCAACAGATAAAGCCTTGAGAAAGACTTAAATCTAAACCCTTGCATTGTGAAAATTTTAATTCACTTCTTGGCATATCTCCTGGGGTTTGAAAGATTATGACAACTCAGATAGTGACGTACAAAGAGTCAAACACATGAACTGAATCAAGCTAGGCCTAAGCTAGTAGGAATGTCTGAATGTAGAGCTGAAACTTAGAGCTTTCACCCTACTGCTGTAGACAACAAAATCTTTGAATGGAAAAAAAATCCTTAAAGGTAGCACTTGTTTCAGCCAGTTTGGGCAGACAGAATTAGATGATGGCTGAAAACTTCCTCGTGCCTTGTTCTGTGCTGCTTTGCAGGGATTCTAAAATCATTTGTGTTGCATACACAGAACTTAGTTACCAAGCAATTCACTGCCTGGAGGGTAACTTTATAGATTAAACTGATAACTGGTTCAAAATAGCCATGGCAGATCAAGAGTATCCTAGGAAGGTTATTTTCCTCGTTGAGGGCTATGGCTCCATAGCCTTTATTTTATACTGCAGATAAAAGTCCAAGTAAACTCAAAATTATTCATGACATTTATTTCTTTATTAATTTTTAAGTTTGAGCAAAACTCCTAACAATAGTACTAATAAGAATAAATATTCTTCCACAAAGATGCAAAGTGCTCACTCTGAACTGTGCAGCACACCTAAATATACTTAAGGCAAAAGTGGTAATCAAAGGGATTACATGTTTAAATTGAGATTACGTTCTTAGGTAACATGTCTCACCTGGAAGTACCTCAAGCACTTCAAGGATTTTTCCTTATTTATTGTTTAACCATGCTGTCTACTTTAAAATAGATGCAAGACCTTTTACGAATATGGCAGTAGGACTTTGAAGGCATTTGTGAAGTATTTTCATGTTACACAAAGACAAACGTACATGTGCACCTGAGATACACAACAGACAGATCCAGCAATTTAGACAAAGGCAACAGTCTTACAGTCTTTTAAAACATGTTGTGTTCCATGTATTTCTTAAACTGAACAGGTCACAAATAACAACATAAATGATAGGCAGAAATGAGCTCGTAGGGGTATCTTAAAAATCTCTCAGCATTAATATGTGTAAAAGACCAGCCTATCAATTTTTGTGAACTTGAAAGAATTTTAGGAACGTAAGCTCAGCAGGGATGTTTGGTATGTGCTGAGCCTCTGTGACTCTACACGCTAAATATTATTATTGTCCCTATATTCCTTCCCATTCCTCTGAGTGGTGTCCTTTGAGTTTAGCATGTCTTGCAGCTGGAAGAAAAGAGGCTGCTGAAAGGTTCATATGTGAAGCAGCAGTGTAACAGTGAAATACAATGATGTGAGACAGAGCAAAGGAAGGGGAGTGAAACTCTACGTACAAGAAGCAGCAGAAGATTATAAATAAATCACAGGAAAGTACTCTTTCAGAAGAGGCAAAACTTGCTGATGCTCTCAGAGATAAGGTTGAACTTGAGAACAGAAAAGTGTGACATCCTCCTTGGATACAGTTCTGGGGAAATCAGCATGAATTAAACAGCTCATACTGCTGGCTCTTTGCTTGACAACCTCAGTCTCATTTTCCAAAAATATGATGCCTTTGATACCTTGCAGGTGCCTGGATTCATGGAAAATCACAATGCTGCTGTTCAGTCCATAACATATAAATTTTCCCCATTTTGTCTTTAAACCATGCCCAGTGCAGTTTAAGAAAGAAGGCTGGAGTTTAGCCAATGAAGAGGTGACCTGGGACACAGAAATGCAGTTCTCAGTTTCATTACAGCTCTGCCATCCTTAATGATAGCCTTCCTAGCTGTTAAATAAGCTGGTGAGAGTTTTCCTTGAATTCCTTGTGACTTTTATCCCTGCTGTGACTTCCAGCCTCTTGAGGAAGGTAATGTTGGTTGGACATTTGGGCTGGTGGCACCCCAAGATGGTTATAGTATCAAGAACGCTACTTTATGGATCTCTAACTTTTACTTTCCTCACTTCAAAGATATATCACTTTGTGGTGCTTCATATTTCAGCTGAAGTGAGTATGGTTTACCCCATGTTGATCCAAGTAATATGTATTTATGGGAAGCTTTAATACACAGGAAAATAGTTAGAAACTATTATTCCACAATACTGTAGCTCATTTTATTGCATGCCCTGTCAGAGGCAGTGTGTGTAAATTCCTCATGGTACCGTGAAAACAAGAATATAAGCTAGTCTAGATCTTTTAAATGTATCTGGTTTATGTTACCCTTAAAAAAACTCCTCCACTAGGCTGTTTGATTTAAGAACAACAGAAATAAATCAGGGTTTTCCTGGTACTAGTGAATTGTTTTCTTCACAGCTGGGAATCTGCTGGCCATTTGTATTTTCTATTGTGGCTGGCCACTTGTATTTTCCATTGTGCACACTGCTGGTAGTCACATAATAATCACTGGAATACCTGCATTAGTTATTTACATAAATACTTTTAAAATACTACTTTAACTATATATATATGTATATATTCTGTTTTCAATGGAATTGAACTGAAAGTAGACAGCTAACACCATGTGACTTGAGTGGTCTACATGAGCTACTGGAAAGCACTTCTTGATTTATAGAGAGAGTTTGGAAAGCCAAATGAATTCTGTAGAATGTTTATATAAAAGCATTACTCTCCATAACTTCCTCTAACTGGACTGTCCTTTCATTTATATCTTTTTCCATCAACTCATTCAGACTGACTCATTGCACCTAAAAATAGTTCAGATTTAATTTATCTTTTTATACTCAGAATAACACCACAAAATGGATCATGCCTACATGCAGTTATCTGAGGAAAGCTACTCTGTTATTTCAGTTCATTCCTTTTGGAGTATGGGAATCACTGAACCACATATTAAGTTGGTATAAATTTAAATAACCATGGAAGTCAAGGAAGATATGTGCAAGGATCTGATCCCCACTTAAAAATGTAACAAAGATTACTGTCTAGGACCTGGAGAATGTCTCACCTTTAGATATCCTTTTAGAAACAGCATGACTGCAGTGCTGTTAATGGAATCATCCCAGATCTGTGTTGGTGTTACTTCAAATAAATCCAGGCTTCTTGAATTTTAATTATTTTGCAATTTTTTCCATGTGGCAGAGGGTACATTTAGCTTTACACCACAGGAGCCAAAGGAGGAACTCTGTGAAGAGCGAGCTCTTAACCCTGTCTGAGACAAACTACAAAACAGAAACAAACTCAAATATAGTTCATTATTCTGTGCCCTGCAATATGAGGGGTTTATTTTGGTTTGTTTGGGTTTCTTTAAAGAGAAAAAATCCAAATCAAAACAAAAAGGGGATTAGAGGAACTTCAAAGGGAAAACTGGGACTATACCTGCACACCAGAGAGTTGGCATGAACTTTAACAGTAAGGCTTGTACACATTTGTTTACACATTTTCAGACAGCACAAAACTCAAAACATATTACAAAGCACTTAATCCAAGGGAGAACTGCAGAGATATAATTTACCTGTTATTTATCTACTTCAGAAAACAGATTTTTTGCCTCAAGCTATAAATCATTAGGGCCTCTAACTTTCAAACGGTGCCTCACAAATTGGCTTTCCGGTTTATAAAAATCATCCTAACACGCCTCAGCACTGTTTTCTTTCAAGAAAGCCTACAGAGAGCCAGCTGTCTGAGCTGCTTGTGCTGCTAAGTAAGATTTGTGCATAAGTGTCTCTCTGGGAGTTTTGTTTTGGTTCTGTCATTTAATATTCATGACAACCACCATTAACCTGCCAGCTGAGCTGCCTTAGCATCCTGCCTCCAGACAAAGTCAAAAGTTTATTCCTAGCCCACACAGCTCCTGGAAGCCTGCACTTCCATATTACTGGCTATTTTGGCTTGCACTTCTTATATTTAAACTAACAGGATAAATTAAAACAAAACAAAACAAAAAAAACCCCAAACCACCAGAAGAACTGCTAGGGTAAAGATAAAGCAAGAGCAAGAGCATGTTCAGTACTCCTAGTTAGTGAGGACATGGTTAAGCAATTAATCTGATCATTCCAGCCAATACACCAAGGTTTTGGGAAAGCTGACAATTCAGCCCTGTCCATTAATAATAAAATGTGATGGGGTAAAAGGGGAGGGGGGAAATCTTTGCTTTTAAGCAGCATGGAATAAACTGTACCACCTTAAAATTATTCATACTCCACTGCATGTCTGTCAAAAAAATATATAAATACTGGGAGTAGTAAATAATTTCAGTGTCACTAAGAAGAAACATATTCATGCTAAAAGCAAATTCTGTAATTACGTTATTATTTTAATGTACATATTTTTGCATCAAGAATGGCTGAATAATCCAATGATGATTAACACTCTAGACAATTGAATTACACACAGCAACTTGGAGAAGTCCAAGGGATGCTAAGTTTCAGCTTCCCCAATCAGGAAGAACAAAATATACAGCAGGACTTCATCTTGCCAGTGTGGGGCAAACTGAAAACTCTTGGAGAATCAAGAAGATGAGGAGGAGGGAGGAATCAGTGATAAAAAGAGAGTAAGAGGAGAGAAGAGACCCCCACAATCAAGGGAGAGAACAGAAATTTTGATGCTGACAGCCACAGCAGAGCGAGAGAAGTCCAGAGCCAGCCTCACTGTGTGGCTGGTTCCTCCCTCATTATTTCAGACTAGTGAAGTGGGGAGAGAAGAAAAGAAACACATGTTTTAGAGTGAACTGTTGGGAATTAGGTATTATTTTATATTGCACATAGTGATTAGAAGAAATATATATTGGATCATATTTCTCCCTTTAAGTTCCTGTGATGGTTTTTGTTCAACTGCAGTTGAAAGGACAGAAGGAGGGAGGGAGAGGCTTACTTGTTGCCTGAAGGAGAAAAAATGTTTTTCCTTATTTTACTGTATACACCCTGCAACAGAGAATGAGGGATGGATTTGTCAAAAACAGCAGTTGAGGGAATTAAGAGCTCACTCTTCAATCAAGACTACAATATTATATTTGCTAAGAAGGCATACATTTATTTTCTGGAGGGATCGAGTCCCCCAGGGGTGGTAAGAGCAGCAATGTACTTCCAGAGTTAGCTTTCAAAATTAAAGGTTTCCATAAAAGCTCCTATGTAAAACTTCAGATAACAGACTTCTGAAACTTGCCACAACTTTAGCAGTGTTTCTTCCCCACCAACAAAGAATTTAGGAAACATGAGGAATGTGAAATACAAATATCTAAAATGATGAACAGCTGTCTACATATAAAATGGAATTACCAGAACGTGGGACAGTAAAATATCATATCAAATGGAATTACCAGAACATGGAATAGAATAGAGCAAGGCCCTCTTCATTTGTATCTATTGGGCATCCCAAGTGAGGATGCAATATTGTGAACTAAATCACAAATCACTGGCCTTTGCTGTGTGGAACCAGCTCAGCCCTGTTGGGGACAGCCCTAGCTTTCACCAGTCTCTTCCTGTGCAGTAACCAGCACTGCTCAGTCTCGTTTCAGCTCTTTCTGCCTTCTGTAAAAACAATTCTGCTGCCTTTAGGCTGCTTGGAGAAGCATCTCTTACTGCATACCAAATAGCAACTCAATACATGAAAAAAAATTATTTCTCAGACTTCTTTCTGGAAGCCACTTTTGGGAAAATTTTCTCTTCTTCAAATCCAGCCATAACTATGGCTTTATGACAGTGTGGCATAGCTGTTTCTTTTTCAAAAAGCCAGTATGTTCCCATTAGACTGCTTCTGATCTGCCTATAGCCACAAGCTACCCTTAATATTGTTTATTTTCTGTAATTTGTGAGATCATGTTTCACCCTCAAGTACATTTCATGTAAGTATTGCTCTACCCACTGTTGATTCAAAACAGCTAAAGGAAGTCAGAACAGGACAGCACAGTAATAGGCAGCAGGCCTGGAGAGAAAGTTTAGAGAAGATTGCAGTTCAGAGAGGAGCTGTTTCTGTATAAGTAGAAATCACCTACAGGCAATTTTCCTTGTTTCTAGGAGCCTAATAACTTTGATATTTATGAAACTCTTAAGCTGCTCATTTGGAAACAATCATAGCAAATGCTCCTCCAGGTGGTTATGAAGCATTTCTTTTTTTCTCTAGAAAGTTTCTTTAGAAGTAATGAAAAAAAAATTTAAGAAATTTATTCTTGTAAATGTACCATTGAGGCAGCTACAAGAGCATTGACAGCTTGCTTCACATTTCAGTCCACATTTTTCAGGAACTCCCTACTAGGAAACTTTATTAAATGCAATAGTAAATTTAATTTAGAAAGAGTGCTGTTTTCACTGTATTTTTCTTTCCAAATGTTTTCCTAGATGGATGCTTTCATAACAGTACTTTTATGTTTGTTTGCTTTGTTTCTATGCAGCTTGAAATCATAAACCAATTTTCAACTAGTGTACATCAATAGAAATACAGAACTCCAACTGAGCTATGCTGAATTTCACTATTTTAGAATCCAGTCCCCCCTCTTTTCCCTAGACCACAGTAACCTCCTACAAGATCAAATTTCATGTTTTCTATGCTGCTCAAAAACCTACATGTTTTACATTATTTAGATTAAGTACCAAAAAAGTATCTCTGATTATGAACATCATTACATATCCACTTTTCTTCCATAATTCTAGATTTAAATGGACACATGCTTTTGGTTAAAAAAAAACTTTGGAACTTCAGAGCTGTGGACTTCACTGTACATCTGTGCACATTATTATCCCTTTCCCTTCATTTGTCCTTTTGAGGAATATTAAGACATCCACACTTCTGGGAGTTTTGACAAATATTGTTGCAAGATACAGATGAGATCACTACTTATGAACCTGAAGCAATTGCTGAATCTAGCTAAAAGCTATAGAAACAAACCATGTGTTTTGATGATGCTTATTCTTGATTTTGCAGGGGAAAAACCCAAATATTCCCCCCCTCCCAAATTCAAAGTAAACATAATTTTCTAATTTCATGCTAATTTACATAATTAATTAGCTCTCCAGGGGTTTCACTGCCAGTCTAAGATAACAACCATGCAATCTGGCTCTTGCACAGAATAACCATTTCTGATTATTGTTTTTACACATAGGCAAGATTAGGCAAACATCTTTCTCAATATAAGCCTGGAAAAGCTAAAATCCAAAAGGACTAAAGGCTTTTGAATATTTAGTATAGCAAAATGCAGATTTGTCTGCCCCAGACTTTAAGAAAGTGGCAATGAGCACCTCCCAAGTTTAATGCTTAATTTAGACTGTTAAACAACACTTCTGATATTCCTTTAATTTCACTGTCTGAGATAAGAGAGACCAAAACTTCTTTTCCTGCCTCTCTTCCTGAATGGCCTCGGAGAAACCCAGCAGAAAATGGAGTGGAATGAATCCAATTTGCAGTCCTAGAGAAGAAAATGGGTTTGAAATATAACTGAAGATGCAGCCACAAGACAAGCAAATAAAAAAACACCATCTGAACCATGTGGATGCAAACAAAATTGTGTGTATGTAGTTTTAGCAAAATTGTGTGGCCCAGGCAGAGATACTACAAATGTAGGTAAGAAAACAGCCCAAACCAGTGAAGCATTTTGTAGAATGATCCTGAATTACCACAAAGAGAGGAAAAAAGGGAGCGAGGGTTTTCTGAGTGCAGCCCTGATTGAAGAGAGGGGCTTGGGCTACTGCCAAAAGAGCTGTTTCCTATTGTCTTTTTTTCCTGCTACATTCAGGAAAACAGGACCTCAGTTTAATCCTACTTTGATTACAAAGAATGTACACAAAGATACATCACTTTGTATAAACATTTCTGACATAAATAAACTAGAGGAGCTCAAATATTGGCCAACCACTGAAGTCAAAAGTTATGTAACTCCTTTCATATATACTGAAAAAAAAACCACAGGAAAAAAAGTCCAGCAAAATCCTGAAATATATCAGACTTTTACCATTCAGGATTTGTAATCTAAGTTGTTTTTTACCTTAAAGAATTAAAGAGACAATATGAATAAAAGGAAACATACTATTTCATCATAGACAGATGAAACTTTCTGAAAATAGCGTGAATTGAGGAATGGAAAAAATGATCTAGTCATCACATTACCTTGAATCTTAGAGCTCTATTACATTCCAACCTAACCCCAAATCCCCTTATTAGCCCAGCTAGATCACTGAAACACAAATTCCCTGCACTCACCTTGGTGGGTCCTTCTGAAAGCAGTGCCTGAGGCTCTGCTCTCCCCTGTATCCCCCATCTCTGAGAGCTCTGTGCTGTGCAGCACTGCAGGACTCTGGGATTCTGCACAAGTCAGGCACCTTGAGGGTCTCAACCTGCACACAGCTTGTGTTTTGCTGCATTCGTGTGTTTTTGATGCCTCCAACAAACAATAATGTGCAATAATGAGCTGATAATGTGCCTACAGAAAGATTTCCACTGCCTTTCCAACACAGCAGAATGGGCAGAAGGAGGGAGGGAGAGGATTACTTGTTGCCTGAAGGAGAAAAAATGTTTTTCTCAAGACAAAGACCTGGTCCTGTACCCTTGATTCACACAGGAAACCAAAATTGTCTCCTAATGCTTAGTTTTTCAGAGCAGGATTTCGTTGGAAGTTCTGAATGTATGTCTTTCAATTCTGTTTCAGAACAGAGAAAGCAGAGAGTGCAGACTCTTCCAGAAAAGGGAAATCTAGTTCTTGTTTATATGAAGTTGCTCCCAGCTTAACTGATCTGGGCCAGAAACCCCTGGCATGAAAAAGAACATTTACCTGGTGAATTTCTTCTATGCAGCCTAACAGAGTACTTGCTTACCTATGGTAACTATTGAGAAAGGCATTACCAATTTTAACCTGTTTTTTTCAAATAATCTTCAGTTATTGGCAGCAGGTTTAGTACAGCGGTACAGAGCACAACTGAGAAGAACGGGGAGGGAAAAAAGTGCTCTTGTAATGGAAGAAAAATGCATTTCCCATCTCTTAGTCTTGCTGATACCTCACAATCTCTTGTGTTGAGAGCTGTGTCACATCGGCCCGGTCAGCTGGCAGCAGCGAGCAGCTGGCCTCCCACACTGCCCCGTTTATCTCTCCCAGATGCAGGCTCATGGCTCTGAAAGGCTGGTCCTGGTCCATGAGAGCGGAGCACCAGGGACATCCAGCGGCTGCAGCGCTAAAGAGCATCTTTAAACAGAGCTGGAGACAAACTCCATCACCTTCTTAGCCAGTCCATGGCCCTGTGTGCCTAAGAAAATATTTATGAGACGGCTGCCAGACATACAGAAACAGAGAAAAAAAGATTCCAGTGGCTGGAGCACTGCTTTAATCTCTGCTGTGCAGTTTTCATGCAACCTACAGACTTCCTCACTGTGTCTCCCTTTTTCCCTGAGGCTTAACTCCATTATTTTATTTCTGAACTCTACATGTGAACTGGGTTAGGTCTCTTATCTTCCATGAAGCTATAATGCTCTGTGCCAACCCAGGATCTCAATCCAGTGCTTTTCCATTCAGACATATATTTCACTATCTTCTATTCAAATATTTTCTTTAACCTTTACTCTATTTGTACTGCTTATTTTTATCTGCATAGTAAATAGAGCTCCCAGTTAATACTGATAAAAATTCCAGAGAATCAGTTGTAAATCCTAGTATTAAGTGGTTTGGTCTTCATGTAAGAGCAAGGAGAAACAAATTATTAACTTTACTAGTAGAAATTAGTAGTATCTCCAGTATTTGTCACTAAAAATTCCGTATCTTTCCTGCTATATCTGAACAATTTCTTCTACATAAAAATATAGCTTATTTGGAAATATTAATCAGTACAAAGGGGCTTATAAACTTAAAAATTGAATTTGAAGACAAGATGAAGAAATAGAAGGAAAACACACGGATAATTTTCTTTACTAAGTATTAGCAATACCTATTTAGAAGTAATATATTTGGAAAAAATCAACTTTGTCACTGCCACATGTTCAGTACTTAATTTTTAAAAGGGCTTGACCCTTACAAGCTTGAAAGATATGAAAAGAGTAGGGAGAGTTAAGTCTTCCATATTTAGTGAAGTAGTGAAGGGAGGCAATTGCTGACTTTACTGGCAACAATGCAGGATGAGGAGTGAGGAATACAGGTAAGGGATGTGTTTAAAAAGGTTTTAAAGAGAAAAGTGCATCAGTCAATAGGGTAAAACCAGATAATATGATGTGATGAGCCAAAATTATCAGGATATGCTACTTATGAAAGAATTGACGTACCAAATAATTATTAGTAATTAATAACAGACAGGAGTCAATGCTGGAACCAGGACTGGTGATCTCTTTCTGTCTCTGTTTCTCTCTTGAATTAATCTATTCCTTTCTCTCTCCTTTTCACTCCACCCCTTTATCCCAAACCCACACCATGTAGTGTCAGGGACAGCACACCAATTCCCATACCAAGTGTGCACTTCACTAATAAAACTTTCTGGTTGTTTGCAGACTTTTGGCATTCCTTTTGCATTTACCAATCTTAGGCACCCCCTTACTCTTAAGGGTGGAACATCACAACCATACAGGTGGGGAGCCACATGTGTATTGAAGTCTGAGCAACCCTGCAGGGACTCAAACCTCTGGATGTCACTCCCAAGGCAAGCCAGCCCTGCAGGCAGCACAGAAGGATGTGGTTTTTCTGAGCAGGAGGGTACTTGGTAGAATTTTCACCTGTACATCACTACAGCTGGATGAATACCAGACAGTAATGAAATTATCATTGCTTTCTAGTTATTGAAAAATATTTTTTTTAAATTCAAAGGTTAAATCAACATCTGTTTAACTATCAGTTATTTAATCACTTAGCTCTAAACACAGTGAAAAGCATATTCTTATATGCCTACATGAAAAGTAATATTTTCCCTGAGTTTTCTTCTACTTTGCAGTACGAATTCACCAAAAACCAACTTTAAAACTGTAATCTGTATTTGGCATGAACTCATCTGATTTTGCACAAATATTTAAAAAATACAACTCCTGAGACAGGATTCTCTGAAAGAACTTGGGTCCTAGTCTATTGGGAAATGTATTACTGGTTTTACACCACATAATCTTTGCACTGAAGACCTTGTTTCAATCAAGCCCCAAACACTGTGATAAAGTAGCTGTTATTGTCACTCCATTCTCCATACAGAAAATGGTAGGAAAAAAGCTACACCCAGAATTTCATCAACACTTTACAGTTGAAACAGAGCAATAACACAGACTCCTTGATCTAATGTTTTGTACTTTTCCAACAAATTTTCCTCCATTTGAATTCAAGGAACAATACAAATGATTGCTGAGACAGCCAACTAAACCTTAAAATGAAGCCTGAAAGCAAATTATATCAGCAAAGTCCAAGTATCACAGTTCAATCAGCGTTGTTACGAAGTTCCTCTGTTAAGAACTGCTCATAGAATCATAAAATGGTTTGGGATGGAACTTTACAGACCATCTAGTGCCAAAACCCCTGCCACAGGAAGGGATGCGACCCACTATCCCAGGCTGCTGAGAGCCCCAAGCAATCTGGCCTTGAACACTTCCAGGGATAGAGCATCCACAGCTTCTCTGGGCAACCTGTGCCTCACTAAAGAATTTCATCCTAATATCTAACATAAGTCCCTCTTCTTTCAGTATAAAATTGTTCACCCTTGCCCTATCACTGTCTGCTCGAGTAAAAAATTGCTCTCACGGCTTTTTACAGGCTCCCTCTAAGCATTGGAGGGCACAAAGAGGTTTCCCTGGAGCCTTGTGTTCTCCAGGGGAAAAAGGCACAGGAAAGATGCTGCAGTCCTCTGAGCACCTTTATGGTTCCCCTCTAGACTTTCTTCCTAAATGTTTTTGTTATTCTTAGAAAACTTTACCAGAGCCAGAACAGCAGCACAGGGGGCACAGGGAGCAGCACAGGGCACAGGGAGCAGCACAGAGGGCACAGGGAGCAGCACAGAGGACACAATGAGCAGCACAGAGGGCAGTACCTGGCAGCTCCAGCTTTGGAGAGGAGGCTGCGAGCTGAACCATGACCACGAGAAGGCAGCAGAACACAACCTCCTGGAAATGCTTCCCTGCCGGCAGGGATGCAACCCAGCTGATGAATCTGTCAGCGTGGAAATAAAGTGGTTCATGAAGTCGATTGAGGAGCACAAAAGCCGGGCACATTGCTGATTTACTGGGACATCGACAGCTTCATCCACATAAACCACACCCTAAATAACCTTGGGTATGAGGGTGAGTACCAGGCAGGGCTGCTAGGGTGGTTTTGCTGTTTTGTCAGCCTGAGGCTTACAGAGAAGTCTTAGAGGGATCTTATCTTAACACTGCTACGTGGCACTGACTCTAAAATGTTTTCTCCTGGTCCTCTTCTCAGGTAAAATCATATCAGCCTAGATGGGAAAATTGCCTGCCTGAGAACTGAATATAATCTTCATACAATTGACCAGTTAACAGATCATACACAGAACTGAAGGGATCAATAAGTTTTCATAATAAAATTACTACAACAAACAGCAGGGGATAATTATTGTTCTTTATTCTTTAATATTATTAGCTTCTCATAGTGTCATATGACATAACCCTGATCCCACTTAGATTTCTGAAATCAGGTCACTGAATGTGCAGGTTCTTCTTGATTTCTGACTCTGAGCCTGTTTCCTTAGATCCCAGGGGCTTCACAGCACCACAGGGGTTGAGCAGGTATCCATCTACATAAGGACAGCACTGTGTGCTTGGGCAGTAACAGCACAGGAAGAACTCGGCACTGGAAAAACAGAAGCAGTATGGGAAGTGTGGTCTCAGGTATGCAATGCAAGATGCCCGCAGACATACAGCAGGATTTGGTTGTCTCTCATTAACTTTATTTAATGGCACAATTAATCTCTAGTGAAGAAAAACACATACCACAGAAACATGATATACAAACACAAAAATAAGCAAATCAAGCCGCCAAAAGGAATGGTTAAAATGCAGATTACTTGAGCAGTGGCCTGAAGCCAGGACAGCTATTTAACTACTCCACACCCTGATGAAGAGCAGGCTGTGATTATATTCCACTACTACCATCACCTATATCTATTTTTCTGTGTAAGAAATGAGGAGGTGCACACTTAGTTTCAGGAACTCGAAGTAGAAAGCACTGGATAAAGAGCAAAATCTTACTATAGTACACCTGGAAAAAGAAAGGCAAGGAACCTCTGTACCAGAGGGAACTAAAGTCGTGAGATACCCAGACAAGGAGTGCACAGGCTGTGTAGAAGACAGAAGACAGTTCAGGAAGGCTGAATTACAGCACAAAGAAAGATTTGAGGCCAGTGCCTGGAAAGGACACACATCTATGCAGCACCACAGGCCACTTGTACCATCTCCTGTGGCAGCAGTGCCCAGGGCACAGTGGAGGAAAGGACATGAGATGGCTGCACTGAAGATCAACATTATGATACAGAAAAATTCAGGTTAGTTAGGGGGCTTTTTTTCTCTCTACCAGTGAATAAACTCACATCCATTCCATTCTAGTACAGCCTGCTCTTTCAGAATTTACAAGCAAGGTGATTCCTGTTCAGTCTGCTACTTAAAAAAGGGATCTGAATGGGGATCCACAGGCACTCCGAACTAGGTCTCTGTTTTGAGCAAAATAACCACATGTAACCCAGAAATTCCCAGAAGAGTTGGTTACATGCTCTTTCCTGCTGCTCTGCACCAAATCAAGGTGTATTTTCACAAACTTCTCAGTACCAGAGCTGGCTTTAACAACTGGGTCCCTCTAATTTTCTATCACCTCACACCACAACCTTACCTGTGCCAGGACAACAGCTGGTACAGGCACATGTTGAACTGTATTGAGGAAAATGAACCTCTCCCACCCCTTCTCCTCCCCCCAAAAAAGTTTTTTCGAAAGAATTAATTTGCCTCCCAATCTAACTCACTGCGCAGTCCCATCAGCTGTTACACTGGCACAAGTGAGTATGTAGGTGATGGTGGCAGCAGGCAGGAATGAGTGACATGTAGATGACACCACTGTGAGAAAGAAGGGCTTGTGAAACCACATTCTCGTGGAGGCTAAGCCTGATCATTAATCACTGAGGAAGCACATTTAACTTTGGCACCAGTCAAACCACTCAGCTCTTAACATTTTAACCTGAGCGCCTCGCCAAAACTCAGTGGTTTTTCCAGTTAGAAGATACTGGTATAGAATTTAACTCCGAAATAGTGCTGCTTTAATTAAGTTCACAAATAATAATTAGTTTTAACTGTTCGTTTTAATAACTGGTATTAATTTTTAATTTCAAAGCATCCCACTTTCACCTTGCCAACTGGGCTTTTCACCCCATCACTCAGAGCACAGCTGCAAAGGTTGCTGCATCAGCCTTTGCCACAGTGGAGGAATGGGAGGGAGCAGCCAGGGAAGGAGTGGGACTCTTCTGTAGTAGCTCTGCTGCTGAAAGCACAGGAGCTTTGCTCAGTGCCAGACTGTTCTCAGGAGGTGTCTGACGCTGTTTCCGGGCTGTGCTCCACAGTTTCAGCTGTGCCAGCTCCAGGTACTCAGCCTCCTTGAGCACTTGCACTCCAGCTGAAGGGTGAGAAACCTCCCACAAGAGCAGGCAGAAACAACAACTGACTTCCCTCTTTGCTTGCTTCCCCCCCCCAATTTATTTATCATCTCTACTTTCAAGATAAAACTAACAAGCCCTTTTACAGGGTCAGATCTTTCCCAGCTGTGCAAGAATCCAACAAATGAGACATGAATGTGCCCTCAGTGGGTAATTCAGGATGCTGCTCTGAGAGCTCTTGCTCAGCTGTTCTTTACTCTTACCCAAGATAAGCTTCCTACTCACTCTGTGGTTTTTCTGTTTAAGTTTCTAAACCCAGCTCTGCATACGTGCTTCTCCCCCAAGATGACTTAATATTGCCCATTAGTACAATTTGTTCAAATATTCAAGTAGCCTTTGCTAATTTTTCCCAGAACTGATGACATGCTTAAGTTTGTTTTAAAACACAGTATCACTTCTTTTACATAAAATTACAAGAAATAAAGGGCATCAGTAAAACCTCCTGATTTCAGGAAAGCCTCTCACTAGTTAATTAATGGAATATTTAAGCACACACAGGTCTCTTTAGCCCAGCTGCTTCTTCTCCTTGCATAGTCACACATGAAACAGCTTAAAATGATCATAGGAAAGGAAATTTTATACAAATAATTGTAAAAAAACCCCAAAACTTAGGGAGAATCAGCAGTTCTAGTTTCCCCCCTTGCATGTTGTACATTCTGATCTCAAAAAGATATAAGCTCCACGCCTATCAAGAGGAGATAAAACATTTATGATCTGATATTGCATAATTCCTGCACATTTGAAGGTAAACAGTTACAGATATTTTACAGAGACATTCTCTCTCTTCGCCGTTTTGTCAGTTCATATTCCAAACCACGTTTTAAAGACTTCATTTAGCTGCAGAAAACGCAGTGCCTGCTAGAATGAAGCAATATTCAATACATGTGTTGTAAGGTCATTCCAAAGATCTGCACTGTAGAACTTACAAAATTTGCTCAGTACCACATAAATTAATCTTATATCATCTGAAGAGAAAAGGCTGAAAAATACATTTATTTAGACTCATTTCTGCTAAAAAACAACAACAAAAAAAATCAATTTTCAGGATGGCATTAGACAATTGAAGTTATGCTGAACCCTTATGTCCCACAGTGCTTCTGCTTGCTGTGCTTAGTGTTTATTTTCATTTCTGAGTGCATCAGACTGGCATTCCACTTGTAGGTGTAGTAAGAGAAAACCAAACTCGAACTCCCTTTGTACAATGTGCAACTTGCAAGCCTGGATGCCTACATAAAGCCAACTAAAGGTCAGGGCAGAGGAGCTGTAATTAAACTTGTCATTTAGAAGAAACTTAGGCCTCACTCCAGAAATCTATCAATGAAATTGCTTAGCTTTCAGTTGCTTGAGTCCTATACAGAAGGTCAGCAGTACTTTCCTAGATAGGATCCTAAATGTGGATTGGGATTCCAAGTAGTCCACAGCAGATTCACGTGCATTTCTAGCAGGACTGTTTCTCCCTTTACTTCCCTCCATGCAGCAGTACCCAGCCTTGGATTGCTTAATGCCCATATCACACTGCACCTGCAGATGTATGGGGCAGTTTTAAAGCTTTGTACTACATCTGTGAGAATTATAGTTGTTGCCTCAAGTGAAAGGTAGTACCTCTAGCAGATGGGCCTTCACATTTCCATCAGTATTGATAAGGTGGGCTCTTGTCTGCTCTGACTGAAATTATAGGGAATTCTCCTGTTTTAAAGCTTTTGCCACTCTTGGCAAGAAGGTGTAGTAACAATTTAGTTCCAAAGGCTAACCTGAGCTGGCCTGATGTGATTTTTCAGCCCTAAAGGCTTTTTTTCCTTGTGGGAATGGGGCTGCTGTCCCATGAGGATGAGGGAAGGGTGCAGTGTCCCTGCACACAGGGGATCAGTGTGCGGTGTAACCGCGGGTCCCTGCGGTGCCTGCTCAGGGAACAGCGTGTCACTTCCCAGAACTGCCAGCACAGCACCTTCCCACAAGCATGAAATTGTCTGTGTTGGAGGGGGAAAAAAGAAAGAAAGAGAAGATTCCCTGATTATCTTGTTAGGTTCCTCATCCTGTCAAGTGACCCACCAGGAGGCTGCCTCAATCCCACCACGTTATCTAATTTGGTGGTAACAGAAGTAGGCACGTTTGCCAAATGACTGAGCAGATGTGGCATTTAAAAATGTGTCAAGTTTGCCCCTGGACAATCTTAGAGACAAAGCAAACAAAACTAACCCAGACCCTTCCATCATCCTGATTACAATCTTTGGTGATTATTTTTCTCCAGATTTTTATCTGTGATTTTTCCCTCTCTGTCTTCGTCCAAACTCAGCTGTGGGAATTTTCCCATCTCCAGTGCCAGTGACGGGAAAGCAAGAGCAGAACTGCTGTTCTGGGTCATATGATCTGTCACAGAGACCCTGACCCCAACCCAACTGGGGTTTTTTACTGTGCATCTGGGGAAGCAACACATGTTTAAGCCCTTGCATATGATCACAAAAGTCTGAAGCAAGCACATTCTCCATCTCATGACCAAAGTACTGGGCATGATTGTGCATCCTACTTCTGCCTAGTAAATACCTGCTCATTTAACTTTTCTCTCCAATATTTGTGGGGGGATGCAGCCTAAATTTGCACTGTGTATGATTTAAATGAACTATGCAATTTCCTGTACAAGTCCATCAAGTTATATTGCAACACCATTCCTGTTTAAGTGATTTGCAGTCTTTTTCATCTCTAGTAATTTATGTTTCCACAAAACAGATGGCAATCTAATAGAGGAATGCACAGTCACAAATACATGGAGCATTCACGGCCTATACACAGTGAATCAGTGTATGATTCACCCACTTTCATAAAACAGTTGTGACCTTTCATCTGACTACTTCCTCAAACAAAATACAGAGGAGTATTAATAACATATGGAAACCAGGAACCAACAAATTGAGGGAATAATAATAGCTCATCTCATGATTTTTTTGCTATTGTGCTAATCTTTACTCCATGCTCTGCATTTCTCAAATGTTTCTGTCATCTCTTGCTACCGTTTGACTAATTAGCCAGACCCACTGAAGCATAGGTTGCACTTTATTGTGAAAAAAGTGAAGGCAGAGAATACCTACAGGCCTCACAAAGGGATAATTTTTTTGAAAAATATTATAAAAATAAACAATATCATATGAATAATATGCCAAACTGCAGATAATCCTATTCTGCATTTTAAAAGTAACAACACATATATGTACAACTGTCTTTTCTGCCCCTTACAGTGTAAAGCTGCTAACAAGCAACCCTGAGCACCAAGATCAGACTTTATCAACAAACACATCTTATACTGAGAATTAGAGAAGGCAAAGTTAACATGCTACAGTATTGCACCACAGATGTTTTTGCCACCACATGTGAAAAAATCTCAGGCATAAAATTAAACACGAGCAAAATCCTTTCAGGAAGCTACTGGCAATATCTCACCCTAATAGACATTTTGAAATAATTCATGAAATATCAGAGAAGAAGCCCTACCTGGTCTCTAGAAACACTAGGTAATACACACCAAGAGGAAAATGTATTTTAAATGTTATGCAAAGCTTTAGCAGAAAGATTAAGTGGCACCATTCTCCAAAACCCAAACCAGCAGAGTTGAGAAAGAGGAGAAGTATCAGAGCCCCACTGGATTCTAGCTGGACATCACACATGTGAAAGAAATACGTGGTAAATCTGAGAAGCAAAGGCTAAATATATTTTCAAGGGACACCATCCTGCAAATAGTGGAAAAGCTGTGCATTTTCCTCACAGTATGTAAGACTTTGTAACCTGGTGCTTCACAGCTTTTTTTTTTTTCCTTTTCTAAATCAGATCAGTTATTTCTTAGCAGCTTCCTCTGGTCAGGTATCACAGTAGTTGGTACCCCAAGCTCCAGAAGAGGTGGTTCCTTGGAATGCCATTGAGCTTATTGGTAGCTACCAGGTTGTGCTATGAGTTCCTCTCTTGGAGAGACAGTGGATCCCATGTAGTGTTAGGAAACCTCCAGGGAGTGGCAGAGGTGTGGAAAAGGCTGAGTACTTATCAGGTGATGTCATCACAGGGATGGTTTGCAGTGGTTAATGATCCAAATTTCCAAAGAAGTAGCTAGAAGCTTGTCTTGCAGGCCTCTGAGGCACTCTCCCTTTTCCCATGGGAATGTGGTGGAAGTTTGCATCACCCAGTGCCAACGCTTGCACACATTAGACAGCACAGTGTTTAACAAGTCAGCCAAGGAACCAATAGTGGATATTGGATTTGTATTACAAAAAGTCTTATAAACTTCATAAGGAATTGTGTCTCTTTACACTTGGCACTGTACCAATAAATAATAAAGAGCTCCCATCCCAAACAATAAACCACATTCACTGCTGACAAGATGCCACAGGAGGATGAAACACAGGAACAAGATGGGGATGGATAAGCACAAAAATAGCTTGAAGAAAAGCAGAAGTCCAGAAGTTCCCTTTTTCCTAGCAGTTGATTTATATTTTCTGGCAGTGTGGCACAAATGCAGGTGACTGAAAGTGACTGTATTCACCCTTAATGAATTCACCCTTGCTTCACTTGGGACTCTGTTTCCCCATTACTTTATCAACAAAAGATTAGCACAGCTCAAGCAGCTCAGATGTTCACACCCTGATGCAAATTCTGAAAGACAAGGAATGTTCGTCAGTTATTGGAATGCTGCAACAGGCAGGTAGAAGATGCAATGTGGTGAAATACTCAAGCCTGCAGTAAAATTTAACCACACTATCAAACACAGCTGTACCAGTCACATGCTGGGGATTTCCCAGCTGCAGATTCGAGTTTCAAACAATTCAGTCACTATGTAATCAGCAACCATGTGACAATTTCATTTTCTCTTTCAAAACATCCAAACAAGTCTGGACTCAGAAAGACTCTGTGGCTCATCCACTGTGACTCTTAGTACTTTTTCTGCATTTATCACGTCAAGCATAACACTGCAACTACAGTAGGACTCTACTGGATTATCACAGAAAGTCCTTCTGTGATCTTCATTCAGGAAGGAAATAAGTGTCCTTATGTACTGATGAGACCCCAAAGATTTCCTCAGCAACATGAGCTGGACAAATCACATCAAGACCACAGGTTAAACGTGTGACACTCAGGCATCATTAAGTTTTTTGTCTCTTATCACTGGAGAACACGAGATTAAGGATGTATAAGAAGATAATCACTTTAACAGACTATGAAGTAATAAGAATTAGAAAAATAAATAAATTTAAAAGCCTTTATACATCCTAATTCTGCTAATTCCTCTCCTCCCTCAGTTAGAAGCCAGACTGAAAGCCCATGAAAGATGAGGTACAGTTCAATTTTACCAACTGTCTTTTCCTCTGCTCATTATCTATTAGTATTCTGGATAGGAAAATATACTGAAAGAAATAATTATTTACTTGTAGTTTCCTGTGCTAATTGTCAGGTTTAATCAGGAATATTCCTAAAACGATTATTACTAAAACAACGTTTAAGAGGTTTAATTGTAATGTATTAAGGAAACAGTTTTTCCTGGGAGTACAGGAGACAGGAGAACCTACAGTGATGATTATATTTCAGGAAGGAAAGAAGAAGTCAGAGGGGAGAACTGTGCTAAGGGCCCTGTCCCAGGAAAGCATTTGATTTAAAATAAAACACTTTAAAATAAATAAGGAGGCATGCCCAAGCCACATTTTCGCTTTATCACTCTGAACAGCTATGGTTTCAGAATGCTGACTAAATTTGAATTCTCACTGTAAAACATGCAGTGTGCTCTTCTCCTGGGAGCAGCCTTTAACATCACTTACAAACCAGCTGGATGCTATAGCTCCCTCAACACCCTTTATATCATCCCTTTTAATTTACAACACGCTATTCTAAAAGAAGAAAAATATACATTGGTTTGGAATAAATGCTGACACATCCTCCAGATATGTGGGACTCTGAGCCACAGAGGCAAAATGCACTCAAGTAAAATGGGGGTCTGCTGTACAAGACTATAAGAAAAAAAAATTAGTTTCAGCTTCTGCTGGTAGAGTCACAGATTCTACATTCATGGTATACTACTGTGGCAGACGTGCTGGTGAAAATTTTGCAAAGAGAACATAATGTTGTGATGCAATGTATCTGAAATCTCACTTTTGCAGCATCACTTCTGGAACAGATGACATTATCCTCAGAGTAGCTATGATCATATGAGTAACAGACAAACAAGTGCATGACTTGAGAAGACCTCTTTAACAAGGCTTTTATGAAAATACATTCCCTGTGGTAACCTTACCTCTTGGAAAAACTCAAAAAGTGGACAGTGCAAATGTTTACCTCTGATTGGAGACAAATTGGAGTAGGCAGTAGGATGTTACAGTAGCAACACCTGAGGAAGTTGGCAAGAAAGCAAACCCAGTAGGTGCTCAGTCTCTGACAAACTTGAACTGGCAGTGTTAAAATATGACATTTTCAGTCCTTTACATACTGAGATTAGAAGAGGTGAGGAACCAGAGATCATAAAATTAACAGCAATGCAAGAGAATGATGCCATTATTATTAGTGAACACTGCACAATGATGTAAAATGTGATTTAAGTGCTAAAAAACCCAACAAACCACACTAACAATGTATAATGAGTAAATGAGATGAGGGAGACACTGTTGCATAAAGACATGAGTGTGATATATGTGCTGCAAGTTCAGAATCTTATCACAGTAATTAAAATTATGGTTGAAATTTAATTGAAAATCAGAAGAAAAGAAGATTTCTTCTTTTTTTAAAAAAAATCTTAGGATGGTCATGAATTTGTAAGTCCACAGCCGAGAAAAGGATAATTTTACCTAAAAATGCTGTTTTCTTTCACAATTCAAGTGCAAGCAGAAGTTTATAATAAAAAGTGCTGTATAATAGTGAAGATAAACAGTAATTATCCCTATGAGTTAGAAGTTACAAAGGTAAAAATATAAATAAGTTAGAAGCATCAGCAGAAAGTCCACAGCTGATATTACCAATGTAACGTGAAGAATTAAAAAACCCTCAAACTTATCAAGACCACAATACCCTAGCAGCTATAGAAACCCTTTGCCAGATGGAAATGATAAATAGTGGTGCAGAAGAGACAGACATATTTAGAAATATTTCTATTCCATATTTGGACAGCTGTTCTTATGTCATGTGATGAAGTTGAACTATTTTCCAGTCCCCTGGTAACCAAGCAGGATGTTATACAACATGCATTAAAAATCAACATTTTAAAGTCAGCCAATTCATCTACCTGACACCTAAGAACTAAGACAGAGAAGACTTGAGAGCTAATCATGTTTGTTTTACTAAATTAAGGCATTCCAGGGAAATCCCATTTGACTAAAAAAGTGCTAATGTTGTGCCAATAATAACAGAGGCCAGCAGGATGACTCAGAGCTAATGGACAGTGAGTCTGACCTTCATTCCAGGTAATAAAGCTGTTATAAATTTAATAAAGAATGGAAGTGATGGAATATAATTAGTATCATCCCAGTGAACCCAGTTTTGTAGCAAACAGATCTTGTAAAACAACTCTTCGCATTGTTTGATGAGACAAGTATTTGGATGATGAAAGCAATTGTGTATTTGCAATATATCTGTGGAGAGCACTTGAATTAATAGTGTATGACATTCTCATTATGAATACTGGCACAATACTATCAGTAAGATGTATTAAATGAACTGAAAACTGAAAGATCTAACAAAGTAATAATGAATGGAGACTTGCAACATAAACTTTAGGGCTTTCGTGAGAATAAATATATGCATCAATGATAACAAGATTTGTGAGGTCAATAAAACTGTGAGGATGAAATATGAAGATATTAATGCAGAACAACTTGAATCACTTAATAAACTAAGCCAGCTTTAATTAAACATGTCTTAATACAGCAAATTGCAAGGGGAGTAGAAATAAAAGCTCCACTACTAGCTAAGTCTTCTCCCTAGAAAACACATGGTCTGAAAAGTACCAAGAATTACAGGTGACAAACAGCTGACATTGTAGCTAAAAAGTCCAAGCTAAAAACCAGTCATAATACATTCCTTGTATGTATAAACAAAAAGCAATACCAGCTTTTTCACTGGTGAAACGTGCTGTGAATCACCCCACCAAGTTTCACACTTTAGAAAGAACGCTTTCAAAATAGAATTTAAACATAAAAAGAACATACAAAATTCTTTGAAGAGGAAAATTCTTACCGTTACATATTTGAAGAAAAGACTCACTTGTTAACATTATTAACTAGCTTGACTTAATAGAACAGAAAATGCTGGTTCCCAATGGTTACTTAGTGTAAACACAAAGTTCATGTAGAAACATGGCCTATTAAACAACAAGTTATTTATAGCTGAAATTACCATGGGAAATCTCAATGGCATACTCAGTTCAAGGCTGGATATATTTTTGAGTGTTGTAGGTCAGTGTGTATTTGCCTGCTTACCACCACAGTTGAACATAAAATACTCTATACAGAGGTAACTGGGTAATAATGACCTGTGGCACAGAGAGCAAACTAACTGACCTAGTAGGTTCTTCCAGGCTTTTTTTCTCCCATGTGGATACTGTAAATGGATTTTTTTCTCTTTGTCTGAAGATTGAGCTGACACCAACATACAACTTCTCTGATTTTGGAATATTCTATGCTGAGATTTGCCACAATTCCCTAAAGATTGTCAGATCCTCAGGGTTCTTTCAGAACAGGTATTCCCTGGAAAGGTAAGGGTTTTGTTAAAAGGGTGCAGGAAGACGGAAGTGGAAATCCTAAGCCTGATCCTATTGACAGTAATATGTGATTTGCCATCAATTTGTAGGTCCAGATCTGGAGCAGAGTGTTCATAACCCAATGGAAATGGTTCTAATTTTGGAGTTCTTAATTCCACACACAATTTCTTCAGGAGCAACAGCTTGGTTCTGTGCATGGTACAGCAATAACAGTCAGACCTTCCCCTTTTCCAGAAATAATCATGTCATAAGCTCCTGCTTCCTTTTTAACGTATTTACAGATATCAACAAATCTATATAAAGCCTCTCCATGACTTGTTCACATACAGTAGTCTTCCTTTTGTTATATTTTTAGCTCAATTGCCCTTAAACAACACTTCCTCAACCTACTGAACTTTGCTCTGGGATGATGATCAAGGGAAATGCAAATACTGTGCTGTTTAAAGGACGACAGCCAACATTTTCCACAGCATTCATTGAAAGGTAGGGTACTATGAAGGACAAAGAGTTTAGAGTGACTCCAAACTGGTGCAGCACTCAATTCATGCTCACAGACTCTGCACCTGCCCTTTGGGCAGCCTCCAGAAGAAGACAGGTGTGAATTTATCAATGTGCAAGAAGCAGCAGCTTACATGATCTCTCATGTAACATTCACAAGTACAAGACAATACATGATCTTTCAGTTTTTTCATAAACAGTGCCACTTTGAAAAAAACAAGAGCTTCAAGCCTCTTTGCAAATAATTTTATCAAAGGGGGAATTGTAATAAATAAGACGACTCATCAAGGAAAAGCTGTCTGTGCACTCCTTTCCTTCTTTGCTACAAGGTTTGATAAAGCTGGAAAACACCTGGAGAGGCAATTTTCCTATGGCTAGGTTGTTGTGTGCTTTCAAGCACATCACATCTTAGAATCTCAGGAAGGGCAAAACTACCTTTTTCTGAATTTTCCAGTGTAGAGGATATAAACAGGCCCAACTTCTGGTACTTTCTATCAGATTCTGCCATTTCCCCCAGATTAAGAGGTGTGGCTAAGTACAGCCCTGCCTGTAGGATTTTTCATGGTTTATAAAGCTTGACTGCTAAAGCAGCAGACTGGACAATAATAAAAAAATGTGCAGCTATCAGGACTTTTTTATTGGTTAAAGTACAAACTAAATAGGTCACAATTATAGTACTGAGCACTGTTACATGAAGATTTCCCCTCAGAGGGTGTAAAGTACACCAAGAAAAAATCATAGTGGTTTTGAAAAACAATTTTCAGCTCCCTTGTATGCTGTGAAATCTCCTGTTCTGATTCTGTTCTGATCCCATGCAGCCAATGCATGTCTTACTGGTGTCAGGAGAGGACCTGTTAACATGTCCAAATCAATAATTCTTTATGAGGAAATGTTGTTTTAAAATACAGATTAGTCACACAACAAACAATCAGAATATTGATGAGAAAAGCAGCTGGGACAACTGCAGTTTGCAATGATTATACCTGAGATGAGAATCCACCGTGCAATAGAATTTACATATGCACTTGTTGCTACATATCAGTAAGAAAAAAATGCTGCAATTTCATCAGATACCAGTAAATAAAATCTTTACATTATTGAAAAAACATTACACTGTTAATTTGTGTGCTTTCTAACTGGGAATTGTTGAGATATTGCTATGGATCAAATGAGAACTTTAGACAATCCCTGCCTTAGGTTCAGATTTTTGGCAGCAGCTTTACAGATCCAGAATGCCTGTGTGGAAAACAGAGAAAGCCAAATCCCACACATCAGTGCAAGACATAATCAAGTTATGTCTGCTTTGTGAACAAGACATCCTCATAGAACTGATTGTTTTGCAACTCTTGTCCTGCTGGCAGAAGTAGAGATAGATGCAAGTGGAATATTCTGCAGCTGGAAGTCCAAAGACACTGAGAATGGAGACAAGACACAAATGAGCTTTGAGACGGAGAGTGGTACACAATGTGGAATGAGACAGAAAATGACTGACACAGAGACAGCAGGACAGTACAAACAGTACAAGAGAAGACATGGGAGCCTGAAAAGGGTCGAATCACATGGCTACATCATGTGTAACTAAAGCCAAGAACAGCTGACTCAAACAGGCAAAAAGTGAAAGATATACCTAGAGGTAAAAGCATGGTGATACATAGGTTGTGTTGGTGCAGATTTAACAAGAATCTGAAGCTAAGAAAGTTGAGGCTTATAGCCTGAATTTGGAAGGTGAAATGCTTGTACAGACAACCTTTCTCAGCTGTTAAACCTGTCTTAGGTGAAATTCACTCCCTTACAATTGAAATGAATGCCTACTGTGAATGCCTGAAGCAGCACAAATTGTCTTTCAGGATCCTGCAGAGCCCTATCTTACATGTGGTCTGGATCTTAAAAGAAATAATTTGAAGAGGGTGGTGTCCCATGAAACTCCAGCAATTAACAGGAAAAAAAAAAAAACCAAACAAAAAATTCTGGGAGTTTCTGTAGGAAAAATAGCCATTTTCCAACTGTTCTCCATTCTGACTGCCCCTTCAAAACCTTTGCAAATGGATTGGGCTAGACTAGTTTCTAGTTTCTCACAAGGAATCGGTCCCATCTCATGTCAGCCTGCTGGACACCAGTAATATGGCTTGCATGAGTTAGGATCATGGAATCAAGCCTACACAGACTAACTAGGCTATTCCTATCCACAAAACTAAAACCATTTCCTGGCCTCCAGATTAATATTTTATGTTCTCTCCTGATTCAGGCTACCTTTCAGCCCTGGATCCCACTGAATCTCAATCCATCCCTCTGTGCTGTGGGTCACTGCTGAGCCTTCCCTCTCTCATCACAGTGCCATGCTTTAAGGAAAATGAAGAATGCAGCCTTTGTGGCAGCACTGAGTGAACACCACTTGTAAGGAAAACATCCCAAATCTCATTAAAAAGAGATAAAGCCATCTGGATCCTAAGACAGTCGGTTTGGAAAAAACCCACAAAACTATTCTGAAACCAATTTACGAAGAGAAAGAGATAGGAAAACAACTTTGCTGCCAACAAATGTTGTAGCCGTTGTCATCTATTACCACATGAACAAAGCACTCAATGACTGACTCCAGTACCATTGCCAATTATTATGACAACATACAGTATAACCATATTACGTTTACAATATAATACATGTGAGTATTCGATAGAGCCTGGCAGGACTTCAGTCACTGCCTCTTTTATGCTTTAAAAATCAATTTTTTAAACTGAGTTTGCTGTATAACATGTTCCCTAATTACATAGTTTACTGTATAGAGAACAAGAAAGGATATTGAAAGTGATTTCAGGCAAACCTCTGAACATTTAGTGAGATAAACCCTTTTTATTCATACACATTGCACCACTAACAGCCAACATAATGCCTTTATTATATAAACATGCCCCATCTCATTCCCATTGACATCAGAGACAAATTTTCCAAAAGTTTCGGCTTCAACTGAAACACAAGAACAAAATGTTCAGGGCCTAGTTTTAAAGGGGCTCCTTCTTCACCTTTTATACTGCAACTGCAAAGGTAAACAGGATCATTTAAACATCTGCTTCATCTGTGAATGACATCAGAAGAACAGTTTGCCAAATTATTTGATTTATATTTCCCAAATCACGTGCCAAATAGAAGCAGAAGGTTGCCATGGAAAATATGAACTAAGGACGTGCTCAGACTCAAACATCCTGTTACTAAAAGGCCCTGCTGTCAGTCCACAGCCAATAACTCCATCAAATTTCTGTGTGGGCTACCTATTTTACGTATAAATCAGGACACAGGGGCAGAGATACTTAAAATAACAATGTGCATGCTAGCTTAAGTACATCAGGACTAAGCAACAGCACACCAATATGATTGTAATGATTCTCAGGCAAGCCTGAGTTCGGAATTAACATGGTTCACCAGCCAAGCTTTGGAGCAGGTTGTCCAAAGAGGTTGCATATGCTTCATTCTTGGCAGTACTGCAGACCTGACTAGATAAACTCAGAGTGGATATGATGGATGCCATAACTCGAACTTCAATTACAAACACTGGCTTGTTCTGCTACTGAAAGGGGCTTAAAAACACATGCCAGCCCTGGCAGCTCCAAATCACAGCCCTGGTTACACAGGGGGCAGACTGGAAGCAAGTAACAATTGCAGAGATGCTTTCTCTTAAAAGTGATGCTTGGCTTGGAAATCTTTGTGCTGGCACAGTGGGCTGAGTGGAGCTGTTTTGCAAATACCTGAAAAACATCTAGAACCTCTCAGAGACTTCTCTGATTACTGTAGGGCAATCCATTTTTATGCTTCAGTATGATTTATATAATCTAAGATCCATGCATATACTGAACAGGAAAATTTGGAATATATTTCTATATACTTATATTTCTACACACTGGTTAAAGAGAAAACCATTCAAACAATTCCAATATCAGGCTAGAAAGAAATATGTAAGGGTAATTCCTCAAGTAGCTGCCTCGAGACATATTTAATATTTTCCCTTGTGACCTTGGCAGAGAAACTAGGTTTGTGATAAGCTATTAGTACAAAGAAAGACTGTATTCCACACCAAGGGGGAGAAGAGAACTCTGCAATAACAGAAACAGAAAAAAATTAGATAAAGTGCATAGTCATCCCTATAGGAGTAAGAATTCCTGTGACAAGCTGGAAATTACAAATGGGAAGAAAGAAGAGGGCGTATTTAGTGCATCAGAGGATGACTGTGAGCAATCACTGTGATGTGGCACAAAGAACAGTAGGATATTCTGGGTGAGATGTTGCCAGGAAAGGCAATGTCAGGACACACAGTGTTAATCAGAATGAAACATAATGCAAGATCTTGCCACTCATATTTAAGAAAAAGAAAGTCAAAATAGTGCAATTACAGAGAAGTTTGACACAGTAATAAAAATAAAACAAACACTAAGGATATAGATAAATCAACTCTTATGAAAGTAAAGTCCGATCTAACTATTAACAAGCTGACAAAATTCAATACCTTTAATATTTCTTTCACAATATCCTTTATGTGGAAATAATTACAATTTAAAATGAACAACATTATGTACTACTTTGTTTCTCTATACATCAGTTTGGGCATATTTTTCTTCTGGATACTGTATTTTTCCATCTTCTGTTCCAGGACTATGGATAGCACCAAGTTTGAAATTCATTCCCACGTGAATCGTCACAAAGACAGACAAACTTGTATTTTTCTCTAAGACTGAGAGGAAATTTTAGAAAAAATACCAGTTACCAAGGAGAAACAGAAATGACAGTTTTTTCCCTGAAGTCTGTGCACCTATGAATTTGTATGGCTGGAGTCAGGAATCCTATTATCATTCTACAGGCAAGACCACTCAAAAAAACCCCAAACCAAATAATTTCACCCACTAACATCACAGACTTTGTTTTCAAGACTGGCACTAAACGTTTGTTTTCAAGACTTTAGCTGCTTGTTAAAGTCAGACAGTGTTAAGCATTACACAGCACTTTGCTCAAATAATCCTCACAGCTCTCCTGGCAGGTAGTTTAGAGACCTGCCTAAGCCTCAAAAATAAATCAGCTGGGATAAAAACACAGTAATATCCATCTCTCAGTTGTTCACCATTAGACCATGCTTCTCTTGTAAGAAGGGATCCTGGCAAATTCCAGGGTTTATGGGAAAGAGGCTCTATTTAAACATTTAAAACTTTAAAGCACTTACTGGAATAGAAAAAAGGAAATGGAAATAGAAAAGATGAGAAATCCAAGTTAATCCAAGAAATGTGATAGCAATTGATCACGGTGCCGTCTGGAAAGAAAATGTAATCAATACAGAGGGGAAGAAATCAAATGAAACAGATACAGCTCCAGTGACTGAGGCACAGATGCTCAGATTGCAGCTAGGGGTGATTAATTTGTCCTCATCCCTGCTGTATGATGAAAACTAGAAAGCTAAACATTAAGAAATGTCATTTAATGACAATATATTTCTTACAACTGTGTAAGAGTGGCAAAATGCAAGTGTGAAATTGCTATTAGAATTGCTCTTGAGGTCTTAGGAGGTGTCTTACTCACCAAACACTGCTTAGTCACTGCAAGGGAGTGTTTCAGTGCATCTGTGCTCCTGGGAAATGATGTTAGCATGAAAATTCTATTTACATTTAATGTATTTTCCAGTACTGACATTTTGATGACAAACTGATATTTTTGGTGACAATTTCAATTCGTTCCAGGTATTAGGAATGTAACATTGTTAATGATAATAATGCTAACATTTACAAAGCTTATGATGTTACCAATCTAGAATGAATGTACCACACAGGCAAGTATCCTAAGCACTAAGCAAATACAATTTTCATTTAGGGAATAAATTATCATGATTTTTTAGAATATTGTTTTGTACCTAAGAAGTAATTGAAGCCAGGTCAGTATGGTTCTATATACCTAGAGGACAGCAGTTCTACTTTGCTATGAAAATCAGAATATTTCATTAGAAAATTTCAGCTTGAGTTGGGGGGTTTTTTTGAGTTTGTTTTTTGGTTTTTTTTAGAGACGGGTAGGGAGTTCTGCATCTTGGAAAGCTGAAGTATCATAATCAAGAGCTCAAAAGTCAAGCTCCCTTATTCATATTTTACAGTATCTTACTCCATGTGCAGCTTATTGCCAACACTTTCACAGCACATTATTACTTAGACAAAAGCAAGAATGCACAGTCTTCTTCAAAGGGCTTAGAAGTTCAGGAAAAAAATCTTGAAAATCTTTCTGAATCTTGAAAAATTTTTTGAGTTTCCTCATTCTGCCTTCTAATTCTAATATTGATTAGCCTCTCAGAAGATTATCTTTGAAGGAATTACTTCAATACAGACCCTCCTCTGTGTCCTAAGCTTGCCTTCTGGAATTAACGTAGCTGGTATAATTTTTTTTAAAATACTCAATAGGTTATATCTGCAATTTATCTGGCCCTGAAGAATGATATTCCAATTTCTTCCTTTTCTCCTCAGATGGGTCAGTGTGACATAGAGGGGACTTGACCCCTGCCTTTCATAGGCAAGTGAGTCACTCTAAGGATTAGGAACACACACACAACTATATATCTGATCTTTAAACACCAAGGTCAAATCAAACTCTTTTCTCTTTCAGATACTATTAACTCTGAGAATATGAGACATTCTTCTTTCCAACTTATGTTTCATTGAGTTTTAATTCTAATTTAATTTTAATATAAAGGATTCCCTTCTTAACTTCCATTTTCTAATAGAAGTTCTCTTGACATTTTCCCCCAGAATTTAAACTCTCCTTTCTTCCCAAGGTTTAGATGATGGAATAAAAGGAATGCTGTTTCTTTAAAGCTGACACAGTGAGAAGGAGCAGGCTGTCTTAGACTGCAGGCCATTTCATTTCTCATAAGCATGCTGTCATTAGCTACCTTTAGGAGAATGAACTGTATTGATTGGTTCAAATCAAGCCTGTCACCTGGTGGCAGTATTAGATGTTTGTTACAGAGCATCATCTCATCATTAATCTTTCATCAGGCAGCATGATCCGAGAAGCAGCAGCAGCAGTCACACCACGCTTACTCTCTCGAGTGATGCCACCACAGAGCTCTCCCTTATTGGATCACAGCAATTATTGGCCTTACAACGCAGATCCTGAAAGCCTTATCAAATTTCCTCCCAGAGATGGCAAGCTTACAAATAATCATGTGCTGTTTCTTGGGTGAGGACATCACAAAATTACACCAGAATGCAGTAAACCCAAGTCATTTGCAATTAAACACGTGACCCTCGCTTCTGAGATGATACATCTTCATTTACAGCATATGAAGTCTTTTACAGAAATCCAAAATACAGCAAATTAGGGTGTCTTAAAAAGTTCCAGTCAAAGAATAGGAAGGTAAGTGCCAAATCACATTTCTGCCTGGGAGAAATGAAGCAGAACCTCTGGTATCTGGATTGCTGGCATCTCAGTGCTGTGACTTAAAGAGCTGGGAAGCAACTGCAGGCAAACTGCAGGAGAAAGACGTGATTCTTCCCAAGGACCTAAGCACTGCTGGAACAAAGCCCAAGAGGGAGATATCAGTTCTTATTTTCAGCTCAACAGCACATCATAACAAGATTGGAGGGGTGAAAGTCGGAAATTTCCTTTAACAGTCCATACAAATATTGAAAATATTAAAATTTTAGTGCCTCTGAGTGAAGATTCTTTTCATACTGCAACTATAAGTCCATGGATCCTGTACTTCCTCAGGTTTACAAGTATAAGGGTTGTGTGTCTAAGATATTTTCTGCAGCCATATAAAAGCAGCATTAAAATCTGAACACAAGACCCATTAACCTCAGCAACCATTAAAATAAAAAGGCCTAGCAAAGGGCAAAATAACTCTCTGTTTGAAGAGAACTTAAAAACACATACTGCAGAAAGGTTCTTACTCATACAGTTTAAAAATTATTCTGGCTAAATCACAAAGATTTGATCAGGGATATGGAAAAGTGACATGCACAGCACATCTGGATATAATGCAATCACCTCACTATTGCCTCAGGCAAGGTGGTGAACCCTTTCTTGTCCCACAAATGTTACATCTGCTACAAACAGCACCCTGGCAAGCCCAAGGGTTGTCCACCATCAATATGGCTGTGAAAGGACTGGCAGCCTACACAGAGTACCAAAATTTTTATTGTGCTGTTGACTTGGGCACTTGGTTAAGTATTTATCTCCTCTTGTGTTCAGCAGGGAACATCTGTCATTGCTCTCTCAAGTCCCTCCAGCCAAGCACACATTTTGGAGAAACAAAATGATACAACCCTAACATACTCCATAAGATTTTGCATGATAAAAATCAGTCCCTAGTCTCATACACCTGGGTTCTGATAACAGCAAATACTGGCAAAGTGAGCTGACACAGATTTTTGTAAGAGGCAGATTCACTGTACAAATCTGGACCTGGTATTTATCACAAAAAAATCAGCCTTCACTAACTTCAAAATACTTCATCATGTTGAGGTTCTTCAGTGAGGAACATGAACCTTGGAAAAATTTGAACTGTAATAGGCTGTTTTAGTTCATGCACTTCTGTTCTCTGGAGCTACCAGACAAATTGTGGGTAAGATACAAGTATTATGGGGGGGAAAAAAAAAAAAGAAGAAAGCACTGCTGAAAATTTTTTCAAATGTGAATATGCCATTCTGATGGCATGGAAAAATTGAGACTCTTAAGAGAGGAGGAAAATACATGAGCACTTCCAAGAGAAAATAAAAAAAACCAAGAAATGAGTATGTATCTTTAGTTGCACGTAACACATATGAATTTTTTTAAATACTGAAATTTAATTTTTTCTAATAGAAAACTTTCACTGTGCATCTTTCATAGCCTTCTTGCATATTTACATTAGAGAATTAAACATTTTAGCAACAATAGTTGATTACAACAAATTCTCCAAATTCTAGCAATATAACTGTCAGGCTAACATGCCTTAGGCAAAACTGCAAGCCAACAGATAAGACTTCCTGAGTGACAGCTCTATGACTTGACAAAATGCAGTAATCATAATGTTAATAAGCCTGAAAGCCTAATTAATATTGAAACACGTGAGTATGAAGAATTTTAACCAGTGCAGCTATCTTAGCAGTTACCAGAGATTGCCTCAGTCCTAACTGAAAGGTAAGCATCCATGAGGCAAACGGTATCAGCTGTGTCACACAAGTGTTTTGTTTGGGGTATTCCAACTGAAACTGCAGAAATCCTTTAGGAAGCTATGTAAACACAATGCAGGGATATAGAGGTTAACAACCTTGAAAATAATCTTGGCTGACCACAAATGGCTTCTTTCCAAGACACTTCTGTATCACAGCTTTCCCCTGCACCTTCCCAAAATTTAAACCCCAAATACTGAATATCTAACACCAATTCCTAAAACACAGACAGGGTCGGTGGATGCTTCTAATCCAAATTTTTATTGAATGTTGTTTAGTGAATGTTGATCTTTAAACCCAGAAGCTTCCTGCACAAGGAGGCCTTGAAAATAAAGACATAATAGCTGCACTTTTGTAAATGAAATAACTGTGTATCTCCATATTTCCCTCAGGCTCTTGCTTGCTTGGCTGGAAAACAAAATTAAATGAAGCAGCTCATCTGCTTCGCAACAAGATGACAAGAATTCTTTTCATTCTAAGAAAACATTTTACATTTGAAATATCATATTTTCTGACATCAAAACAATCCTACCACAATCCTCATTTCACCAATCTTAATTTCATCCATTTCACCAACTGTTACTTCTCTTGTCTTTCAATTTTCCTTACCTCCAATCCATAAGTCTCTATCTTTCTGTTTTATGTGGTGGCTTCTAAGTTTCTTTGCTTGACAACCTTTAAATGCTCCAAGGAGCTAAGGTACATAAAACAAAATTAAATAAGCTTAACAGAAACTAGATCAGTCATATATAAAGACAATGGGTCGAAAAATTCAAAATTATACTGAGGATATTCCTTGAAGTTTTGGAATAAACAGTGTGGCTTCATTAAAATATTAAAACACAGTAGTCAGAAATGCTACTGTCTTGAATGTTAGACCTTACTTTGCTCAGAGAGTATCACTGATATCATTCTGTTGAATTAATAAACACAGCTGAATACATTTACTGAATTTTGTCAGAAGCCTGGCAGCAAGTTCATTGCAAAAAGGGAATTTTTTGGAAAGTCTGTGTAATGATACCCTTCTCAATATATAATCAGGGCAGAAAACAAAAAAGTGTGACAAAAACCTACTGGATTTGAGCTCAGAAAAAGACCTGATATACACTTATATATGGATGACAGATTATCACAGGAAGGAGACTGTAATTTATTTCTCATTTGATAGAGTGAATTTAATCTCACAACTGTAACACAAAACCTCAAAAAGTAGTCCAATAAAATTCTTGTATTTGATTCTGTTCAGAACTCTTATTTACAGACTTTGGTCCTGCCTTCTTCATGTTTATCAGAGAACAATCTGTTTCCAGTTCTTTTCAGAAAATCTAAAACTCTCAAAGGCTCAAACCAGAAATGAAACAAGGAGGGAAAATTAACTTGTCTGAGAGAACTTCCATTAACTCACAGTTGTCGTAAGATCAGTACAGAAATTGGGTTCCTAGACTTATCCAGCCTGGCCACTGGCTTTTTAAATCTTATATGGGTGATGCAATACTTAAGTGTTGTAAAGGATTAAATTGTTAAGCACTGACAGAGCATAGCTTTTAAGCAAATAAGCCTGATGAAGTAAGCAACTAAATATGAGATGTGACTTCCATGAAGAAAGTCACTCTAGGGGAAGTTTAGCAGAGGTTTCTACAGGCAGCTTTCAGACATACAGGATTCAAAGAGAAGGAATAACCTAGAGAAGGCAAAAATATATTTAATGTGTTATTCAATTAGGTAAAGCCTAAAAACCTATTAGTACATTGACATATGAAAACCTGAAAACAGTTCTGTCAAGCAGCAACTTTATATGCTGTTAACAGAGCAAGGCCTGATTTAAAATACCCACATTGCATCTTACATGGTGAAGTACTGTGCTGCAGCCAGAATAACTGAGGATAACTGGATGTGATCAATTCATAAACAGAACATTTTTCCACAGGCAACCCAGAGCTGAACAGAGGAAATAATTCACCAGTACTAAAGGATGATAAAGCAGATGTTTGTACTGTAGACATCAGCATTCCTTTGGAATCTGGACTGTTTAGTTTAGAACACATGGTATAAGGACGATTGGTAGTGAGAGGAAATACTGTGAACAAGCTTACATATATCTCACTCCAAAAGCAGATTTTCTGCTTCATGAAACAAACTTCACGTTTAATGCCAAAAACCACCAAAATAATTCACAAGCCTGCATCTGAATAATTACATTTATGCTAGTCTTGCCACAAAATCATGCCATTTCATTAACTGTACTATTTCAACATCAGAAAGACTTAGTCTGCATGTTACATTAGTTAGCACACATTTTCCAGACATCCACATCAGCAATTACAGCGATATCTCCTTAAAAGATTTGCAAGCCTGGATGAGCATTGCTCACATACAGAGTGCAGAACAAAACATGAAACTAAATATATTTTGTGGGGATTTTGGATTTTACCAAGACCTTCTGGCACAGCATAACTGCATTCTATGTTGTCATTCCAGATCACAGATTTGAGAAAAAAACCCACACTCTCATTTACATTTAAGTCCGTGTATACCATACCTAGCATGGAATTTCTCTGTAAGCAACATTCACTCAGGTAGAGCATTATTTACTAATCAAGTGTTTGGGAATACATTAAGCAATTCCTATACAATCAACAGTGTACTTTCCAAGGACTGTAGAATGTATATTCTTCAGAGATCAAGAACTACCTACCACAGTGAGTCACACAAAATCCCAATACTTGTTTTCTTTCCAAACAGCCTTACTAGAACCCAAGACCAAAACCTAAATATTTACTGTAAATGACTGTGGTTTTTTTGTAATATGCTCTGCCAATCTATAAATCAATCATTTACAAAAATCTTTCATTTGCACTTGACAATATGGGGCAACACCCACTACAAGGAAATGAATCCATTATCTGTGCCAGGTAGTTTTTAATAACTTCCCTGTATTCTTTTTTCTCCGTGACAGAACTTTTGATTAGAAAGTCATATAGAAAATATTAAACTGGAAAATAAATCTAATTTACAACCAATAGGAAATATCAAATCCATTGGAATAGCAGTAAGTTATAGACATAAATTATATTTTTATATGTATTCATACATAGGCATAAAATAAATTACTTATTACCAAAACTGTATGATTGGTGCTCACCAGCTTGGTAGAGGATGCATATCAATATAGTGGTTTTTTTGAAAAGCCAAATAACTTCTCAATCAAAATACAGTGATCTTGACATTAGTTTGTGAAAAAGTTGGCAGAAGAGATAAGGTTTTAGATCAGCATAGGCACACAAAGTGCATTTCTGAATGGTTGCCCTGAGCAGTTCTATATATATTTTGAGATGTACTTGACTCAGTAATTATACTTTATAATTATGAATAATGTATACTGCATTGTGTTAAGAAAAATATTTAAATCCTGAACTGATATCATCAGTGGAACAGAACTGATGCCTGATTTCATGTGAAAAATTAAAATTGTCAGGTTACAGAGATTGCCATTTGAACAATAACTAAAAGGAGAAGTGCAGAACTCTAGGAGGAAGATTTATCTAGGCAGGATTACTATTTGAAAAAAATGTCTGTTTAGCATTCAGAGCAATAGAAGAAGTGGCACTGTACATCCAGCACAGGGAAGAACGAGAATCCAAAAATCCTATTTTTCCCAGGGCATAGTTATACTCATTTATGCCAACAGGACCTCCCAGTGCATGGAGCCAAGAGGTAAAATAAGATTCTTGAGGGTGGTCATGGACATAAATGCTCAGCAATGAAGGGAAGAGACCACTGTCACACAACTCTGCACTCCATCAACTCCCAGAAGAGCATTCTCATGAAGCCAAACTGCTGTGTGCATTTGACTTCTTTTGAGCCATTGATAGGTATATTTAGATTAAATGATACCTAGACTGGTAAACTTCAGGTCACTTAGTGATTCTAGTTAGTGATAGTGATAGTTATTCTAACATGTTATTCTTGTTATTCTAACAAGCCTCTTTTTCTACTATAAATAGTGATGTTCAAACTCTTACCTGTTGAGAATGAGTGAATTTTAAGAGTGTAATTAATTATAAGTTTAAGTCAAACACTAAAGATTAATTCATTATGGCCCATTTCTGTTTTACATACTATACTGCTTGCTATGTCACTTCCCTACCAAAAAAAATCTACAGAGCTATCTGTGGTTGATGCACACATGACTAAATCTGGGTACGTGCAAAAATAATTCTGTAATCAGGATATCCAGAATTACACAAGATATATGCATCATAAGGTCCTTTTTCAAGTTTCTTTACAACCTCTTGTGTACATCATCGTTTAGAATTTTAAAAGCATAGATTGCAACTGACTTACTTTCTGGTTTCATGTCAGATGTGTTCATACTGGCATACCATTTTTTTATAAGAAAAAGCTTTTATACTCTTTTAGCCTGAGTAGCTTTTATCTTACACCAACAGAAACAATAAAATCAAAGAGAAACAGAAGTTTCTCCAAGAGCTGTCCTCATAAAGGAAAGAATTATGTTAACTCACAGTAATTATAAATACAGTCATAACACTGGCTGCAATATAATCTAGACATGCCTGTTCTAGCTTTGGAATAATTTCCTGGGATACTTGCAGAGATCTAGGTGGGGCAGCACGGAGCTCAGAGATCACTGGCAAAATGGTGTATTTTGGGCAGTCAGAAGCTCAATGGAATTGAAAGCTTCACAACAACAACACTTTACAATAAAAATACACTTTGAATACTTACACAAGATTAACGAAGCAAATGTACAACTACACTTCCTCTTAGTCTTCAACATGCTTGGATGATCAGTGCCCTCACTTCCCTAGGTTTTGCCTTTATGTTTACTGGAATTAATACTTTCATTCTTCAAAAGGTCCATACATGGATGAGACTGGAATTTCTGATCAACCATTACTATTTGATCTAAGAGACACACTCTCCTGCAGGCTCCTTTGAAATTCAGTATTATATTTAGTTTTGTTGTAATCTTAGCTCAAGTTCCAAGTTAAATATTGACATTAATTTAAGTCCTATCTATAAATTAGAAAAAAAACCCCAACAACACAGCTTGATATGGCACTGGAAAATTAAAGGACAGGTAAAGATCAATTTACACAACTCATCAGTTGCTCACACCACCAATTCCTAGTGTGGCTAGCTGCTTACAACACTCATATGTTATTAGTGTTTCACAGATATTCACAATTACTTCAACCTCTTCAGAATATACAAACCACTAATAATTCTAAGAATCCACTAATAATAACTAAGACAGCAGCAAAATCCACTGTAATAAAAAGAACCAGGAAATGTGCACCTGAGTTCACCCTGCCACACAAAAATGAGTGGATTTCTTGTATGGACACATTATCTCACCACCACTTTGCACTGTGGTGACTCTTTGGGCTAACAGGAGGACATGAGTTACAAAGCAGAAAAAAACCCCAAACAAAACAACAACACGCTCTGGAGTCACAGTGGTTTCCTTACTGTGATTTCTTTAGTGTAGGTATTGATTTCTCTCAATACCTACTGGCTGCCCACGCTGCTCTTCTACACCAGCAGTGGTAGAACAATGTAATGGAAGTGGCCTGTGCCTCCCTCAGTGAGGGTCAGGGTCACATACAACCATCAGCACAACGCAGGGCAGTCCTCCAAATTCCCTAATTTTGCTCCTGATGCAGCTCTTATAAATTATTCCAGGAGAGCTGGCTGTCTGCACATAAAAGCGTTCTGACTGCTCAAATGAGTCCTATGCTCAGGCCATGCACAGGGGCCAGGAATGCACAGATGCTGTAGTGCCTATGGAAAAATGAGACAGAGGAACAGTGCACAGGGAAGAAGACAAAACCTTTTTGCTCTCTTGTCTCATGTGCAGATATCAGAGGACAAAGCAGGCCAAAAAAACACTCCTAGACGTAGAATCAGTACAAGATCACACTTACATGTTAATAAAAACAAACAAAAACCCAATCAAATGAACAAAAGAAAACATTTTTCCTTCTGTTATGGTTATTATCTATTTCTTTTTTTCCTCAGGTACGAAATGAGACTTTAAGCAAGAAAACCACTGATACTTAAGGTAAAAGAAAAATCCATCAGAAAATTTTCCTTCTAAAAACTTAATCTGAGTAGAGACATCAATACAATATTCTAAGACATGCTTTGTTATCTAATTGCCTCTTATAAAGAATTAAAGTGACATTACAGAGCAGAACAAAAATGCACTCTACAATCTACTTTAATACATTTCTTTTCCTAGGCTTAAAGACAACAGCAACATTAATCAAAGAGATAGTATTTCTGCTAGAGAAAAAGTAGCCCATCCTCCTTAAGAGATATAATGGTTCCTTATACTGACTTTTATCTGTATACTATTCTGACTTGTTTTCTATTTCATCATGTGAAATTACTGAAGGATGCACACGGTGAAATGTAAGAAAAAGCAGAAGACACCTCACAGAGCAAGAAACTCTGAAAAGGAAAAAATGGTACTCTGATCATGTTCATAATTCTTCTTTATATGAATTTCAAAACATACTTCATCTATACTGAGAATCACAGTCTATTTAGGAGGTACACTCATTACCAAAGCTGCACCAACACTCAAAGTGACGGTGCTCTGCAATGATACAAACGGGTGACCAAGTAATTAGCTTGCAGAACTACAAAAAAGGGTGACCTCCCCACTGTCCATATTATTCATAAATTTGAAGGTAATTTAGGTAATGTATTAGTAAAGTAGCCTAAAAACACATGACAAGCTGACACTTTATCTCCTCAGTAAGACAATACTGTCTAGCAAATATTTATTAGACATTTTCAACTGTCCAAAGTTATATGACATTTATATACAGGAAGTGATAGATATCTAAAATAAGAAGTAACACTGTAGCATGGGTATTCCCCCCAAATTTCACAACTAAGAAAGGAACACTACAGGTTACCGCTTTGCTTTTCTACAGTTCACTATTTCTAGTATGTTTTGAAGGTGTTCTTTGAACAGGCAGTGCTCTTTTACTGCAGTGCTGTAGGGCACTTCCTGATAAGCAGGAGGAAGCAAGAGAAGCAAAATGAGCATTACTTTCAGCAAAAACTGAGTCACAGCAACAAACCTTTCTGCAATACCCCGCCCTTTGTGCCCTCCTGCTTACAGGCTGCAGCAACCTTCATCAGGCTACAAGTCGAAAGTCATGTTCAAAAACCAAACAATGAAATCAGCAACTTTTGTAACAGGTCACATGAACCTGTGACCATGACTTTGGGAAAGTTCTACGTTTAGCAAATGTTGCATCTACTATTCTAAGAATGTGACAAGGAGGTCTTGTTTACAGGGTTTATTTATAACACTGTGTAGGATTGGGGGGTTCAGCCTGAAAATGAGGTATTACTGGAAACTGATTAACAGTGACAATGCTAATTAATGGTTCTCCATTATTATGTGTGGGGTCATAGTAGGAACTGCAGGGAATTAATCAACACAGGCTTGTTATGTCATACAGTGACCAACTAATCCAAGTCAATGGACAGATTTGTGCTGCTTTCAATAGCACTTGGATCAAACAAGCCACCATGCCAAAACAACTCAACCCCAAAACAATCGATATCAACCCTTGAGTGCCTGCTAAATGAGTGTGACTGAAGTTCCCAAACTGACACATCAGCCAGATGCCCAGATTTGTGAGCACTCACAAAGAGAGTTAATTGACAGTAAATCTGGCAGCTGTTTCAGCTTTATGTTGGTCAGAGTTTATAGAGCCAGGCTTTGCAAACAGTGCTAGAAACCCCTGTCACTGTTAGAGAATTGTTTGTGCATCTGCTATTACCTATGATCTATTCACCCAACAAACTGACACTGTTTAATATGCTCTTGCCTTTCTACAAAGGGTTAATACCACCAAATAGAGGGGAAAAAATGCAGGAACAAACCTGAACAAGAAGCAGCCTGAGCCCTTTGCTAAATGAACACATCCTCTGTGCAGCTGAACTGCACACACAAAGCTATACAAGCACCTAAATGCCGACTGCATTTTGAACTACTTTATCTCTGTATCAGTGTACAGGATCAAGCTGTAATTACATTTTTATGACCAGTTTATATTCTTAGCAAATTCAGCTAAATGGAATAGGGTAAGACTATTGTACATGTTTAGAAAATGATGGAGGCAAACAACCAGAACTTGCCAGTTTCAGAAATGTTTTAGTTTACACTATGCAGTATGAGCTTTTATATCATCTGTATATTCCAACTGTGCCTCAAAGACCCCAGCTAGACACGCTGTCATGACATATGGCTACCATGAATTTATTTATAACTTTGGGATCTCTCCAATGAGATGGAATAGGCATCCACAGTGTACTTCAAAAAAGGACTGATTGGATTCCCAGTGTCAGATGTAATAAGGGTTCTTCAAAAATCACAAAGTTTTTGAGAAAAGCTATCTGAAGGTACCCAGAAAGGGTACAGATGGATTTCAACATGTTCTCTGTATATTGCTTCATACAATGAAAACAAAAGGTGACCTGAAGAAGGGGTAGAAAGTATTTCTTCCTCTGCGTGACTTCTCTCCTTTAATTTACTTCAAGTCTGAGAGAAATGCTCTTTGATGAATATAAGTTTTTAGCAAAACCCAGCAAAGACCACACAAGTCATCTTCCCAATCCTATAAACACCAAAACTCCTGTGACTGTGATTCAAGAGTTAATGTTACAACACATTAAAGGGACAGTTTACAGGAATTAATTGTCCAAATTGTAGGTCTTATTTTTAATAAGAATATCAAAATAATAAAATATTAGTTACAAAATGCTAGAGAATGCAATTAACCAGAAACTGCCAAGCTCATCTTTGAGAAACATTGACTCTGTGTGTGTGTGTCTGTGTGTGAAATAAAAAAGTAAAAACAACTCCAAATAACATTCCTTGCTGCTGTTATTAGAAATTACACAAATCTACACCTATGGTATTAGCACATTCCAATGCCATTATGTCCCACCTTTGCACTGACCCTGTGTAGCACATTCACAAGGGGAGAAGAGACTGTAAGACTGGGGACACAGGTTATCTCCTCTTGGAGGGTTTGCAGGAAGAACTTAATGGGACAGTGAAAGTTTTACAACATGAAGGTACTCCTGAATCAATGCAACTAAGTGTGGAACACTTCCACAATATGAAAGTGTTTTTCAGTCCTAGAGTCATTGTTAATGTCATCAGCTACCTGCTGACATCCTCTTGTGGGGTCATTGAGAATGGATATGGAAATCAAGATTTAACCAAGCCTTTAAAATGATTACTGAAAATAATTTTAAAAGAATCCTTATTTGTGTTAAAGATCTAAATAAAACACCATTTATTTTCTTTGTACAGACAGTCATTCTATCCTGTATCTAGATTTTCATTGCAGCACTTAATGCTGTATAAGATTGCAGGTTCTTGTCCACTTAGAAATAGCAAAGTAACACTTAGAACACACATTTTCTCAATGCACAATCAGGAATACTGATTAAAAAAAATGTGTCACCTTGTTTTATGGTTCAAATGTACTATAAAAATGTTCCCAAGAAACATCTGGTTTGTATTCACACCAGTTTGGTTTAAATACATGTCAACAGATAATCCTCATATTCCAAGTTGAGTGAAAACAGACCTTTTCAGCAAATTCGGCCTCACTCGAATTCATTCTGAAATAAGTGATAATTTCTACTTTTTTTTTGGTGCAGAATATCATCCATTAGTGCTAAAACTCTCAATGAACTTCAAAATCTTACTGTGAATAATCAATTCTTACCTCATCCTGTTATCACTGATCTCAGCGACACAGGAATATATTCTAAGGGATCATTAAGTAAACAAGACTGTGCCTTTTTAGATTTGAAATTATATTTTTCAGAGAACTGACAACAAGCATTGAAATTAATCATAATAGCCCTTATTACAGATGCACTCTTACTTTCAACAGCTGAAAACTATTTCTTCTCGGTGCAAAATTTAAAATTTAAATTTTAGCATTTAAACAGAACAGCAATCATGAAAGAATAAAACTCTGCAGCACTTCTCAAGAAGCAAAAGGATAAAACCTGGCTTTCTTCATCTGCATTTTCAAAGCCTTACAAAGATTGCAGTAAAGACAGCGTAACTACCCAGGAGGTAGGAAGAGTACTACACTGTAACCACAGCAATTAAAAGCAATCTGAATCAGAGAAGTTACAGCAAAATCAGGCTTAGTTTTAAGTATTCTGTCAAGTGTAGTAGAAAGGTTTAAAAAATCATGTTTTTTCCAGATTACAAAGGGCTTTTAGGACATAAGCTACCATGATAAGTTATTGTAATGAACCTTTCTAAAATGCTAATAAAATGAAAGATTTTACGAAAATTAAATCAAAGGAAGTTTTTTTTGTAGAGTTTTGAACAATATTTAAGCAGTATGCAACTCAATCCTTAAAAATAATCTCACTTTTGTAACACAAATCAAATTTAAAAGGCAAAAAAAAATCAACTTATAATTAGGCATGTGGTAGCACTGAAATGCTTTTTCAAAAGTAATTTAGTGATGTTACTGGGATGAGGAAGGAACCAAGCTTTTGTAGGAAATGTCTCAGTTCCAGAAAGTATGCCAAATCAGACAGGAGCTAATTAGAAAGCCTAGAACACCCTGCTTTTACAACAACATAGACATAACAATCAATCTGTGTGAAAAAAGGAAACCAAGAAGGAGCAAACTCTACTACCCAAAAACCTACACTTCAGTCGTGCATCACTTCTGTTAGCAAGAAATGTCACTGAGCTCCACAGTGACAAGGTCATGGCCCACTTGCAAAACACCTTTACCTTACCTTCATTGCTTCTAAATATAGAGCAGAAAGAAGATACCATCTCAGAATCATTCAATTTTTAAAATATTTTAAGATCTAAACATGCAGAAAAGTCAACAAAATTGAAGATTAAATTCTCATAAGGCAACTTCTGATAACATTTAAGTCTATTGCCATGATATGTGTTCATGCATTAGTTTTGCCTCTGCTGTGCTTTCAACTGAATGAATAACAGATTTAGGATTTCTGCTAAGCATTGTGTTCACTAGAGAAATGTTCCACAGTGCACAGTGGAACTCTGCTGTTTATGGAAATTTCAAAATGGTAGTCATATATCTACTGAGTCCATTTTCAACATCTTACATTTAGTTAGACATTCCAAGGCAAAAGACAAATTCCAAAGAATTTAGAAACCTAAACAGTTACAAAAACAGGAGCCTTTTGGGAAAACAATGAGGTTTTAGCTTGTTTTAAACTTCTTTTAATTAGCAAAACATATTTCTCATTGTGATTTACAGTGTACCACAGATGTTTCTTTGGGAACTTAATAAAGTTATCGACGTCAAAAAAAAAAAAAAAAAAAAAAAAAAAGGACTTGGTGGATACAGTGGATACAGAGGAAGCAACAAGAAGAAAACAAACAGAAGACAACAAAAGTTTCAAAGAGCCTGAGCTGCATGGAGGAGATTTATGTGAAACATTTTGACTTTACGAGGAGATTTATGTGAAACATTTTGACTTTACGCTCTTGGAAACTTTGATCTAAGGGTGGAGGTGGGTGAGGACAGGAAGGATTAGAAGGGAGAACAGAGAAATAGGGCTTAATCTATTTCTGAATTTTGAAAGCCATATTTAATGTAAGTTTTCAAGTTGCACTGTTGGTACACAGCAGTGGCAACTACAAAAAGTTCATAAATTCTGTAATTCACCCTGTCATGACAAACACTAACAGGTAATAATCCTGCACTGACCTTGAGCACGGGCTAGGTAAAGTGACAGAATGTCAGTTAGAAATTAAGAGACTTATGAAGTAGTTCATATTACATAAAAAGCTATGATGGCCTTATTATATGCATTAAACTTTGATTGATTCACAGTAAACCATGAGAAAATTTGTTAGAGCTGAATGCTTTGAACTCTTAACAAGATTTGAGAAAGAAATAAAAAGGCACCTTTTTTACTAAGTTATCCAAATTTTCAGTCATGTAACAAATGCCACAAATGGAATAAATCCATTTGTGAGATTATTAGACTACTGCAGAACCTGGAAAGCTACCTTGTTTCAGTTCATAAAGATGCTGCAGCTGCTGTTCTGCAGAAAGCAGGCAATGGTCAAAAGAAACAGGTAACACCTGTAATGTGCAATTTCTAATTCTCTCAGGTACTTATATGATTAACAGCCTTAACATTATGCTCACCATGTTGCCCTGATGGGCATGATACACCTCCTGTCTTTGTCAGAAAGCACTGAACAACTTACCCAAAACATCCTGTGGCAGACTACATATATCCTAAATTTCTTGCTCACATCTTTACTTCTCTTTTCTACCTGAAAAGAGGAGTCATCATGATCAATGACAATTCTGCTTTCCTCAGAGAAAGGAAGTTAACATCCAAGGAATAAGATAAAGTAATTGAAAAAAGAAAGAAAGAAAGAAAAAGCCATGGATCCTTTACTTTGGTGCTGCTAGAAAGACAGGAGACTGCCATGAAGAAAAGGAGAGGATACTGACTTAGTGCCCATGCTTGATCAAGGGCTGTTCATAACTAACAGCAGAACTGCACACACTTTTTTTAAAAAAAGGGGTTTTTTAAAACTTTTTTTAATTTTTTTTTAATCTTTTTTTAAACATTAATGTTCTCATATACCTTCACCATCCAGACTATCCCCACTTCTACAAAAACTTCTGTCATGTCCCTTCTTGACTCCCATCTTCCCTCATTAGATTCAGAGCCACGAGTGTAATAAATAGCTCTAAGGGTAACTGCCATTCTCCACCTTGCATAACGTAACCATCTAATGAGAAAATGGTATCTCAGATACATTTCAAATGCACCGTGTTTGCTCCAGAATGAAAAAGCCAGACTGCAAGAACTGACTTGACATTCGGCCCTGGATCATACCACAAGGAAATCCTTAGGACTGTGAAGGAGAGTAGCATGTTCAAGTCACAGAAGAAATTCCCAATTAACTTTTTGGAGAGCTCTCACAAATCACGAGTGCAACACTGCCAAATCTCCTCTACAGCCACAGGAAAGGTGCAATTATCATTTAGCAACAAAACAGCAACTCCTCCAGGCAGAACTAAATCACAAACATCACACTGAGAAACTGAAATTGCTCCTCCTCTCCCTCTGCCCTCAGGCTTATAATTAAAGGAAACTCAAAAGAGATCCTCTTTATTTCTATTCCTTGAAAACAAAGAGCCCTGTTGAATCAGGGAGTCCAGCTTCCACCAGAAGCTTCTTCTAGTCTGCCCTGAAAAATGGTTTCCAGACATAGAAGGCAACAGAAAGTATAAAGTGCCTTTTTTAAAATAAGATCAATGGTTCTGTCAAATGTATGTGGACCTTAGTAAGTCTCATAAGAATTAGAATGCCTTGATTATGTCAAAAAGCTAGATGTTTTCTGATAGAAGGGTAACTGACACTTAGAAGTGAAGAGGGGCCATCATGGAACTTGAAGAATAGCTGTTAATTATTACCTATGTGAAAGCAAAGGGCTGACAGGAGGACAAAATTAGGTGCCAAATTTACGTTTCTGCTGGAACTACAGTTTTTAAGTGTCCACTTGGGTTGAAAATGTTAAGCTCTGAGCTTATGTTTTGGAGGTACTCTGTTAGTCCACTTGGATTGCTTTGTGAAAATATTTCCCAGCTACTTACAGGCCATTTCTGTCTTTCAGCCTGTAGGAGCCATTCCATGCTGTTCCCAATAACTTCCATAAGGACACTCAGTACACTGAGCAAATTCAACCTCACATTCTGGGATGGGAATGAGTAGAATCCATAGCTCTGCAGTCGAGGGCATTTATTATGCAAGACTCACACACAGACTGATACTGCTCAGTGCTCACAGACTTCCTGGAAGGTTGTTTCTGATAGGGGGCACCACCTCAAAGCCATGAAGGGCACACAGAAAATTCCAGGAAAGCTTTGCTTCCAACCACAGGTTTTTTTTTTTTCTAGGTTTAGAAGATTATTTAACTATTTTGCAGGGAGGTTCTAGCATAGGCTGGTACACCACTGCAGAGATGTACAGTCAGTACAGATTTTCTCTTCAAGTTACAGTAAGCTTTGCAATGATATTCTGGTGGCTCATTCAGAAGCCTGTTTTATTGTCAGCATACAGTCATCCAGGTGACTAAATGGTGAGGTAAGCATTGCAAATTCCCCCTTCGGAGGAGATGCAGTGTAATCTCCAGACAACATAGCCCAGGGCTCCTTTGCTGCACTTTGAGCAGTTATCTGTGCAACAACACATTTATGGGTCCAAACACAGTTCTGTTTGACAGGTGTGTCCCTAGCAGCATGTAACCAGGAACACCTTAGTGGAAGACTAGCAGCTATGACATTTCTAGAAGCTAATGAGTAATCCAGGTTTTTGATGGAGAACACAGTTTTAAAAACAGCACAAATTTACTGGTATAATTTTCCAGAATTTCTTTTTTAAGGTGGCTGAAGGAGAAAGGCTTGTGATCCTGAAAGCTTGCCCACTCCTCTCCTCTCTTCCTCTGTATGACTTAATGTAATAAAAGACACAGCCACTCTCTAATAACCACATCATCCTCCCTTGGAATGCTCTGGGATAGCACAATTCAGCTCAGGCTTGCACTGCACCACACCATCACCACACTGCACAACAAAGTCCTCCAAATGGCAACCATCACAAACAGATGCCACTGTATCACAAAGAAAGGCTGAACAAGAAGAACTGCTAACATTGAACAGTGCACTGGCACACAAAAAGGGCTGAACCTCCACTTCCTTCAACTTTCAGTTGAGACTTTGGCTAAGCCTACTCAAAACAACTTGGGAATAATACCAAATCAACTATTTGGTTAAGTTGTGGAATGAAAATATTCCTAGTTTAGATTTAGTTCAGATTAGTTTAGTCTATATTTAGTTCAACACTTAATCTTTCAAATAAATAGACCCTTAAACTAGAGGGTGAGAGCACGCTGATGCAGTCACATCAGTCCTATGGGGACAGAACTTGGCACACTCAGTTTTGCCTTCTGGAAATTTCAACCTACTTTGCAGCTCCTCTACAAAGACCTTTATTTGGTGCTTTATTTGGTGTTTTATTTGGTGCTTATTGTATAACTCTTGGTGAATTTTTTATAGATCTTGCACTTGTTCACAGTGACTAGTGTACCAGAAGTTACTTGATGACAGAGTTCCTTGTTTCACATGGTCCACCACATTTTCTTTGAATATGAATGGCTGGGAAGATGCCATCTCAAATTAGAGACCTGACTGCTGTCTGGTCTGTGTAGAGAAAGCAACAGCTCTGGGAGACAGACAGAGAGTCACTGACTTTTATGAACAATTTCACAAAAAATCCCAACCAAACCAAGCAACCACAAACCACAATCCCCCCCACCTGCATTCAAAAGGGATCAAAAAGGACCCAGCAGCTTTTTAATACCCAGTTGTGAAATACAAAGAGTTACAGTAAAGAGTGGGTAAGCCTTGTCTATCAAGCACTACTATTAAAAGCTTACACATGTGGCCCAGTATCCTTTCACATTATCTGATTCCTAGAAAAAGGCCAAGGCCAGTTCTAACCCCGGACTGTAAACAATTCCAGGCTTCAGCCTTTCAGAGTCCATGACCACAAAGGCTGCGGAACATCCTCGGGCTGCTCTTGAGAGGCGGACTTGGCAACTGGAACAGAAATGAACCAGCATTCTTTTAACATTCTAGATACAAGCTACTGCTGTCATTGCTGTAGTTGAGAGAATGACCGTAATATCAATGGCATCCTTGACACGATACTTATGTAATAATTAATTGTGGGGAATGTCGTGTTCCAGCGGGCGTAGAAACCATCCCCCGGGGTAATGCATTGCTTTTCTTCACTGGGAGAGCACAGCAGAGAGCCAGAGCAGCACGCTTTGCTGTTTGCCCCCGCTCGCAGTGCGACACACAGTTATCTTTTCACTCAGCACCCCGCACAGGGAGGTTTGGCAGGAGCCCCCTTGCTGCTGCCAAATAAAGGCGAATCCACGGCACCACACAAAGAGCACCGTCAATGTTTCCGAGAGCCACCAGTCCCCGGGAGCCGACGGCAGGGCTCGGGCTCCGGCTGTCCCGGCGGGCGCCTCCCTGCCCCCGCCACCCTGAGGGGGACGCGGAGCCCGAGCCCCACACCTCACGTGACGTGACGTAAAGTGACGTGACACCCCGTGACGTCACCGCGCCCGCCTCCCACCGGCGGCGGCGCCTATGAATAGGCGTGCGGGGCCGCGCAGGCGCGCGCCCGCGCCGTGACGTCACCGCGGACTCGGGCGCGGCCCCGCCCCGCCCAGCGGGCACGGCGCTCCCCGCGCTCCCTGTGCTCGCTCACCTTCTATTTTTATCCCGCCTTTGTTCCCCCGGGCCCGCCCCGCCGCTGCGGGATGGACAGCGGGAGGGAAGGAGGGAGGGAGGGATGGCGGGGTGACGCCACCCGCTTCCCGGAACGGTGACGCGGCCGCTGGAATGCGCGGGGGGCTGCGCTGCCTTAAAGGGGCAGCGCCGTGGCGGCCCCGCCTGGGGGGGCGGCGCTGACGGACGGGCGCAGCTGCGGGGCCGGGGGGGCGCGGGGCGGCCGCGCTCTGCCCCGCACACCGCGCATCGCCCCGCACACGGCACCGAACACCGCACACCGCCCCGCACACCTCCCGAGGCTGCCGGGGACAGCGACCCCGCCGGGCCGGTCCGCAGCGCCCCGGGTGCGGCCTGAGCGCGGCCCGGCGTGTGCCCGCCCCGGCTGTCCCGGGCGATGCTCCGCGTGTTCTCTCCATCACCGCGCCCGCTTCCCCGGAGCGCGGGGACAAGGGAAACGCCGGGTCTGCCCCAGGGCAGCAGCAGCAGCGTCCGGCCGCCTCCGTGGGGCTAACCACAAAGGCACATCGCTAATAGAACGATGCTAATTTACAAAGAAAGGATGCCTTGATGTATTTCCTGTGCGTTGCCACGCGTTACACAACAGAACCAAATACTACGAGTAAAAGCTTTCTGCTTATGTGTTAGGCATGAACTGTTGTACATAATAAAACACAATTTTAACTCAGCCTGGAGCTGAGGGCGCCGAACTACAGGTGTTGTCCATAGTAGGTTATCTCTGAGTCGGGGATGTGCTCTGAAATAAAGCCCCTCACCCATTATAAGGTCGAGATGATGCTGTACCCTCATATTTAGATCATGGCTCGTAGGGAAATCTGGGGGGGTACTTAGTCACCTATGGCATGACCTGATATTGCCACTCAATTTAGTAACAACAGTTGGTTTCTTATAGGACATGTGAGATTTAATTTATTATCCGTTTCTAGGATAAGTGGAGGGAAGTAAAATAAAGGCATGAGATGAGTAGTCAGCAGATGAAGGAGAAATGCTCAGAGGGATGGAGCTTCCAGAGAAATGTAAGTCTTGTCTCCCTCTCAAATAGAACGTTAATGGAAATGCAGTTACTTATCAAGAAGAGATTTTTAATACATTGCCCTAGGTGATTTTTTTTCCTGACAAAAATTATATGGTTATGATTTTCAAATCAGGTTTTGCCTTTTGCTTACTTTTGAGCCTTTTTATTGAATAGCACAGTGGAATCTGTCAGAATGCTAAAATTCTTGTGTTCTAAGAACGGTGTTTCAGCCATCTGGGGGAAAAAAAGCTGCCCTTTACATTCAGATGGTATATCCTATTCATCAGGATGGCACGTGGGAATATTGATATATGTTTGAGCACGTAAAATCCTGGTAAGCAAATAGCAGAGGAACTTGTCTGTTCCAGAAAAAAAGAAGTGCTGCAGCTTAGCCCTGAGATAGCCAGTGTGTGTCACAGATGTTTGTTTCCTTGTCTTTAAACCCTGGAAGAAATTCTGCTCTCATTGGCCATTTGTCTGCTTTAAGCTGGGACAAAATATATTACAAGAACTTTTAGCTTGTTGAAGGACTTCTGGCTTTTTGCATTATGATGCAAACATGAGCTGAAAGGGTGTTGGTTTTCTTTTCCTAGCTGATCACTAGCATTAACTAAACTAAGAAAGAGGTAAAATTAATAAAATATCAGAGGAGGTTGGCTCTGAAATGCGATCTAATTAAGATGTCAATTTAAATAAATCACTTACTGCCATTGAAACTAAATAATGAATGTGAGAAGCTGTTTATGTGTGAAAGAGATCTGAAGTTTTCTTGGAAACGTAATTGTTTAAAAATTCAGTATTTTTCATTCTTATCTTATAATTAATCAGACAGGCTATTCTCTTACCAATTTTGTGTTTCAGTGAATCTAAGTTTGATTGTCACTTAAGCTTCCTTATGAATAATTATCGTCATAATTTCATATCACTCATTAAATGAAAGTTGTTTTTTCCCCCTAAAACCCCTAACCTACTTCTATCATACCAACAGGGGCATTCAGAAACTGGCACTGAGGTGCTGCTCTGATAAAAGTTTTCTGTTTCCCTGTGACTCATTTGACATTAACATAATTATGCTAGAGGAGTCAAAGTGATTTTCCAACTATGAGTAATGCACAGCACTAGACCGAATGTTTACAGGACACCGAGGCATATCAGCCAGCTGAAGTAACCAGCTGCTGATAACAGCTGAAGTAAGTTGGGGAATTAAAAAGTCTTATAACACAATTACCCTTCTTTGGCACTCGGTGTCACGCTCGGCTGGGAGGTGTCGTGTGCCCTGCGGGGAAGGATCCAGAAGCAGGGCTGGAACGAGGAGAAGACCGAGCCCGTGGGTAGTTCACACAACAAGTTCTTCATAGTTTTCTTCCCACTTGCATATTTATGGCAGAGTCGTGCTCAAAGGGGAGCAGTGATCTTTTCAAGAAGCGGCTTTATTTACCAGAGTTCATTTCAAAACACAAGTGACACACATCCTCTCAGCCAGGAAAACAAGATCAAAATGAAACAACAACAGCGGCAACAAAAAAAGCGCGATCATCTCACAAGTGCTTTGAACCATATATGTGGGAATAGCACAAAAAAAGAAAACCAATGAGGATAAGGCAAAATTGAGTGCTGTTACCACAACATCTTTCTCTGTAATTAAAGTATCTATGCAGGCTAGTGATAAAAAAATACAGAGAAGAAGTACAATGAATATATTCTGTATAAATAGCAGAAACAGTAACTACACAATGTATTAGCTACATGAAAAAAACAAAAATGAAACAAAATCTTAGTGGTCTAGACTTGTTTCAAGTGTTTCCTGAATTTTTTAGAAATTACCAACTTCTTAGGATTTTAAAAAGCAATTAGAGAAATAGGGTTTTTTTTTTCTGACTTGGTTTGTTTGTTTGCATACAAGTAGATTCTTGACTGAAACTGGGTCACTTTGTATTTATAAGTTTGACAGCTTTGGCTGGATATCCTTCTGATGAGGCCTAATTCAGTAATGTGCTGAGCACCCAGAACATCACTGGTTTCATACGTCCCACAAGGATTAGCTGTGAAGGTAGAAAGCTAATTTTGAAATACCAGCTCAAACCCACTACAATTTGCTAGACTGGAAAATAAGCTGTTAACAACTTCCTTATAAAATACCACAGTAATACAAGTAGGGGAGAGGGTCAAATGCAGAAAACAGTGCTGATAGCAGAACTGTTAGCAGAAAGAATGTATTGCAGGAGACATATCTGAAGAATTCAGAAGAAAATTGCACGTCACACTGCGTTTTTTATTTCACAAGAAAATCTGCTGAGGTCAGATGCTTGGCATGCTCTGATTATTGTCACTGACTCTCAGAGCTGGATGGGGACCAGAAATGGGAAAAAAAAGATTTTTCATGGCTGAGAAAAGCTGGAGGAGGAAAGGTTCGCCACAGTACCTTGTACTTACAACATTCCCCATTTGCCAGGAGAGTCAGGACTTGGAGGTTTTCTGCTTTCTCTGCTGTTTTTCATGCTGCATGACAATAAGCAAACTCTAAATCTGTTTCCTTCAGCTTGGCCATATCTTACTTACTAAGGGATGGCTCGGTGGAGATGGCTTTGCATTCCAGCTGCTACTACAACGACCAGCATGAATGTATTTAACAATGTTGATAAAATCAGCCAGCAGAGCCCAAACAAAACATAAACAGAACAATCCAAGCCCTATCAACAGAAATAAATTCCCACAGCAAAATTTAGCAGTCTTAAATTTAATGTGAATTGCTATAAGCTCATCCAGGACTGCAGTTTTATAACTGCAAACATCCACCTCCTTTGCACTGGATTTACATATGTGTTCACCACTTTTAATTACCAATACCCCTAATTACCAAAGCTCTGCCCTCGGGTCACGTTGCTAAAATGTATTCCAGCATTACCAGAGCAGATTCCTGTACTTCAGGTGTTATTCCTTAGAGTAACACAACAGATTATTGTAACGCAGTTCTGCTCAGCTCCATACCTACCTGGAATCCCCTAATAAAGCAGCCTTGAAAGCAACACCTCTGCAATAATCTGCATTTCTGCCTCTCCCTTTCCCACCTGGCTTTAGAAGAATTGTCTTCTTTTAATGGTGTTCAGAACAGCTGTACCCATGCCCCACCTTTTTTCTTCTTGGGGGAAGTACCATTTATTTGTAACATTTATTTCATATTCTGTGGTGAACATACAAGCGGTGCAAATTCCAAGTGTTTAACCTTTGTTCCTTGTCAAAGCTTTGCAAATTAACTTAAAATAGCAGAGTGAAATAGGCACCATGGGGCATTTTTTGGAAATAACTGATAACATCTTGCACGTACTGCTTGCCCTTACTAGTTGGTTGGGTTTTGTTGTTGTTAGCTTGTTGTTCAAGGTGAGCTCCCAAAACAAAACGTTCACAGACAATTATTCAGTGCAGAAAGTCGTTATGGTTGTAGCAAGCATGTAAAAGTAAACAGGTCTATCAAGACTTGGCTTATTTTCTAAAATATAGGAAAATTAGCTGATAGTAATCTTTTTGTGAGTTTTCAGAGTATATATATCTATATATATATATATATATATATATATATATTAGCAAGGCCCAATGTTTCTGTAATGAAAATAGCTGTTTTGGTGATAACTGATTATACAGTTGGAAGTACATACCCATGCCAACAGCAATGAAAATATTTTCATCCCGTTCTTACCTGGCTCTCAATAACCCTCTCCCCAGGGATTTATTCTATGATGTTACGTGGCAGGTCCCTCATGTGACTCAGTACTTTTCAGAAACATTATGTATTGTAATAGTTATACTTAGAAATATTGAATTTTATTGAAATATTGAAATATTTTATTGAAATATTTAATTTGAATATTAACAAATAATATAAACTATATGTTATATATAAATTTATATACTATATATAAATATATTAATATATGTCAATTTAAATATATGCTATGTGCAGATTTATTTTTATAATTTGTTTCACAGAATGACTTCTCTTAGAAAAATGACTTTATTAAGGCATAAATTTTATCACTGAAAAACCAGACATTAGATTTTGTGCTATATTAAAGCCCTGTCCTGCTGACACCTATGCACGTGCTTAAATTTAAGCATATGAGTAGTACCAAACTCACTGGGATTACATGCACAATTAAAATTAAGCATGTGTAAAACCCTTTCAGGTCAGGATTTCCAAATTCTTTCACTTTCTTAAAGAAAAAAATCCAAACTAGTAACTACTCATTCATGTAATCAAATTGCAGTGGTATTTATATCAAGGGACTTAACTGTTGTTTGATAGGCAAAGTAGCTTATGAAAAAAATTTGTACTCAACAAAATGAAACCCTCCAACACTATGATTACCTGCCTGAGTGGCTGTCTTTTCTAGCAGGAAAGAAAAATTGATTCTTTAACACTTGGAGTATCAGCTAAGATTAATATGGTTATTTTAGAATAAAGAGACACGTTTCTAATAAGAGATTTTTTTTTATGTGTACATTTCATTCTTCTGTCAACACGAGTTTAATGTTTTCAGAAAAACTCTGAACAGTATTTTACTTTGGTATGGAAATATGCATTTTGTTTAGAAGTGGTAGTGAGCTTTGCTAAATCACTCATTGAAATATTCACGATACCTCTGTTACATTACGAGTTCAAAATAGATGATTGTGAAAGTATTGAGACTTTCTGCTCTCTGAACATTTCCCCACCTCTTTATAAAAGAGAGTTGTCCCTGGTCATCGTGCACTTGGATCATCACAGTAGAAAACAAATTGGTTTCTTACACCTTGTTAATAATTGCTGTTCTTAACTGTACAGTGGAAACTAACTGGAGAGGCTTGGGAGCCAGTAGAGTTCCCACAAAACCTCAGCCACCCAAAATCCAGTCACAGCAGTACCTGACTCTACATGCCCTGTCTTACATGACTTGATTTTCAGCTGGAAGCCTTCAGCCCCCTGAGGTGGATCAGCCAGCAAGGAGTGCAGGGAGCAGCTCAGCCTCCCCAGCAGGAGATGGGGAGCCACTTGTCCCTCATGTTGTAGGGAGCATCTCTGTCCTCCTGCGAGACACAAACCTGAGATCCCAGCCTGTGCACTGGCCTCTTCTTTCTAGTTTAGCAAGGCATCACTCCTCTCTTGCAAATGCTGGTGGAAGGATGAGGTGGTGCTGCTTCCTTTAAGCATCCAGTAGGGATATGTAAAAGCCAGGTACAATTCCAGTGGCTGCCAGACAAGGTTTAATCTCTTACTTCCATTGATCTGGGAGGTTACATGAGCTACCAGGCTCTAAATGGGGACAGGAGCACCCTCCATGCTCCTTGCTGAGACCATGCAGAAAATAGAGAGAGGACAGTTGGCTCAGGAGGAAGAGACTCTTCTTTCTGATTCTCGCTCCCAGGGTTGCTCCAAGATTTTAACAAGCATTTTTTAGGAGCAGAAACATAGCTTGTTCTCAATCCTTTAAAGCAAGTGCCTGAAAAGGCACCTGTTCTTTGAAAGGCATGACTACACCATGCAGTTGCTCACTGCCCCTGCATAGGATAGGCACCATCAGAAAACACATACTTTGGAGGACCTAGGGAAAGATTTAATATCAAGAAACCACTGGACATTGTCCTGAGGAAGGCTCCTAACTGAGGAGCAGATGTATTTGAGCACTCATGCAGAAATGAAGCTTTGAGTGCATAGGAACATGAAGGTTGTTCATTGTGGCATATATGGGGTCTGGGTACCAGGGTGTTTGATAGCCCTGGAAAAGGGTTTTGTATAAAGGAGCTTGGGATGTGCTTGCCTTGGGCTAGTCCATTCTAAAGCTCCCATTCTAATCCATCACAAGAGAGTTTGAAAAGGAGGAGGAGTCTCGTAGGAGGAGCTCGCACAAGGAATATTTCCAGTGTAAAACAAACAAACTATAAATATTCCAGTATAAGGAAAGGATGTGTACTGGGTGAACTTTGAGATGTGCTCCAAAAATATGCTGCTGACCTCTCACTTGACATGATCTGTTTCCCTATTAAACTGTAATATAATTAGGGCTTGCTCTAACCCTGTCACTGATTTAATACTTACATCGATGGAAATGATCAGATCATAGAGAGAATAAGGTATACATGTAAAGTCTAAAATAATCCAGGCATAGTAGAAGGAAGGATGGCCACAAGAAAACGCTTCTCTCTCCTACCTTGCAGGATATTTAGATGTCTTATGACATAAATGTATATGGATATTAGGCCAAAAGTCTTTGAGAACTTGGACTCAAAGCTCAACTCTTTTCATAATTGCAGGTGAATTGCAGCTGAACAGGAGTCTGAGGATTCACATAAGGAAGTGAAAAGGGAATTGGGGGCAAAATGAATTGAAACTGGGAGCTGAGGGCAAAGACACTAATATTGACCAAAGAGAGGATTTGAAAAATAGATGATGACTCTGCTGGTAGGCAATCATGGTGCTAAGAGTCACCATGATGATGAAAGTTGGTGATGATTAGCTCATTTCATCTCATCTCCTGTGTCTGCTGAATTTCACCCATCAAGCCTCCTGCGGAACTCTGGGAGGTGCTGGGAGAGACATGGATGGGTCTTGTCTAGGGTATATCATAGAAGAAGGGTGATCACAACTCTCTGGGTTTTGGAAGAGTCCCTCTAGGGCAGGCACATGCACAAATAAGTAGGAATCAACGATTAGATTTTGTCAGGAAGCCAAAGGATGCTGAAGTGCCTCAGTTACACAGGAATGAGTTTAGAGAGAAGGTCCATTAGAGATCTGTCCTACCTATACCCTGGGGTTGGAACACCCATGAAGGGGCAGAAGTTGCATCAGTTACAGCACCTTATTTATTTGTAAAAATATGTACAACAGGCATTTTAAAATAAGAAAAGGGCCACTGTTTGGACATATATTCAAGTTGGTGATGAAGCCTACAAAACCGACAGACGCTTAGACATCTCCATGAGTATTTTAAGTATGCACAACATTTATGGAAAAATGAGTTTATAGCTTACATTACATTATTTATAACATAATATAACATAACTTGTATTATAATGTTATTGTATTATTACATCATGTTATGTTATGTCATGTCACGTCATATTTTTTATGTTATTATAGTGAACTTTAAAAATTGTAAACCAACCCCCAGCAACTTGAGTCCAAGTTTAATGCCCCCACTCTGCAAAGAAAGCTGTGCACCTCACAGTTGCAGCGAGAGCCTTTTTTTCCCTGCAAGCACTCACTGCATAACATGTGGCTGATTTACAGTCTGAGTTCGAGAAATTTCACAGACCACTAGAGAAGTTTTGGAGAAGATTTTGGAGCCTAAACATCCACTTTTGCATAAAGTGTAGACCACCTGTAAAAAAAGACCTGGTGAATTTAAGTGTTGCCTGTTAGGTTACATGTTCTCTCTACTTCATACAGATACTTTAATCACAAAACCAATCATCAACAAAATATATCAAGCTAGGGCATCCCAAGTCAAATTTTTGGTGGTGAAATTAAATTAGTTATGCCAATTTATATCTGTGGGGAATTCATGGCTTGTTTTGGGTACTCTGTCATATCTGTACTTTGTGCTCCAGCCACGAAGCTGATGATTTATCTGACATTTTTTCTGATACAATATGGAACATGTTGGCTTATGCAAGGGCAAGAAATATTTCTTCACTAACAAGGAAACCACCTTCCCCTCCCAAACATCTCTTCAAAATGGGATAGACATAGAGCATGTTTTCCTTTGATCAGCTTTGAATTTATAAGGAAAAAGCCCAATAAATTTAAATATTATTGAACTACACTTTCCCTTTGTGGGAAAAAATATAGGATCTTCCAAAATTCTAAACATTTGGGTTTTTTAGAAAAATTACAGTAATTATTCTTATTCAAGGATCTGCAACTAATTAATTGATCAGCCCATATGTTTAGGAAAATGTCTCTCTAACAAGACACAATATTAGACCTTGCCAGGTGCTCTCAACCCAAGTGTGTTAGAATAAATATAATTACACAGAAATAAGAAATAATATTTATAGAGACTGTGTGAGATCTTTGTTAATAGCTAGTCTTAAGTTAGGTAAGGCTTTTGGGCAGAGACTATTTAGCCATGTATTTAATTGCTGTGCTGAATCTGAGCTTCTATTTAGCAGTTGAAATATTGTCATCATTTTTAGAGCTCAGTATAAAACTCTTGTATATATAACAGAACTCTTGTATATATAATAAAAACACACCGAAAATCTTTACTGGGGCTGCTAAATGCTACTGCCACACATACATTCAGTAGTAAGAATAGATAATAATGCATCAAGAAAGCAAAAAAAGGCCCATAAGAGTGCTAATTAAAATTTGACCTGAAAATAAAATACAACAGTCTTATCCAGTAGTTCCATTTGGGAATCTCAGCTACTTTACCCCAACGCATGAAGTATTATCTATTTCAGCAGACTGGGAAACAGAACAAAAGGAAGATTATCAGATTGTCTTCACAAAGATGGTGAATAAGGAGCCCTCTCATTTCCCAGTTATCCTCATGTTATTTCCAGTATAGGACTAAAGCCCAGCTCCACAGAAGGAGGCTGTGCATGGTGAAAATAAATTCCCATCTCTTCTACTTTACCATCTAACCTGCAATGTGGAGTCGAGCATTGCTGTGAGCCAGGACATTCATGGCCCCAAACTTCCCTTCTAAACTTGGGCTTAGTGTTTTAATAAAACCCCATCGGTGAGAACACTGGGTCTGGAGAGAAAGACCCGAGTTAGGCTCTCACCTCTGGCTGAGTGGGGTGAAACTGGTGCCTCTTCTTTCTGAGGAGAAATGATCTAACACACACTGATCATCTGTGCTGTTTGGGGACTCTTACTCGGTGTGACTGTCCCTCAAGCTGTCCTATGCTGAAGTTTTGAGCCGATTAGACAGTAAAGCAGATGGTGCCTGACTTTTCAGCCCTGTGGTGAGGACATGCCCCGGACAAGGGACATCCTGCAGTCTGCTTTTCTCGCTCTGTAACCATTCTGCTTCTAAGGGTCACTGCAGAGAAGATGGACCCTACCCCAGCATGGATAGCATTCCCTGCTGGACTGACATCACTTGGGAAGCCCTGGTGGGTGTAGTGGCACCCTGAGTCTTCCCCTGTTGCTGAGGTTGCCTCAGCAGCAGCCTCACAAGCCCACAGAGCAATCAGGGTTTGAGTTCAGGGGGTGCAATCAAGGCAGTCTCATTTTAAAGCTGTGTGCAGCTCTATCAGTTTCATTTTATTTACTCTTTGTTCTCATTATCTGGGTGAGTTACTGTACAGTCAAAGCCAAAAAAATAAACCAGGGGAGATAAGAGGCTGAATGAAGGTTATGATCATTCATGTGCTCCTTTCATGGCAAGGCGCATGTGAAGGAGGTGAGAGGACAAATGATAAGCACGGTGAAAGCTGCAGTGGCAGCCTTGTTTTAATCTTCTGTAGGTTGTAATCTGTGCCATACAGTGTTTCTATTTGAAATTGTATTTATGTAGGAATCAATGTTTAATAATTAGAAAAGCCCATTTTTAATTATGATGGCAAATTGTAATTTATGTATTTACCACACAGATGAGATGAGCTGTTTAAAGTGTCATAAATGGTATTAAACTCCAGAGTATTCTTTATATATGCGCACAGTTTTAAGGACAATCAATAGGAACAGCTGGTTTTTATAGGGGGTATGTGTGTGTGTGTGTGTGTTTGTGTGTAGCAGCATGATTAATTCCATAATGTGTCCAAAATGCTTGTAACTTAGCACTGTAAAAATAGATACATTCTCTTTCTTGCTTCCTCTCATCCTTGGTGTTCACCTGGGAAACAACAAGGACACAAATCATAATTACATTAGTCCACCCAAGGGAAGCATACACCTTCAGCAAGTAATTCCTAGCCCTTCTTCCAAGTTATTTCAAGAGGAGAGTTTTCTATGCTGAGAACCAGTGTGACTAAATGCTGATTTTTCATAGTCTCTGGGGGCTAAATTTATCTCTCATTGAATTCAATGGGAACCTTTCCATTAACGTAAAAAACATCTGGATCAGGTCTAAGTACTTTCATTAGTGATCATTTTTTTACCTGTAAAGACATCGATGAAGTACAGAATGAACCTGTAACTGATCTCAAACAAAATCTGAGATGCTTTTAGAGGGTGGAAAGGATAGGGAGAGGGAGATGAAGGGCAGAATCTGTGCACAAGTAGTTTTCTTGCCATGAACTGGATGGGACTATAAAAGCACTTTGTGGAGATATAATTTACATTTGCCTGAGGGCAGTTAATTTGCCTGACCTATCATTTTGCTTGTTCAGTGAGTTTGTTATGTTCAGTCTGGTTTAAGATGTGATTCTTCCATATGTGGGATCTATTTTTCTTGTTGTTCATTACCTGGATGTATCCAAAGAGATAACAAAGTTTAATTGCAGGTTATTGTGCTTGGGCAGCTTCTAGGCTGGTGCACAAAGTCCATCTGATAAAAGAAAAAAACCTTGAAAATCTTCGGCAAAAGGGAACTAAAGATATACTTGACTGGGGCAGTGTCAGGGCTGTCTCTCAGCTAGAGAGAAGAGATGTTTGTATATCTTACACCCCCACCCCACACTTCTGAAACACTGCCTATAGCAATGACTGAAAACCTTCTGGATGTTTAATTTAGTAATGTTGCACTAAAATTTGTGGTAATGCCGTGCACCAGAATCTGGTCCTGAAATGTATGTGTGGCAGCCAGTGGTAATTTTGTTATCAGTGCCTCCATCTCATTAAAGGAGAAACAAAAAGGAAAATGACAGAAAGCAAAAGAAAAATTGAAAATTAATAATTTAAATTTAGGAAGCTTCCAGGCAGAACCAAAAGGACCAATGGGAGAAAAATTGCTGGGAAAAAAAGGAACAGAAAAAAGGGGGATGATGAAATCCATGGATACAGGGAGGGAAAAGAGAGAAGTGAGAATAGTATAAACAGGGAAGTGGAAAAAAAAAAAGGAGAAACTGTGATTTTAAAGAAATGGTCAAGGTAACTTACAGAAACAAAGCAAAAGAGATCAGGGAATGGGATTTTAAAAGGGGAGAATAAATGAAGAGTAAATGGATTTACAGGATTGTGATGGGAGAAGGCAGTAAGGAAAGAAAGAAAATCTGAAGAGGGAAAAACAAAGAGCAAAATAATTTTATCTTCAGTGTTAAAGAATCAAAGTAGTTAAAACAGAGCACCTATTTCCCTCCACAAAACATATGCTCATCTGCTTGAGAGGTATTAAATGTAAGAGAGTAGCAGCATTTGCTGTACAGTCTCAGTGAGAGTGTTCTCTAACCCTGTGGGTTTTAACTCTCGTTTTTGTCCCTTTCAGGTCCGTAGAAATCCAATCCTTCCAGAGTGAATTTTGTCCTTGTTACTGGAGGTTTGGAGGGGGTTTTATTCACATTTTGGAGAAACCCTTGCAAGTAGCCCACAGGTGTCCAGAGAGTCCCCAGACAGCTGCTGAAAAACTCTGGGCTGGGTGGGGATGGCTGATGCTACTTCTGCTGCTGATTGCTCCCTTATTTCAGGCAGTAGCAACCTAGTGCTGGAAAAACTAGTTCAAGTTTCAATCCTGGTGTTAGTCCAGCCAAATGGGAAAACTATCTAAAAATTAGTGCATGTTTTGGTGAACAGGGGAGTCTTGCCACACAGATTCAGACCTGAATGTACCACACAGCAAAAATTATGATGGAGGTTAGTTCCCATCAGAGAAATAGAGAATAATATTTCAGGCAGAGTCAGAAAACCTGATTCTGTGTAGATTTTACCACATGATAACTCTGATTTATGGAAACCTATTTCTCTTATATGTGCTGTGCAGGGAAAGATTTGTCTTGTCAAGGCTACAGTAATTTCAAAACTTAAAGCAATTCAAACCACAAAAGACACAGAGAGGCAGGTTTTACTCATGTTGTCACTACACATTTGATTTATTTACACCTCATTGTATTTTCATCAGACTGAATGGGTTTAATGGAACTGTGTGACCAGAAACCAACATAGGATCTGGATGGGACATGGAGATTTTAATTGTGTTGCTCTGACTGATGTCCTGCAGCAGCATAAATGTTAGGACAGTAAAAAGCTTCTGCTGTGAGATTGGGAGTCTGTTCCTCTGTATGATGGTGTCTATAGCTCTTTTTAGTAATGAGACAGCTATATTTTAATTTTAATCAAATATCCACAGTGTGTGAAGTAGTGTCAAGGGATGTAGAGGCAGGACTTGGCCAGAAAGAGCTAAGGGAAAAAATTCTTTTCTCCACACTGGAGACTCCTGGAGGGCTGTGAGGAGCTTTTCAGCCTGATTTCTCTGCAGAGGGAAAAGAATCCAGTACACATCAGCCTGAGTGATGAGCTGCTGTACCTGGCCTAAGGGAAACAGAAATTAAGAACATGGATGTTACTTCTGTCAAAAAAACCCGCTGTTTCAGGGGAACTGTCCCCTGCAGCTTGTGATGAAAGAGAGAAATGGATTGGAAAAGGATTGGTAAATGTTCAGGGGGAGGCAAATAAAAGATACTTTATGAGATGGAAAATTAAACTGGCAAGAACATCAGAGCATCTGGTGGCTGTACTGGGTGTTACTTTAACTTCCTGATAGTCTTAATTTTTTATTTTTTATTTTTTTTTTAACTGGGGTGTGATCCAATGTCTTTACTGAGAATAACTTAGCTTTTTTTTCAAAAGTGATCCAGATAAAACCTATACAACACGGTGGAGCTGGGTTTATTTTTCATTGTGGTTTCATTTTCTTTTTTCACTGAAGAGTTTCAAGCCAGGACATGTTTCAGTGGCCTAATCTCAAACACGCACAGGAACAGTTTCTGTGTTTGCTTTGCAGGGAGGAGCCAGATCACTTCAGGAGAACTTCAAGAATGAGCACAACTGGTTTGCTGTCAGATTTTAGTGCTGGCTGCAGCTCGTGGGCAATAATGGGACCAGCAATGTGTAGCAAACAAGTAGATGTCAGTGGGCATCCACAGCTGGATAACAACACTGCGATTTCCAAGGTATTTCTATCCACATGGAAGGAAGGAGATGCTTTTCCCCCCCCTTATTCTGCAACACTGCTCTGCTCAGCTGAAAATACTCCAAATACATTCCCACGTCTGATACAGCTACCTAAATAAGGACAGACAGTTGCTAAATTTCTGTCATAATTGCAGCAGGCACCTGATCTTGGCCACTAAAACCAATGTTGCTAACACATTTCCACAGTGCTTAAAATTTTCCAACCAACTATCTTTTGGGAAGAAATTTTCTGTGTTTGGCTTCTGCTTGAGAAGAATTTTTTTCCTTCTAGGCTTGAGAAAAACGGTGCCAGCTGTCCTTGAGCACAGCATGAATTATAAAATTATGCCTCTGAAGTAAAAAGAACTTCTTAGCCTGTACCAAGGTGAAATAAAAAGCTTGCTCTAGACCCTTCTGAAGAGCAAAGTTTTTGCCTGGCATTATACTTGACACTGATTTATCTTGATTAAGAAAAATGCAGCAATAACTATGTTTTGATAGATCTAAGAATGATTTATCTAGAGGTGAGTGAAAAAGCTTGCAGCTCACAGGAGCTGTAAATGGAGAGCTGCCAGGTAGGTCAGAGGAGTTCTCTCCTGCTCTCACAAAGTGCACTTCTTTGTTTGCAGAGAACAGGGTGCGACTGCACCTTCCACAGGAGGGAAGACAGCGTCACTACTCCAGACTCCTTCCTTTCCCACCAGACCAATATTTTGCTTTCAAGAGCAGGCAACTAAATGCAAAATAGAAGTGTTAATTTTGCAAAGTTACCTGCACTTGAACATTAAAAAAGCTAAATTTACTACTCCCGTCTGTGTGGACAATTCTATATCTATATATCTAGATCTATATCTATATCTACAACATCTATATCTATATCTATATCTTTATCTATATACATGTACATCTGAACAACCACATGCACACAGGGACTTTCAAACTACTATTAAAAATCTATATCCTTGACAAAATGCTCCAAATAATTAAAATATCCCAGAATATACCACTCAAGACATATTACCTATTATCAAAACTGACATATTGAACATTGTAAAATTAATCAACCATTTGGGGCACTTGATTGGGATATACATTTTATGTATGAAGGTATACATTTTATATTGGTTTAGTTACAATATCCTCAAACATGAAACATCCTGGTCTTTCAAGGCAAAGTACAGAGACTTGAAGACAGGCTTAATAACATGTCTTATATATGAATTATTATTGTACTGGGTAATCCCATGCATTTGTCTTTGTAAGCTTTCTGTGTCTCCTCCCGGTAATTTTTTTTTTTTGATGTTTTGTTTTTGTTTTTATTTTTGTTACATCTTATTTTCTGGCACTTTGAAGGCTGTTAGAAAGTATTTTCTGTCTGTTAACAAACCAGAGGATAAAAAAAAGAACTAAACAAAAACCCCTTTACCACAGCCACAACCATATTTCCCTCTCTGCAGTAGGAACTCCCTGTTTTTTCATGAGATCATAAGGAAATACCATGCTGCTGTGTTTTAAGAAAAGTTTAAAAAAATACCCTAACAAAACAAGCAAAACCCCCAAACAGTGCTATTTTTAGCTTTCTTTAATTTCATTAAACGGGTCTTTCCTCCTCAGAGTAAAAAATGAAGCCTTCTCTTTGATGTGAAATGAACTTTTAGCTGTCATCTATAGTAGCGTGGGGAGGAGCGGGGAGAATGGAAGGGAAGGAGCGGGGAGCGGGGGGGGAGACATGAAGGCATGAAACATTTTTTTTTTCTCTAGAGAAAGATCGCTTTTCAGTCCTTCCGAAATACAAAAAAATACACAATTGCCACTCTTTTTTTTTTTCTTTCTTTCTTTCTTTCTTTTTTTTTTTTTTTTTTTTTTTTTTTTGCGCGTCGCGAGAGGGGACGTTGATTTACTGTCAGAAGCAAGGAAACTCTCTCAGAGTCTTAATAAAATAAATAAATAGATAGACAGAGAAAAGGGAGAGTGGTGAAGGATGAAGGGTGAAGGAGCAGGGGTCTGTCGGGGTGCGGAGGGATGCTGCCCGGCCCGGCTCGGCTCGGTTCGGCTCGGTTCGGCGGCGTCTCTCCGCGCCGAGCGGTGCCGAGCCGTGCCGTGCCGGCGGGGAAGCCTTGCATCACCGCCACGGGCCCGCTTCCCTCCTCCCTCTCTTTCGGAGAGGCTATTAATAGCATGACATCAGCCAGGGACTCGCCGCCAGAGTAAATACCAGCGCTGCCCGCTCGGCTATAAAAGGGGGGTGATGCAACCCGGGCTCACGGCAGAGGAGCGGGGAGCCGAGGGAGCCGCTCTCCCGCGGGCGGCGGCGGAGCAGCGCGGACGGCGGGGCTGGGGAGCGCCTGGGCTCCTGCCGGGACGGCGGCAGGAAGGTAGGTGAGAGCAGGAGAGGAGCGGCGGGACCGCCCGTGCCGGCGGGGCCGGGGGCTGAGTGAGCTCCGGGGAGGCTGTCCCGCCGCAGAGGGATGGATGCCCGCCGGGAGACCCGCGGCAAAAGTTTCTCCGCCCCGGGGCGAAGTCGGGCGCGGCGGTGCCGTGAGCGCCGGGAGAGCCCCCGGCCCCGCCGAGCTCGGTCGGAGCCCCTGGCTCACATCTGGGGGAACCCCTGGCTCACATCTGGGGGAGCCCCTGGCTCACATCTGGGGGAGCCCCTGGCTCACATCTGGGGGAACCCCTGCCCGCGCTGCCGCCAGATGTGAGCGCCGGGCGAGCCCGCCCAGCGGCTGTCCCCGGGCCGGCTGCGCCGCTCGGCACCGAGCGGTGGCGGCCGCGGAGCGGGCACGGCCCCGGTACCGGCATCAGCGCCGGTACCGGCGCCCCGGGAGCCGCGGGATGCCCGGGCGGCGCGGCACCGCGGGGACCGGCGCTGGGGACCTGCGGTGACAGCCCAGGCTGTGACAAACCCGCGCTGCCGAGCGTAGAGTGATGGCTGGTATTCCCATAAACCGAGAGGCGGCTTCTCGGGACAGCCAGGAATATTCACTTTCCTTTCTGTCCCGGTGCCTTGACGTGAAGTAGATCAGTTGCTAAACTGTTGCCTAAGCAAATCGGGTGTGACACAACAGCCAATTTCTTTCGAGAACGAGTTTCCTGTTGGAAATGAATTTTCCTCCGACTAATAGCGCTTGAGAAGCTTGAAGGCAGCAGAAAATGGTTCGGGAGTGATGTGGGATGTCAGAAAGCTTAAGGTCAACTAGCGTGCACAGAGGTTGTGAACTGTAATTGCTCTTAATGCTGTTTAAGATTAACCTCAGTGGTTATCAAGGTTTATTGCATCAGCACCAGAAGAAAAGGAATTTGAATGAAGAAATAAAACCAAGAAGCACAGTCAGCCATCTGCTGTTAGGCAAGAAAAACTGAAAGTAGTCACTTTCAATATTAAAATTAAACAAGAATATCCTCAAATACTGGAAGTGCACAGCTAGGAAGCATGTTCCTATTTCAAAATCTTGGCAGATGAGATGTAAAAGCTCATTGTGGATGAAAATAATCATCTGCCAAACAACAAACAAAAAACAGGGGGAGAACGAATGTACAGAGTTGTTTGAACCTACATGGATTGAGAGGGTAACATGAATAGTAGAACTGTTGAGAATTCCAAAAGTAAAGCAATGAGGCATTAACTCCGCCTGGGAACAAGCCGTGCCGGTAACAGAGCAGGGCTGAGAAGTGTTCAGCACCTCCAGTGGCAGCAACTCCAGAGCATGTGCATGGTCTAACTAAGTAAACAGAGATTCTGTCAGAAAGGCCGGGATGGAATCAAGTTCTAAGACTTGATGCTCTTATTCCTACTGTTTCCCCAGCCTTCACAAACCCGGAGGAAAAGAGATTGTGCTCTGCATGGCTTATAGACAGAGGACAATTTGTACAAAAACTGGGACAAGGAAGGGCAACTTGTTGCATTTTTTAAAAAGAGTAAAATCTAATTTTCCTATTTGTTGAACATTTCTGAAAACAGATTTGTTCCTTAGAAACAACAATGCATCTACCTTGTTGTTATGAAAAGGCAGCATATTGAGCTTACAGAGGAGCTCTGACATCAGGCTGATTATTTTTGTCATTTGTGTGGTGGTGGCTCCTAACAATCCCAGAGGCAGACTGGAAGCTGCCCTACCAGGCGCTGTTCAGAAGCCCCAGGAAAGAGCCCCAGGAAAGCAGACCAGTGACAAACAGCTCTGCAAAATGGGACTCAGCCCACAGCAGAAATCCTTACAGAAGCCTCAGCCCCCTGGCAGGCCTTCCCTCCCCAAAAGTGTTGGAGTAATGGGAGGTGCATTTCAGGATGATTGGGAGGGCACTGCGCTGTCCGGGGAGGAGAACAGCAAGTTCCTACGGTCAAGGACAATTTCTCCTGCTCTGGGCACCTGACCACTCCTCTTTTTCACTCTAGTGACAGGTGGGTGAGAGGACCTGAAGCCATTATAGTAGGGTTTTGCTGGTGTTTGCGGCACATTTAACACTATTACTAGAAATCCACAATTAATGCAATTTCTCAGGCACATTCTTGGTTTCCTCTGGTGCTGCTGCTGACCTTAATTAAAAGTTCACCTAAACTGAAAAATAATTGAGTAAACCAGCAGAGCTTGAAAATTATTAGCCCAAGTAATCATTTTGGAGGCTGGAAAAACAGTTTTACTGTTACTTTAAGATTCCTGGTTGGATTGAATGATACAGAATTAACTTTGTTGAATGAAGCCATCACCAGCATTCAAGGAGACTGAGTCAGTGAAAATAAATTGAAACTGAAATTTCTGCTGGCAATGAGGAGTTCAGTGTCATCTGGAATTAGCCTGTTTAAATTAGTTGAATGGTTGGATTTTGGTAAATGGTGAACAACACTGGGACAACTTCAGCTGGAAATTAATAGGGCCATTTCTGACTTGCTGCAAAAGAGTAACTGCTAGCTTTCTGAGATTATAGGATTAAACTGTATCAGTACTTTAAATGTGACTCATGAGCAGGGGCTTTCTGAAGAGAATTACGTAAATTTCCCAAGGTCTTTCTGAATAACAAATTGTTCCAAATAATTTCCCTATCTTGAATAATTATGAGTGAAAGCCTGGCCTCATTGAGGTCAAAAGAAAAAGTCCTTTTGATTTCACTGGGGTCAGGATTTCACCCTGAGACACTGGGAAGTGTTCAGCTCTTCTGTGGTGACTGGGTGAGAAAGAAGTGAGGAAGACTGAAGTTGGACTGATATTTTCCAGCAACAGGCAATTCACTCTCCTCTGATTTTTATGTTTGCCTCACTTAGCGATGAACCAGGTTCTATTCTCATTTGCACCAATGTGGATTTACAGTGTATTTTTAGATATCACTGAGTAAATTCTATCTTCTTGGCAAGGCACATGACCCCAAACATTTCTTGCTGGGTTCCAGAAGTAATGAACAGGGAACTGTGCAGTTCTGGGTTGACGCTGTGGAAATTTAGCTTACTCACACTGCTACCCCAAGGCAACTGTTTGCTTACCTGCACTAAGTTAATTACAATTGACTTTTCTGTAATTATTGTGGTTCTAATCCAGAGTAGGTAAGACACGCTGTAATTATCCATACAGCTATTAAAAACAAAACCAGAACAACAGCAACAACAACAAAAATCTACACAACAAAGATAGCTGGAAAACCAACATAGTAAAATCCAATTTAACACTAGTCACTTTATGAACAAGGGAAGTATTACAGTGTGTTTTCCTGTGGATTTGCACCTTTTGTCCCTTGGACCACATACAAAAGGTGCTCAGTTTTCTTCCAGACCTCTTATCTCACCTCTGCTGGTGAGAAGTAGGCTGTGACTTGCAGGGATGTGTGCATCAGCTAGCCCACTGTGTTTGGATGACTGACTGCTGAGTTTTGCCTCTTTTTCCCTCAGTGGGGCCACCAGTTTTCACAAAGCACATAGGGCCTCTCTCTCTTCAAAACTGGCTAAAAAAATAATAAGAATTAGTAAAAAGAAAAAAGGAGAGAGCGTTGTTGGATAGGTTTGTTTTCCTCAGAAATCTACTAGATATGAGGTTGCTCCATGGGTTTATATTTGCATAATTCCCCTAAAGACTCTTCAATCACAGTGTTTTATGTCAGGAGAAGATCCAGCCATGAATATTTAAGAATTTCAAGCCTCTCATAGAGGGCACATAAGGACAATTTCAAATTTTACAAGAGTAAAGGAATGAAACAAACGGCTTCACATTTTTCATGAGTCAATCCCTCCAACTCAGCCTGTGCTGTGGAGCCACAGAGCAGAGACTTTTGCTTTTGTGCCAGCTCTTATCATTAACTATTTTTCAGGAGTTTTATACCCAAGTCTACAACTGTGCGTAAAACTGAGTGTGATAATTTTGTGACAAATCCTGTTGTGGTTAGCAAGTTTCAGCTTCTAGTAAAACTCATTGAGCTAATTAGTTCTGCCCATTTGAAGCTGGAATTCATAGCTCTAAAGATGAAGATATTCTCCTTCTATGCTTTAAATAATACTACTACTTATTTGCTTTCTGATTTTTGTTCTTATTTTCTTTCTCTTCCTATTCACTTGATTCTTATTTTCCACACACTACCAGTTTAAAACTTAACAGTATACATACTTGCACAAAATTTTTTAAATATTAAGTTTTAGAGAGACCTAGAAATTGTGTCATGTGCCAATACTATTCTTAGTTTTGAATACTGACTTAACATAAAGTTTAAGGTTGTTTGCATGTCCGAATTCTCGACTACTTCTCTCTGTTGAGAGATTAGGGTAGGCTAGGAATGGGGGCTGAAGCAGTGTATGAACTATGGTATTATTCATAGTATGAAATGTACCTCTAAGAGATGTTATTTGCCTTTCTAAAGTTGTTGAAAGACTATCAATATTATCTCTTTTTATCTTTCAGCAAAATGATGGTCCAACACTCAGGCCAGGTATCTGCATTAGAAGTCAGCGCCTCCGCAATTGTTCCCACTTTGTCCCCTGCAGGGTCACTGGGGTTTGATGATTTCACAAATTTAACGCCCCTGGTGAAGGAAGAACTGAGGTTTGCCATTCAGAACAAGCGTCAGTTCCACAGGATGTCTTCCACTTTGGACACAGTGACTGTTTCTGAAAGGCCAGTCGAAACATCAGCGCTGAAAACAGAGGTAGGGCTCTTTAAACAGAATTTTGGTGTGAATGATTAATTCTCTAACAAAGTTTTGCCACCAGACTAGTAATTGTATTAGCTATAGACAACCCTGTGTATCATACTTGTTTCCTTTTAAGCCAGCTGCTTGGCTCTCTGTTGAGTGCTTTGGGCGAATCCTCTGGTATTTCTCATAGCTGGATATTTTATTTTCAGTTATGGACTACAGACAATGATTTACAGTGATTAGAGCAAGTGCTAATCTGGTTTCCCTGCCCAGTGCTGGCTAAACTTGGAATAAGTCACTGCTGAAGTTCTGTTTCCCTGAGCACAGTCCAGCAGAACCTGCGGGGGTTAAGACATGGACCTGCTATGTCCACACTAAGTTTTTGCTTAAAGATGATACTATCCATGAAAAGCATTACTCTTTCAAAGTCGGGAAATAGCTTCAGTTAAGGAAAGAGTTACACCTTGGTCTGAGCTCCACAGGAAACAGAAGGAAGTGTGTTAGTATTCCCTTTTTGGTGCTGCTCTCAATTCACTCACTAGTGTCCTGCTGCCTCACTCATGACACATCCTCCGCTCTGCTCCCTGTGCCCCTCCTCCTTTTCCTCCCTGGGAAATGGAGAGAGATGCAGGTGTGGGAGCCTGGGGAGACATGCAGTAAGTTTTTTGAGTACCACTGATTTTAAATGAGCCATCCTATAGATTACATACAACCTTACTCCAGTCAGGTTTTTACTGACAATTCTAATGAAGTTCCTACCCCTCTACTGTATGGCAAACAAGGTCAGAATCTCATTTTTATGTAACTCATGATGTGAGCACTGACAGCACTATCCATGTTCATTTTAAAAATCCTGAAGTTATCAAAATACAGGCCTTTTGTTTACAACATCTTATGGATTTCGTGTATCTGTTTTTGTGGGACAGTTTTCTCCTGAAGAGGATGAAAGAAAAAAGAGAAGAAGGGAAAGGAATAAAATTGCTGCAGCAAAGTGCCGAAACAAAAAGAAGGAAAAAACAGAATGTTTGCAAAAAGTAAGTGACTGAATTGTTCTTTGTCTGTCATCCTACTAGGATCCAAGCAGGTAGCATAGAGTACTGTCATAGTAGGAAATTAGAAAGATGTCACCCAAAACTCTGTAAACCCTTAAAAGCATTAGTTGTGAAAAATAAACATATATATTTAACATATATTAAATCCTAACCTGGTTGAAACTGGCATTAAGTGAAAGCATAGTAGGACTGAAAAGAGATTACTGTTTCAGTGACCAATCTTGTCTATGCAGATAACATTAATTTGAATGTGTACACTGAACACAAAAAGAAGTAAAATCATGATTCATAAATATTCACTGCAAGCCTGCAGGCACCTAAAAGTAATTTCTGACTTCTTTATGAATGGAGTGGTGTGGTAACTTGAATTCTCTGTCCTAGAAGCATAGTCACATCTTCACTACTTGTGCTGTGATATAAAACTGTATTTCAGTATTTCTATATCTAGGTGCAGGGGGAAAAAAAGGTATGTTTGCTAGCTTAACATGGGTTTATAGATACGTGACTTGATGTTCCAGGGAGTTAAAAAGCAGCATAGATAATTTTGAGTCAATTTTTGACCCAAAAATCTCAGAATAATTTTGCAGAAGATAGCAATAATGCTTTGGGTATTTGCCACCATAAGTGAATCCAAGTTTGAGTTTCACTTTGCAGCTTCCATTTGGTTCTCTAGAGGCCAAAGGAGGTAACTCTCAGTCTGGTTTTCAGGCCATTACTGACTGGGGAATGTACAGTTTCATCCTTACAGCACACTAAGTACGTGTGATTCCTTTCTCTGCCAGCCATAAGCTTTCCCACCAATAAAAGACCACAACTGTAAGAAAAAACCAGCCACTTGCTAATTGAACTTCTTGGTGTAAAAGCTGTGTCTGTCCTTTGTGCTAGGAATCAGAGAAGCTGGAAACCATCAACGCAGAGTTGAAAGCCCAGATCGAGGAGCTGAAGAATGAGAAGCAGCATTTGATATACATGCTAAATCTGCACAGGCCCACGTGTATAGTCCGTGCACAGAACGGAAGGACACCTGAAGATGAAAGAAATCTTTTTATTCAACAGATCAAAGAAGGCACATTGCAAGGTTAAGTGACACGGCAAACGTGGAAATATTTACAATGTTTTTAACAGCTACCAGAATCCGTGGGGGAGTCTGACATAATGTGTAGGATTCTATTAGTCAAGAGCCTTTAGGAAGGGCAGATTGCTTTCATAAGTGGAAAGAATCATTTTGGCTTGACAGCGATTCTTGCCCTGGGAAGATCTGGTCTCAATCAAATTGAAGAGCCTTCTGCCTCCAATGTAGGGTTTGCACCTGTCATACTTGCTGTTCCTAGGAGCTACAGACAACAGCTTCCGAAGTTTTAGCTCTCTGCTAGCATACAGTATCTGCACTCACGAGGTTTGTGCTAGAACACTATGACTTTCAGCGATGCACGTGGTACAGACAGCTGTGCTGGATGGACACTACTCTTCCTTGTTGCTGGTAGGGAAAGAAGACTGAGTATTTTTGAATTTCCAGGAGGATGGTTTCTGGCAGAATTGTACTGATGTGTAATGTTGCATTCTAACCTAACACACACACACAAAAAAACCCCTGTAGTTCCAATTAAGCTTTGTAATTTTTTTCACAACACTCGTGTGGGTTTTTTCTGTGACTCATCTCAGCAGCTGAATTTGAAGGGTCTAGTAAGTGTGACAAAGAAATGTTTCTTGCAAAACATCTGTCTAGCCTAGCTTGTATTTTATGAGCTATCACCCCAGATACTACCCCTTGGGGACTACAATTTTGCCTTGAATTGCTGAAGGGCAGCTTGTACCATCACATATGGACTTGGTGAATTGAACCCACTGAACTGGAAAGAGGAAACTCACTGTGCAGGGGTATTGGTAGAGGTTTTGCTCAAGTAAAGAGCTGCAGGAGTGAATCCCAGATTCCTGAACCTTGAAAAAAAATTTTTTTTTTTAAATTCATCTAGGATCTAATCCTACAAGCCTTAATTCATGCTATTACCCCTCAGTCACAGAAGAGGTTCCATTGATTTCAGTGGGTCTGCTCATGCAGATAGCTCTTACAGGCAAAAGAACTTGGCAAAGCTTTTTCCCTCTGGGTCAGGATTACTTCCTTTTGCCAGGTGACTCAGAGGGAAAAATTATGATTGTAGCTACTTTTGTTTTACATTTGAGTGGCAACTACAGTCGATCAAAAGTGTTACTTAGAATCTAAAGGAGGCAAGAGTTTTGATGTAGTAAATAATTGTTTAATTTTTTTATTAAATACTAACCTTGGATGTTTTTGAACTGGTAGAAGAGCTTCTGGACAAAACAGTTGGAGCTATGAGTGTTGAAATTCTGATGTTTCTGTGAAATTCTCAGATTGTTTATTTCTATAAAATATATCCTTACAATTATTTTGTAAAAGAAAATATTATCCTTATTTATCACTAATATCATAATGAGTAGAGCTAATAAATACTGCGAGCAAGATAAAACTGAAAACACAAGTGTTGCGCTGTCTTTTTACTTTATCTCTTGGTGTTTAATATTATATATTCCTAAACTTCACCAGTTATATTTGAGGCACCACTATTAAAATCACTTATCCTTCATCTTTTTTGAAGGTGAGGCACTGAGTGTCCTGAATGACTGGGTGCAGATATTGTACCTGCCAAAATTCTGTATCTCCATCAGTGGTGTCTGACTGTTCGATGTCACAATTTAAACAAAGCAGAATACAAGTGGAGCTTACAGTGCATAATATTTTACACCAGTTCTGCAGTGTTGAAATTGTGTGTTTGTTCTAAAGGCTAAACTTGAAGATACCTCAGCCATGAGCTTCTTACCCTGCAAGTCTCGCATGAGTCCATCACCTGTTGTACCTGGTCCTCATATGATTGTTATATTCTGCAACAGAACTACTTAGTACCATTTCCTGAGATCTGGATATATTGTAATGTCCTATATCACATGTTAAAGGTATGTACTTCATGTATCTGAAAAGTGAATGTATTACAAAGGTGACGTTCTAGGTCCAATTCTGTCTTAAGAATCCGTGATCGTTCTGTATATTGGAAGGAGGTTCCATTGACTTCAGTAAGAGGTTTTTTCATGTCCTGTAAGCAGAGTTTGGAGCCTCTGTGGCAACTTCTCTGGCTTAAAGGGAAAGTTCTAGATGTATTTGGGCCAGCTGTTTACCAGAAAACAGATATACACGGAGTGTGTACAATAAACTTGTCAGACAATGTTCATTATTTGACTTCTGTAATGTGGAAATACAAAGCCAAGGCATGGCCCCGGTATCATACACCTTGGCTTTGCTTTTTGCCCCTCAAATACCAGCAGACAGGGCTGTTTGTCTCACAATTGGTTATAAAGTGTTGGCAGAGAGACTGTAATGACAGAATTCATGTGTCTCCCTTAGGGAATTTGTATGGTTGCTTTTAACCGTATCACCAGTGACGCGGGCGTCATGCTTTTGTTGCTTGATCTTATTTACTCAGCATGCCAAATGTTAATATGGTACCACTACTATTGTCAGAAGATAATCTATTTTTATTTCTTTACATGTGCAGTCATAGCTGCTCTGTATTGCTTTTGTATGTGTGTGTGTGTGTGTGTGCGTGCTCCTGCACGCTGCTCTGGAAATGATGGTACTCAGGGTCACTTGACTGTGCCCAGGAAAAGTGTTTAAACAGCTACACAGGAATGGTATGTTGCATGAGTTTTCTCAAAGTATGCTTTATTCAGGAGAACCTTAAAATGCATTAAAAAGCAGTTTGTTTTCTATTCTCAAGTTTGTTTTGATACTTTAATAAAAAAGAATTAATATATATTTATTCATGTGTCGTTAAATTCATTCTATGTGTCAAGGTCCAAGAGCAACTTCATTCTCTTAAAACAACACTGAGATATTAAGAAGCAAACACTCTTTACAGCTTTGCAACAATAAGAGTCTTGTAAAGTGAAACTGGTACTTTCACTGCTTGTCAAGGTATAAACAAAATGTTGTTATTGAAAGGTTGATTGTGAATTCCAGGCTCTTATTTGTGGCCTAGAGCTTAGATTAAAGGACTGGAAAATACAACTCCTAAACCTTTCCTAAACTTGCAACCAACTAGCTGATAGTTATTTCAACCTTCTGATTCCCTAATGAGTTCAATGCTTTTGCTAGTGTCAAGCCTTGATATTTCTAGATTGCTTTCTATAATTACATGGAAGATACTAAGGAAGTATGGCATGATTAGGGCTTTGGTTTTTTTCTCTGTGTCTGAGGATTGGTGTGTCTGGGGAGTAACATGAGGAAAGATGAACAAAATGTTCCCTCCTGCTTTTCCAAAACTGAGTATCTACACACCCAGACAGAAGTCCCTGTGTTTTGACAGCCGGTGATGTGGACAAAAAGTTTGGCTACAATCCATTGCAAGCAGTCATAACTTTGTAATACAGAGGCCAGATAGAAGGCCAGGAGCCCCAGGGATCAGGAAATCCATTGCTCTATTGCAAAATCCAGTTAAAAATATAACCTGGAATGAGGATCTAGGCTACTCTGAGCTTGGCAGTGTTGAATGGTTACTTTCCTTATTGGTCCATCCATTTACACTTGTGCAGTGCCCATAAGTATATTCACCCCTTCGTGCATTCTCCCATAGCTGCTACCCAACTTTGCTTTTGAATACCCAGTTCAACACTAAATTGGCAAACCTAAAAATCAGCTGCCTGGCCTGGTTTAGAAAACCTTATCAACAAAATCAGGTCTATGATTTCCTGAACTGGAATTTTATAATATTTTTTTAAATAGTATGAGTTGAAAGCATGAAACCACCATTGGTCTCTGACATATTCCTAATAGCACAGTTGGTATTCCTTGAGCAATTATATGCCATACCTTCTCTTCAGGTCTTGCACTAGATGCTAAACCTCTGTTTATAAAGATTTAGACCTCATGTAGACCTCAAAGCATGCTAGGCTTTACACTGTACTTTTACAAGGAGCACCTTCTATATCTTTTCTAGCTCTTTCCCTGATATAAATGAATAAATAGCAATATTAAAGGTAGGTAGAGACAATGATTTATAGAAGGTTGGAAATGTTTAATGAAACTAAATGGCAACAAATGTAAATTTACAATAACTTTTCTACCTGGGCCCATTAGCATTTGAAGTTACTCATAAAAGGGATAGTTTTGCTAAAGAAACTGGATGATTTATGAGTAATGAAAATAAAAGCATACAATTGTTTGTCACTAGCAAAAGAGTTTCGAAAATAAAATCGACTTCATATTAGGAAATGCTCAAACCCAGGATGATGACTGTATCTCACATCCACTTTCCTTGGTGGTTTGGGTTTCCCTGCCTCCTCCCCTCCAGCACAGTTCTGGTCTAGGCACAGGTCTCACTCAGGCTGGCCATTGCCAGGTTTCCATGTTTGTCCAGTGCCCCCAGCTGGAGACCCTGAGAATCATCCCGGGATTAAATGCGCAATAATATTAATTAGCATGAGTACTTTCTAACAGTCTTCATCAGTTTGTAATTGCACCAGTAGAATATATTTATTTCTAAAATAGATGCCATTCCTTTTAAAGCGTAGTTAAGATAATGAGTGACAATATTTTTGAAGAATCTCGTTGTTTTAAATTCATTTCCTTAATGGACGCTCTGAGTCAGAACTGCTGACTCTAGGGATAAAAATAGTTATTTGCTAATTTTCAGTGCTATTAGATCTTCAAAGCCATGGCAGTTAAAAAGAGAATACAATGGAATCTATTCTTAATACAGCATCAGCTCTGGCTGCAAATATTTACTATTGCTGACAGTGATCCATTAACCAAAAAACCACCAACCTAATGATTTTCAGATTTTCAGTGTAAGTGTACTAGAGCTGACGTTCAGAAAAAAAATATTAGATCTGTGAAATTAATAAATAGAAAACGGGAAGAAACGGAGAGAGTTGAAGCTGGAATACTTTTCCCCCTTCGAGAATTTAGCATCTTTATATTTGTAGACCCCACCAAAATAATTGGTGCACGACCGTGCCCGCTCGGTGGGAATGCCCACGCAGCAAATAGCAGCGTGGAACAGCAATATTTCATATAAGCCGGCTCAGGGCTGGGATCACCCCAGCGATGACAGCAGGAATCCCAGCCCAGGCTGATTGATGCCAGCGGGACGATGAGCTCTCCGTGCCGCCGGAGCTGGGGCTGCTGCCGGCATCCGAGGAGCCTCATGCAGAGGCAGCTCGGGTCTCGTTCTGTTGCCCAGGTTAGCACAGCACGTAGCCGCCTGCATTCCAGCTGAGCAGCTCCACCAGCTCGTCCAAGGGCCCAGCCAGCCCAGCTCTCTTCCTACAGCTCTGATCAAAAGCAGCTGTCCAAGGAAGAATAAGAACAGGGCGAGTATGCTTCCCCTGGGTGCTTTCCCACACCAACTATTTTCAGCTGGTGAGTCACACAAGCTTTCCATGAATTCTTTAGGTAGTACCCTTCCACAAGTCTTTCTGCCAAATGTTTTGACCAGTTTCTCATCCACCAGCATCTGCAGCAACTTCTGACAGCAAGTTCCATAGGGCTATCACCACTTAGAAGAAGAAGAAAACAGTTCCTTTTTGTTTGACCCTGTTCCCAGTAACTCTACATGTCCTAGCCTAAGTGTTCTTTAATTTTTTCTTTAATTTTTTCTTTTTGTTTTTTTTTTAAATCTTATTTTGGCAGCCATTTTACATCCTTACCCAGTTTTTCTGGGAAAATTGTGGCTTTTCCTAAGACAAAAGAAACCCTTTCCCAAACTATTTCCTCACCCTTTAACATAAAAGGACTATAATTACATGTAGTATTCAAGTTGTGGTCAAGCCACGGATTGATACAGAAGGATTTTGATGTTCACTGTCTCTTTCCTAAGAACTCCAGAGATGAGGTTTGCAGTTTTGATGACTGCCCAGATTAAGTCTCACACAATACAATCCATCATCATCCCAAGATCTCCTTCCTGAGTGGCAATGATAAACTCAAGCCCAACTCTTCATATAGATGCTAGGACTGATTTTTCCCATGTACACTACCTCATGTTTACTTACATTGAATTTTATCTGCCATTTTAATTTCCAAAATCTAAATATAAAGTCTTCCTTCCAGTCTTCTGAAACTGACTTTCTCCCATCTGCCCTGAGTAAAGCTGTACCATCACCAGCCTTCTTGCTACATTACTCATGCTCTTACCAGATAATTTATCAAAGTGTTGAGCTGTGCAGGTCCCAGTAAAATTTCCTGTGGAATGTCACTGGATGACCTGCCCCTCATGGGAGAGTTCATAGCTTAATTTTACTCTCTTTTCTAACTTTTAATCATACATAGGCATTTTCCCTATTCATAACTATTCAATTTCTTGAAGTAATTATTTGTTGAGTGAATTTACTGAAACCTCTTTAGAGGTGTCATAAAATGCACCTACTGAATCTCCCTGATCCACAATCTGCCAGAACTTTCCAAGAACTCCAGATGCGCCTGCCTGTAAGCCCGAATTAAATTTTATAAAATCCATTCTGGCTCTCTTCAAGTATTTATCTAAGTACCTAATGATTGAGAGTTCCTATATCTTAATTCCCATTAACTTGCCTGTTCAGATTACAGGCCTATAGTTCCTTGGATTCTCCTGGAACCTCTCATAAACTTTGGTGGCATATTTGCCACACTCCAGTCCTCAGATAGCAAAAAAGATTTAGCCAGAGTAACAGTGAGAGTGTTATGCATTCTTTTCAGCATTTCAGCAATTTTCTTTTTCCATTTTGTTTGAGCCTTTTACTGAAAACTCACTTGGTTAGTGCTGTTTCTTCTCAAAAACTCAACCTGTAGTCACTTCAGTTTCCACTTTCAGATCCTCTGTTTTCTTCCCTTTGCCCTATCCTGGAGAGGGTTCTGGCTGGGAAATTATTTCTTCAGCTTCTCAGCCCTCTGAGAGTTCCCTTTGTACCCTGATCATCAGTTCTCACTAGACTTTCCAACAGGGTAATTGTTACTAATACATCTGAAGGGTGATTTGGTGTTCTTTTCAGTTCTTTAGCTGCCCTAATTCCCCGGCTTCCCTCTGACAGGCTTCTGCCCTAAGTGCCATCTCCTGAATGTCCCCTGCAATGGGGTCTTCATCATCCTCAATCACATTTGGAGCTTGTAGAGTCTGTCAGCTACTCCAAAGTTTTCTGTGGCATTAAAGAGTCATTACACTTTTATCAGATTTTTATCTGATATGTGTGTTTTATCACAATTATCAGATTTTAATCCCTGCCATGCTGTGTGACTTAAATACAGCAACTACCCAATGTCTCAATTCCTCCATCTGAAAGATAAGGGTAATAACCAATACCATTCTTTCTACCCTTTCTTCATCCCAAGGAAAATAAAATCGCTTACCTTTGAAGGCTGGGTCTTTTGAACAAGTCTTATGAAGATTCACAAATTCTGTTAAGTTACTAGAAAACTCCTGAACAGAAGAGTAAATTTTATTGCCATATGATTACCACTTACAGTCAAGTGAAACCATCCAAAACACCAGTAATTAATGGTACTCTACTCAACCCCAGGAAAACTTACAGTGTTTTGAGGTCTTTTTGGCTAGTTTTGGGGGAAGAGGGTTGTTTGTTTTCTTTTATTATTCTTTTTTGTTCGTTTGTTTGAGTTTGGAAATTTGAGTGGGGATTTTTTTGTTGTTTATGTGTTTTACACTTTCTGTCTTTAACAGCAATATCGACGCCACAAGTGTAAACAATCAATGAATCAAAAGAAACCTTTGTATGAAACAAATAGAATATCAGTTACCCAAGTTACAGTACACTTATAGGTTATTTTGTAACCTAAGTGGAAAATCTACATTTGGCCAATTTTCATGCCTCCAAAGGATTTATTTTACACACAGAATTGCCCACATGTAGAACTAAAAGAGTTCAGTCAGAGTTCTCCTGGGCACCCAGAAGACACTCCTCTGTGAGGGAAGAGATGCTGTTATCCCAACCACAACCACAGTCCAAAGTCTCAATCCATTGACAATTGCTTGGTTGAGAGGTGAGATGAGAACAGGAATTAGTTGGGAACAAGTAAATGTACAATAATCCCTCTGCTGAATGAAGCACAGCTACTTTTTGTTGGCTAAAACCAGGGCTCCTTTCTCACCTGGCTTGGAGAAGCACAGTCCTCTAATGTTGGCATGGTGAGAACTTCCCCTCTTATTTCAGTCTCCTACAACCATCAAAACTGGATCACACAGGGCTTGTAGCTCCCACATTTGTAGCTAACCCCCATGGGTTTATCACACATCTCCACATCTGATGATGTGAGACCCTCATTCCTCATGACTGTAGAAAAAGACTTAGAAACATTACTTGTGTATACTAATTTCAGAAACCAACAGAAAATAAAATAAATGTATTGCATTAGCCTGTTCTCATTTCATGTTTGGAATCAAATGTTCTGCTTTGTTTGTTTGTGCATTGGGTGTGTGTCAGGTGTCTTTGTTTGAACGTCTGAGCTTGGCCATACCACATTTCCCTGTTAGCAGTAGAATTATCTATGGACAGAGGAAAGGATGGTTAGAGAAACCAGTTATCTGTGCTGATTATGAAGAGTTTACATATACTGGGTTCAAAGAAAGAAATCCTTAATATTAATAACAAAAGGAAGGAGAGATTGATTTTTTTAAATTTACCCACTTTTCAGGTAATACCATGCTTCTCTGCATCTAGCAAAAATCATCAAGAAGCACTTTGTACATCTGTTGTAACTTTTATCTGAGTTTCTCCATAGCATTTTTCCCCTCCTGCTCTCTGTTCACTGACACTTGCCACCTTTCTAGGAGTTGATACTCAAATAAACAGAATGTTACAAAACTGGTTTATAGCACACAGCAAAATAGTTCCCTTAAGGAGAAGGGAAACTATTCTACAGGAAGCTAAAGCAAATATTAAATTGCACAAACACTTATTCAAAAGGAGGAAATGCTACCAAAACCTGGCCACACAAACCTAGTAAAATGTCCATGGACAGCAATAAGAGAAGGACACAGAACATAGACAGAGGACCATTTTCTATCTCTTCCCAAAAGTACAGTGCCATCATTTAAAGCTGTTTAGAGATCGGTGGGGTTTTTTCCAAGTACTTTAAGATGCATTTCACTGTCTCATTATCTAAATTGCTTGCATAGTTCCCCACCAGCACTCACAATTGTTGTTTAACAATTTCCTAAAGCACAGGAAAGATCATTCTGGACACTCAGAAACAGCAATGCAAATATGGAAAATAGATTCCCTCTGAAAGCCAACCTGTCACAAGCAAAAGCAGAAAAAACTTTCAAAAATTAAATTCTTTCACAACTGACCCGTCCACTCTAAATATTCACAGACACTGAATGCACTGTAGGATCCTATTCTCTTTGCTAAGCCTCTAGTTCTGCTGCTCACAGATATTTAATCAGTGTTGTAGCTGCTGAGAGGCTATCCAGTTATGTCTGGCACTCCAGACTGCTCCTTAAGTAGTAAAGCATTAATGTACTACTCCTGTGCACGCAAATGAAAGAAGGATATGAATGCAGGGGCTGGACAAGACATCCTACCAAAAAAAACCCTGCCAGATCTGATAAAGAACCTTGAATTTTAAAGAGACATTTCAACACCCACAGCCCCCAGACTAGCTTGTGCCATTCACATTGTGGAAAAACCATTGGAGTGTGAAGTTTTTAAGCAAGCCTTCCAAATAAACACACAGCTCCATGCCCTTCCCAGGAAATGTTCATGGCCAGGCTGGCCAAATCCTTCAGTAGCCTGGTCTAGTGGAAGGTATCCCTGTCCACGGCAGGGGGACTGGAACTAGGTGGTCTCAAATGTCCCTTCCAATCCAAACCATTCCATGGCTTCATGAAATGTGTGTGGTCAAAAAAAAAAAAAAAAAAAAAAAAGCCAAGTTAGATCCTGATGGTCAGGCAGGCAGGCAGATTCCCACTCAGAGCACATTCCTAGAGCTACGGGTGCATGCAACCACACAGAACGGAAATGCAACTGAAGAATCCTGATGTTTGTGCACGGGCAGAAAAAAGAACAGAAATTTGGGGTTAGGCAGCAGACAGCTGGAATTATGGCTTAAATCCTTTTGAGGATTTAAGTGGCACTAAGGTGCTTTAGTTCTTGGACAAAAATTCGAGCACTAAAGAGTATTTCTAAGTATGGATAAGCATATGCATTAGTAAAGGAACAGAAGTTAATGCCCAGTTTCCTTTAAAATGAATTATGTGTAAAACACTTGGTTAATGTTTTTACATCACCCTAGTAACATGATCAACATTACCATAGAAGCATCTCATATGGAAAGACAGATCACTCTAACCTCATGAAAAGGTAATTCTACTTCTATGACTCATGGCCATAAATCCACACTTGTGGAGTGAAATGGACAGACACCAACCATCCTGAGCTCCTAGTGATGTCGGGTTAGTTGGCTATTCAGTATATGTAAATTTGGGAAAAAAAACCCAACAAAAACAAACCCACAGTACATGTCATACTGAAATTTATAACCCTCCAAAGTTCAGCCTGTTCTGAGCAATTAACACGAAATTACTGCCAGAGCTGTGATATATTAGAATAAATAACTCTTTAAAGAGATACAGATGTTAAATGTGTATGTGCCTTGGAGAGTCATGTTAAACATTTAAAAATAACCTCAGTGATTATTGGTGTGTTTAGATTTTATAAGATCTAGGGCTGGCAGAGGACTCTGTGGTTCTTGTTCCTTACCACACCACATGTGTGATCTGGATTAAATTTCAGAGGGAGGTCTCTTTTTTCCCTTCCAAACTTCTACTTAGTAAGAGTGCAGCGAGCTAAATTCAGAATCAGGGTAGGAATATGCATATCCAAAATCTGCATGGATCACATTTAACAGTGGCTAAATAGTGGTACAAACTACAATGCCAGTGTCCAAGAGATGTAAATCATTAACTTCAGTGGTTATTCTTCAGAGTATGTAAGATGAGAATCAACCTAAGACAACAAACTTCACAGATAGGTGCTGAGCAGAATGGCCTGCACAAATTTATCATGTTCAGGCTTATAAACTGAATATAGTATTATCTGCCTGATGGAAAAGAACAATGATATCATGCAATACATGGCAATAGCAGCCTCAATAACAGCATTGTGACAGTGAGTTGGAAGGTTTTCCTTTCAAACTCTCTGTTTTATATGTATATATATATATCCTCCTCAGCAGGTAAGCTAGAGTTTGAAGCTGAAAAACAAATTCTGTCTCATTCCAACAGTGTCACAAAAACTGTTCTGGCAGAGAAAGATGAATGCCAAGAGGTAAATAAAATATTTCTTTTGCATTCTGTCTTTCTCGATAAGCAGACCTTGGAAGCATTACAGTAAAGGGTAAGAAAAATTAGAAAACTACAGTTTTCCGTCTCTGGCTCTTCTTCGGCCCTAGCTTTATGGTAGCCTCCCCTCCTGCTCTGGGCCCCTACCTCCCTACTCAAAACACAAACCACCTGCACGTGTATCACCCAATTTTCTTTCCTGCAGTTCCCAAGGCTCCCAGCTCAGCCTGGTGTGCCACCAGTTCCTCCACACTCGGTCACAATTCCCAGTGGTGCTGCCCTCAGCACGTGCTCCACAGGCTCTGCAGAAAGGCTGAGCTCATGGCCACCAGCAATCATTTCAAAAGCACCTAATGTCCAGCCTGTGGTGACATGGATAACTAACAGAAGAGTTTAAGATTTAACAGTTCTCCCTAAAAATATAGGTTATGTTCCCTCACTTCTTCCTCTTAAGCATCTCCAGTACACTTGTTTGCATGTTTGCTGAAGGCTGAATTAGCTGCAGTTATTGCATTTTACCACATGCTCTTCTTTTAGGAATAATTCACGCACAATGAGAAACTTAGACCATGATATAAGTCATAGTTAAGCTTGTCTCAGTCTTCATTGTAATAAACACTGCTTAGAAACCACACAAAAATTTGTTGCTTTCTTATGCCACCAAACAGCAGACAAATACAAAGTAATGGGCCATTCTTTGAAGTGCTAAAATCTGTCTAGAAAAACATAGACATGGTACAAAGAGCAGCTTCAATTCCCGATTTATGAGTTAGGACCAAGGAGTTTGATCACAAGGTAGTTTTCCCATTTTAAATGGACAGGAAGCCCAGCCCATGCAGCTTGTTGGCAGATCTATAGTATTCCACACATTCTCATTCAGTAGAAGATTTTATAACTAAGAGTGAAAACTATTTTGTTTTTAAATAGGAAAAAAATAAAAAGACTCTTTAAAAGAAGTAATTAGCAGAAGAGTCTGTTACAAACTTCTGGCATTAAAAACCTGTTGCTATTGTTTTAGAAAACCAATGTTAGTTCTCAGTGAACTCTAACTGCTACATAACTGTTCCCACTGGACATGGGTGACCAAACCCCTATAATACAAGGCTTCACCAGGGGCAAGCAGCCCACTGAGCTCAGCTTCTTCAGCCTTGGAAAAGACAGAAAGCTTGCTATAGATGTGGTACATCCTTCATCAATCTGTTAAAAAACAAACCAAAGCAAAGTTATGACCTTCAGCCTTTCAAAAAAAATTCTGATCAATCTGGGCTTTAACTGGAGCATCTGTGCTTTAATTCATTCATCTCCCAGAAGAAGGTGTCGTTTTCTTGCTAGTATATATCTGAACCTTCCTCTTGATTGTAAGTTTTTAGATGGTTACACACAGCTAGAGAGCTGTTATTTTGATCAGTAACCAGTTGGTTCATAGAATCAAAGAATGGATTGGATTGGATTGGATTGGATTGGATTGGATTGGATTGGATTGGATTGGATTGGATTGGATTGGATTGGATTGGAATGGATGGGACTTTGAAGACCATGTAGTTCCAGCCCCTCTGCCATGGGCAGGGGCAATTTCCACTAGACCAGGTTGCTCAGAGCCACATCCAGCCTGGCCTTGAACACTTCCAGGGACAGGAAGTGTTCCATCCGCAGCTTCTCTGGGCAGCCTGTTCCAGCGTTTCACCACCCTAACAGTAAAGAATTTCTTCCTAATACATGATGTAAGGCTATCTGCTTTCATGGAATCATAGAATCATCAAGGTTGGAAGACATCTGCCACATCAGCCAGTGCCAGATCCAGGCACCTCATGAACACCTCCAGGGATGGTGACTCCACTACCTCCCTGGACAATATATTCCAATGCCTGACCACCTTAACAGTGAAACTTTTTTCTAATTTTTAACCTGAATCTCCCCATTTTTAAGTTTAAGGCCATTTCCTCTTGTTCTCTCAGTGTAGATACAGTAGAAGAGATCAATCCCCACCTCACCTCACCCTCCTTTACTGAACAGAGTACTTGAGTTTAAAGCCATTGCAGCTTGTGCTATCACTACCTGCTCCAGGACAGCATTCCTCTCACACTGCTTTAGGTACCGGAATGTGAGAGCCAGAGCCTTCTCTTCTCCAGGCTGAACAGCCCCAGCCCTCTCAGCCTGTCTGCATAGCAGATGATCCCAGACTTCTCAGGCACAATTTGCCCTTGGTGAAGCCATGCTGCCTGTTGCAAATCACCTTATTTTCTATGTGCTTTAGCACAGCTTCCAGGAGGATCTGCTCAATGATCTGGTCAGGCACAGAGGTCAGGCAGACTGGCCTGTATCTCCCTGGAGCTTCCCTTTTTAAAATCAGGGTTATGTTTCCCCTTTTCCAGCCAGTGGGAACTTGATTGGACTCCCACCAACCACTTAACCACTTCCTTCAGGATGTGCAGATGCATCTAATCAGCTCCCATGGAGCTGAGCACCTTCAGTTCCTTAGATGGTCTTGAACCAGAACTTCTAGAGCAGGCAGTTCCTCATTCTCCCAGTCCCTGAAAATCTGGATTTGTTTTCCATAAAAAGCTCAGAGGTAGACATTTCTTCATAAAGAGGGGCAAGAGGATTCCCTTTGATTCTACTGTTGTGAATTTCCATTTACCTAATACAGCAAAACAGAGAACATTATTTTACCAGAATAAAAAACAAGACAAATTATGGCAAACGTCCCCTGCAGAGACATGCCAGAAATACTTATTAGATTGAATGACTCAAGAAACTGAAGTTTGGCTCTGGGGTTTATATCCTACAATCCTGAGCTGGTAAAGATGGGAAATTGTGCCAAAAAGCTATGAGACAATTTAAGGCAGAGGAAAATATATTCATCTGTTTTTAAAATAGGAACAGACATAAAGAGTAAAATAATCTATGGACAGAAATATAAGAGAAATTATTAAAAGAGAAAAATTATTTCAGGCCCTCCTCAGAAATTAACATTCCCAGAAGATGATTCTGAGATACTTCCCTGAAATGCCCTCACTTCTGATAAATCACAGATCACAATACTCAGTCTGTGGAAGAAGATGGTTTCTTGCATCTCCTTTGACTTTTCTAAGGAAAACAGTCACCATCCATAGGAATGAAGATAGGGAAAGGATAGGGAAAGGAGGTATTAGGGACTGTGGACAATTAGAGGGAGAGAGCATAGTGTGGAATAATTTCTTTTCATAGGCAACATGAGTAATGAAGGTTTCTGCCCCTAATAACACAGATTTCATAAATTACACTAATGCTTGATTTCAAGAGATACAACAAAAGGCAAATTTCAGTTCTTGCTGATGCCTTGAGAGGCTACCTAGAACAGAGGCTAGACAGTGTTAAAGGAATAAAGTAAGTATTTATTAAAAGGCCTTCAAAGGGTACACTTCGGGCAGTACAAGAGCCTGGCTGGGGCTACACCCAGGATGCACCACGGGTCACATATTTTCACACTTTTGTAAGTGTTGGTTCATTTACATGTTGGGGTTAGTTGTCCAATTACAGCTTCAGGTTATGCAGTCCCATCCTCCTAGATTGCTCTCCTCAATTCACTGTTATTTACACTTTTTGGGCCTGAAGCTGCAATGGTGCCCTTGGTTCTCAGGCTGGAAGAGGATTTTTTGGTCTAACTAAACTGTGAAGAGAAAATAAGAAAACTAAAACTCAAGGCATCATAGCAATCTAGTCTTCTACTGATGCTCTAACAGGTGGCTTGGTTCTTGTACATAGTTTGGTCAGCCGAACCCAGAAATGTCTAGTTCATACAAAGACCTTTTCACTCACATGTGTGCATAGCACTTCCACTGCTTCAACACAAGCTAGGAGCAGGCAATGAGCAGCACAGCACTGAGTCACAAAGCTGTGGGCTGTTTCATTTCTAGTAAGGATAATGAGAAATAAGAAAGAGCCCAAATGTAGGGTTTCTGTCACAGTCTCCTTCTATGAAATGTGGTATTTCCAGCCTGTGTTTCTCAATCAAATATTGGCAGATCAGCTCGTGTGAACAGCTCAAGGACAGTAACCAGATACTTGCTGGTTGCAGAGCAGGCAGCACCAAGCAGAAGTGAAACACGCTTTCAAGTGCACTTTCCTCACAGCAGCCCCATTCCTTCTCCCCCACTGACTAAAGACAGGGTGGTGCATTAACACTACATATCCAAGTGTAAGTAGCCTTTCTGCTTCCTCTCCCATCCTCCAAACAACAAGCACAATTCTTTGAAATGCTACGTGTTTTGCTTCTCAGATGAACTCAGCACTGTGTCAGCAAATGACAAGTACAAATGCTGGCGCCAAAAAAATGCAATTATTATGCATGGCTTGTGCAGGACCTTTACATATTTCTGGCACTAAAATATAAGTCTGTTTTGCGTCATCTGGATGTGATTCTAGTATTTTAGTTAATTCAAAACAGCATTGCATGCACTACGCTGTGAGGAGTTTGGCTCTTTAATGGTAAGCCAACATTAAGCAGATACTCCGTCTACCCACACCAAGGCTGCTGGAATTTCTATTGGAATGAGGATTATTCTCTTGTAACAGCACTGGTTTTGGCTGCTTGCAGCAGGCTGGGCAGAATCATCAGAAGCAGATCATTAAAGCTCAACACATTCCCAAAAGTCAGACTGAATTGGCTGGGCTGGAAGGCAGTTTATACATTTTCTATTTTTATCCAATAATAAAAACTTGGTTACTTTGGCCCAAATCCCACAGCAGGTTTCCTTACAGCAGCTCAGGGATGTGCCAACCTCCCTCATCGGCAGGGAGGCCCTCTGCCCATAAGTTGGGGTGGGCCTGGGCTTGGACCAAGCTTTGCCTCACCAGGAAGAAGCATTTGGATCATAGAATCATGGAGTAGCTTGGTCTGGAGGAGACCTTACAGACCATCTCTTTCCAAACCCCTTGCCATGAGCAGGGACACCTTCCACTAGACCAGGCTGCCCAAAGCTCCATCCAACCTGGCCTTGAACGCTTCCAGGAATGGAGCATCCAAACTTCTCTGGGCAACCTGTTCCAGTGCCTCACCATTCTCACAGCAAAGAACTTCCTTCTAATATCTAATCTAAATCTACTGCCTTTCAGTTTGAAGCCATTCCCCCTTGTTTAATTTGAAGCCATTCCCCCTTGTCCTGTCACTGCATGGCTCTTGTAAAAAGTCTTTCTCCATCGTTCTCGTAGTTTCCCTTCAGAAACCAGAAGGCTGCAATTAGGTTATCCCGAAGCCGTTTTCCTTTCCAGGCTGAACAATCTCGATTCTCTCAGCCTTTCCTCGTAGGAGAGATGCTCCATCCCTCTGATCCAACAGGTCCGTGTCCTCCCTGTGCTGGGGACAGCAGAGCTGGGGGCAACACTGCAGGAGGGGTCCAGGGGGAGCAGAGAGAGGGGCAGAATCCCTTCTCCCGCCCCCTGCCCTCACTGCTTTGGGCGCAGCCGGGATCGGTGTCGAGTTCTTCTCCGTGGCCCCGAAACTCCCTCCGTGTGCCAAAAGCCTCTCGCTTTCTGCTGCCGCCGGACCGGGCGGGAGCGCCGCCGCCAGGGGACACTGCGGGCACGGCTTGGGGACACTGCGGGGATAGCCTGGGGACACTGCGGGCACGGCTTGGGGACACTGCGGGGATAGCCTGGGGACACTGCGGGGATAGCCTGGGGTCACTTCGGGGATAGCCTGGGGACACTGCGGGGATAGCCTGGGGACACTGCGGGCACGGCTTGGGGACACTGCGGGGATAGCCTGGGGTCACTTCGGGGATAGCCTGGGGACACTGCGGGGATAGCCTGGGGACACTGCGGGCACGGCTTGGGGACACTGCGGGGATAGCCTGGGGTCACTTCGGGGATAGCCTGGGGACACTGCGGGGATAGCCTGGGGACACTGCGGGCACGGCTTGGGGACACTGCGGGGATAGCCTGGGGTCACTTCGGGGATAGCCTGGGGACACTGCGGGGATAGCCTGGGGACACTACAGGGATAGCCTGGGGTCACTGCGGGGATAGCCTGGGGTCACTACAGGGATAGCCTGGGGACACTGCGGGCACGGCTTGGGGACACTATGAGCACAGCGTGGGGACACTGCGAGGGCACAGCTTAGGGACACCGCCGGCACAATTATGGGGATACCGCTGGCACAACTTGGGGACACTGCGGGCACGGCTTGAGGACACTACGAGCACAGCTTGGGGACACTGCAGGGGCACAGCCTGGGGACACCGCGGGCACGGCTTGGGGATACCTTGAGGGTACGTCGGGCACGGCTATGGGGACACCTCGGAGACACGGCGGGCACAGCTTGGGGACACCGCGGGCACAGCCTGGGGACTTCGCGGCGGAACACGGGGACCGAGCTGCCCGGGTCAGCCCCGCACAGCATCGCTCTCCATCAGCCCGGGGGAAGGGGCTGCAGCCCCTCCATCCATCCATCAGCCCGGGGGAAGAGACTGCAGGACTGCAGCCCCTCCATCCATCCATCCATCCATCCATCCATCCATCCATCCATCCATCCATCCATCCATCCATCCATCAGCCCGGGGTAAGGGGCTGCAGCCTCTCTCTCCATCAGCCCGGGGCAGAGCGGGGTGGGAGGCGCTGCTGCCGGCCCCGCTCGCCTCCTGCCCCAGGACAGCACATCCCGCTCACCCGGCCGTGCCTCCCGGGGATCCCAGGGGTGTTCGGGGGCTGATGTGCGGATCGTGCCCCGGGAACACCCGTGGGAGCCGTGAGGGAGCGCACGGACAAGGCTGCAAGTCGCAGAGCGGGACTTCCAGGCGTGTCAAACCTGCGCCGCGCTTTGGCACACACGGGGACTTCCCCTGGTCTCAGCGAACCCGGATCCAGTAAATGAAAATTCTGAGCCTGCTGGTTATCTGGATGGAGAGTCCCTGACGGCAATTTATAGACTGTATGTTGTGACTAACGATCACTGGGTCGCTGGGATTTTCTGAAGGCTTTCAGGTATTGCCCGGCAAGCTGCCTTAACGAGACTGGAACACGAAGATGACAGCGGTGACAGCCAGCAGAAAATTCTGTGTCCATGGAGCCCATTGCACTGCATGGGTAAGATACCAGAAGGGCTCGGGAGATACCGAGCATCTCCAATGACAGCTGCACAGCCAGCGCTGTGGGACACACTGGACAGGAGCTGTGGGCCAGAATTACAGAATAATGCTAACCCTGAGCCAACACCTTTAACGTGTGTCCTCAGAGCACAGAAGCATCAGCTCAAATCCCCCTAGCGGGATGGCCATCAGAGCAAATACCAACTTTAAGGGCACAGGGATTGCTGCACATCGATCTTGCCAAAGCCACAAAACTGAAAATTCTGCACAGTCGTTCAGTTTCCGCTCCAGCATTGTTCCAGTGTAGCCCTGAACAAGGAAAATCCTTTATTATGAGCTCTTTACTATTAACTGTCCCATCCTGTCAATTCACCTCCATCGCTTCCCAAGCAGAGGTTTTACATTTATTGCACAATGCATTGTGGCACACACACTTGAGCTTGGGTTCATAGGTGCACTTGGAGAGCAAGCATGCACTGTGATTCTATAAGCAACTCAGAAGAGAGCATGTGTAACAAATCACATCATCTCTTGGTAGTCACTTTAATACGAAGATTGGGAGGCAGCTCAAATTTGATCATTATTAAACAATAATCTGGTTTGCTGATTCTGCTATAGAACTGGAGACTTCTGGCAAGAATGGAGCAACAAACATCTCCAAGGTCATCTTGACAGGAGTGGCCTCTCACAACTTAAGCCACATTGTCTTTGAAATTGTGACCAAAGGAATATGTAACTGCTTTTTAAAAATAAGCATTTAAACTCACTAACACAATGGTTAAATAGAAAAACATTATCACAAATAGTTCTCTCTCATTTGGAAGCAGAATGTATTACATATCAACTGCAATTTCTGTTTTTAACAGCATTGTCCTAATGCTTTTAGTATTTTACTTGTACAGCTACTTGTACAATCTGTTAGCCAACAGTTCATTCACTGGTTTTCAGTCAATGCTTGGAGTTCCCTTGGAGAGACACATAAATCCTGCACTGATCATGCCTTCTCAGCAAGAATAACACACACTCAGGGGCTGAACCACTGTCCTCCAAGGCAGCAAGCCTGGTGTAAACCCTGGAAGGATTCCCTAGGCGTTGCTTTCCCTGTAATTGTTTCAGACCCTTACACAATATTATAGAGGGCAAATCCTAAAGGAATTTATACTGGCCAAATGGTTTTATTTTGTACATGAATATCCCTGAAAAACCAGAGAGAACTGCAATATGGGATATGTAGGGGAAAGTACACATGATTCTGTAAAAACACTTAGTATTCTGAGTGACTTTTTGGGGAGCTAAACATCACCTGAGAAAATTGTTAATGTTTTGCAGCTCCCAAGGGAATAGTGTGGAACATATTCCTGCATGACATAGACTCATATCCCACCTGGAAGCCCTGACTCATTGCTTGGGTACTCTGTTCTGTACATCAGATGCTGTGTAAGACATGATTTTTTCCACTGTGAATTATGCAACTTCTGTAGTAAAAACTGCGTGAGGAAATTACGAGAAGCTCTCAGTTCCAAATGAACCTATTCCATTTTATTGGTGCTGGCAAACCTCTCTGCAGAGTGGTATATGGATGGACTGCCTTTCCTGCCTGATTCATGGGATTCAAATGTAGTGTGCATATTGTGATCACACTGCTGCAAAGGCTACTTTAGGGTTTTGAAATGCCATGAGCAATTAATGGAGAGTAATCTTCTACTGAGTATTGCAATTGTACTGCTATAGGGAGCATTAATATAGAGGTGAAAAGGGTTTATCACTTAATGCCTTCCCTTGAAGGCACAAATTTCTTTGAAAATAAAGCTGTGTGTGACATACAGAGGTTCACAACATACCCAAGAACACATGACCATAAAAAATATCTCCATATATGAAATAAAGAAGTCATCATTCTAATCACAAGAAAACTTCCAAATCTCCACCTTGCTTATTCCCAAAGGAAAGTGGAAAATAAAAGGAATTTTTTCAGGTTATTACATCTGAATCAAAAAAGTTCCAGAGGAACATGGACCATGAAGAACATGGTAACCAGCTGAGTAACCAGCTAGGTCATCCTGGAGAAGAGGAGACTGAGGGGCGAGCTCATTGTGGTCTTCAACATCCTGATGAGGGGAAGTGGAGGGGCAGGCATCAATCTCTTCACTCTCCTGACCAGTGACAGGACTCAAGAAAACATGTCAGGGGAGGTTTAGGCTGGGTATCAGGACAAGGTTCTTCATCCAGAGAGTGGTTGGGCACTGGAACAGCTCCCCAGGGAAGTGGTCACAGCATCAAGCCTGGCAGAGCTTAAGAAACATTTAGACACTGCTCTCAGGCACATGGTGTGACTTTTGGGGTGTCCTGTGCAGGGCCAGGGATTGGACTCGATGGTCCTGATGGGTCCCCTCTAGCTCAGGGTATCCTGATCTGTGTCAGTTCAGGAGATCAGTGACAGCACCACGACTGCCCATCAGCATCCAAGAGTTCAGCTATTACTGAGGTATGTTAACAAGCCAGCTGAGATATTTATGCAGCTATCAAATGACAGATGATCTGTCCAGTTTATGTACACAAATGTTGGATGCCAAATGAGGGTGAAGGGATTCATAACACAATGTGTTCAGTAACAAGCACGACCTCCTAATTCAAGGCATTCCACAGCCTTTACTTCTGTCTCTCTGCCATAGCAATCTCCCCTCTTTCAGCTGTGCCATGTCTGTTGTTTGCCAAGACATTCCAAAGAGGATCAGGCAACTGTTGCTCAAAAAAGGCTCTTTTTTCACACAAGATTTCTTTTCAGCCATCTACAGTTCAATGACCAAGTTTATTACACAGCCTATAAACATTGTGCTGCCAACAGAGGGAGAGCAGCAATATGGGAGAAGAGTGGGAGAGAGAGGTTAAGACCTGCTTTAGCTGATATTACCACCTGGAAAATTGCTTGTGCACCGACTCTCTCATGCAAAGGATTGAAATTCTATCCTAGGTAGTTTTCAGAGACAATCAAAGCGCATTTTTTCCTCTGGATGGCTGAAGTCTCTTCCCTTTCCCTTTTTGTCTCCCCACTGTGAGTAGGAGCAGAGCATCTTGTTGAAACCCTGGCAGAAAGGCATTCCCTGATGACAAATATTACTGACCTGAAGGGTGGAGAGGAGCAGGTTTCACCTTGGCGTTTCTCACAAGATTAAAACCAAAACTTCTCACTCTTTGACTGCATCACTAATAAACCACAAGTAAGTATACTGTGATGCTTCACCTTAAAACCTGAGCGGCCTTTCAAGTGAACCAAGACATTTGAGTGAGAATTGAAGTGGGTTAAGCAGAGGTTTGTCCCTTTCTGTCAGTTCTGGTAATCAATGGGCCGGGGAACAGAGTGACATCCATGCAGTCAAAACTGCGGCTGCTGCATTTACCAGAAGCTATTTCTCAGTGCTCTTACTCAGCTGGAATGTACCCACATAAACATCCCTACTGAAATCAGTTTGTAAACTAGCTGTCATCCACACCCATTTTAAAACTCCTTTGTACTGCTAAGGTGGCATAAAGGTGGGGTATAGGGAAAAAAGCAGGAGCGATATTTCATTTTATTAGCAAAGTTGTTAGGACCACAGTTTTGAGAACAGCAAGGCAAATCATCCAAGCACCTGACAACATTTGCAGCTGTTTGCAATTTTCCCTAAGATTTTAAGAAAATCTAGACTGCAATGTGCAGATTCACAGCCTGAATATGGATCTGTGCCTGCAAAACTCTTTTGCCCTCACTGGGAGTATCAGCACACAATTAAATTAAAATATTTCGTTTTGCTAACTGCAGTACTGTAACAGCAATGCAAATCTCTTTTTTTGCAATCTGAGAAAGTCCACATTCATGCCAAACATACATGAATTAAACTTGCCTCATACAATTCCCTGAGTGGGCAGAAGGTTGAAAAGAAGTCTGCTCCATTAAACTCCAGAGAACTAACCCTGGGTTGCTAATTGAATGACATCAGAAAGCAGCCATCAGTCGTGTTCTGCCAATTTCCTACACGCTGGAGAGCCTTGTCAAGAATTGCATTAAATGATCTGTCATCAACTGAATATTAATCTCTCGGTATTTTATTACTCAGACCTAAACAGGGCCTTCTGCAGGGCATGAATTATTGGCAATGGGAGGCAGTAATTACAAAGTGAGGTATAGTGCAGAAAACATGACGAGCGAGTTTAAGCGATGTCTGGGGACCGCTTAATATTGTGCTGGCAAACATTGCATGCAATAAAACCATTTGAGAGAGAAGAGATATAATGCAGGAATCTAGCCTATAAACAACAAAAAGGAATCCCCAAAGCAGAAAGTTACATTTTTTTGTTTCTCACATTAAGGTGTAACCCTCCAGGCTCTGCTTCTATAACAGAGCAGTAGATTCTGCCAATACCTTATGGATGTGCCGAGTTTCTTGGATGTGCTGCAGGACTGAACACATTTGTAACATGTAGTAACTTCTATAAATGAGATGCCATACTCCATGGCCTGCCTTTTGGGTGCCATGTGGCTGATGAGAGTCTTGCTGAACCCAGTTGTGAAGGGGATCCAAGCAAAAGCAGAGGTAATTTGAGGAAATTTGTGCTATTTGTGCATAACATGGACGTGATTCTGCTGTAGCTAAGAAACTATTTCAGTACAGAGAAAACAAAATCCCGATGAATTATTACAGCTGAAATATGACAACCTGAGCCAAACATGAACAGACACTATGTATTCTTAAGGGATGGTAAGGAAAAGTAAATCAAAGCACACTCATGCAGGGGATCAGCTGTCACAGGCAGGGCATATGGCTGATAAAAAGATAAGAGGATTTGGAAAGCATCACTGAATTATCAGGAAGCCTCAGTCCATGAAACACAGATCTAGCCTTTCCAGGTTACACAATACAGCCTGATGTTCCCACAGCCATCATCATTGCATGAGAAATCATGAGTAAAAGCAGAGGAGTTTTGTTCAGGTGTATCAGGGCATGGAAAGAGCAGGAAAGTACTGGAGCATTTCCCTGAATTGCTAGTCAGTGCAACAGATGCCCTGCCTTGAAGAACTTGTATTACTAGGGAAAATGGGCAGATGGTGCTGGGAAGAGATATATCTAACCTGACAAATGACAAACAGAAATGTACCTTGCAAAGCACAATGGACCTAAATGAAGAACATTTGTTTATTAAACAGGAGTTGAAGATGCTTAGCATTAAAAAAAAAAAGTCTGTATTGTTAGGGAAATTGGAATGTTCCTGAGCACAAAAAGTAAATACTCTGCATACTGACTTGGGATGGATTTTTTGCGTCCTCAGTCACTGTTATTTTTAATTTACATTCAGTAACTGAATTACTGCTCTTGAAATGTTACTGTTTCATATAAAACGCTGTTTTGGTATAAAACAAGGAGCAGACATGCAATGACATTTTTATTAAGAAATATTGCTTAGTAATTAACAAATATTAATTTATTAATGCAACAGTTTAATATCCTTGTGTTATCATTTGTGATAATATATTCCTCAAAATTTTGAGAGCAAACCAGGAAAATGACAGCTAAGAGTCTCTGCATATGATGTTAGATAATGGGATAAAAGTGGAATTGAAAACACATAATCTGGTTTTTCATTTGAATGCATGCACCTGGTACTTAAAAAATAAAATAATTTAATTTTCCTGAACATTATAAAATGTATAACTTGGTATCAAAGTAATTATCTACAAATATATGCTGTTTTGTGAATTTGTAATTGGAGATGTACAGAAAAAACTCCAAACAAATAATTATGGAAAACCAATTAGTGAAAACCGTGGGAATTGTTTTTCATGTGAATCAGCTGGAATGTTTGGAGCTTTGCAAAATATCAATCAAAATTATATAAAAAGCTGATAATCTAATAATTTAGGGTGAAAATATTTTGATTACACAATCTCTTAACACAATGATAAAAATACAGGTCTGTTCACAAGTGAGTATCATTCAGCATTTCTCATAAAAAGCCTGACTGGTTATGTAACTTTATATTACAGCCCTCAATCACCCATATTCCCATTTATGCTCCTCTACTCGAGTTGTGTCCACAGGAAGATCCTGCTCTTGCTGCAAGCTGCTCTGCGTGGGCTGACTTCACTGACTCTGATCTGAAACTGCAGACGGAAGAAGGGTGGAAGTATCAGCAGGACAAAGTTTCACACACAGGAAAGCTCCCTCAATATTTTATTCACCTGGAAAACAGGACAATACCTAAATTGTGGTCAGTAATCTCCTCACCAGTATGATTAAAAAGACTCTTTCGAATTTGATTGCTCTTGGCTATTAATCAAGTCTTTAAACAGAGCTGATGAATCACCTACCCCTAGAAAAGCATGATCAAGGCTGCTTAACCTCTCAGAGCACTGGCAGAATAAGTCCTGAGTCCATACTGGAACTCAGCAAACAAATGGGATGACCAGAATTTACAAGGGAAATTTCTAGCTTATGTCCTATTGTCATTTACTGTAAGAAACAAAAAGAAAAAAAAATATTCATCTCTAGAGATTATTTACCTTGCAACCCAATAGTGCACTTGGAAATTACTGTACCCTAAAACAGCTCTGATAAGCAAAGATGAAACTCAAATAGCGAAAAGGGAACTAAAAGAGCTCTTGCTTAGTATCAAATCCTGTTTTAAAACTTTCTGCTCTTAAAGACATCCTGTTTATATATTTAATCAATGAACTGGATGTAAGACAAACAAAAATGGCCTGAAATCTTCTGTGAAATGCACATTTGCAAAGTTGGAATAAGTGAGCTTTTAAAGTAAACAGCTAAACAGCTTGGGAAATTCCCCAAATTCCTGGTAAATTTTGTTTCTGTTTCTCTGTGAACAATGTTCTATTTTTTTTTTTTCTGGGAACATATCATGGTTCAATGCTAGGCATTTAGAAAAGAAAACTCCCTTTCTTTCCTGCTCTTTCCTCACATGGATGTAATGAAATAACTCAATTTGGGAAGACACTGCCTCTGACAAAATCTTACATCTGACCTCCTGTCAAAATGAGTTTCTGGAAAATGAAATCTTAGGGGATTGCTTTGTTTGTTTTAAGATCTGCTTTCTTTTAAAGTCCAATTGCAAGCTTCCTCCAAAGAGAATAAGGACATTGGGACAGAAGGAAGTATTTTGGATCACCAGCATACTCAATTTGTCCCGCATGAAATACACGACCTTCATCCCAAAACTAAGTGGGTTGCACACACACATGCCAGCCCACAAAATTGCTCATATGCATAATTTCTGCTGGAAGGCTTTCTGATGTCTTTCTTCTGACAGGCAGAAACTCCTTCACATATATAGCTCAAAAACAAGTTATACCTATTTATTCTTCTATTAACACTACCACTTCTCTATGGCAGCCCTTTCCCTTATATGATCTTTACTCTGATGTTGTTACATAGACAATGATCCCACCACTTTTCAGATTTCGTCTCTGAAGTCTTAAAAAAAAAAAAAAAAAAAAAAATTCTTTATTCTCCTAACCTTTCCAGTAGCCCTTCTGTGTACCTGCACTAGTTTTGGTTCATCTTTCTTTATTGTGGTTGAGCAGAAATGTGTGCAGTATTTCAGATGAGGTTTGGCCAGGCTCCCACATAATAACATTGATATTTCTCTCTTTAAGAACACAAATAAAGAAATAACCTCATCACTGTGCATCTGAGTTCCTATTTGTCTTTCATTTTGCTCCACTGCATTGGTGTCTCAGCATCACTTGCTAATATGTTTTTGCTTGTTGATTCCATTGGCATTTCCAGCCAAGGACTCTCCACCTTGTGACACCAATTCCTGTGAATTGTTCTCCAAGTTTGTGAAGAACTGCACACTTTGCATCGTGGCAGGACACGAGATAATCTCATCTAGGTTCCCTTGTCCCCAAAAGGCTGGAGCAGATGATTTTTCAGGGCTCCTTCTAACATGGGCTGTCCCGAGACCGTGTGATTCTATGAATAATGGCATTTCTATTCCCTTCTGCAAGGTCATGCAGTCTTTTGCAGGATATTTCAGTTTTCTTCTGTAGTAATGGTCCCTTTGTATCTAAAGTCTTTGGCAAAGATACTAAACAAGAGAGGTCTGTGATCAGTCCTTGAGAATTTCCACTTATAAATAATTTCTTAGCCTAATAGCTCGCTTTTCAAAAATAACTTTTGCCATTTTCCTTCAGCTAATTTTACTTTTTCAATAGCTAGTCCTATTTTTCAATTCTTGCACAACTTCTCCAACTGAATCAAATGTATCTTATATGGCATTGCATCAAATATTTAAGCAGAGTCTTGTTGCTTAATCCTTATTGTCAATTATTTACCTAAGACAGAGAATAAATTAGTACTCTCAAGATTCAGTTTCTAATGGGAACACAAATTTTAATAATCTGCTTATCCCAAGAGAGACTACTTACAACCCTTGCTTGGAATTTCAAGAGCTTTGATATTTTGATAATTTGGAATAATGAAAACATGACAGCAAGCTCATTATGTGACAGTTAAAGGAGAAAGTTCTTCCACCTGACTGGAGACTTGTACCCACACTGTGCTCCAAGGGGAATGGTCTGAGTACACTTCACTGGACTGCAGCCAGATGGGTGTAGCAAGCTACCAGCCATTCTGCAGAACTTTCTAAACACATACAATAAAAGCTCTCCTACTGCAATTTTAAAGCAAACACACCTTTTACAGATGTCATTTTCCCTTTGGCTCCATGAAGAAGCTGCTTCAGGATGAGACAAGCTGTGACACTGAAGCATGGTAGCCATTCAGTACTGACTCCACGAATTAATGTTTTCATTCTACACCAAGACCTTTGTGGTTTAGCTTTTCCACTTCTAAAGAGAACACTAATGATTCCTTTACAGCAGAACAAACTCATAATTTGCAGGAAACAGATTATTTGCAAAAGCTATGCCAGCTATTTTCACAATACATTTGATGTCATGATTTCAAAATTCTGCAGTGAGAAAAGATTCCTACTCTACCATTAGTTTTTTTCCATAGGAGCTATGTAGGAAAAAATACCTGAATGAATGCCAGAAATGGAGCATGTAATCCCAGGGATGATTGTTACTACAGTTTCTTTATTAAGAATTACCCACTCCCAGTGAGCCTGTAGCTATTCTTGAGTTAAATATTACCCAAGTGAGTAAGCAATGTACTGCATGTCCTCTGAGGCAGCTGTAGGACCGTTCCTACTTCCAGTGAAAACAATGTAAATCCCAGATTTCTGCAAAGAATGACTCCAAATTCTTTCACTCTCTTATGGATGTATGCCCACACCACATGCTGTATGTACATGCAAGATGTTTCTCCAGGGACCACTTGACAGTAACCCAGGGTTTACAAACAGAAAATTCCTACCCCCCTATAAAGAGAATAACATTTAGTCTTTGTCACAGTAAATAAACCCCCTACTTCTCCTGCTAATCAGACACGCTTCCTTCCTGTAACAGGAATTGTATCACTGCACTGATGGGAAGAAAAGGGATTTTTTTTAATTGTTGTGTTATCTATCACTTTCACTGAGACAGAAATTCGAGACTGATTCACAGATGGAAACCCCAAATGCCATGCAGCAAAGCATTCATCTATGGACAGGAAACAGTATGGGGTTGATAGCCTACAGTAAAGGTTATGCCACCTTTAAGTACTTTTTAAAAAAGACTGCACAGACACCTTCTCTAAAACTTGGGTGACAAAGCAAGACACACATCAAAGCCTTTAATCACGTACAAGGTATACCAGCGAAGTGTAATTTCTATATGGCCCTACAGATTAGCATTGATACTCTAACACTGATTCCATTAAGTGACGTTGTCACCAAGCCATGTAGGAACAGAGGGAAACAGGAAGGATAAAAAAAATAAAAGGGGCATTTGAAATAATGAGAATACAAAGGCTAGTGCAAGTACCAAATGCAGATGAGATCAAGAGGCATTGCAGAAGGAGCACTAAATTACAGTAACTGAACCAGGGCAAAGAACAGAAAGTCTGTAGAATAGGCTGATTTAAATTTGTTTTTTTTTAAATATGTACTTTCAGTGAGATTGGATGAGTACATGAAGGCACTTATAAAAGTTCACAGGCATGTGAACCTGTGAATATAAAATACCAGTGGGAAGGAGCAAGACTTTCTAATAAGCTCTCTTGAGGTATAACAATTGATCTCTGTTACACGAGCTGTTCTGGGAAGCTTGACTTTGCCTTTCTGTTGATTTTTTTAGCTTTGGAGGCTAAAATTAACTTTTTAAAAATATAATAATAATTTTCAATCTGACCCAACCAAACCCAGCAGAAATTAATAGATAAATAGCTGAATTGGACCCAGTCTGTTCCTAGAATAGATACTTTTATCTGTAAGCTTCCAGTAAGCGCTTTGCCTCTTCATTAGACTCATAGAAAATGCAAAAAAAGAGATCCACACTAACTGAATTTTGACAAACTGTAACCTTCACTGTGAACCTTAGAGGCAAAATACAGCTTTGTTAGCAACCTTCATCTACATGACACATCCACAAATAGGACTGCAATTCACGGTGTGCCTCCCATGAACCATGATCTGAATATAGAAAAGATTTTCCCTATTTACCTGCATCTGAAAATCATGTGGATGTAATACAGACCACAGTTTTGTGGGGAATGAGTCAAACTAACTGGAAGTTTTTTGAAGCTACAATACATCAAGTGGGATTTTAGCCATATATAGATGTGAAACCTTTTTTTTTTGATGGTGTAACACTGCTACAAAAGGAGAGGTTTGGATCTGAAAAAGAATTTTTGGTTGCTTCCTTAACAAATGGCCTTTTTCCTTTCTGTTCTCCTTTCTGGTTCCCTATTCATGTAAAAATTATCCCAGGCTCCAGAACATACTTTCTGTTTTGAAGGTTCCTGTAAATCAATATCCTTACAAACAGCTCCTGCAAAAAGCATAATTGCTGCATCTGTAGGGACACACAAACCTGTGCTTTAACAGTTCATGGTCCTTGTCGACTCATGATTCAGCTATGACAGTAATCCTATAAATACATCACAGTGTTGGACTTAAGTGGCTTGGGATACTAATTTTGCTCACTTCTTTTACTTGAGGCTCCCAGCTGCCTTTGAGCATTGGTCACACAGTACACAGATTGGTGAGGTGCCTTAGTACTCTATCAAAGAGAAGAATGATGCAAAAGGCCCTTAGGAAATATTCCTGGGAAAAAAAGTGATGCAAGAGATGGAGGAAGAAGCAACCCATGCCCTACTGTTCCTAATGGACATGATGCACAGGAAGTGCTGGAGCTATACCCTGAGGCTGTGGGAAAAAACTGGGGACAGTGAGGGCTCCCACAGGGCTCCCAGCCTTTCCAAGGAACAGCAACACATTCTTGGACTTAGGTTATTGTCTGAATCACACAGCATTGCTGAGAATTCTGCTGCCTTCTCCTGTACACTATGCATAGATATTATACAATTAATAAAGCAATGAACTCCAGTGCAGAAACCATGGATTAAAACTTTTACTGCAGAACAGGAACAGTGCTTACTGATGGGGCACCTACCACACAGAACTCGTGTATGACACCAAGAGATACCCTGGAGTCAGCTTCTAGACAGATGTTTAGAAGAATAAATGTGTAAGGAGGAGGATTTTACACAGGGAACTAGATTTCTTCTAGAAGAGAGCAACTGTGGAACGAAAATCTTTAGAAGGATTCTGCTGGGATCTAGTCTAGACTAGTCCAACTGTCTTGGACTAGTTGGTGTTTCCTCCCATTTTTGAGGGTCCACAGGGCTCCATATGTTAGACGAGCTTTGTACAGTCCTGACCTCAATTAGATACTTTCCAGCCAGCTGCACACACCTAGTTAAGAGATCTGAAACATTCCCTCTCTCCCTTTATCCTAAATTATGACGGATTTTCCCAGAGTGAATGTTGTTCATTTCCACCATGCCACTCCTTCTCCCCTACAGCTCTACTCTGCTGAAGTAACACAGTGGCATCCAGGGCCTGAAGGAAGGTGGGTGTCTGGATGAATACACATTAGATAGCTTCTGTTCTTAAGGGTGACACACAGAACAGTTTCAAGGACATTACCCAAAATGTGTATCTTGAACTGCACTGGGACTTTTGTTTTCCTAGGCAGGCACTGCAGCAGATTCTCTTTGTGGGATGACTCTGTTCTTATGGGACCATAATGAACTTTGAAGACAGCATTTAGGCTGCAGATGCAAATTCTGGAAATTCTCTTGGGAACAACCTAACAAATAATTTAAGGAAGGCAACACTCATCTGGAGTTTCTATCCTAAGACAGTGGTACAAGAGGGCTCTTTAGAAGGCAGAATTGACTACATGGTGTCCCAAGATCTGTCTTGGCAGTGATCAGCAATGCACCATTCCACTAAAGAAATGAAAAAAAAAAGTTAAAAAAAAAAAATTAAAATTCAGACATTTCAGATCATATTCTCCTGATAAATATTGTGATCCTGGTGAGGGGAGAAATTAATCCTCTAAGTTTAACTGAAAAAAAATCCAAATGCTGCAGTGAGAGTGTTGGCAAAGGGGAGAAGATTTTTTATTATCCAAAGGTGCTCTTTGACTGGGAAATACTGTGAGAAAAGGACTCTTTGCTGGATCCCAAGCTACAGCATCCTACACATTTCTAGAGGCTGACCCTACTAGGAATTTTCAGAGAAAGTAAACACATTTTTCTGTGTATTTCTCAGTAACATTGCGATCATACTTCCTTTTTGTAACTAAAAAGTTAAAGGAAACAATGTTTTTCTTTCAAACAATTATCAAACACCTTCAGTGCGGACATAGAGCATAAATGCTTAGCACAACTCAATCCACAGACACAGTCTTTCAGAGGCAATAAGCAAGATGCAGGAAGGATGAAGATATTTGTTCATTTCCAGTGGGTGCATTAAAAGAGTCAATTTTAAAATCTGCTTTTTAAAACAATGTTTAAAACCATCAAACTCTGTTTGCTTTTCTTCCACTCAGAGCAGACAATCATCATCAGAAACTGGCTGAGCTGTATTTTAGGATATAAAACACTCCAAGGGCTAATGATTTGGCATAGTAAAGACTGAGAAAACTCTTTTGTTATACACACTTCAAAAGATGAACCAATGAAGAGGCGATAAGTAAATAACAGAACAACTAACAGCAACATTAGCATCAGGGTTTGGCATTGACTAGCAAATGAAAAGCAGAGATGCTATAAAGACATCGATTAATGAAGAAGGTGGAGAACATTAAAGATGAGACATGGCTTTTATTAACCAAACCTGTTTAGAGAGATAAAACCCAGCAGCCAGATCATGACATACACGGGTGACAAGTGACAAAGGGTTACTGGCAGTGGACGTGTGGGAGAATGGCATCCCAGTCCGAGGTCGGTACATTTCCCTGTCTACATTCCATCGCTCTATAGTGGGCTGCACAGCACTTTGACATTTCCAAAGGCAAAACCATGGCTTGAAGAGTCTACCAAGTTAGAAGCTGCTGTTCAAATTGTCTTTTTTTCCATACTGGTGTTTTCCTGAGATTCAAAGACTGTAACATTTCAATGTGGAGAAGAGCTGCGTGGTCGAGTCCAGCCCTCTTTGATGGAAGAACTGTACACTAAGTAGGCAGTTCTTCAAACCTTCTGTTAATGGCACTTTCACACATCACATTTAGAGGTGACTGAGGAGAGCACTCATCTTGGTAGGCAGCTGGCAAGTGCATCAGGCCTTGGTATGGTCATAAAGTTCATGGTGCAGTGCAATAGTGGACAGATCTTCTCGTGATCCTTCAACACTTCACTCAAGTGTTTCATTTCATCTGTTAGCTTTCCAATTTCTCTTTTCAGGGAGGTATTTTCTTGCTCAAGAGACTCATATTCCTGGAAGGAGGGGAAAGAAAAAAAAAAAAAAAAACAATTTACAGTCAAAACATTCCTTTCAGTGCTTCCACCTTGAGTACATTCACATAACTGTAGAAAAACAGTGTGGTTTCTTACTACAGCTTACAAAGTGCTGAGGAAAGACAGACACAGCCTAGGTGCTGGAGCAGGGCAAGTTCTTTACAACCCATGTCCTGACCACACTGTGACTCCTTTCATGGCCCTGAAGACCAGGAGGTGCTGCTGGCCCTCAGGAGTCCCTCAGGAGCCCAGGGCTGCAGGCATGGATGGCTGTGTCCCCATGGTGGCCTCTTCCACCCTGGGCTGCCTCTGCTGGGAAGGGCCAAAATGGACTCTGCACTGTGAGATCAGAGAAAATGAAAGCACCGACTGCAGAGAGGTTGGGAAAACCCAGTGCCTGGCACTGCTGGTGAGAGAAGGGCAGCCCCTGCCCCAGGGCAGTGCAGGGAAAAGCCATTCTTCCAGGCTAGCACAATGTGTCCAGTGCTCTCCTCCAGGCCTGCCAGAGCTTGTAGCCACCTGCTCAGAAGCCCAGAAACTCAGGAGGAGGGAAGCATCATGCCAGCTTGATGGCAGACTCATTTTGTCACCAGAAGGCCAGACCACTGCCTTGGGTTATCCCTGACCTGGCTGCTTTTGAGCTAAGGCTTCTCTGGCAATAAATAAGCTGCTGTTAACTGCAGGGGAGTTTTGAGCTGCTCTGTAGCATACATGTGATGGATGCAAGACTCCTGCATCACATCTTTTGATAACTGTCTGTCACAAGTGTCCCTGCTTCTAAGCCTTCTCATCCCAAAGAGAAGAAAGCTAGAGGTTCAGAGCCAGCCCACTGAAAACCTGCACATGGATGTCTTGCTGCTGGCCTAAGGCTCAACATCCACCCACTCAATCTCACCTCCAGGGGAAAGCTTCACAGCTAACTTCAAAGCTCACACGTGCCTTAAAAGGCAGCAGGGAGAGCCTCTCATGCAATGTTCTTCTGGGCAGCCTGGCACTGCCTCTGCTCTCTTTGTTACAGAACTTTGGGTTCCTTGTCCTCCCTCACACCTTTCCAGCACCTCTCACAGAGTAAAACAGGCACAGTCCTCCTAACACAGTATTGGAGCCAAACTCCAGCCAAGTTGTCCGACCCTGATGGTCATTCTGCTCATCTCTTGTTGCCCCAAACCCCACGGTCTTGGGTTTTGGAATAAGTGTTGCTGTCCCATTGCTCTGTCCCGTTTTCAGGTGTGAGACTGTCACATTGTTCTTGCTAAGAACGAATGTCTATTCAACCACATCTGCCTACACCTGGCAAAAACTGTGTATCACAGAATGAAGATTCCCAGCATGAGGAAGATCCTCACATTCAGGAGGATCATCAGAGAGGCTTCAGGATGGCACAGGGCCCAAAAATGATTCCACAAAAGCCAGGGGTTACCCCTTTTCATTAGTACCCTGCACCTGGCTTTCTCAGGCGCTGACTCAGAGGAGATCTGGGAAAAACCAAGCCCAAAACTCCCCAAATCGTCCCTCTTAGTCTCTGCTAACTGCTGGCAGATCCTTCCACAGTGAGAAAAAAAAAAGTCTGTGATGAACCTTCAGAGCTGAACAACTGACTCAGCCACAATGGCAGTGTGCTGCAAAACTGACACTTACCCCAAAAGCTGACTCCTGGCTATATCAGCACTGTTGTATGAGGTAACATCCAAAACCAGAGAAAAGGAATCCCTGTCCTCCAGTGTTTGCACTGGGGACACAAGAAAACCACACCACATTGTGATATTAAAAGCTTCTGGAAGAATCAGTTACTTTCATTTTATTTGTTTAAACACCCACTGTAACTTTTCAAAGCATACAAGTATAGCAGCTAGCCAAGCCAAGCTCTCACACTTGCAGGTTCCCAAGCTCCTAAGAGGCCTTTTCAACTGGGTGTGTCTGCAGACCCCACTGCTGAGTGGCAGTGCTGACACAACACTTCTAGAACTGATTTAAGCCAGCATTGCCACTGCATGGTCCCCTCCTCTTCCATCACCTTCTACCTTGTAAAACAGCAAGAATTCATCCACTGTTATAGCAAACATGACAAGCTTAACACTAATACAGAAGAAAATGGTTCTGGGTTAGCCCAAAGGAGCCCTGTGATCCTATTCTTTGGGTGGTCACAGGAAGAGCAAAAGAGGGAGGATGAGGCAAGGGCTGGATTGCATCTCTCTCTTCCTAGCAGTATCACTGAATGCAGATCTGCACTGTCCAAGGGCAGCATCAGTGTCTGGGAGTTCCCGACCAGGCATCCCACAGCACACCTTTCTGTGCCTCACACCCACAGCTCTGTGAGCAGGATTAATGTGAAGACAGGCCCACGCCTGCTTAAGAATTCCTGTTCATTGTAAATTCCCGTGCTTGGTACCCAAGCCATGCCTGCAAAGCACCAAGTATCCATTCACCTCGTGAAGTTTATCTGCTTTCTGAGTTTGCTTCTTCCGGCTCCTCTGTGCAGCAACTCGATTTTTTTCTCTCCTCCTTACTTTTCTGTCATCTTCTTCATGACTCTGGAAGACACCAGCCAGAAACACTTCGCTAGTTTGCAAGGTGCACACAGAAGACTTCGCCAACACGAAGTCGGGCGTGTAACTTTCAGAGAACGAACACTTCCAATGTCACAGCGCTGATCCTGGGTGACCGCATGGTCCCTGCACGGAGCAGCGCATCCCTCTGCCCCGCCGCACAGGCAGACCCGAAGCGGAGGAGCGGAAGCCGGCAGCTGCCCGAAGCGGAGGAGCCGAAGCGGGCAGGGGCACAGCTGCTGATGGGGGAGGCTGGGTACCCGAGCGGGCTGGGCAGCACTTTACACCTGCCTCGCTCCAGCGCGGCCGACGGGGAGGAGGTGCGAGCCCTGCTCCCTTCCCGGCTGCCTGCGGCTGGGGAAAAGCCAAGCTTCGGCAGCT